>CM068373.1:166155305-166807805 GCA_034769895.1 Magicicada septendecula | reverse complement strand
TCGAATTCGTAACGACTGTAGCAGGCGGGGCGAAAATCCAATGTCTGCTTGCAAAACGTGTTATGTCCATAACCGACAACTCCTTTACTATATAATTGCCGTTGTCATCATAAAAGCAGTGAAAGTCAATTATTACAGCAGCGTTTTCCATTATACTATTAAAAAAAAAAAGAAACCATACATTACAAACTAATATGTATAAACACAAATATCGTTACAATAATAATAATAATACGCAAACTTACGTTTACTGCCGTCCGAATTGAAGTGTGGAGTGACAATAACTAACGGTAGAAAACAAAAGTGTCTGCGGATATCACAGTGGGAATTTGTTGTTTTGTTTTTGTTTTTAACAGGTGGTGGGGGGGCTGTGTAACATGGAATTTTAGCAGGCGGGGAGAGCAGAGTCGTTGGCAATTAATTTGTCACGTATCCGATAATGACTGTACGCGAATGTATCACGGCCATTGTCTAGTATATAGTGCGTATCAGCCCACGTTCCTGCTGAAGGTTAGCCATGATCTTCAAGAGAGAGAGAGAATGAATACCGAAAACAAAAGGAACTGTTATACATATATATATATATAGTATTTTTTTTTAAACGCATGTATTATGTTAGTGTATCTTAAACCATGAACAACGTACGCAAGAATATTGCGCAAGAGCTACACAGAGCGGCAAGAAGGAATTTTGTTAGACGCGCGGTTGAACTGAAGGGTATGCACGATTTGTACCAAGCGGATCTTGTGGAAATGATACCATACGCTCGAGTGAACAAAGGGTACAAGTATATGATGACTGTAATCAACGCGTTTACCAAGTACGCGTACGCCGTACCATTGAAAACAAAGACCGGGAAAGAAGTGACGAACGCGTTGAAGCCTATATTAGCCGCTAACCGAATGAAGTATTTACAAACAGACAACGGGAAGGAGTATTACAACAGCACAGTACAAGCGTTGCTAAAAAAGTATAATGTGAAACATTACTCAACCTATAGTGAGAAAAAAGCTTCCATAGTGGAACGTTTTAATAGCACACTGAAGACACACATGTATCGAGCTTTCAGCGAACAAGGACACTACCGCTGGTTGGATCTACTACCTATATTACTGAAATCGTACAACAATACAACACACAGAACCATTGGTATGAAACCGAGTGAAGTGAATGACGCCAACGAACATATAGTGTTGGAACGAATAAGGAAGAACACAGCACCTAAAATCAGTCCAACGAAACCACCCAAATTTAAAGTCGGTGACCGTGTTCGTATAAGTAAGCACAAAATGACGTTCGTCAAAGGTTATATGCCAAATTGGACTAACGAAATATTCACTGTGGATAAAGTACAATCCACTACCATCCCCGTTACTTATCTGCTAAAAGATCATCTAAACAAAGTGTTGAAAGGTGGTTTTTACGAGCACGAGATTAGTAAGTCCAAAGTCGGCGACGTATACCTAGTGGAAAAGGTGTTACAACGCAAAGGTGACAGAGTGCGTGTTCGTTGGCTCGGTTTCGATGGTAAACACGATGCATGGATACATAAGAAAGATCTAATATAAAAAAGGTGACAGCACGTGCTGAAAACAGTATGCTTTCGGTATTCACAAAGATGAAGATTGTACAGCAAGCAAACAAATTACCAATAAAGGATATGGACTTTTTGGCTGGTGACGAAGACAGTGCTAAACGTAAACATGGCCCGCTATTACCGAACAGTATTCGCTGTATCGTTACAGGCCCAAGTTCCTGTGGAAAATCCAATGTGCTATTCAACCTACTGTTTGATGCCAACGGTCTATGTTTCCGCAACGTATACGTGTTTTCAAAATCATTATTTCAACCAAAATACAGAATGCTAGAAACAGTGATGAAATCACTCGCTGATGAAGGTTTAGGTTATAATGCATACAGCGAGAACGAAGAAGTCCCACTACCGAGTGAAATCGCCGGTCTCGACTCTGTTATCGTATTCGATGACGTATCGTGTGAAAGACAAAACAATATTCGAAAGTATTTTGCTATGGGGAGACATAGCGGTGTGGACACATTCTATCTATGTCAGACATATAGCCAGATACCGAAACAATTGGTACGTGACAACGCTAACTTGTTGATATTGTTCAAACAAGACGATCTAACTTTACGGCATGCATACGCTGATCATGTTAACACGGATATGAAATATGATGCTTTCAAAGACGTTTGCATGGAAGCATGGAAGGATCGTTATGGATTTCTAGTCATAGACAAAGACTCGTCAATAAATGAAGGTAGATATAGAATCGGCTTTGATCGATTCATAATTGTTTCCGGCGAACTATAAAAGTGGTTGCACTGTAGTAATGTAATCAGTCCTCTTGCTAACACACGATGGCAATGAATAAGGAGGAACGACTTGCGTATGATATAGATACGATAAGTGACAACATAAGGAAAAAATATCATGCATTACAACACGGTATCAGAGAAAGCGACGAGAAGTTTAGAAAAAATTACAGACCGATTCTGGAACCGTTAGAAGCTATTTCACGAAAGTTAAGTGGTGATATAATGGAGGAGGAGGAGGAGAAGAAGCAGCAGATAAAACAAGAAGAGCCTACACAACACGTAATAACAGAAAACGAAAGTGACATGCAGAGTCATAACGCTTCTCATTTTAGTGACGAGGACGCATGGAACCCTAACACTTCACATTTCAGTGACGATTCATTAGCAAACAAATATGTGCGTTTGTGCGAATCGGCGGACTGTAAACGGATTATAGATCGTATGTATGGTGTTCGATACGAAGGCGGTAAATTTATGATAGGTGATTCAAATGTAAAAATCGATGATAACGACAACTTTCATGTCAAAGGAAAAATTTACGAGGGTACGCCTGGTCTGTATGAACTTTTGTTTATGAAACTACCGAAAAAATACAATAAGGACGATATGAGGAAATATACGTCCATACTACTAGCAACCAACGGACACAAACAAAAATATAAACACAATACACGAATAAACAGTAACAGTGGCGTCAAGTACCGACTAGTAATATCTAAATTGTTTGCATCGAGTGCACGAAAACGTACAGGGAGTGGCTATATGGAGATGAAACCGAACACTGCAATCGATTACGTGCATTGGGATGATCCTAACGAGTTGGTTAATAGATGGAGACTGTTAATGGCTTCTCAAAATAGTGGGCATACTGGTCATAGGAATGAAATCATGTCGATATTGGAGGAATTACGTGAAGCCGGCATTATCATATAAAAAGCAGACGCACCGTTCTACAACCAACAGTTCTTCATAAATATGAGTGTAGACAAGTTCGGTAGACACGACAGCGCTGTAAGAGTGCGAAAAGAAACTCATCGAAGTCTGCGTGAGGATATCGGTTTAGGAGTGACTAACGACGGTCACTTTGATGTGAAAAACAAAAAGATACGCAACTTGGGTGATCCTGAAGAGCTGCACGATGTTGTTTCTTTACAGTACGTAAAGGACGCATGCTTACAGTACAAGAACGACGACGCTACCGTAGACGCAAAAGATCATCGAATAATAATGCTAAACGATCCGCTTAAATCAAGAGATGCAGCCACAAAACAATACGTAGACGAGAAGAGTTTGAAAAAAGATCGTGCAGGTAACGTAATCGTTAATTACTGTCGACTAACGCGTGTGCAAGCGCCTGTTGACTTCAAAGACGCAGTGAATTTGGAATTTTTACATGCACACACAATCAGTTTGCAAAGCGATGCTTTCTACGCTGCCGGAAGAAAAATTACGAATATAGCGAACGGTGTCAATGACAAAGACGCAGTCACTGTACGACAAATGCACGAATTAAAATTACATATAAAGACCGAATTGTACAAGGTCACTCAGGTATTTCACGCTCATATAATCAATCTAATAAAGTTTGTCTATAAATATCAAGACAGCGCGACACAGCGTTCAGTTCTGGCTGAATATATTGAAGAGGTGGGACGTTTAATAGACGTTCTCGATACGGAAACGGAAATCAAGGATTGGAGATCTGTGTACAAGAATGCACGTACTTCGTAAGAAAAGAATGGGGCGTGGTGTAATTGGAAAAATACTTAAAAACACTGTGCCCGCTATCGTTTCGTCAGTACCTACTTTGATTAATCGAGCGGTGGACGCATTACCAGTAGAATTACACCTACCCGGCTACCGATTCTGTGGACCCGGAACAAAACTCAAAGAGAGATTGGCACGTGGCGAGCGTGGAATCAACGAGCTGGACGAAGCCTGTCGCGAACACGATATCGCCTACGCAAGGTACAAAGACAACAGTCGAAGACGTATAGCTGATCGCGTTCTTGGCGACAAAGCGTGGGAACGAGTGAAAGGTTGGAATTCCGGTGTTAGTGAAAGAGCGTATGCTGCAGCTGTAGCCGCCGCAATGAAAGCGAAATCAGCAGTGGGTGGAGGGGGCTCGCGTAGTGGTTGTAGAAAAAAGAAGAAGGGTTCAGGAATTAAACATCAATCCGTGGGCAAACGCAAAGCAACCTGCAAACGCAAAACAGTCTCAAGACATAAACGTAACAATACAAAAATATCGTCAGGTCTATACCTACGTCCTTACAGACAAAAAACTAATTTGCATACCAGTGCGTGCATTGTCCGACAGTGATTTGTGTGTGTACGCAAAACTTTTGAAAATACCTTATTTCAGAGGAGTTTTTATGCGTAACACTTTACCACGTAGACGGCCATGGAAGAATGAGAGTGCAGTTGTTAATCTGGACAGTGCAGAAGGACCTGGTACGCACTGGGTTTGCTACAAGAAGCGAAACAATCGAGTTTACTACTATGATGCGTATGGTAATATGCAGCCACCTCTTGAGCTGACACAGTATTTTGGAACCGACACTGACATTTACTACAATTACGAGCGTGAACAGTCACCACACACAGTCATCTGTGGACATTTATGTTTGGACTTCTTAACGCGTGAGTGATCAG
This sequence comes from Magicicada septendecula, assembly GCA_034769895.1. Taxonomy (NCBI): domain Eukaryota; kingdom Metazoa; phylum Arthropoda; class Insecta; order Hemiptera; family Cicadidae; genus Magicicada; species Magicicada septendecula. Next base: position 166,802,813 of record CM068373.1, on the reverse strand, counting down.
TAAGCGACAAGATGTCTTCGCTGTCGGTCACCTTAACAGGTACGAATGCTGCTGCTCTTGTATGTGACTTTTTCCCACCTCTCGAACTAACAAACGGTGAATGGTATGTAGGTCTATTGGACTTTACTACATACAACAGTATACCGAACGTGGTTGAGGGAAAAAACAATGTGTTTCCAGTACTACGGGACGGAACAACGTGGGACTTGATAACTTTACCTACAGGTGCTTATGAAATCGGTGACATAGAAGCCTTCCTCAAAAAGCAGTTAGGAGACTCAAAGATTAGTCTACGTCCTAACAACAATACACTGAAATGTGAACTGACTTGTGCACTGGATATTGACTTTCAACAAACAGTGTACGGTATTGGTGATATGTTGAGTTTCAAGGAAAAGCGTCTGCTTGAAGCGAATAAAACTCACACGTCTGACGCCACAGTTAACATTATAAAAGTGAACAGTATACTGATAAGGTGTAATATAGCGCACGGATCATACAAGAACGGTAAAAACGAGCACACACTGCACTCATTCTATCCGTCAGTCGAACCAGGATTCAAAATAATTGAATCACCTACAAACGTCATATACCTACCTGTGAATGTGAGTCGTTTGGACAACATAACATTATCTTTACACGACCAGGACGGTGACGTAATAGATTTTCGCGGCGAAGTCATCACTGTGCGTTTACATCTAAAACGACTATAGACATGGGCTTGTACTTTGTTTCTTCGCCACCGCTGCTACCACAGTCGTCGGCAATAAAAGAAGAAGAAGAAGAAGAAGAAGAAGAAGAAGAAGAAGAAGAAGAAGAAGAAGAAGAAGAAGAAGAAGAAGAAGAAGAAGAAGAAGAAGAAGAAAGATCAGTTAGGAAACGCATCAGTACTCGTTCGAAACTGAAACGATTAACATCAGTTAACCGCCGTTTTCTGATTTCATTGGGTTTTGTTGTAAACAAGTAACATGGCGAGTGGAATATTATCTGTGGAGCAGCAACCGTTCTTTGAAGACAGTATCACACACTTTTCATTTCATTCACACGCACCGTACGCAACAACAAGATATGGAAACAATGATGAAATACGTGTGCCGATACAACAACAGGAGTCTTTACACTGCCGTCAGAAAGTTTCCTCTACATCGAAGGCAAGTTGGTTAAAAACCCTAGTGTGGCTGCAGATACTGCATTGAATGTGGAACTTGTGAACAATGCTATAGCATTTCTCTTTGAAGAGATTCGTTACGAGTTGGCCGGTGTGGTAGTGGACCATACTCAAAACGTCGGTGTTACGTCAACTATTAAAACTTTTCTATCACTCAACAACAACACACGTGACGCAATGAAAAACGCGGGTTGGGTGGCGCCGACCACAAACGTATTAAAAGTGAATGATGACGGTGAATTCAACTTTTGTATTCCACTGAAAATGCTAATGGGATTCGCAGAAGACTATACACGCATCGTGCTGAACGTGAAACAAGAACTTATACTCCTACGCACATCTACCGACATAAACGCTATGGTTTTAACAAGCGGACAAACGACTGCTAATTGTGTTCTTGAACTAGATAAAGTTTACTGAAAAATGCCTTATGTACATGTAGCTAATGCGTACAGATTACCGCTGTTACGACTCATAGAGAAAGACCACCCGATAACTATGCCTTTTAGGACCTGGGAGTTGCATGAGTATCCTGCCTTACCACAGACTAAAAGGCAGAATTGGATTGTCAAGACCTCGAGTCAGCTAGAAAAACCACGCTTTGTTGTGTTAGCGTTTCAGACAGCAAGAAAGAATGTACTGACGGCACACGCTGATGAATTTGATCATTGTAATGTGATCAATGCGAGACTGTTTCTAAACGACAAGTATTATCCTTACGATAATTTAAACTTGGATATTGGGAAAGACCGTTTTGCATTATTGTACAATATGTACGTCAGTTTTCAAAGTTCGTATTACCACCGTTTAGACGTCAGCCCAGTACTGACACCAGAATTATTCAAATCAAAAGCCCCGCTGTTTGTATTTGATTGTAGCAAACAAGACGATGCGCTTAAGTCTTCAGCAGTTGATGTACGTTTAGAATTTGAATCGTCAATGAATTTTCCTGCACAGACGACTGCCTACTGTATGATACTACATGATACGCTTGTAGAATATACGCCATTGTCCAACGCGGTACATAGACGTGTTTAAGTCTTATTTTATACACATTTTGTAAATACTAGTTTTAAATATATATTGTCATATTTGTAACATTATAATATTGGAGCTGTGTGTATGTATGTATTTTTAATTGTAAAACTAGTTTAGATATATTTTAATACTTGTAACAATATAATATTGAGCTGTGTATGTATTTTAATTGTAAAACTAGTTTAATATAATCTTCGAGCTGTGTATGTATTTTAATAAATGTATATAGTACACACTTTATTATTATTATTTGTATACCCCACCCTCCATAATGTATACTTACTTGCAACAAACAAACTAGTGAGCGTTGTCCACACACGTACCCTTAAATGCCAGACGTTGTATGCACACTGAAGGCTCGTACGCTTACAATTCAGCTATACCTAAAATATATCTTCAATTAGAAGTGTAATATAAAAAGTGCAGTAAGAATATATTTCGGAAATTGTAATTTGATCACACACACACACACACACACACGCGCGCGCGCACACGCACACATACACTTATTTGAATGAGACGTGTATTAAATTCAATAAATAATGCATGTGATAATGTGAATAATTTTTACGTTTAAATAAAATCTGTACATACAATAAAATTATGTAATGTAATATAAAAGCACGACAAGAATAAATTTCAGAATTTTTTTGTAACAGACATAGTAATTGATCGCACAATTGTAACAGACATAATAATTTGATCATACAAGCATCATACACACACATGTATTAAATGCAAATAATTTTTACGTTTAAATAAAATCTGTACATACAATACAGTATGTTCACTCACCAAACTAGTATGTGTTGTCTTCACACCGTTAATGATGGCCGTTGCCGTTGTACTCGGGTAGTGGAGAAAGCAAGTGTCTGTTTGGAGTAAATACTTTCTAATCCATAATTACTGTCAGCGCTACTAATGCGCTTTGAATAAGGGAATTCTTGTCAACGTTTGCAGCGAGAAAGAGACATACACAATGTGTGTGTGTGTGTGTGTGTGTGTGTGTGTGTGTGTGTGTGTGTGTGTGTGTGTGTGTGTGTGTGTGTGTGTGTGTGTGAGCAGTACGTACATTGTCCGACAGCGATTTGTATGTGTACACATATTTCACTTTGACAACGAGAGAGGGAGAGTGAGACTGTGAGCTAAAATTATTTAATCATCACACCGACTACTCTACTCAATGTACACAGTGAGAGAGAGAGAGAGAGAGGCGAAACGGTTTGAACATAACGTTTGACAACGAGAGAGAGAGAGAGAGAGAGAGAGAGAGAGAGAGAGAGAGAGAGAGAGAGAGAGAGAGAGAGTGAGTGAGAGAGGAGAAACGGTTTGAACATAACGTTTTGACAACGAGAGAGCGAGAGATAGTTTTACTTACATTCAAATGTGAGAGAGAAAGAGAGAGAGAGAGAGAGAGAGAGAGAGAGAGAGAGAGAGAGAGAGAGAGAGAGAGAGTAACAATCATGATCATATAGTTTGAATTTCCCAACACAGAAAAGAAAAAAAATGTTGGCAGATCTGCTCTATATACAATAATGTAAGATTGGTAACCCTGATCATATATTTTAATATATACACTATATAACACATATTTGAATTTCCCTCCCCCCGCCACAGAAAATGTTGGCAAACCTGCTCATATAAAATATCTATACACTATAATAATAATACAGAGGTTGGTAAACCTGATAGTAGAGGGAAAGTGAGTGTTCGAAAACACTTCCGGGTTCCGAACGAAAACACTACCGGATTCCAGTTCATGACGTCATAGAGGCACTGGCAGCTGGTGTCCGAGCTGTCCATGTGACGTCACTGTTTTGTGTGTGTGTGTGTGTGTGTGTGTGTGTGTATGTATGTGTGTGTATGTGTGACTGAAACACTTCCGTGTTCCAGTTCATGACATCACACAGAGGCCCAAGTCGCTGGCGTCCGGATGGCTAAAACCTGTTTCAAGACGTCACGGAGGCCGTGGTTTCTGCAAGTCCAAAATTTGGTAGCCGAAAACAATGTGTAGCGGATGGGGGTACCCGGAATTCGGCGGTTGCCCGGACGCGCAGAGGCGATGTCATCGGGTACCGTTACTAGAAATTTTGGGGGCATCGGGTACCGTTACCCGAAATGTTTAAATCAACGGATGGGGGTACCCGAAATTTGTGGGTACGCCCTAACCGGGTTCCAGTTCATGACAGAGGCCCTGGCAGCTGGTGTCCGAATGTTAAAACACTTCCGCGTTCTGGTTTATTTTGATGTAACAAAATAATCGTTCTCTCTCGAAATTTTTAATGTCAGAATTTTGGTACCCTAAATGATTAAAACAACGGATGGGGGTACCCGAAATTTTCGGTGTCTGAAATTTAGTACCGGAAATGTTTAAATCAACGGATGGGGTTACCCGAAATTTTTGGTGTCCGAATTTTAACACCCGAAATGTTTAAATCAACGGATGGGGGGGGTACATCCTAAAACAAATCCTGTATGTCTAAACTCTGGACGGGGGGAGGAGAAACCGTTACGCGAAATTGATCGGTTAAAATTTGGGGCAATAGGTACCTGACGGGTTCCGACATTTGGTGATTAATGACATCCCGACGCGGTTCCTCCGGTACTCAAAACCGGATATTGTATTATTATAATGTTTATATTGTGTTAATATAAAACAGATGCATCGATTTGAATACTGTTTAGAAAACATATATTCTTATTATGCGTTACTAAAATTGTTAACTGAATAAATATATTTACTCCTGTGACGATTCGCCTGTAAACCAGTCAAACAGCATCTAAGCTGGTACAAGCGGTGTGTGTGTGAAACACTACCACGTTCAGTTAATGTATTCAAAGAGGAACTGATAGCTGGCGTCCGTGTTTTATAAAGCTGTGTGTGTGTGTGTGTGTGTGTGTGTGTGTGTGTGTGTGTGTGTGTGTGTGTGTGTGTGTGTGTGTGTGTGTGAGGTTGACGTAGAGCTGGCTCAGGCAAGCTGTTGTAATTTGCAGCGCTCTTTCTCTACTATAAAAACCGGTTTCTTTGCTGCTACATTCCATGTGAGAGACATACATCTCTACTGCTTTTGCGCTTATTCAAGTATGATAGGAATAATTGTTTTGTATAAGGGGTATAATAATAAAAATAACATAGGTTATGGTTTATATATATAAGTTTTAATAATATCAAAAGCTTTTACAATCAAATCATAAGCTATAAGTTTTTTCTCTCTCTACACACACACGTTCTATATTCACAAGACAATTATAATTGAGCAAAACATACGCCCTCTCTCTATATACATAACTAAACAAAATAGACACTTTATCTATATATATATATATATATATATATATTGTAACGCAACAGAAATGCTAGCATTCATGTTACATAAAAGAAGATTCACAGAATAATAAACAAATTGATATTTAACCCCATAATAGAACAGAGATCCAATAATTACAATTATAATCATAGACAAAATTAAATAAGGATGCAAGGTGGTGTTGACTAGAATAAACGAACCTGTAAGATAAATAATAGCTAATGATATATGTTTAATGAAAAGCAAAACAAAAAAAATGAACAATGACTTAATTTATGGTAATAACAAATAAGAATTTTGTGTTAAGAAGTATTATTTTATGACAAAAATGTTATGGTAAAGTTTATGTGATGTTATATCAAATATGTGTTGAGTTAATGAAAAATAATGAAACAAGTTGTATTATTCAATGACTGTCGTAGAATGAAGTGTGAGGCAGTTAATCAATGTTCATAAATTCGAATTCTGTTGTATGTGATCAAGAGATCAAGATAAAATTGTTATTAGATATAGAAAAATAATTGTTTATATAAGTGCTAATAATTAAGATTTGATTGTATGTATGAATTTATATAAAAGGGACTATAGATGCATAACAGACATAACCACAGGTAGATCAGTTTACAATAAAAGGCCTAACAGGCAAAAATACTATATAAACACTAATAACATAAAGATTAGGTGCATCAATTAATAATAATTAATAAATACGCTATGAAGAGCTAGAAAAAAAAGAAAAACATTAAATTAATAATAATATTTAATAAAATTTATACAAATTATAATAATACCATAAAGCCATAATATCGATTGGTAAAATATAATATCGAAGGTGGATTAAGTATAATAAAAAAGATAAAAAAGCGGACTTATATCAAAAAATCAGTAGAATATGTGTATAAAGTAATAAACCAACTATCGGTAAAGTTACATCCCGATAGGACAGCAAATTGATAAAGAATAGATAAAAAATATATGAAAGAAACACTATATAGTCAAAACATGTGGAAGGCAGAAATTATTATATGTTGCTAGGGACGAAAAATAAGAACAAGAAGTTGTTGATTTTGGACAAGACAAGAATTGCTTTGAATAAACTGAAAGTGATGAGATTAAAAACCCAAGAATAATCTATTTAATTGTAATATTCGAAATTACCAGATACTATTATAAAAATACAAAATTCTAATGACAATATTTACGTCTACTACCAATACAGATAAACAAAAATAACACTACAATATGAAATGATAATAGAGAGTAAATAATTGAAGTCTACAAGAAAGAACTTGGACTGTCCCATATCCGAAGGGAATTGATGAGATATTAAAGAAATAGAAAGAATTAACAGTAACACAACTCATAATAATCACAATACCAGAAATTATAACCTTGCAAATACACGGAACAACACTAATTGCTTCAACCGAAGGAAGAACTTATTTGGATCCTGGCGGTGCAGAAGAAACATCAATCGAGCTGTAAATCAATCCAGCAGCTGTATTCCGAAGTGGACAGGACAAGAATTACTTTTATTAAACCGAAGACAGAAAACCGTACTGCATAACCATTCAAAACAGTAAATTTAGCGATCAACCGCCTACACGATTTGCTTCGTTCGAGTCTGGTAAATTATATTATATTAATCATACTAAATACACAACACATAAATATTGTAAATCTTGCATTCTTATCTATGTATTTTTAGTCTTCCCCACAGTTACAAGAACCTTCACACCCTGAAATAAATTAAATACAAATCAAAACATAATATATAACCAAATATAAATAAAGGATTAAAATAATCAACAATCGATACCTGAAATCTATAGTCCAAGCATATGTTAATTAGCACATATCTTATTTAATGTGAATCAAGTAAACAAATAAAGAACCTTTATATATTTGTCAAATCTTGTTATTTGGAGTATGGTTAGTGAACTGGGAACAAAAAGTAACTGAATAAGTATAGAATAAATGGTTAATATAAACATCGAAATAACCTATAAGTTTCGTTGAGCCGATACTGCAGCGCTTATAGCGGAATTATCCGACACCAAAGAGGGAGCGTAAAATTACGAATTTAGACAGATCTCTCTTCAAGGTATAATAGGGTTGGATGAAATTGTAGAATAACGATTAAGTTGTTTAAGTTCTAGGCACACTAACACTGATAATTATTAAAGAGTTAAGTTAATATTAGTTAATTACATCCATATATTCCACAACTCCAAATATCTCCGAGATTTATATAATTAAAGTAATACAAAACAAATTGACAAATACAACAGTGGGGTTTTAAAGAGAGGAAACCCGTTTAAGTACAAATTGGCTTTCATTCCGTGGCTTGAACAGTAGCGGCTACACCCCGGTGTAAGTACAATATATATTTACATAATTATACAAATAATCTTTTTTCTCTCTCGCTTTCTCTCTCTTTTGCAGCCTTGAAGGTTCTCTCTCTCTCTCTCTCTCTCTCTCTCTCTCTCTCTATATATATATATATATATATATATATATATATATATACATATATACACACACACATACACACACACATACACACACACACACATATAATTAACAAAATAATAATTACATTTACTACAACCAAAACAAGCCTTATATGTCTAACAATAATAATAATAATAATTAATAACATACAATATTACAATGTTGATGTGTAATATGTTAATAATAACATACTGAATGTAGACACACATCAAATGATAATTAATATGGTGTTAACTGCATGTGTAAAATGGTACACCAAAACCTTGAATTCAACTCTTTTAGTATTTTAGATAATAACAGAGGTAACAACGCTTATAAAGCGCACATCCAGTGGAATTATGCCTTAACCAATTACATTTTTTCGTCAAAATAATTTTTTAAAACAATTGTTCTTCAGAGTGTAAATTCTCTCCACTCACAAGCACTCAGAATGTTACAGTGGTCACCATATGGTGGTGAACGACATACATCTCCCTCGCATTCGCACAAACACATAACATCGAAACAAGGTTTCTGTAACTATGAGAGAAATCTTTAAAAAAATTTAATTACACATAAAAATTTAATTAACACTTTAATGATTGTTTATATCAACTTTTTATGTTATAAACAACATACGTTTTTTAATAATTAAAAACAGAATATAATTTCCTACAATTAATAATACTTGATCAAATACAAAAGAATATAGACACATCAAATGATAGTTAGTGTGGTATTAAAAAAAACATGTATTCTGAATTAAAGTCATTTTGATATCTTAGATAACAACAGACGCGACAACGGTTACGAAGCGGACATCCGCTAGAGTCATGCCTTGACCACTCATATTTTTTTACCAGCGAGGTATACGCTGTACCAGTAAAATAATACATCATATAGTATATCTGATTAACCAGCTTTGTTTTAGCAATTAGCAAATCTTTTATTTGAAGATATTCAGTATTATGGTTGTTACAATAACTAATTGATGTTTTGAAGAGTTTGAAAAACTCATTACGAATAAATACTTTCATTTTGTAAATATTCTTTTCGTTTCGTATTGATATCCATCTACTCAGTGTCTTAAGATTATTTCTAAAATTATAATCGAATTTAATCATGTCGCATTGACAATATAATCTATTATTACCATTTATTTCTCTGTTTAAAAGTTTTTCTACAATATTAGATCCAAGCAACACCTTGCTCTTTCTCTGAAAATGAACAGTTAACATTAAAAAACGACAAAAAAAATAGAGAAGTCTACTTCATCATTTAAAAACATTTTACTGTTAATGTTATTATTACTATTATTATTATTATAATAAATCAATCCTGTTCTCGTTTATTTGGTCTGGAAAAAAAGAGAAAAAATTAATACATAACCACTTCTGTATAAGTAATTATTAGTGGTACTGAAATATCATACTCACATAATCAATATCCAACTGCACGCTCACTTTCTCGTTCGCCAGCGGAGTGTGTGAGCTTACGCATAGTGATAGGACACAAGGCTTCACAGCTTTCAATTGCTCCTCTGTAAATACGTCACACCATCTTTTAGGTAGGTATACATAGAAGAGTTTATCCTCCGGCTGAGGACAGGCTCCGGTATCTTCCAAATCTACCACAACTAAGTCCCCGAATTTCGTTTTCACAAATTTCATGTGAATTATATGATACTTTACTCCTAAAGAAAGACTTGACAAGTCTCTTTTTGGTAAAAAATTTTCAACTGTCTTCGCGTTCGCAACGATTCCTTCCATGGCGAGTACTGATGACTGCACAGGGAAACACTGGCGTATTTATTCTGTTTCCCCCGACCACGTTCCTTCCTTCTAAAGCGTCATCTCCTTCGGTCACGACCGGACGACGACACCCTACCCCGCACCTCTACCGCAACGGTAACGGCTATAATTTTGCTTCCTACCCCACCCCGCGTCGTCACGGGCCACCATCTGCTTTCGGTCACGACCGGACGATGACATCCTACCCCGCACCCCCACACCGCACCCAGAGCCTCACCACCACCCCGCACCTCGCCTACATATTTTGTTCAATTACTTTGTCTGTCGCTCCGCAACGACCGGGTTTACCCCCCACCCCGCACCCCAATCGAGTCCGTCGGCGACAACCTAGCTTCCTACCCCACCTCGCGTCGTCTCGGGCCACCATCTGGTTTCGGTCACGACCGGTCGTACAACCCAGCCCCCCGTACCCCGCACCCTACATCCCGCGGGAGGTGACTCAACGAGCGCGCTTCTTTCAAGATCGCCGGCATCCTGTACCCCGCACCTCGCCTACCTCTCGGTCACGGACACTGGCTGCAACCTAGCTCCCTACCCCGCACCACCATCCCACACCTTTACCCCGCACCGCATCGGTCACGGACGTCGGCTTCCTACACCGCACTCCCCACCCCACTCAGCCCTCCGCAACGCGCGTCATCGGTCACGACCGGACGATGACATCCTAGCCCGCACCCCCACCCCGCACCTCCAGCACACACCGCATCGGTCACGACAACCCCGCACCTCGCCCCGCGCAGCTGCTCCTCGCGAGCGGAGCGCGGCGACAGCGTTACCGGTCACCGGACTGTCTATATAGGGAACCGACGACGCGAAGCCGGCCTCAGTCCTTTCACAATGGCCAGCAGCGAACACCGTGCTATCAATGGTAATGTAATTACTATAAAATTTATGATACTTGACAATACACTAAGCACACAAACAGTATTATTAGATTACAAGCACACGGTTATTGATAAGATTTGTAGCGAAGCCGTTGCATTAAATAATTATATAAAGTGGTATTTAGCAGTTCGTGTATCTTTTAAAAAATTAATAAACACCGAAAATATTTATTGTAATGCGGTATTCAGATCGCGTACAGAACTTAAGTCACAGTATGACGATATCGATGAACAGTATTCGATAGCTAGCGAGAAAATAATGGAATCCGTTGACAAATTCACGCGTGACGGAAGCGGGTGGGTCGAAAACGGTGTCGAGTCGGTGGAATTAAATATTACAAAATACAATCCTCTTGTGGGGTCGAGCTTTCTACCTACACCATCGAAATTATCAAACAGTAAGAAAGGAATTATCAATATAAAAAATGTAGACGATGAAAAGTGTTTCTTGTGGTCTGTGCTCGCTGGTATACACCCGATCGCGTGTAACCCGCATCGCGTTAGCCATTACCTTCCGTACGAAGAAGAAATAAACATGAAGGACATTCCTTATCCCGTCGCACTCAATAAGATAAAACGGTTCGAAAAATTAAACGAAAACATATCCGTTAACGTTTTTGGCTATGAAGGCGAGGTATATCCTTTACGTATCACTGAACATCGCGGTAGAAAGTACCACGTAAACCTACTGCTACTGTCCGACGCGAACACTACTCACTACTGCCTCATACGGAACCTTTCGCGTATGCTTTCATCGTTGACAAAACGAAAGGGCACTTCGTTTTACTGCAACTACTGTCTACACAGATTTGCGGACAATAAAGATACTAACGCGGCGCGAAAACGAGTTGAAGAACACGAACTCAACTGTTCTCAGCACGGAGTACAGAAAGTAAAACTTCCTGACGAGGACGAAAAGTGGATGTATTTTAAAAACTTTTCACTTTGTCACCGCGTACCTTATACGGTATACGCTGACTTCGAATCGTTTATTGTTCCGACCACCGGTAAAAACGTGGCACATCATATACCAGCCAGTTTCTGCTATGTGATAGTTGACTGGATGGGAAACGCCGTCAAGAAACCAGTAATATACCGCGGTAAAGACGTGGTGGACACGTTCCTTCGTGTGCTTTTAGCCGACGTTCAACGACTCGATAGAAAGTTTAATAAACCGATCCAAATGACAGCGGCCGATGAACGGTCATTCCGAAACGCTACGCACTGTCATCTGTGTAAGAAGGCGTTAACGGATGACACGGTTCGAAACCATTGCCACATAACGGGAAACTATTTAGGCGCTGCTCACAATGCGTGTAATATAAATTACAAAATACCAACACACGTTCCGGTTTTTTTCCATAATTTAAGTGGCTATGACTCGCATCATTTGATGCAAGGTTTCGGAAAGTACAAGGAAGATGAAATAACGTGTATCGCTACTACAAGCGAACGTTACATCTCCGTTACACTCGGTCAGCTCCGGTTTCTCGATTCTCTGCGGTTCATGAACGCGTCACTTGAAAAACTCGTCTCCAACTTATCCGCGGATAAATTTAAAATCCTTAATTAATTTTACACGCGTAATGTTAACTTACTGTTGCGTAAAGGCGTGTACCCTTACGAATACGTTACGGACGATTCAAAATTTGACGAGAGGCAGTTACCGGACCGCGAACATTTTTACAACGGGTTGACAGAGTCGGATATAAACGAAGAAGATTACGCGCACGCTCGAGCGGTTTGGTCGGCTTTCGACATGCAAACGTTCGGTGATTATCATGACCTTTATTTTAAAACGGATGTACTACTGCTTGCAGATGTATTTGAAAACTTTCGAAACATGAGCCTGCAGTACTACGAACTCGATCCGTGTAACGTTTTTACCACCGCCGGTTTAGCGTGGAACGCGATGCTGAAAATGACAGGAGTTAGGTTAGAGTTACTCCGCGATATAGACGTACACCTGTACATCGAAAGAGGTATCCGTGGCGGCTTAGCAACAATTTCTAATCGGTACGCCAAGGCCAACAACCCGTACATTCCCGATTATGACGCAAGCAAGCCGCATAACTATTTGCTCTACCTCGATTGTACCAACCTGTACGGAACGGCTATGACACAGCCTTTACCACTGTCCGGTTTTCGATGGTTGGAACGTACAGAGATCGATACGTTGAACGTGCACGCGTTACGTGACGATGATGACACCGGTTATATCCTAGAAGTCGATCTGGGGTATCCACATTACCTACACGACTTACACAGTGACTACCCTTTAGCACCTGAAAAGTGTACTATTACAGACAGTATGCTTTCACCGTACTGCTATCGCATGAAGCTGTTAAAAGACTTTGTGTGTAGTAACGGTAAGGTAGAGAAACTGATAACGTCCCTCGAGGACAAGACAAAATACATTGTTCATTACAGAACATTGAAACTCTACCTCGAACTAGGAATGGAGTTGAAAGCGATTCACCGTGTGTTAGCATTCACACACTGCGTATGGTTGAAACCTTTCATCGATTTTAATACGGAGCGACGAAAGGAAGCCAGAAACACCTTTGAAAAAGACTTTTTTAAGTTAATGAATAACGCGCCGTACGGAAAATCGTTGGAAAACGTACGGAAGCGAATCGATTTCAAGTTAGTTCCAAACGAGAAGAAACTTCACAAACTAACCGCTAACCCCAGGCTACAACATTTTTTCATCTATAACGAGGACCTGGTAGGTCTCACGATGAAAAAAACGTCCATTACACTGAATCGACCTTTGTACGTTGGGTTCAGTGTATTGGATATTAGTAAGCTGATCATGTATCGGTTCCATTACGGATTCACGATGACTACGTACGGGTCACGTGCACGTCTATGTATAACGGACACTGACTCTCTGTTGTACGACATTCGCACCGACGATGTGTACAAAGACATGGAGGAGCATCTCGAACTCTTTGACACGTCGGAGTACCCTAAGACACATCCGTGCTATAGTGAAACAAACAAGAAAAAGTTGGGTACGTTTAAAGACGAAACAAATGGAATACCGATACTTGAATTTGTCGGGTTGCGCGCAAAATGTTATTCATTCGTTACGGCAAACGATAAAGAGAAAAAGGTAGCGAAAGGTGTGCCACGTTCCGCGATAGCTACACAGTTGAAACATCAACTTTATAAGCAATGTGTAAAGACCACTTCTCAAACTTATACTACGGCGCAGACTATCCAAAGCGAAACACATATCATATACACAAGAAAGCTTACAAAATTATCGCTGTCACCATACGATGACAAACGATATGTCTTGGATGACGGTGAAACAACACTGGCGTACGGTCATTATAAACTCTGTCAACCCAGACGCGAGATAATTCAGCAAGCGAGAAAATCCGTTATAAATTATGCGTTCGATATACGTTGATATAAGACTCGCTTGCAGGAGCAACACACTGTCAGTAGCGACGATGAAGTCGGTGAAGTTCAGTGAAAACGTAACGGTATATCTCGTACCAAAATTTTGCGATTCTCGATTTGGGTGGCGATATGGAAAACGTACGCAAAACTATTGCAAAGGAATTGCACACCGGTGAGAAGGAACTTTCCCAGACGTGCGGTGGAGGTGAAGGGGTTACACGATCTGTACCAAGCGGATTTGTTGGAAATGATACCGCATGCCAAGTTGAACAAGGGGTACAAATACCTAATGATAGTAATAAACGCATTTAGCAAGTATGCATATGCGATTCCCTTAAAAACTAAATCGGGTATTGAAGTAGCACAGGCTCTCGAACCAATAATTGTAAAAAATAAAATGAAATACCTGCAAACGGATAAGGGGAAAGAGTATTTTAACACTACCGTACAAGCTTTACTAAAGAGATTCAACGTCAACCACTATTCAACGTATAGCGAGAAGAAAGCGTCCATCGTAGAGCGATTTAATCGTACGTTGAAAACGAACGTGTACCGCGCGTTCAGCGAGCAAGGGCTTTATCGGTGGTTGTCGCTTTTACCTAAACTGGTGATGGAATACAACGACAGAGTGCGTAGAACTATAGAGATGAAGCCGCGACAAGTCGACAAGAGCAACGAGCGAATTGTGTTGGAACGAATAAAAAAAAATACCGTACCGCGGAAAGTGAGCAAGAAACATAAGTTTAAAATAGGCGATCGAGTGCGTATCAGTAAATACAAAATCACATTCGCTAAAGGTTATACACCAAACTGGACGAACGAGATATATACAGTGCACAGAGTTCAGCCAACCGTACCGGTTACGTACTTTTTGAAAGATCACATGGGTGACGTTGTGGAAGGTGGGTTTTATGAACAAGAATTGAGTAAAACCAGCGTTGGTGATGTGTATCTCGTTGAGAAAATATTACAACGTAAAGGTGATCGCGTGCGAGTGCGCTGGCTCGGCTTTGACGGTAAACACGATTCGTGGATACATAAAAAAGATCTGATATAATAACATTACCACAGTATTTAATCGAACGTAAACGAGTTAAGATGAAGATTGAACAACAATCGTTAAAGTTAAATGTTAAGAACGTAGACTCTGCTAAGTACAACGGTGAAGTTGCATATAATAAACACAGTCCACTGTTTCCAAACATGGAAACATCGATGTATCGTGTGCGGCGGGTCATGTAGCGGGAAGTCAAACGTTGCCTTTAACATGTTATTCGATTCAAACGGACTGCGATTTCAGAACCTGTACGTGTTCTCCAAATCGTTATTTCAACCAAAATATCGTATGTTGGAAGACGTTTTTAATGCTCTCGCTGACGAAGGAATGACGTACTTCACATACAGTGAAAACGATGAAGTACCACCTCCGCACGAAATTGTACCTAATTCAATCATGTTGTTCGATGATGTGGTATGTGAACGGCAGAATAACATACGAAAATATTTCGCTATGGGACGGCATAGCGGTGTGGACACTTTGTACCTTTGTCAGACGTACAGTCTGGTGCCAAAGCAACTGGTGCGTGATAATACCAATTTCTTAGTATTGTTCAGACAAGATGATCTCAATTTACACCACGTTTACAACGATCACGTTAACACAGACATGAAATACGAAGAGTTCAAAGCGATGTGCGCCGTAGCGTGGAAGGATCGTTACGGATTCTTAGTCATCAACAAGGACTCACCGATAAACGCGGGCAGATACAGAGTGGGTTTCGATCGTTTTATACATAAATAGAATAGTTTGTGCGAGAAAGTCATCAGTGTCAAGATGGATGACAAGCAATTGACACAAGAAATCGATGCAATTAGCGACAACATAAGGCAAAAGTATCGTGCGTTGAAACATGACCTCAGAGAGAGCGATGAAGCGTTAACGAGAACGTACAAACCTCTTTTGGAACCGTTAACCCAGATTTCGGAAAAGTTGAATGTCTCCGGTGATAAAATTAAAAAAATAAATGTTGAAGATGAAGATACGAAGACAGCTGTCGAGATGACACCACCACCATCACAACCTCGATTCCTTAGAACGGAAGTGTTGGCACAAACTCCTGATGTCGAAACACCGAACGTGACTCTTGAAGAGTTTTTAGCAACACCCGAAGGTCGACACGAAGCACAAGAATACGTTGAACAGTCTGTCGAAGGTCCGCTCGCGAGGAAATACTTACTACTCGCTTTATCTGATGATCGAGAAAAAAAGATGGATCATACGTACGGTGTCCGTAACGTTGCAGACAAATGGATGGTGGGCAATTCGGTGTTGGAGATCAATCAAGACGACAGCTTCTACATAGCTGGAAAACGATACAGGGGTACACCGGGTCTCTACGAACTTATGTTTATGAAAGAACCCAACAAGAGCGTCTACGATGAAAACGATTTAGCAGCGTACAAATCTATACTGTCGGACACTAACGCACATAAAAATTATCATTTACCCGGTGCTAAAATAAATACAAACAAAGGTGTAAAGTACAGAGAGATAATCGCCCGATTGTTCCCACCGCGCAGCGGACGTGGTATCGATTACGTACACTGGAACGATCCCAACGAACTGGTTGAACGGTTGAGACTGCTGGTAAGTTCAAAACGCGCCGGTCACACCGGACACGACAACGAAATCATCTCCGTTGTGGAGGAATTACGTGAAGCCAACATTATCGTATAAATTTTATGAACGTCGGTGTGACAACTCATTGACGTCAACACTGTCAACATGTGCGGGTTAGATTTGACACCTGACTTTGAAGTCGAAAACGAGAGACTGAAAACCTTTCCATCATGGCCTGTGCATTTCATCAGTCCAACCGCTATGGTTGCCGCAGGCTTTCATTACACAAATGAAATTGACAGGGTTCGATGTTCATTTTGCGGTATAGAAATCTTTCGTTGGAAAGAGGGTGACGATCCGATTGTGTTACACACGCCATGGTCACCACAGTGTCGTTACTTAAAACGGTTAGCACATCATTTGTAGCGTGCAGTCGTACAATGGTTGTGGACAAGTTCGGGAGACATCAAAGCGCCGTGAGCGTGCGACGAGAAACAAAAAGACAATTACGCGATACTGTAGGATTTAAGATTACGAATGATGGGCATATAGATGTTGAAAACAAAAAGATCCGCAATCTGAACGAACCGGATGCAGCAAAGGATGCTGTATCCCTGACTTATATGCAAACACATTGTCTGCTACTCGATGATGAACGTAAAAGCGTGGACGTTAAAGGGTGTAGATTGAAAAATGTTGATACTCCTGTAGACGTTAAAGACGTAGTCAACAAATATTACGTTGATGACAACTGTATACAACACTCGAGTCAAGAGAGAGGTGAGGTCATCGATGCACGAGATCGATGGGTAATCAACGTTCGAAGTCCGGAACAAGCGACCGATGCGGTCAACAAAAACTACGTAGACTCGAACGTCATTAAAAAAGTATCGAACAGCTATTTGTTTGGGCAGAGCTGGTTGTCGGGAGTGAGTTCACCGATTTTTGGAGATGACGCGGTTAACGTAAAATACATGTTGCAGAACACCGTTAGCTTGGGCGAAGATGGTGTTTTCAAAGCAGCGGAAAAGAGAATAACAGACGTAGCGGATGGTTTTGCGGAGAGCGATGCTGTTAACTTACAACAATTAAATGACGTGAGACGATACGTAAAGAGCGAGATGTATAAAGTCGTTAAAACATTTCAGTATCAACCGGATTACTACTTATTGAAATTGTCTAAGCCACGTAGTTCAGAAGACGAGTGGACACTCGACACGAAGGAAATAAAAAGGTTAATAGATGAATACGATAAAAACACAGGAGAGAAAGACTGGAGATCGGTTTACGATGTACAACAACGTTAAGAGGAAAAAGGGGTGGGGCGTCGGAAACGTGCTTAAAAACGTTGTACCGTCCGTTGTTTCGTCAGTTATCAATCGAGCGGTGGACGCACTACCTGTTGAATTACATCTGCCGGGTTACAGATTCTGTGGACCGGGCACGAAACTCGAAGAAAGATTAGCGCGTGGTGATCGTGGAATCAATAACTAGACGAAGCCTGTCGCGAACACGACATCGCTTACGCTCAATACAAAGACAACGAAAGTAGACGTATTGCAGATCGTAAACTCGCGGAAAAAGCGTGGGGACGGGTAAAGGCTTTGGATTCGGGTATCAGCGAACGAGCTTATGCGACAGCAGTTGCAGCGGCCATGAAAGCAAAATCAGCAATAGGAAGCGGTCGACGTCGTAAAAATAAAAAGAATGTGGGTAGTCGTGGTCGTGGTGCTGGTGGTGGGATGAAAAAGAGGAGGAAGAGAACTGTCCGAACCGCTAGGGAAAAGAAAAGAACTGCGTCCGGATTGTATCTACGTCCGTACCGAAAAAACTAATTCACATACCGCTCCGCCCGTTGTCCGAAGATGAATTACGTGTATACGCAAAAAAGCTAAACATACCGTATTTTAGAGGTGTTTACATGCGTAACGCATTACCGGATACAGCGCCGTGGAAGAACGAAAGCGTCATCGTGAATTTGGACGACGAGAGCGGACCGGGAACCCACTGGGTATGTTACAAGAAGCGTGGAAATCGAGTACACTATTTTGACGGGTTCGGTAATTTACGTCCACCTCTCGAGCTGATGCAATATTTTGGTGATACAGCCGACGTTCGTTACAACTATGAACGAAAGCAACCTCCTAACACGGTCATCTGCGGTCATTTATGTTTAGACTTTTTATCGTCTTCTGATCAGTAAACTTCAGCATGTCGTCGCTAACGGTCACCGTGACGGGTACCGACGCTGCGAATCTCGTGTGTAACTTTTTCCCACCTCTCGAATTATACGGTGAATGGTACGTTGGACTATTGGATTTTACATCGTATAATTCAATACCAAACGTTACTGAAGGAAAAAATAATGCATTTCCAGTAAAAATTTCCAAGGATCAGTGGTCCGTCATCAAGTTGCCTACCGGCACCTACGAAATTAGTGATATCGAAACGTATCTGCAGAAACAGTTAGGCGAGAGAACAATCAGTTTACGTCCAAACAACAACACATTAAAGTGTGAAATTTACTGTAAGCATGTCATCGACTTTTCGCATACACCGAATACCATTGCAAGTATGTTAGGATTCAAGGAGAATCAACAGCTGGAAGCGTATAAAACACACGAGTCGAACGTACCCGTCGACATAATCAAAGTTAACACCGTTCACGTACGGAGTAATATCGTACAGTGTGCGTACAAGGACGGCCAGGACCAGCACACGTTGCATTCGTTTTATCCGACCGTGGCACCAGGTTTCAAAATAGTTGAAACACCGACAAACGTAATATACTTACCGGTAAACGTACAACGCGTTGACAACATAATTTTGTCTCTCGTTGATCAGGACGGGGATTTAGTCGATTTTCGCGGTGAAGTTATCACGATACGACTGCATCTGAAAATATGGGATTGTATTTCGGACAAACGTCACCTGTAAAAAGGGAGTGTGTACGAAAGAAACATGGTAGTCGGTGTTCAACGTTGAAGCGATTGACAACAAGGAACAAGCGTTTCTTACTTTCACTTGGATTCAAATTATACGATTAAAATAATGTCGGGTGAAATTCTAGTAGTAGTGGTTGCACGATCTAGTGGTAGTTTTTACTAACTACCACGGGCCTCGACTCGGTGTCTCTCAGCTCGATGTCATCGTCGTTGTTCTGCATGATGCGCTCGGGGGCCAACGGATCGAACGGAGCCGACGGTTCGCGGGCGTCTTGCTCCTCCACGTACATGGCCGCTAGTCTCTCCATAACTCTGGCGATGTCTAGCCGATACTCAAACATCTTACGCTTGAGCAGTATGGATTCTTGATGTTGATCGTAGAGTTGCATATACAGCTCTCTGTCCAGTAACTCGGTAGTCTCGTTTCGGAAGGCCACATACCATCTCGCGCTTGTCATTCTTAACGTCCGAGTCCATGTCGTAGGAACGATATCGAATGACGATCTTTTCTTTGCGGAGCTTGTAACAGGCAACGATGGGTAGATCAGAGGTGGCCTCTCCGTTGTCGTCTTCGCTGTCACTCGCGGCCGGCGCTGCGTCTATGTCCTCGGCTGGCTTGGATTTCTTACTGCTTTTGTAGTACCAAGCCACGAACTCGGCTAGAGTCACGGCTTCCAACTCGCGTGGTCGCTGCTCGTATTTCTCTATCACAGAGAGAGTCCATACATTCGTACTATCGGCGTCTAGGCCCTCCTCGTCCATTTGTTTCCGTTGCTTGTGAGCTCGCTGCCTCTCGGACGGCCACACGGTCGGGATGAGCGTTACCTTTCGAGTGCTCTTGCTCATCGGCTGTCGCAGCAGATACCAAGCAGCCTCTTGAGAACTGAGCTCCACGTTGTTGAGTAGCTGTACGCCGAGCTTCTTCATTAGATCGCTGCTGTCGGACTCGGGGTACTTGTCTCTCAGCGCGGCCAATTCTCTCTGCAAGTTACTGATGCCTCTGTTGGATTTGTTAACATACTCCACTACGTAGGCGGCGCAGCTGTATTCGTCGAGTATGAACTGCAGATCGGTGTTGGATCCTAAGACTCGAGCCATCCACGGATTGAAAGTGTTCGTGTATATCTCGCTCATGTTACGTTTTGAAGAGCATCATGGGACGTTTGATATAAGATCGGATCACATTTAAGTACTGCTCGTAACTCAAGCTGTGATCCACCAAGAACTCATCTATACCGTCATACACTTTGGTCTCTAGGTTCTTTCTCAACTCCGTAGCTCGCTTGTGCAGCGGCGGGCGCCGGCTATCGTCTGTGGGCAGAGGCACTAGCACTGCAGTCTCTCTGAGTGGCCAGTAAGGAATTCTGAATCGACACTGATTCTCTCCGCGCTTCGTACAAGTGAACGTGTGCCTGTGGATCTGACCGGAGTATACGTCTGCGGGGACATCGCTACGGGACACCGTGCTGAGTCGATCGACCATCGCATAAGACGCAGGCATGGCCTCGGTGACTGCCTCGTCGGGAACGTTATCCAGCACAGAAGTATTAGAGCGGGCGGGCTGCCGCGATGTTGAAACTCTATGCGCTTGTAGTAATTGACTACCCGATGCGGAAGCAGCGGGTTACGGTCGGGGCTCTTGGAGCATAGTATGTTCATGATCACATCTACCAGTCTGTTGAAGAGTATGCAGCACATCACGGGATCCTCGCTCACTAATTTATTCTTGAGCACACGAGTCATGCTACTTATGTCTTGAGTCGAATTGGGATCCCCGTACCTCTGTAGAACTCGCAGTAGCACGGGCCAGTTGACTTCGTTAGCGCTCATTGTTAGGAAGAACGTCGGCTTTCCTAGTTAGCGTGTGCTGCCTCGCGACTCCTTCCTCGCAGTCCAACAGCGGCGGATCTTCCACGTAGCTTTCGTCCTCGTCGTCGGGTGCTTTGCTTGTGGATGCCCGTGGCTGACCAAACGAGGCGATCCCGTCTACGAGTTGCAAGTTAGCGGTTACATTGTATCGCTTGTACAGCGGTGTCTCGACTAGATACTTCAACCAAGGAGTCAGTACTGACTTGCGCACATTCCCGGAGAGATATGAGGACTTGTGAATTATCTGCCTCTTGATGTTAACGTTGATGGCGTAATCGTCTTCGAGAGTGCGAGGCAGCACGTTAACCATATTTTCTACCTTCACTGGCACATTTATGACTTGGCCCACGATCCCATACATACCGTCTACATAGCGGAGCCGACGAATCTGCATGAACGGTAACCGCGGGCATATAAGTCTCTCTTCAACGGGATTCAGAGGCGGCAAGTTTGGCGGGATCGGTGGATATTGGAAGCCGTATGATTTGCACAGCGGCGGTACGTTGCCTTGTTTGAGACTTGCAACACACGTAGAGCACACGCCTTCCATATTACTCGCACTTGAGTACTCGTCCGCTCCGAACACTGTGGCCAAGAGACTTATGTATGATGGTACGCACGGTCTTAGATCACTCTTGAACCACAAGCGATCGCAGATCCCACACACCGAGCCGAACGGATTGTTAATAAAGTGCTTAGAGAATTCCTCGTCGACTCCTTTGAAGCGGCGACTTGGACCGGGCTGTTCTGCGCAGAGCATCCAGGGTCCAATGTTGTCGAAGCAAAGTTATTAATGTTCTCATCGTCTGTTTTCTTGCTAGCTAGCCGTACGCTCGATCTGAGTCGCTTTGGGGGCACGCCGGATGACCCAGGTATCAGAGATGCGGGCCGCTTGGGCGCTGACGGGGTTTCGTCAATCTTCAAATGGTTGCCATTTTCTAAGTTCTCGGCCGATTTCTTTGATTTTAGTCTCAAACGATAGGCCTGTCGACGCTCTGCACAGGATTTGCCGGTTTTCGGTTTGAAATTTTTGGTTCGAGTTTTATCGCGATTTTTAGGTCGAGGCATTTCAAATTTTTGAGTTCATATGTTATTATTTTTTGTGAGTGCTTGTGGTACTCGGAATTGGTGTTATTGGAGAGATTTAGTTCTGAGGATCACAACGCACTTTGTATTTTCGCGATCGGACTTGTAGTTCCCGAGATATTTAAGTTTTAGTGGAGCAATTTAGAAATTTTCGGCGCAAAAACACCCTCACGCAGACAAAGCCTAGAGGCAACTAAAGTCAGTTGTCAAAATTCTCAGTACTATTGTTGGAAGGGGGCCGAGTGACTCGATCACCTGACACCTGGTTTGCTGGGATTGGTTGAGCGGTTCGTGAGATACATAACGGTCGATTTTCGCGAAACGTGCGAGTAAGACATTACATACCTATGGATTCCATGTCATATACTTAAAGATGCCGACGCTTACACAATGTGGTATTTCGAGGTCAAAGTGATCAAAGGTCAAAGAATCAGACAGAGTTTCAGCCCAATGTTTGGCTATCACTAAGAAAATCTATGACGTTGCTAGATTTTCCTCCAATCAGGTCTAAAAATTATTTGAGACGGTGCTCTGCCGAGAGCACACCGTTCAGTTCTTTCTGACGTCTTGCCATAGAAAGACGTACTCACTATCACGAGATTTTCGTGACAAGACAAGCCGATTTCCATAAGACTTAGAAGTTGTTTCACGGTACGAGTTCTTCGTAACCACTGCCACTTTATAGAACTCAGATAATTTTAAATACATAATTTCTAGTGCTTTTTCACGTAGAGTGGAAGATTTTTGTTAGGGGCAAAATATCTACTGTGATATTTTGATAGTTAACATGAGAACACTTCAAGAAGCCGGATTTGTGTAAGCATAATACACGATCTATTTTTACCCAGTTTTGATCTCTGAGATTAAGAGTATTCAAGTTATAAACAATAACAGTTTCATATCGCAGTGCGTGTGTATGCCAAGGCGTGGATATTCAGCGTTACTGATCTTTGGTTGGTCGACGTGCAAACGAGCAGCAAGCAGAGCGCCTGGTGTCTACGCAAACAGTTGGAATTCTACATATAAGTAACTTATATGTAAAACAAGCCAATAGACTCATTTGTTGAAAGACAATTCATTATTAAACAATTTTTTATTATAAAGCCATAAGACAATAGTAATTTTTAATGTGTTAATGAATACAATTTTCCTACCTCCAGATATAGACTCTGTTGTAATAATTTCAATGTAACATATCTATGTAGTTTTAATTTGTATCATTGCAATATATATAATAGGTATATACATATATACTGTACCTAAGTGTCCTTGGATTTCAATTTTTCATTTAAAGTTGTTTATTTCTTTTACATGCACGTGTTGTATTGAAAACCGACTTGTCTAACAGATTTGCTTTATCATGAAGTGAAGAAACTGTTAAATATTTGTACTTTTTATATAGCCTATGTTACTTACAATATTTAATTATAATATCAAAATGATTTTGTATAATGTTTTATGGTTATGTTGGCTACTCTGCTATTAATAAAGAAACAAGAGACGAGGTTAGCAAAATGGCGTTTTATTAAAAAACCGTGTTAACTCTTTCAGTAATATATAAAAATTCATCAGGTTAATGGCTTCAACCAGTAAAAATCGTAAAATTAAAATCGTGTTAATTGAGGTCGTGTAAAAATGTCTAGTGACGAAAGAGAAATAAACAATATACAAAAATTAAACCTGGTAGTCGTGGGACTACCGGTAGACATGGAATCATGGGCAGACTTGTGCTTTGGGAAGGAATGAAGGGTTGGTTAAATAAACAGCTACATAAGTTTCAATGTATTTTATTTATTCAGAATTTACAGTCACCTAACGCTAGTTGATGGAATATGGAGCGATGGTAGCTGAAGTACGATACGAATATCTGGGCGAAGAGTTGCATGTTGCGACTGAACGTCAGGTCTATGCTCGCGTTTCCGAGTGTAGTTGATGGTAAGCTATGGAGTTGTAGGCCGTACTCGTCGTTGATGTCCTGTAGTAGGTTCTCGTGATCGGGTGCATGCTTGTTGAAGTCGCCGCAGAGCATTATTGGTGTAGTCATGTCGGCGATCATCTTAGGGATCACTTTACTGATGGACTTGCCGTATCTGCCGAGCCCGCGATGTATAAGATACAAGACTTCGGTGTCGGGCGATCCAGGGTGTATGTAGACTCCGACTAGAACGAATTTGTACATGTTCTGGTAAGTGATCTCCACGGCTGTGATGTCGCCGGCGATGTCTCGTGTCTTGTCAGGAGGTTGGATAGTTAGAGGGTTACAAGTGCTCGTGCTCTCAACGCTGCGGTAGATGGCCACGCCGGAGGCCTTTCGTTTCGTTTTCTTAGAGTGGCGAGGCATGGCAGTGTTCTCTTGAGCTACCGAGACGAAATTGTTCAACTGTACCGGGCGATCCTCTGCCATCCAAGTCTCGGAAGCTACGAAGTAATCGCAGTTAGGCAGTAGCGAATCACTTTCAATGTCGAGATGATGAGCCACGATACACTGAACGTTTAAATTTGTAACTAAGGGCCGTGCGGCTAGCTTGGTTTCCGCGATCAACTGGCGCACGCTATCGGACACAGTGGGCAACGGATGATTCTCCAATCGCTTGTACTCGTTGCGTATGTCGCGCATGGTGGGGGAGTTACATCCGGACCCGTGATAAAACTTGACCTCGTCGGCTATTATGTACAAACCTTCTAGCGATCGGCATCTACTCATAGCCACGTACAGTAACTGTTGAGACATTTTCTTTGTGTACTCGATCGCCACGCTGTCGAACGTAGCGCCTTGCGATTTGTGAATAGTTATCGCGCAGGACGGCACGCAAGGGAAATTTATTCTGTGGCACCTAACGTGACCGTCTAGGTTGATCGTTCCGCTGCGCTTCTCGATCGGGGTCCACGTGCGATGGAGGACTCCTCCGCTGGACACCACCGCGGGCACCACCTTCACTCTGGCCGCTGCGCCTACTGACTTGCCCTCCGATGTGAAGTCGAACCAGAGCCTGGTTATCTTATCCGAGTCTACGATGTCCGTCTCTACGTGCTTGAGAACTCCGATGGTCACGTTCGTGAGCTTGTCGAGAGTATCCACGTTCGCCGTGATCATATACGGCTTGCCCACCACGAGGTTGAGCCTGTACGGCAGACCGGCGGTGTTGGTGGCCGGTAACTTGTGGAGCTTGGTGCGGACGGTGGTTAGCTGTTGCTTGCCGCTGTAACCGGTGAATTCGACCTGGGCTATGGAGCAGATCTCATCTGACACTGCCTCGGAGTTGTAAGCGTCTACGTTTATGTTGCCGTGGTACAGACGTACGACTCCCGGTAGATTCTCCTTGCACCAGTTGCGATTTCTGAACCTCGACTCTACGACGGCGATCTGTTGCTCGGTGAGCTTGAGACCATTGTCTATGCTATTCAAGATATCGGAGAACACTACGTCGGACTGCCGCATCACATCGGTGAGCGGGTAGTAGCTGAGGCCGTGCCAGAGCACCGGGCCCACGAGAGCCGAGCGGGGGGCCCCGTAGACGGGGCTGGCCATCACGGGCTCTAGCTGCCTGAAGTCGCCGCAGCACACCAAGTCGAAACCGTCGAACGGTATGTCGCATTCGTCCCTCATCTCCGCTAGCCGCGCGTTAACCAAGTTGAGGAGGTTGTGACCGACCATGCTCACCTCGTCGATGATGATCGCCTTCACTTTACAGAACGATCTCTTGTAGTTGTACAGTCTATTGAGTTTGAGGCGGCCGTCACCGTCGTTCCTTTGTTTCTGCAGAGCCAACGAGAAGGCTGCGTGGACGGTGGTGCCGTCAATTTGTGAGGCCGCCTTGCTCGTGGATGCGCAGGCGACGTAGGCGTTGTTGGCTCCCTCGCCTTCCTTGTAGTGGCGATTGTAAGTCTCCATCAGCAGCTTGAGAACGAAAGTCTTGCCGGAGCCCGCCGGGCCGGTGAAGAATATCTGTATCGGATCGGAGCCGGGCGAGTGGAGGCGATGTATGCACTCGAGTATGAGTTCCCTCTGTCGGGCGTTGGTCGCGCGCACAGCCTCGCAGTACTGTTGACTGGTTAGGATGTCGCTGCGCTGCTCACGGCTACCACGGGCCTCGACTCGGTGTCTCTCAGCTCGATGTCATCGTCGTTGTTCTGCATGATGCGCTCGGGGGCCAACGGATCGAACGGAGCCGACGGTTCGCGGGCGTCTTGCTCCTCCACGTACATGGCCGCTAGTCTCTCCATAACTCTGGCGATGTCTAGCCGATACTCAAACATCTTACGCTTGAGCAGTATGGATTCTTGATGTTGATCGTAGAGTTGCATATACAGCTCTCTGTCCAGTAACTCGGTAGTCTCGTTTCGGAAGGCCACATACCATCTCGCGCTTGTAATTCTTAACGTCCGAGTCCATGTCGTAGGAACGATATCGAATGACGATCTTTTCTTTGCGGAGCTTGTAACAGGCAACGATGGGTAGATCAGAGGTGGCCTCTCCGTTGTCGTCTTCGCTGTCACTCGCGGCCGGCGCTGCGTCTATGTCCTCGGCTGGCTTGGATTTCTTACTGCTTTTGTAGTACCAAGCCACGAACTCGGCTAGAGTCACGGCTTCCAACTCGCGTGGTCGCTGCTCGTATTTCTCTATCACAGAGAGAGTCCATACATTCGTACTATCGGCGTCTAGGCCCTCCTCGTCCATTTGTTTCCGTTGCTTGTGAGCTCGCTGCCTCTCGGACGGCCACACGGTCGGGATGAGCGTTACCTTTCGAGTGCTCTTGCTCATCGGCTGTCGCAGCAGAAACCAAGCAGCCTCGTGAGAACTGAGCTCCACGTTGTTGAGTAGCTGTACGCCGAGCTTCTTCATTAGATCGCTGCTGTCGCACTCGGGGTACTTGTCTCTCAGCGCGGCCAATTCTCTCTGCAAGTTACTGATGCCTCTGTTGGATTTTTTAACGTACTCCACTACGTAGGCGGCGCAGCTGTATTCGTCGAGTATGAACTGCAGATCGGTGTTGGATCCTAAGACTCGAGCCATCCACGGATTGAAAGTGTTCGTGTATATCTCGCTCATGTTACGTTTGAAGAGCATCATGGGACGTTTGATATAAGATCGGATCACATTTAAGTACTGCTCGTAACTCAAGCTGTGATCCACCAAGAACTCATCTATACCGTCATACACTTTGGTCTCTAGGTTCTTTCTCAATTCCGTAGCTCGCTTGTGCAGCGGCGGGCGCCGGCTATCGTCTGTGGGCAGAGGCACTAGCACTGCAGTCTCTCTGAGTGGCCAGTAAGGAATTCTGAATCGACACTGATTCTCTCCGCGCTTCGTACAAGTGAACGTGTGCCTGTGGATCTGACCGGAGTATACGTCTGCGGGGACATCGCTACGGGACACCGTGCTGAGTCGATCGACCATCGCATAAGACGCAGGCATGGCCTCGGTGACTGCCTCGTCGGGAACGTTATCCAGCCACAGAAGTATTAGAGCGGGCGGGCTGCCGCGATGTTGAAACTCTATGCGCTTGTAGTAATTGACTACCCGATGCGGAAGCAGCGGGTTACGGTCGGGGCTCTTGGAGCATAGTATCTTCATGATCACATCTACCAGTCTGTTGAAGAGTATGCAGCACATCACGGGATCCTCGCTCACTAATTTATTCTTGAGCACACGAGTCATGCTACTTATGTCTTGAGTCGAATTGGGATCCCCGTACCTCTGTAGAACTCGCAGTAGCACGGGCCAGTTGACTTCGTTAGCGCTCATTGTTAGGAAGAACGTCGGCTTTCCTAGTTAGCGTGTGCTGCCTCGCGACTCCTTCCTCGCAGTCCAACAGCGGCGGATCTTCCACGTAGCTTTCGTCCTCGTCGTCGGGTGCTTTGCTTGTGGATGCCCGTGGCTGACCAAACGAGGCGATCCCGTCTACGAGTTGCAAGTTAGCGGTTACATTGTATCGCTTGTACAGCGGTGTCTCGACTAGATACTTCAACCAAGGAGTCAGTACTGACTTGCGCACATTCCCGGAGAGATATGAGGACTTGTGAATTATCTGCCTCTTGATGTTAACGTTGATGGCGTAATCGTCTTCGAGAGTGCGAGGCAGCACGTTAACCATATTTTCTACCTTCACTGGCACATTTATGACTTGGCCCACGATCCCATACATACCGTCTACATAGCGGAGCCGACGAATCTGCATGAACGGTAACCGCGGGCATATAAGTCTCTCTTCAACGGGATTCAGAGGCGGCAAGTTTGGCGGGATCGGTGGATATTGGAAGCCGTATGATTTGCACAGCGGCGGTACGTTGCCTTGTTTGAGACTTGCAACACACGTAGAGCACACGCCTTCCATATTACTCGCACTTGAGTACTCGTCCGCTCCGAACACTGTGGCCAAGAGACTTATGTATGATGGTACGCACGGTCTTAGATCACTCTTGAACCACAAGCGATCGCAGATCCCACACACCGAGCCGAACGGATTGTTAATAAAGTGCTTAGAGAATTCCTCGTCGACTCCTTTGAAGCGGCGACTTGGACCGGGCTGTTCTGCGCAGAGCATCCAGGGTCCAATGTTGTCGAAGCAAAGTTATTAATGTTCTCATCGTCTGTTTTCTTGCTAGCTAGCCGTACGCTCGATCTGAGTCGCTTTGGGGGCACGCCGGATGACCCAGGTATCAGAGATGCGGGCCGCTTGGGCGCTGACGGGGTTTCGTCAATCTTCAAATGGTTGCCATTTTCTAAGTTCTCGGCCGATTTCTTTGATTTTAGTCTCAAACGATAGGCCTGTCGACGCTCTGCACAGGATTTGCCGGTTTTCGGTTTGAAATTTTTGGTTCGAGTTTTATCGCGATTTTTAGGTCGAGGCATTTCAAATTTTTGAGTTCATATGTTATTATTTTTTGTGAGTGCTTGTGGTACTCGGAATTGGTGTTATTGGAGAGATTTAGTTCTGAGGATCACAACGCACTTTGTATTTTCGCGATCGGACTTGTAGTTCCCGAGATATTTAAGTTTTAGTGGAGCAATTTAGAAATTTTCGGCGCAAAAACACCCTCACGCAGACAAAGCCTAGAGGCAACTAAAGTCAGTTGTCAAAATTCTCAGTACTATTGTTGGAAGGGGGCCGAGTGACTCGATCACCTGACACCTGGTTTGCTGGGATTGGTTGAGCGGTTCGTGAGATACATAACGGTCGATTTTCGCGAAACGTGCGAGTAAGACATTACATACCTATGGATTCCATGTCATATACTTAAAGATGCCGACGCTTACACAATGTGGTATTTCGAGGTCAAAGTGATCAAAGGTCAAAGAATCAGACAGAGTTTCAGCCCAATGTTTGGCTATCACTAAGAAAATCTATGACGTTGCTAGATTTTCCTCCAATCAGGTCTAAAAATTATTTGAGACGGTGCTCTGCCGAGAGCACACCGTTCAGTTCTTTCTGACGTCTTGCCATAGAAAGACGTACTCACTATCACGAGATTTTCGTGACAAGACAAGCCGATTTCCATAAGACTTAGAAGTTGTTTCACGGTACGAGTTCTTCGTAACCACTGCCACTTTATAGAACTCAGATAATTTTAAATACATAATTTCTAGTGCTTTTTCACGTAGAGTGGAAGATTTTTGTTAGGGGCAAAATATCTACTGTGATATTTTGATAGTTAACATGAGAACACTTCAAGAAGCCGGATTTGTGTAAGCATAATACACGATCTATTTTTACCCAGTTTTGATCTCTGAGATTAAGAGTATTCAAGTTATAAACAATAACAGTTTCATATCGCAGTGCGTGTGTATGCCAAGGCGTGGATATTCAGCGTTACTGATCTTTGGTTGGTCGACGTGCAAACGAGCAGCAAGCAGAGCGCCTGGTGTCTACGCAAACAGTTGGAATTCTACATATAAGTAACTTATATGTAAAACAAGCCAATAGACTCATTTGTTGAAAGACAATTCATTATTAAACAATTTTTTATTATAAAGCCATAAGACAATAGTAATTTTTAATGTGTTAATGAATACAATTTTCCTACCTCCAGATATAGACTCTGTTGTAATAATTTCAATGTAACATATCTATGTAGTTTTAATTTGTATCATTGCAATATATATAATAGGTATATACATATATACTGTACCTAAGTGTCCTTGGATTTCAATTTTTCATTTAAAGTTGTTTATTTCTTTTACATGCACGTGTTGTATTGAAAACCGACTTGTCTAACAGATTTGCTTTATCATGAAGTGAAGAAACTGTTAAATATTTGTACTTTTTATATAGCCTATGTTACTTACAATATTTAATTATAATATCAAAATGATTTTGTATAATGTTTTATGGTTATGTTGGCTACTCTGCTATTAATAAAGAAACAAGAGACGAGGTTAGCAAAATGGCGTTTTATTAAAAAACCGTGTTAACTCTTTCAGTAATATATAAAAATTCATCAGGTTAATGGCTTCAACCAGTAAAAATCGTAAAATTAAAATCGTGTTAATTGAGGTCGTGTAAAAATGTCTAGTGACGAAAGAGAAATAAACAATATACAAAAATTAAACCTGGTAGTCGTGGGACTACCGGTAGACATGGAATCATGGGCAGACTTGTGCTTTGGGAAGGAATGAAGGGTTGGTTAAATAAACAGCTACATAAGTTTCAATGTATTTTATTTATTCAGAATTTACAGTCACCTAACGCTAGTTGATGGAATATGGAGCGATGGTAGCTGAAGTACGATACGAATATCTGGGCGAAGAGTTGCATGTTGCGACTGAACGTCAGGTCTATGCTCGCGTTTCCGAGTGTAGTTGATGGTAAGCTATGGAGTTGTAGGCCGTACTCGTCGTTGATGTCCTGTAGTAGGTTCTCGTGATCGGGTGCATGCTTGTTGAAGTCGCCGCAGAGCATTATTGGTGTAGTCATGTCGGCGATCATCTTAGGGATCACTTTACTGATGGACTTGCCGTATCTGCCGAGCCCGCGATGTATAAGATACAAGACTTCGGTGTCGGGCGATCCAGGGTGTATGTAGACTCCGACTAGAACGAATTTGTACATGTTCTGGTAAGTGATCTCCACGGCTGTGATGTCGCCGGCGATGTCTCGTGTCTTGTCAGGAGGTTGGATAGTTAGAGGGTTACAAGTGCTCGTGCTCTCAACGCTGCGGTAGATGGCCACGCCGGAGGCCTTTCGTTTCGTTTTCTTAGAGTGGCGAGGCATGGCAGTGTTCTCTTGAGCTACCGAGACGAAATTGTTCAACTGTACCGGGCGATCCTCTGCCATCCAAGTCTCGGAAGCTACGAAGTAATCGCAGTTAGGCAGTAGCGAATCACTTTCAATGTCGAGATGATGAGCCACGATACACTGAACGTTTAAATTTGTAACTAAGGGCCGTGCGGCTAGCTTGGTTTCCGCGATCAACTGGCGCACGCTATCGGACACAGTGGGCAACGGATGATTCTCCAATCGCTTGTACTCGTTGCGTATGTCGCGCATGGTGGGGGAGTTACATCCGGACCCGTGATAAAACTTGACCTCGTCGGCTATTATGTACAAACCTTCTAGCGATCGGCATCTACTCATAGCCACGTACAGTAACTGTTGAGACATTTTCTTTGTGTACTCGATCGCCACGCTGTCGAACGTAGCGCCTTGCGATTTGTGAATAGTTATCGCGCAGGACGGCACGCAAGGGAAATTTATTCTGTGGCACCTAACGTGACCGTCTAGGTTGATCGTTCCGCTGCGCTTCTCGATCGGGGTCCACGTGCGATGGAGGACTCCTCCGCTGGACACCACCGCGGGCACCACCTTCACTCTGGCCGCTGCGCCTACTGACTTGCCCTCCGATGTGAAGTCGAACCAGAGCCTGGTTATCTTATCCGAGTCTACGATGTCCGTCTCTACGTGCTTGAGAACTCCGATGGTCACGTTCGTGAGCTTGTCGAGAGTATCCACGTTCGCCGTGATCATATACGGCTTGCCCACCACGAGGTTGAGCCTGTACGGCAGACCGGCGGTGTTGGTGGCCGGTAACTTGTGGAGCTTGGTGCGGACGGTGGTTAGCTGTTGCTTGCCGCTGTAACCGGTGAATTCGACCTGGGCTATGGAGCAGATCTCATCTGACACTGCCTCGGAGTTGTAAGCGTCTACGTTTATGTTGCCGTGGTACAGACGTACGACTCCCGGTAGATTCTCCTTGCACCAGTTGCGATTTCTGAACCTCGACTCTACGACGGCGATCTGTTGCTCGGTGAGCTTGAGACCATTGTCTATGCTATTCAAGATATCGGAGAACACTACGTCGGACTGCCGCATCACATCGGTGAGCGGGTAGTAGCTGAGGCCGTGCCAGAGCACCGGGCCCACGAGAGCCGAGCGGGGGGCCCCGTAGACGGGGCTGGCCATCACGGGCTCTAGCTGCCTGAAGTCGCCGCAGCACACCAAGTCGAAACCGTCGAACGGTATGTCGCATTCGTCCCTCATCTCCGCTAGCCGCGCGTTAACCAAGTTGAGGAGGTTGTGACCGACCATGCTCACCTCGTCGATGATGATCGCCTTCACTTTACAGAACGATCTCTTGTAGTTGTACAGTCTATTGAGTTTGAGGCGGCCGTCACCGTCGTTCCTTTGTTTCTGCAGAGCCAACGAGAAGGCTGCGTGGACGGTGGTGCCGTCAATTTGTGAGGCCGCCTTGCTCGTGGATGCGCAGGCGACGTAGGCGTTGTTGGCTCCCTCGCCTTCCTTGTAGTGGCGATTGTAAGTCTCCATCAGCAGCTTGAGAACGAAAGTCTTGCCGGAGCCCGCCGGGCCGGTGAAGAATATCTGTATCGGATCGGAGCCGGGCGAGTGGAGGCGATGTATGCACTCGAGTATGAGTTCCCTCTGTCGGGCGTTGGTCGCGCGCACAGCCTCGCAGTACTGTTGACTGGTTAGGATGTCGCTGCGCTGCTCACGGCTACCACGGGCCTCGACTCGGTGTCTCTCAGCTCGATGTCATCGTCGTTGTTCTGCATGATGCGCTCGGGGGCCAACGGATCGAACGGAGCCGACGGTTCGCGGGCGTCTTGCTCCTCCACGTACATGGCCGCTAGTCTCTCCATAACTCTGGCGATGTCTAGCCGATACTCAAACATCTTACGCTTGAGCAGTATGGATTCTTGATGTTGATCGTAGAGTTGCATATACAGCTCTCTGTCCAGTAACTCGGTAGTCTCGTTTCGGAAGGCCACATACCATCTCGCGCTTGTAATTCTTAACGTCCGAGTCCATGTCGTAGGAACGATATCGAATGACGATCTTTTCTTTGCGGAGCTTGTAACAGGCAACGATGGGTAGATCAGAGGTGGCCTCTCCGTTGTCGTCTTCGCTGTCACTCGCGGCCGGCGCTGCGTCTATGTCCTCGGCTGGCTTGGATTTCTTACTGCTTTTGTAGTACCAAGCCACGAACTCGGCTAGAGTCACGGCTTCCAACTCGCGTGGTCGCTGCTCGTATTTCTCTATCACAGAGAGAGTCCATACATTCGTACTATCGGCGTCTAGGCCCTCCTCGTCCATTTGTTTCCGTTGCTTGTGAGCTCGCTGCCTCTCGGACGGCCACACGGTCGGGATGAGCGTTACCTTTCGAGTGCTCTTGCTCATCGGCTGTCGCAGCAGAAACCAAGCAGCCTCGTGAGAACTGAGCTCCACGTTGTTGAGTAGCTGTACGCCGAGCTTCTTCATTAGATCGCTGCTGTCGCACTCGGGGTACTTGTCTCTCAGCGCGGCCAATTCTCTCTGCAAGTTACTGATGCCTCTGTTGGATTTTTTAACGTACTCCACTACGTAGGCGGCGCAGCTGTATTCGTCGAGTATGAACTGCAGATCGGTGTTGGATCCTAAGACTCGAGCCATCCACGGATTGAAAGTGTTCGTGTATATCTCGCTCATGTTACGTTTGAAGAGCATCATGGGACGTTTGATATAAGATCGGATCACATTTAAGTACTGCTCGTAACTCAAGCTGTGATCCACCAAGAACTCATCTATACCGTCATACACTTTGGTCTCTAGGTTCTTTCTCAATTCCGTAGCTCGCTTGTGCAGCGGCGGGCGCCGGCTATCGTCTGTGGGCAGAGGCACTAGCACTGCAGTCTCTCTGAGTGGCCAGTAAGGAATTCTGAATCGACACTGATTCTCTCCGCGCTTCGTACAAGTGAACGTGTGCCTGTGGATCTGACCGGAGTATACGTCTGCGGGGACATCGCTACGGGACACCGTGCTGAGTCGATCGACCATCGCATAAGACGCAGGCATGGCCTCGGTGACTGCCTCGTCGGGAACGTTATCCAGCCACAGAAGTATTAGAGCGGGCGGGCTGCCGCGATGTTGAAACTCTATGCGCTTGTAGTAATTGACTACCCGATGCGGAAGCAGCGGGTTACGGTCGGGGCTCTTGGAGCATAGTATCTTCATGATCACATCTACCAGTCTGTTGAAGAGTATGCAGCACATCACGGGATCCTCGCTCACTAATTTATTCTTGAGCACACGAGTCATGCTACTTATGTCTTGAGTCGAATTGGGATCCCCGTACCTCTGTAGAACTCGCAGTAGCACGGGCCAGTTGACTTCGTTAGCGCTCATTGTTAGGAAGAACGTCGGCTTTCCTAGTTAGCGTGTGCTGCCTCGCGACTCCTTCCTCGCAGTCCAACAGCGGCGGATCTTCCACGTAGCTTTCGTCCTCGTCGTCGGGTGCTTTGCTTGTGGATGCCCGTGGCTGACCAAACGAGGCGATCCCGTCTACGAGTTGCAAGTTAGCGGTTACATTGTATCGCTTGTACAGCGGTGTCTCGACTAGATACTTCAACCAAGGAGTCAGTACTGACTTGCGCATATTCCCGGAGAGATATGAGGACTTGTGAATTATCTGCCTCTTGATGTTAACGTTGATGGCGTAATCGTCTTCGAGAGTGCGAGGCAGCACGTTAACCATATTTTCTACCTTCACTGGCACATTTATGACTTGGCCCACGATCCCATACATACCGTCTACATAGCGGAGCCGACGAATCTGCATGAACGGTAACCGCGGGCATATAAGTCTCTCTTCAACGGGATTCAGAGGCGGCAAGTTTGGCGGGATCAGTGGATATTGGAAGCCGTATGATTTGCACAGCGGCGGTACGTTGCCTTGTTTGAGACTTGCAACACACGTAGAGCACACGCCTTCCATATTACTCGCACTTGAGTACTCGTCCGCTCCGAACACTGTGGCCAAGAGACTTATGTATGATGGTACGCACGGTCTTAGATCACTCTTGAACCACAAGCGATCGCAGATCCCACACACCGAGCCGAACGGATTGTTAATAAAGTGCTTAGAGAATTCCTCGTCGACTCCTTTGAAGCGGCGACTTGGACCGGGCTGTTCTGCGCAGAGCATCCAGGGTCCAATGTTGTCGAAGCAAAGTTATTAATGTTCTCATCGTCTGTTTTCTTGCTAGCTAGCCGTACGCTCGATCTGAGTCGCTTTGGGGGCACGCCGGATGACCCAGGTATCAGAGATGCGGGCCGCTTGGGCGCTGACGGGGTTTCGTCAATCTTCAAATGGTTGCCATTTTCTAAGTTCTCGGCCGATTTCTTTGATTTTAGTCTCAAACGATAGGCCTGTCGACGCTCTGCACAGGATTTGCCGGTTTTCGGTTTGAAATTTTTGGTTCGAGTTTTATCGCGATTTTTAGGTCGAGGCATTTCAAATTTTTGAGTTCATATGTTATTATTTTTTGTGAGTGCTTGTGGTACTCGGAATTGGTGTTATTGGAGAGATTTAGTTCTGAGGATCACAACGCACTTTGTATTTTCGCGATCGGACTTGTAGTTCCCGAGATATTTAAGTTTTAGTGGAGCAATTTAGAAATTTTCGGCGCAAAAACACCCTCACGCAGACAAAGCCTAGAGGCAACTAAAGTCAGTTGTCAAAATTCTCAGTACTATTGTTGGAAGGGGGCCGAGTGACTCGATCACCTGACACCTGGTTTGCTGGGATTGGTTGAGCGGTTCGTGAGATACATAACGGTCGATTTTCGCGAAACGTGCGAGTAAGACATTACATACCTATGGATTCCATGTCATATACTTAAAGATGCCGACGCTTACACAATGTGGTATTTCGAGGTCAAAGTGATCAAAGGTCAAAGAATCAGACAGAGTTTCAGCCCAATGTTTGGCTATCACTAAGAAAATCTATGACGTTGCTAGATTTTCCTCCAATCAGGTCTAAAAATTATTTGAGACGGTGCTCTGCCGAGAGCACACCGTTCAGTTCTTTCTGACGTCTTGCCATAGAAAGACGTACTCACTATCACGAGATTTTCGTGACAAGACAAGCCGATTTCCATAAGACTTAGAAGTTGTTTCACGGTACGAGTTCTTCGTAACCACTGCCACTTTATAGAACTCAGATAATTTTAAATACATAATTTCTAGTGCTTTTTCACGTAGAGTGGAAGATTTTTGTTAGGGGCAAAATATCTACTGTGATATTTTGATAGTTAACATGAGAACACTTCAAGAAGCCGGATTTGTGTAAGCATAATACACGATCTATTTTTACCCAGTTTTGATCT
The DNA here is from genome assembly GCA_034769895.1 of Magicicada septendecula. Lineage (NCBI taxonomy): Eukaryota > Metazoa > Arthropoda > Insecta > Hemiptera > Cicadidae > Magicicada > Magicicada septendecula. The sequence goes on along the minus strand of CM068373.1, from coordinate 166,765,578 downwards.
CTGAGATTAAGAGTATTCAAGTTATAAACAATAACAGTTTCATATCGCAGTGCGTGTGTATGCCAAGGCGTGGATATTCAGCGTTACTGATCTTTGGTTGGTCGACGTGCAAACGAGCAGCAAGCAGAGCGCCTGGTGTCTACGCAAACAGTTGGAATTCTACATATAAGTAACTTATATGTAAAACAAGCCAATAGACTCATTTGTTGAAAGACAATTCATTATTAAACAATTTTTTATTATAAAGCCATAAGACAATAGTAATTTTTAATGTGTTAATGAATACAATTTTCCTACCTCCAGATATAGACTCTGTTGTAATAATTTCAATGTAACATATCTATGTAGTTTTAATTTGTATCATTGCAATATATATAATAGGTATATACATATATACTGTACCTAAGTGTCCTTGGATTTCAATTTTTCATTTAAAGTTGTTTATTTCTTTTACATGCACGTGTTGTATTGAAAACCGACTTGTCTAACAGATTTGCTTTATCATGAAGTGAAGAAACTGTTAAATATTTGTACTTTTTATATAGCCTATGTTACTTACAATATTTAATTATAATATCAAAATGATTTTGTATAATGTTTTATGGTTATGTTGGCTACTCTGCTATTAATAAAGAAACAAGAGACGAGGTTAGCAAAATGGCGTTTTATTAAAAAACCGTGTTAACTCTTTCAGTAATATATAAAAATTCATCAGGTTAATGGCTTCAACCAGTAAAAATCGTAAAATTAAAATCGTGTTAATTGAGGTCGTGTAAAAATGTCTAGTGACGAAAGAGAAATAAACAATATACAAAAATTAAACCTGGTAGTCGTGGGACTACCGGTAGACATGGAATCATGGGCAGACTTGTGCTTTGGGAAGGAATGAAGGGTTGGTTAAATAAACAGCTACATAAGTTTCAATGTATTTTATTTATTCAGAATTTACAGTCACCTAACGCTAGTTGATGGAATATGGAGCGATGGTAGCTGAAGTACGATACGAATATCTGGGCGAAGAGTTGCATGTTGCGACTGAACGTCAGGTCTATGCTCGCGTTTCCGAGTGTAGTTGATGGTAAGCTATGGAGTTGTAGGCCGTACTCGTCGTTGATGTCCTGTAGTAGGTTCTCGTGATCGGGTGCATGCTTGTTGAAGTCGCCGCAGAGCATTATTGGTGTAGTCATGTCGGCGATCATCTTAGGGATCACTTTACTGATGGACTTGCCGTATCTGCCGAGCCCGCGATGTATAAGATACAAGACTTCGGTGTCGGGCGATCCAGGGTGTATGTAGACTCCGACTAGAACGAATTTGTACATGTTCTGGTAAGTGATCTCCACGGCTGTGATGTCGCCGGCGATGTCTCGTGTCTTGTCAGGAGGTTGGATAGTTAGAGGGTTACAAGTGCTCGTGCTCTCAACGCTGCGGTAGATGGCCACGCCGGAGGCCTTTCGTTTCGTTTTCTTAGAGTGGCGAGGCATGGCAGTGTTCTCTTGAGCTACCGAGACGAAATTGTTCAACTGTACCGGGCGATCCTCTGCCATCCAAGTCTCGGAAGCTACGAAGTAATCGCAGTTAGGCAGTAGCGAATCACTTTCAATGTCGAGATGATGAGCCACGATACACTGAACGTTTAAATTTGTAACTAAGGGCCGTGCGGCTAGCTTGGTTTCCGCGATCAACTGGCGCACGCTATCGGACACAGTGGGCAACGGATGATTCTCCAATCGCTTGTACTCGTTGCGTATGTCGCGCATGGTGGGGGAGTTACATCCGGACCCGTGATAAAACTTGACCTCGTCGGCTATTATGTACAAACCTTCTAGCGATCGGCATCTACTCATAGCCACGTACAGTAACTGTTGAGACATTTTCTTTGTGTACTCGATCGCCACGCTGTCGAACGTAGCGCCTTGCGATTTGTGAATAGTTATCGCGCAGGACGGCACGCAAGGGAAATTTATTCTGTGGCACCTAACGTGACCGTCTAGGTTGATCGTTCCGCTGCGCTTCTCGATCGGGGTCCACGTGCGATGGAGGACTCCTCCGCTGGACACCACCGCGGGCACCACCTTCACTCTGGCCGCTGCGCCTACTGACTTGCCCTCCGATGTGAAGTCGAACCAGAGCCTGGTTATCTTATCCGAGTCTACGATGTCCGTCTCTACGTGCTTGAGAACTCCGATGGTCACGTTCGTGAGCTTGTCGAGAGTATCCACGTTCGCCGTGATCACATACGGCTTGCCCACCACGAGGTTGAGCCTGTACGGCAGACCGGCGGTGTTGGTGGCCGGTAACTTGTGGAGCTTGGTGCGGACGGTGGTTAGCTGTTGCTTGCCGCTGTAACCGGTGAATTCGACCTGGGCTATGGAGCAGATCTCATCTGACACTGCCTCGGAGTTGTAAGCGTCTACGTTTATGTTGCCGTGGTACAGACGTATGACTCTCGGTAGATTCTCCTTGCACCAGTTGCGATTTCTGAACCTCGACTCTACGACGGCGATCTGTTGCTCGGTGAGCTTGAGACCATTGTCTATGCTATTCAAGATATCGGAGAACACTACGTCGGACTGCCGCATCACATCGGTGAGCGGGTAGTAGCTGAGGCCGTGCCAGAGCACCGGGCCCACGAGAGCCGAGCGGGGGCCCCGTAGACGGGGCTGGCCATCACGGGCTCTAGCTGCCTGAAGTCGCCGCAGCACACCAAGTCGAAACCGTCGAACGGTATGTCGCATTCGTCCCTCATCTCCGCTAGCCGCGCGTTAACCAAGTTGAGGAGGTTGTGACCGACCATGCTCACCTCGTCGATGATGATCGCCTTCACTTTACAGAACGATCTCTTGTAGTTGTACAGTCTATTGAGTTTGAGGCGGCCGTCACCGTCGTTCCTTTGTTTCTGCAGAGCCAACGAGAAGGCTGCGTGGACGGTGGTGCCGTCAATCTGTGAGGCCGCCTTGCTCGTGGATGCGCAGGCGACGTAGGCGTTGTTGGCTCCCTCGCCTTCCTTGTAGTGGCGATTGTAAGTCTCCATCAGCAGCTTGAGAACGAAAGTCTTGCCGGAGCCCGCCGGGCCGGTGAAGAATATCTGTATCGGATCGGAGCCGGGCGAGTGGAGGCGATGTATGCACTCGAGTATGAGTTCCCTCTGTCGGGCGTTGGTCGCGCGCACAGCCTCGCAGTACTGTTGACTGGTTAGGATGTCGCTGCGCTGCTCACGGCTACCACGGGCCTCGACTCGGTGTCTCTCAGCTCGATGTCATCGTCGTTGTTCTGCATGATGCGCTCGGGGGCCAACGGATCGAACGGAGCCGACGGTTCGCGGGCGTCTTGCTCCTCCACGTACATGGCCGCTAGTCTCTCCATAACTCTGGCGATGTCTAGCCGATACTCAAACATCTTACGCTTGAGCAGTATGGATTCTTGATGTTGATCGGTAGAGTTGCATATACAGCTCTCTGTCCAGTAACTCGGTAGTCTCGTTTCGGAAGGCCACATACCATCTCGCGCTTGTAATTCTTAACGTCCGAGTCCATGTCGTAGGAACGATATCGAATGACGATCTTTTCTTTGCGGAGCTTGTAACAGGAAACGATGGGTAGATCAGAGGTGGCCTCTCCGTTGTCGTCTTCGCTGTCACTCGCGGCCGGCGCTGCGTCTATGTCCTCGGCTGGCTTGGATTTCTTACTGCTTTTGTAGTACCAAGCCACGAACTCGGCTAGAGTCACGGCTTCCAACTCGCGTGGTCGCTGCTCGTATTTCTCTATCACAGAGAGAGTCCATACATTCGTACTATCGGCGTCTAGGCCCTCCTCGTCCATTTGTTTCCGTTGCTTGTGAGCTCGCTGCCTCTCGGACGGCCACACGGTCGGGATGAGCGTTACCTTTCGAGTGCTCTTGCTCATCGGCTGTCGCAGCAGATACCAAGCAGCCTCTTGAGAACTGAGCTCCACGTTGTTGAGTAGCTGTACGCCGAGCTTCTTCATTAGATCGCTGCTGTCGCACTCGGGGTACTTGTCTCTCAGCGCGGCCAATTCTCTCTGCAAGTTACTGATGCCTCTGTTGGATTTTTTAACGTACTCCACTACGTAGGCGGCGCAGCTGTATTCGTCGAGTATGAACTGCAGATCGGTGTTGGATCCTAAGACTCGAGCCATCCACGGATTGAAAGTGTTCGTGTATATCTCGCTCATGTTACGTTTGAAGAGCATCATGGGACGTTTGATATAAGATCGGATCACATTTAAGTACTGCTCGTAACTCAAGCTGTGATCCACCAAGAACTCATCTATACCGTCATACACTTTGGTCTCTAGGTTCTTTCTCAATTCCGTAGCTCGCTTGTGCAGCGGCGGGCGCCGGCTATCGTCTGTGGGCAGAGGCACTAGCACTGCAGTCTCTCTGAGCGGCCAGTAAGGAATTCTGAATCGACACTGATTCTCTCCGCGCTTCGTACATGTGAACTTGTGCCTGTGGATCTGACCGGAGTATACGTCTGCGGGGACATCGCTACGGGACACCGTGCTGAGTCGATCGACCATCGCATAAGACGCAGGCATGGCCTCGGTGACTGCCTCGTCGGGAACGTTATCCAGCCACAGAAGTATTAGAGCGGGCGGGCTGCCGCGATGTTGAAACTCTATGCGCTTGTAGTAATTGACTACCCGATGCGGAAGCAGCGGGTTACGGTCGGGGCTCTTGGAGCATAGTATGTTCATGATCACATCTACCAGTCTGTTGAAGAGTATGCAGCACATCACGGGATCCTCGCTCACTAATTTATTCTTGAGCACACGAGTCATGCTACTTATGTCTTGAGTCGAATTGGGATCCCCGTACCTCTGTAGAACTCGCAGTAGCACGGGCCAGTTGACTTCGTTAGCGCTCATTGTTAGGAAGAACGTCGGCTTTCCTAGTTAGCGTGTGCTGCCTCGCGACTCCTTCCTCGCAGTCCAACAGCGGCGGATCTTCCACGTAGCTTTCGTCCTCGTCGTCGGGTGCTTTGCTTGTGGATGCCCGTGGCTGACCAAACGAGGCGATCCCGTCTACGAGTTGCAAGTTAGCGGTTACATTGTATCGCTTGTACAGCGGTGTCTCGACTAGATACTTCAACCAAGGAGTCAGTACTGACTTGCGCACATTCCCGGAGAGATATGAGGACTTGTGAATTATCTGCCTCTTGATGTTAACGTTGATGGCGTAATCGTCTTCGAGAGTGCGAGGCAGCACGTTAACCATGTTTTCTACCTTCACTGGCACATTTATGACTTGGCCCACGATCCCATACATACCGTCTACATAGCGGAGCCGACGAATCTGCATGAACGGTAACCGCGGGCATATAAGTCTCTCTTCAACGGGATTCAGAGGCGGCAAGTTTGGCGGGATCGGTGGATATTGGAAGCCGTATGATTTGCACAGCGGCGGTACGTTGCCTTGTTTGAGACTTGCAACACACGTAGAGCACACGCCTTCCATATTACTCGCACTTGAGTACTCGTCCGCTCCGAACACTGTGGCCAAGAGACTTATGTATGATGGTACGCACGGTCTTAGATCACTCTTGAACCACAAGCGATCGCAGATCCCACACACCGAGCCGAACGGATTGTTAATAAAGTGCTTAGAGAATTCCTCGTCGACTCCTTTGAAGCGGCGACTTGGACCGGGCTGTTCTGCGCAGAGCATCCAGGGTCCAATGTTGTCGAAGCAAAGTTATTAATGTTCTCATCGTCTGTTTTCTTGCTAGCTAGCCGTCCGCTCGATCTGAGTCGCTTTGGGGGCACGCCGGATGACCCAGGTATCAGAGATGCGGGCCGCTTGGGCGCTGACGGGGTTTCGTCAATCTTCAAATGGTTGCCATTTTCTAAGTTCTCGGCCGATTTCTTTGATTTTAGTCTCAAACGATAGGCCTGTCGACGCTCTGCACAGGATTTGCCGGTTTTCGGTTTGAAATTTTTGGTTCGAGTTTTATCGCGATTTTTAGGTCGAGGCATTTCAAATTTTTGAGTTCATATGTTATTATTTTTTGTGAGTGCTTTTGGTACTCGGAATTGGTGTTATTGGAGAGATTTAGTTCTGAGGATCACAACGCACTTTGTATTTTCGCGATCGGACTTGTAGTTCCCGAGATATTTAAGTTTTAGTGGAGCAATTTAGAAATTTTCGGCGCAAAAACACCCTCACGCAGACAAAGCCTAGAGGCAACTAAAGTCAGTTGTCAAAATTCTCAGTACTATTGTTGGAAGGGGGCCGAGTGACTCGATCACCTGACACCTGGTTTGCTGGGATTGGTTGAGCGGTTCGTGAGATACATAACGGTCGATTTTCGCGAAACGTGCGAGTAAGACATTACATACCTATGGATTCCATGTCATATACTTAAAGATGCCGACGCTTACACAATGTGGTATTTCGAGGTCAAAGTGATCAAAGGTCAAAGAATCAGACAGAGTTTCAGCCCAATGTTTGGCTATCACTAAGAAAATCTATGACGTTGCTAGATTTTCCTCCAATCAGGTCTAAAAATTATTTGAGACGGTGCTCTGCCGAGAGCACACCGTTCAGTTCTTTCTGACGTCTTGCCATAGAAAGACGTACTCACTATCACGAGATTTTCGTGACAAGACAAGCCGATTTCCATAAGACTTAGAAGTTGTTTCACGGTACGAGTTCTTCGTAACCACTGCCACTTTATAGAACTCAGATAATTTTAAATACATAATTTCTAGTGCTTTTTCACGTAGAGTGGAAGATTTTTGTTAGGGGCAAAATATCTACTGTGATATTTTGATAGTTAACATGAGAACACTTCAAGAAGCCGGATTTGTGTAAGCATAATACACGATCTATTTTTACCCAGTTTTGATCTCTGAGATTAAGAGTATTCAAGTTATAAACAATAACAGTTTCATATCGCAGTGCGTGTGTATGCCAAGGCGTGGATATTCAGCGTTACTGATCTTTGGTTGGTCGACGTGCAAACGAGCAGCAAGCAGAGCGCCTGGTGTCTACGCAAACAGTTGGAATTCTACATATAAGTAACTTATATGTAAAACAAGCCAATAGACTCATTTGTTGAAAGACAATTCATTATTAAACAATTTTTTATTATAAAGCCATAAGACAATAGTAATTTTTAATGTGTTAATGAATACAATTTTCCTACCTCCAGATATAGACTCTGTTGTAATAATTTCAATGTAACATATCTATGTAGTTTTAATTTGTATCATTGCAATATATATAATAGGTATATACATATATACTGTACCTAAGTGTCCTTGGATTTCAATTTTTCATTTAAAGTTGTTTATTTCTTTTACATGCACGTGTTGTATTGAAAACCGACTTGTCTAACAGATTTGCTTTATCATGAAGTGAAGAAACTGTTAAATATTTGTACTTTTTATATAGCCTATGTTACTTACAATATTTAATTATAATATCAAAATGATTTTGTATAATGTTTTATGGTTATGTTGGCTACTCTGCTATTAATAAAGAAACAAGAGACGAGGTTAGCAAAATGGCGTTTTATTAAAAAACCGTGTTAACTCTTTCAGTAATATATAAAAATTCATCAGGTTAATGGCTTCAACCAGTAAAAATCGTAAAATTAAAATCGTGTTAATTGAGGTCGTGTAAAAATGTCTAGTGGCGAAAGAGAAATAAACAATATACAAAAATTAAACCTGGTAGTCGTGGGACTACCGGTAGACATGGAATCATGGGCAGACTTGTGCTTTGGGAAGGAATGAAGGGTTGGTTAAATAAACAGCTACATAAGTTTCAATGTATTTTATTTATTCAGAATTTACAGAGTCACCTAACGCTAGTTGATGGAATATGGAGCGATGGTAGCTGAAGTACGATACGAATATCTGGGCGAAGAGTTGCATGTTGCGACTGAACGTCAGGTCTATGCTCGCGTTTCCGAGTGTAGTTGATGGTAAGCTATGGAGTTGTAGGCCGTACTCGTCGTTGATGTCCTGTAGTAGGTTCTCGTGATCGGGTGCATGCTTGTTGAAGTCGCCGCAGAGCATTATTGGTGTAGTCATGTCGGCGATCATCTTAGGGATCACTTTACTGATGGACTTGCCGTATCTGCCGAGCCCGCGATGTATAAGATACAAGACTTCGGTGTCGGGCGATCCAGGGTGTATGTAAACTCCGACTAGAACGAATTTGTACATGTTCTGGTAAGTGATCTCCACGGCTGTGATGTCGCCGGCGATGTCTCGTGTCTTGTCAGGAGGTTGGATAGTTAGAGGGTTACAAGTGCTCGTGCTCTCAACGCTGCGGTAGATGGCCACGCCGGAGGCCTTTCGTTTCGTTTTCTTAGAGTGGCGAGGCATGGCAGTGTTCTCTTGAGCTACCGAGACGAAATTGTTCAACTGTACCGGGCGATCCTCTGCCATCCAAGTCTCGGAAGCTACGAAGTAATCGCAGTTAGGCAGTAGCGAATCACTTTCAATGTCGAGATGATGAGCCACGATACACTGAACGTTTAAATTTGTAACTAAGGGCCGTGCGGCTAGCTTGGTTTCCGCGATCAACTGGCGCACGCTATCGGACACAGTGGGCAACGGATGATTCTCCAATCGCTTGTACTCGTTGCGTATGTCGCGCATGGTGGGGGAGTTACATCCGGACCCGTGATAAAACTTGACCTCGTCGGCTATTATGTACAAACCTTCTAGCGATCGGCATCTACTCATAGCCACGTACAGTAACTGTTGAGACATTTTCTTTGTGTACTCGATCGCCACGCTGTCGAACGTAGCGCCTTGCGATTTGTGAATAGTTATCGCGCAGGACGGCACGCAAGGGAAATTTATTCTGTGGCACCTAACGTGACCGTCTAGGTTGATCGTTCCGCTGCGCTTCTCGATCGGGGTCCACGTGCGATGGAGGACTCCTCCGCTGGACACCACCGCGGGCACCACCTTCACTCTGGCCGCTGCGCCTACTGACTTGCCCTCCGATGTGAAGTCGAACCAGAGCCTGGTTATCTTATCCGAGTCTACGATGTCCGTCTCTACGTGCTTGAGAACTCCGATGGTCACGTTCGTGAGCTTGTCGAGAGTATCCACGTTCGCCGTGATCACATACGGCTTGCCCACCACGAGGTTGAGCCTGTACGGCAGACCGGCGGTGTTGGTGGCCGGTAACTTGTGGAGCTCGGTGCGGACGGTGGTTAGCTGTTGCTTGCCGCTGTAACCGGTGAATTCGACCTGGGCTATGGAGCAGATCTCATCTGACACTGCCTCGGAGTTGTAAGCGTCTACGTTTATGTTGCCGTGGTACAGACGTATGACTCCCGGTAGATTCTCCTTGCACCAGTTGCGATTTCTGAACCTCGACTCTACGACGGCGATCTGTTGCTCGGTGAGCTTGAGACCATTGTCTATGCTATTCAAGATATCGGAGAACACTACGTCGGACTGCCGCATCACATCGGTGAGCGGGTAGTAGCTGAGGCCGTGCCAGAGCACCGGGCCCACGAGAGCCGAGCGGGGGCCCCGTAGACGGGGCTGGCCATCACGGGCTCTAGCTGCCTGAAGTCGCCGCAGCACACCAAGTCGAAACCGTCGAACGGTATGTCGCATTCGTCCCTCATCTCCGCTAGCCGCGCGTTAACCAAGTTGAGGAGGTTGTGACCGACCATGCTCACCTCGTCGATGATGATCGCCTTCACTTTACAGAACGATCTCTTGTAGTTGTACAGTCTATTGAGTTTGAGGCGGCCGTCACCGTCGTTCCTTTGTTTCTGCAGAGCCAACGAGAAGGCTGCGTGGACGGTGGTGCCGTCAATCTGTGAGGCCGCCTTGCTCGTGGATGCGCAGGCGACGTAGGCGTTGTTGGCTCCCTCGCCTTCCTTGTAGTGGCGATTGTAAGTCTCCATCAGCAGCTTGAGAACGAAAGTCTTGCCGGAGCCCGCCGGGCCGGTGAAGAATATCTGTATCGGATCGGAGCCGGGCGAGTGGAGGCGATGTATGCACTCGAGTATGAGTTCCCTCTGTCGGGCGTTGGTCGCGCGCACAGCCTCGCAGTACTGTTGACTGGTTAGGATGTCGCTGCGCTGCTCACGGCTACCACGGGCCTCGACTCGGTGTCTCTCAGCTCGATGTCATCGTCGTTGTTCTGCATGATGCGCTCGGGGGCCAACGGATCGAACGGAGCCGACGGTTCGCGGGCGTCTTGCTCCTCCACGTACATGGCCGCTAGTCTCTCCATAACTCTGGCGATGTCTAGCCGATACTCAAACATCTTACGCTTGAGCAGTATGGATTCTTGATGTTGATCGGTAGAGTTGCATATACAGCTCTCTGTCCAGTAACTCGGTAGTCTCGTTTCGGAAGGCCACATACCATCTCGCGCTTGTAATTCTTAACGTCCGAGTCCATGTCGTAGGAACGATATCGAATGACTATCTTTTCTTTGCGGAGCTTGTAACAGGAAACGATGGGTAGATCAGAGGTGGCCTCTCCGTTGTCGTCTTCGCTGTCACTCGCGGCCGGCGCTGCGTCTATGTCCTCGGCTGGCTTGGATTTCTTACTGCTTTTGTAGTACCAAGCCACGAACTCGGCTAGAGTCACGGCTTCCAACTCGCGTGGTCGCTGCTCGTATTTCTCTATCACAGAGAGAGTCCATACATTCGTACTATCGGCGTCTAGGCCCTCCTCTTCCATTTGTTTCCGTTGCTTGTGAGCTCGCTGCCTCTCGGACGGCCACACGGTCGGGATGAGCGTTACCTTTCGAGTGCTCTTGCTCATCGGCTGTCGCAGCAGATACCAAGCAGCCTCTTGAGAACTGAGCTCCACGTTGTTGAGTAGCTGTACGCCGAGCTTCTTCATTAGATCGCTGCTGTCGGACTCGGGGTACTTGTCTCTCAGCGCGGCCAATTCTCTCTGCAAGTTACTGATGCCTCTGTTGGATTTTTTAACGTACTCCACTACGTAGGCGGCGCAGCTGTATTCGTCGAGTATGAACTGCAGATCGGTGTTGGATCCTAAGACTCGAGCCATCCACGGATTGAAAGTGTTCGTGTATATCTCGCTCATGTTACGTTTGAAGAGCATCATGGGACGTTTGATATAAGATCGGATCACATTTAAGTACTGCTCGTAACTCAAGCTGTGATCCACCAAGAACTCGTCTATACCGTCATACACTTTGGTCTCTAGGTTCTTTCTCAATTCCGTAGCTCGCTTGTGCAGCGGCGGGCGCCGGCTATCGTCTGTGGGCAGAGGCACTAGCACTGCAGTCTCTCTGAGCGGCCAGTAAGGAATTCTGAATCGACACTGATTCTCTCCGCGCTTCGTACAAGTGAACGTGTGCCTGTGGATCTGACCGGAGTATACGTCTGCGGGGACATCGCTACGGGACACCGTGCTGAGTCGATCGACCATCGCATAAGACGCAGGCATGGCCTCGGTGACTGCCTCGTCGGGAACGTTATCCAGCCACAGAAGTATTAGAGCGGGCGGGCTGCCGCGATGTTGAAACTCTATGCGCTTGTAGTAATTGACTACCCGATGCGGAAGCAGCGGGTTACGGTCGGGGCTCTTGGAGCATAGTATCTTCATGATCACATCTACCAGTCTGTTGAAGAGTATGCAGCACATCACAGGATCCTCGCTCACTAATTTATTCTTGAGCACACGAGTCATGCTACTTATGTCTTGAGTCGAATTGGGATCCCCGTACCTCTGTAGAACTCGCAGTAGCACGGGCCAGTTGACTTCGTTAGCGCTCATTGTTAGGAAGAACGTCGGCTTTCCTAGTTAGCGTGTGCTGCCTCGCGACTCCTTCCTCGCAGTCCAACAGCGGCGGATCTTCCACGTAGCTTTCGTCCTCGTCGTCGGGTGCTTTGCTTGTGGATGCCCGTGGCTGACCAAACGAGGCGATCCCGTCTACGAGTTGCAAGTTAGCGGTTACATTGTATCGCTTGTACAGCGGTGTCTCGACTAGATACTTCAACCAAGGAGTCAGTACTGACTTGCGCACATTCCCGGAGAGATATGAGGACTTGTGAATTATCTGCCTCTTGATGTTAACGTTGATGGCGTAATCGTCTTCGAGAGTGCGAGGCAGCACGTTAACCATATTTTCTACCTTCACTGGCACATTTATGACTTGGCCCACGATCCCATACATACCGTCTACATAGCGGAGCCGACGAATCTGCATGAACGGTAACCGCGGGCATATAAGTCTCTCTTCAACGGGATTCAGAGGCGGCAAGTTTGGCGGGATCGGTGGATATTGGAAGCCGTATGATTTGCACAGCGGCGGTACGTTGCCTTGTTTGAGACTTGCAACACACGTAGAGCACACGCCTTCCATATTACTCGCACTTGAGTACTCGTCCGCTCCGAACACTGTGGCCAAGAGACTTATGTATGATGGTACGCACGGTCTTAGATCACTCTTGAACCACAAGCGATCGCAGATCCCACACACCGAGCCGAACGGATTGTTAATAAAGTGCTTAGAGAATTCCTCGTCGACTCCTTTGAAGCGGCGACTTGGACCGGGCTGTTCTGCGCAGAGCATCCAGGGTCCAATGTTGTCGAAGCAAAGTTATTAATGTTCTCATCGTCTGTTTTCTTGCTAGCTAGCCGTACGCTCGATCTGAGTCGCTTTGGGGGCACGCCGGATGACCCAGGTATCAGAGATGCGGGCCGCTTGGGCGCTGACGGGGTTTCGTCAATCTTCAAATGGTTGCCATTTTCTAAGTTCTCGGCCGATTTCTTTGATTTTAGTCTCAAACGATAGGCCTGTCGACGCTCTGCACAGGATTTGCCGGTTTTCGGTTTGAAATTTTTGGTTCGAGTTTTATCGCGATTTTTAGGTCGAGGCATTTCAAATTTTTGAGTTCATATGTTATTATTTTTTGTGAGTGCTTGTGGTACTCGGAATTGATGTTATTGGAGAGATTTAGTTCTGAGGATCACAACGCACTTTGTATTTTCGCGATCGGACTTGTAGTTCCCGAGATATTTAAGTTTTAGTGGAGCAATTTAGAAATTTTCGGCGCAAAAACACCCTCACGCAGACAAAGCCTAGAGGCAACTAAAGTCAGTTGTCAAAATTCTCAGTACTATTGTTGGAAGGGGGCCGAGTGACTCGATCACCTGACACCTGGTTTGCTGGGATTGGTTGAGCGGTTCGTGAGATACATAACGGTCGATTTTCGCGAAACGTGCGAGTAAGACATTACATACCTATGGATTCCATGTCATATACTTAAAGATGCCGACGCTTACACAATGTGGTATTTCGAGGTCAAAGTGATCAAAGGTCAAAGAATCAGACAGAGTTTCAGCCCAATGTTTGGCTATCACTAAGAAAATCTATGACGTTGCTAGATTTTCCTCCAATCAGGTCTAAAAATTATTTGAGACGGTGCTCTGCCGAGAGCACACCGTTCAGTTCTTTCTGACGTCTTGCCATAGAAAGACGTACTCACTATCACGAGATTTTCGTGACAAGACAAGCCGATTTCCATAAGACTTAGAAGTTGTTTCACGGTACGAGTTCTTCGTAACCACTGCCACTTTATAGAACTCAGATAATTTTAAATACATAATTTCTAGTGCTTTTTCACGTAGAGTGGAAGATTTTTGTTAGGGGCAAAATATCTACTGTGATATTTTGATAGTTAACATGAGAACACTTCAAGAAGCCGGATTTGTGTAAGCATAATACACGATCTATTTTTACCCAGTTTTGATCTCTGAGATTAAGAGTATTCAAGTTATAAACAATAACAGTTTCATATCGCAGTGCGTGTGTATGCCAAGGCGTGGATATTCAGCGTTACTGATCTTTGGTTGGTCGACGTGCAAACGAGCAGCAAGCAGAGCGCCTGGTGTCTACGCAAACAGTTGGAATTCTACATATAAGTAACTTATATGTAAAACAAGCCAATAGACTCATTTGTTGAAAGACAATTCATTATTAAACAATTTTTTATTATAAAGCCATAAGACAATAGTAATTTTTAATGTGTTAATGAATACAATTTTCCTACCTCCAGATATAGACTCTGTTGTAATAATTTCAATGTAACATATCTATGTAGTTTTAATTTGTATCATTGCAATATATATAATAGGTATATACATATATACTGTACCTAAGTGTCCTTGGATTTCAATTTTTCATTTAAAGTTGTTTATTTCTTTTACATGCACGTGTTGTATTGAAAACCGACTTGTCTAACAGATTTGCTTTATCATGAAGTGAAGAAACTGTTAAATATTTGTACTTTTTATATAGCCTATGTTACTTACAATATTTAATTATAATATCAAAATGATTTTGTATAATGTTTTATGGTTATGTTGGCTACTCTGCTATTAATAAAGAAACAAGAGACGAGGTTAGCAAAATGGCGTTTTATTAAAAAACCGTGTTAACTCTTTCAGTAATATATAAAAATTCATCAGGTTAATGGCTTCAACCAGTAAAAATCGTAAAATTAAAATCGTGTTAATTGAGGTCGTGTAAAAATGTCTAGTGGCGAAAGAGAAATAAACAATATACAAAAATTAAACCTGGTAGTCGTGGGACTACCGGTAGACATGGAATCATGGGCAGACTTGTGCTTTGGGAAGGAATGAAGGGTTGGTTAAATAAACAGCTACATAAGTTTCAATGTATTTTATTTATTCAGAATTTACAGAGTCACCTAACGCTAGTTGATGGAATATGGAGCGATGGTAGCTGAAGTACGATACGAATATCTGGGCGAAGAGTTGCATGTTGCGACTGAACGTCAGGTCTATGCTCGCGTTTCCGAGTGTAGTTGATGGTAAGCTATGGAGTTGTAGGCCGTACTCGTCGTTGATGTCCTGTAGTAGGTTCTCGTGATCGGGTGCATGCTTGTTGAAGTCGCCGCAGAGCATTATTGGTGTAGTCATGTCGGCGATCATCTTAGGGATCACTTTACTGATGGACTTGCCGTATCTGCCGAGCCCGCGATGTATAAGATACAAGACTTCGGTGTCGGGCGATCCAGGGTGTATGTAAACTCCGACTAGAACGAATTTGTACATGTTCTGGTAAGTGATCTCCACGGCTGTGATGTCGCCGGCGATGTCTCGTGTCTTGTCAGGAGGTTGGATAGTTAGAGGGTTACAAGTGCTCGTGCTCTCAACGCTGCGGTAGATGGCCACGCCGGAGGCCTTTCGTTTCGTTTTCTTAGAGTGGCGAGGCATGGCAGTGTTCTCTTGAGCTACCGAGACGAAATTGTTCAAC
The DNA here is from genome assembly GCA_034769895.1 of Magicicada septendecula. Lineage (NCBI taxonomy): Eukaryota > Metazoa > Arthropoda > Insecta > Hemiptera > Cicadidae > Magicicada > Magicicada septendecula. Next base: position 166,750,308 of record CM068373.1, on the reverse strand, counting down.
TGTACCGGGCGATCCTCTGCCATCCAAGTCTCGGAAGCTACGAAGTAATCGCAGTTAGGCAGTAGCGAATCACTTTCAATGTCGAGATGATGAGCCACGATACACTGAACGTTTAAATTTGTAACTAAGGGCCGTGCGGCTAGCTTGGTTTCCGCGATCAACTGGCGCACGCTATCGGACACAGTGGGCAACGGATGATTCTCCAATCGCTTGTACTCGTTGCGTATGTCGCGCATGGTGGGGGAGTTACATCCGGACCCGTGATAAAACTTGACCTCGTCGGCTATTATGTACAAACCTTCTAGCGATCGGCATCTACTCATAGCCACGTACAGTAACTGTTGAGACATTTTCTTTGTGTACTCGATCGCCACGCTGTCGAACGTAGCGCCTTGCGATTTGTGAATAGTTATCGCGCAGGACGGCACGCAAGGGAAATTTATTCTGTGGCACCTAACGTGACCGTCTAGGTTGATCGTTCCGCTGCGCTTCTCGATCGGGGTCCACGTGCGATGGAGGACTCCTCCGCTGGACACCACCGCGGGCACCACCTTCACTCTGGCCGCTGCGCCTACTGACTTGCCCTCCGATGTGAAGTCGAACCAGAGCCTGGTTATCTTATCCGAGTCTACGATGTCCGTCTCTACGTGCTTGAGAACTCCGATGGTCACGTTCGTGAGCTTGTCGAGAGTATCCACGTTCGCCGTGATCACATACGGCTTGCCCACCACGAGGTTGAGCCTGTACGGCAGACCGGCGGTGTTGGTGGCCGGTAACTTGTGGAGCTTGGTGCGGACGGTGGTTAGCTGTTGCTTGCCGCTGTAACCGGTGAATTCGACCTGGGCTATGGAGCAGATCTCATCTGACACTGCCTCGGAGTTGTAAGCGTCTACGTTTATGTTGCCGTGGTACAGACGTATGACTCCCGGTAGATTCTCCTTGCACCAGTTGCGATTTCTGAACCTCGACTCTACGACGGCGATCTGTTGCTCGGTGAGCTTGAGACCATTGTCTATGCTATTCAAGATATCGGAGAACACTACGTCGGACTGCCGCATCACATCGGTGAGCGGGTAGTAGCTGAGGCCGTGCCAGAGCACCGGGCCCACGAGAGCCGAGCGGGGGCCCCGTAGACGGGGCTGGCCATCACGGGCTCTAGCTGCCTGAAGTCGCCGCAGCACACCAAGTCGAAACCGTCGAACGGTATGTCGCATTCGTCCCTCATCTCCGCTAGCCGCGCGTTAACCAAGTTGAGGAGGTTGTGACCGACCATGCTCACCTCGTCGATGATGATCGCCTTCACTTTACAGAACGATCTCTTGTAGTTGTACAGTCTATTGAGTTTGAGGCGGCCGTCACCGTCGTTCCTTTGTTTCTGCAGAGCCAACGAGAAGGCTGCGTGGACGGTGGTGCCGTCAATCTGTGAGGCCGCCTTGCTCGTGGATGCGCAGGCGACGTAGGCGTTGTTGGCTCCCTCGCCTTCCTTGTAGTGGCGATTGTAAGTCTCCATCAGCAGCTTGAGAACGAAAGTCTTGCCGGAGCCCGCCGGGCCGGTGAAGAATATCTGTATCGGATCGGAGCCGGGCGAGTGGAGGCGATGTATGCACTCGAGTATGAGTTCCCTCTGTCGGGCGTTGGTCGCGCGCACAGCCTCGCAGTACTGTTGACTGGTTAGGATGTCGCTGCGCTGCTCACGGCTACCACGGGCCTCGACTCGGTGTCTCTCAGCTCGATGTCATCGTCGTTGTTCTGCATGATGCGCTCGGGGGCCAACGGATCGAACGGAGCCGACGGTTCGCGGGCGTCTTGCTCCTCCACGTACATGGCCGCTAGTCTCTCCATAACTCTGGCGATGTCTAGCCGATACTCAAACATCTTACGCTTGAGCAGTATGGATTCTTGATGTTGATCGGTAGAGTTGCATATACAGCTCTCTGTCCAGTAACTCGGTAGTCTCGTTTCGGAAGGCCACATACCATCTCGCGCTTGTAATTCTTAACGTCCGAGTCCATGTCGTAGGAACGATATCGAATGACGATCTTTTCTTTGCGGAGCTTGTAACAGGCAACGATGGGTAGATCAGAGGTGGCCTCTCCGTTGTCGTCTTCGCTGTCACTCGCGGCCGGCGCTGCGTCTATGTCCTCGGCTGGCTTGGATTTCTTACTGCTTTTGTAGTACCAAGCCACGAACTCGGCTAGAGTCACGGCTTCCAACTCGCGTGGTCGCTGCTCGTATTTCTCTATCACAGAGAGAGTCCATACATTCGTACTATCGGCGTCTAGGCCCTCCTCTTCCATTTGTTTCCGTTGCTTGTGAGCTCGCTGCCTCTCGGACGGCCACACGGTCGGGATGAGCGTTACCTTTCGAGTGCTCTTGCTCATCGGCTGTCGCAGCAGATACCAAGCAGCCTCTTGAGAACTGAGCTCCACGTTGTTGAGTAGCTGTACGCCGAGCTTCTTCATTAGATCGCTGCTGTCGGACTCGGGGTACTTGTCTCTCAGCGCGGCCAATTCTCTCTGCAAGTTACTGATGCCTCTGTTGGATTTTTTAACGTACTCCACTACGTAGGCGGCGCAGCTGTATTCGTCGAGTATGAACTGCAGATCGGTGTTGGATCCTAAGACTCGAGCCATCCACGGATTGAAAGTGTTCGTGTATATCTCGCTCATGTTACGTTTGAAGAGCATCATGGGACGTTTGATATAAGATCGGATCACATTTAAGTACTGCTCGTAACTCAAGCTGTGATCCACCAAGAACTCGTCTATACCGTCATACACTTTGGTCTCTAGGTTCTTTCTCAATTCCGTAGCTCGCTTGTGCAGCGGCGGGCGCCGGCTATCGTCTGTGGGCAGAGGCACTAGCACTGCAGTCTCTCTGAGCGGCCAGTAAGGAATTCTGAATCGACACTGATTCTCTCCGCGCTTCGTACAAGTGAACGTGTGCCTGTGGATCTGACCGGAGTATACGTCTGCGGGGACATCGCTACGGGACACCGTGCTGAGTCGATCGACCATCGCATAAGACGCAGGCATGGCCTCGGTGACTGCCTCGTCGGGAACGTTATCCAGCCACAGAAGTATTAGAGCGGGCGGGCTGCCGCGATGTTGAAACTCTATGCGCTTGTAGTAATTGACTACCCGATGCGGAAGCAGCGGGTTACGGTCGGGGCTCTTGGAGCATAGTATCTTCATGATCACATCTACCAGTCTGTTGAAGAGTATGCAGCACATCACAGGATCCTCGCTCACTAATTTATTCTTGAGCACACGAGTCATGCTACTTATGTCTTGAGTCGAATTGGGATCCCCGTACCTCTGTAGAACTCGCAGTAGCACGGGCCAGTTGACTTCGTTAGCGCTCATTGTTAGGAAGAACGTCGGCTTTCCTAGTTAGCGTGTGCTGCCTCGCGACTCCTTCCTCGCAGTCCAACAGCGGCGGATCTTCCACGTAGCTTTCGTCCTCGTCGTCGGGTGCTTTGCTTGTGGATGCCCGTGGCTGACCAAACGAGGCGATCCCGTCTACGAGTTGCAAGTTAGCGGTTACATTGTATCGCTTGTACAGCGGTGTCTCGACTAGATACTTCAACCAAGGAGTCAGTACTGACTTGCGCACATTCCCGGAGAGATATGAGGACTTGTGAATTATCTGCCTCTTGATGTTAACGTTGATGGCGTAATCGTCTTCGAGAGTGCGAGGCAGCACGTTAACCATATTTTCTACCTTCACTGGCACATTTATGACTTGGCCCACGATCCCATACATACCGTCTACATAGCGGAGCCGACGAATCTGCATGAACGGTAACCGCGGGCATATAAGTCTCTCTTCAACGGGATTCAGAGGCGGCAAGTTTGGCGGGATCGGTGGATATTGGAAGCCGTATGATTTGCACAGCGGCGGTACGTTGCCTTGTTTGAGACTTGCAACACACGTAGAGCACACGCCTTCCATATTACTCGCACTTGAGTACTCGTCCGCTCCGAACACTGTGGCCAAGAGACTTATGTATGATGGTACGCACGGTCTTAGATCACTCTTGAACCACAAGCGATCGCAGATCCCACACACCGAGCCGAACGGATTGTTAATAAAGTGCTTAGAGAATTCCTCGTCGACTCCTTTGAAGCGGCGACTTGGACCGGGCTGTTCTGCGCAGAGCATCCAGGGTCCAATGTTGTCGAAGCAAAGTTATTAATGTTCTCATCGTCTGTTTTCTTGCTAGCTAGCCGTACGCTCGATCTGAGTCGCTTTGGGGGCACGCCGGATGACCCAGGTATCAGAGATGCGGGCCGCTTGGGCGCTGACGGGGTTTCGTCAATCTTCAAATGGTTGCCATTTTCTAAGTTCTCGGCCGATTTCTTTGATTTTAGTCTCAAACGATAGGCCTGTCGACGCTCTGCACAGGATTTGCCGGTTTTCGGTTTGAAATTTTTGGTTCGAGTTTTATCGCGATTTTTAGGTCGAGGCATTTCAAATTTTTGAGTTCATATGTTATTATTTTTTGTGAGTGCTTGTGGTACTCGGAATTGGTGTTATTGGAGAGATTTAGTTCTGAGGATCACAACGCACTTTGTATTTTCGCGATCGGACTTGTAGTTCCCGAGATATTTAAGTTTTAGTGGAGCAATTTAGAAATTTTCGGCGCAAAAACACCCTCACGCAGACAAAGCCTAGAGGCAACTAAAGTCAGTTGTCAAAATTCTCAGTACTATTGTTGGAAGGGGGCCGAGTGACTCGATCACCTGACACCTGGTTTGCTGGGATTGGTTGAGCGGTTCGTGAGATAGTGGTATGCCGAAAGTACATTTGAAACATAACGGTCGATTTTCGCGAAACGTGCGAGTAAGACATTACATACCTATGGATTCCATGTCAAAAACGTAAAGATGCCGACGCTTACACAATGTGGTATTTCGAGGTCAAAGTGTTATTCAAAGCCAAAGGACTTATGGATATTGTGAATGGTACAGAAACGTTGGAGCAACAAGGTGAAGTTACAGACAAGGTAAAGACATGGGAATTAAAGGACGCTAAAGCCCAACACATTATACTTATGACCATTGAACTCTTATACATGACCATTGAACATTGCACTTAGTCACATGTGAAACATCAAAGGAAATGTCTGAAACATTATCTAACATTGATAAAAGAGACACATCACAACAAAAATGCTCTCTTTTACAAGAATTCTACAAGTTTGACAACCAAAAGGACATGATGTCTAACTTAGCCTATATTCAGAACGTCGCATTCAAGCTCAATCGACTCGACCAGAAAATAGACGATACAATGATAATCACCAAAATTCTGAGCATTCTTCCAGAATATTACAAAATTTTTCAAGTGCGTGGGACTCGACGAATTCAACGGACAGAACCTTGGAGAACTTGAATGCTAGGCTGATACAAGAAGAAGCGAAGTCATCGAGTGATAGTGAGAGTGTAGCTTTTAAAATCAGATCTCAAGGTATGCTTAGAGAAGTAAGCTGTTATTCAAGTAAAGATACCGGTCATATCCGTCAGAACTGTCCAAAAAACAAATCTAAGTTTTGTAATTACTGTAAAAAGTCAAATCATTATGAAAAGGACTGTTTCTTAAAAAATAAATCCTTTAAACCTAAAGTATCATGTAGTATTTGTAAGAAAACTAATCACACTGATAAAGATTGCTATTTCCATAACAAATCTAAAGCAAAGCCCAATAGGCCTAATGATAGTAAAACTGCCTTTTTAACTAAAACCGTTGAAACTCATTCACCAGTTACAGTAGGCTACAGCAGTGTAAATCAAAATAGCATTATTCCAAGAAAAACTTTTATCGTAGATAGCGGTTGTACTCCAAACCACATGACAAACGACTTATCCGTCCTTGAAAATGTAAAATCATGTAATAAAGACATATCTGTTGCAAAGAAAAATCAGAGTATGCAATCACTAGCTGTAGGCTATGTTGACTCAGAACAGTGTACTTTAAAAAATGTCTCATATGTTCCTGAATTAAGTAATAATTTGATGTCTGTCAATGCAATTACTGAAAATGGTGGTAAGGTATTATTTACTAGAAACAAAGTTCAAATATTGAAAGATGATAATGTAATTTTAGAAGATAGTAAAAACAAAAATTGTTTGTATGTAGTTAACCTAACTGAGAATGAAAGTGTTCCAAAAGTAGCTGCTGTAAGTAACACTGAACAAAATAAATGTAGACCTAAGGCTAATATACATGTCAAACAAACAGATGTACCCATAAGTGTTGATCAACATAGGGGTAAAACTAAAAGTAGTGAAGCTATGGAATGGCATAGGAAATTAGGTCACATAAGTTTTCATAATTTAAAAAACTTGTCTAAAATGTCTCGAGGTATTTCAGCTAATTTAAATGTATGTGAAGATATTTTTTGTGATATTTGTCTCAAAGCTAAACAAGTGAGATCTTCTTTCAATTCAGTAAGAGACAGAGCTTCTAAACCTTTACAAATAATACATTCTGATCTGTGTGGTCCAATAGAACCTCAGACGCATGATGGTAAAAAATATTTCTTGACATGTGTTGATGATAATACTCAATTTTGTAAAGTGTAGGCCTATCTTTTAAAATCTAAAAATGAGGTTTTCACATTTTTAAAAGAGTATGTTAATGAAGCTGAAGCTCATTTCAATCTTAAAACTTCTAAAATAAGGTGTGATAATGGGGATGAATACATTGCCTCTGGTATTAGACAATGGTATAAATTAAGAGGAATTGTTATCGATTATACAGTACCCTATTCGCCGCAGTTAAATGGCACAGCAGAAAGAATGAATCGAACACTCATGGAAAAAGCTAGAGCAATGCTTTTCGACTCTGAATTACCCAAAGAAATGTGGAGGGAAGCTATCCTGACATCTGCGTATTTACACAATAGAAGTCCAACTGTCACATTAGTTACAACACCTGCAGAGAAAAGTATTTTTGTGGGATACACACTGAATGGATACAGATTGTGGGATCCAGTGAAAAGAAATATTTTTGTATCAAGAGATGTTGTCTTCAAAAGGGAGTCTGTAAAATCAAAAGCAGAAGAAATACCAGAAATAGTACCATGTAATCAAGAAGAAGATATGGAAGAAATCATTGAAGAAGAAAACGTGAATGGAGAAAAAGGGAATAACCTAGACAAAGAGAATCAAATAGGCCTAGAAGAAATTAGACTAGAAACTGATAGGCCTAATACAAATGAACAACATGAACAAGAACAACGTTATAATTTAAGACCAAGGGTAAATATTAAACGTCCTACTAGATATGAAGAAAATCTTCAAGATGGACAAGTGATGCTTACTTTCAATGAATGTATGACAGGAAATGATAAAGAAAAATGGAAGTTAGCCATTAAAAATGAAAAAGAATCTTTGAACAAGAATAACACCTGGGAGATAGTCGATGAAAAACAAGTTGCAGAAAAAGAAATACTAACTAGCAGATGGCTCTTCAAAATAAAAGATGACGGTACATATAAAGCTCGACTAGTAGTAAGAGGCTGCGAACAAATAAAAGGAAATTTGGATTTTAAAGATACGTTTAGTCCAGTTGTTGAAAGTGCTTCGTTAAGAGTTTTATTTTCCTTAGCTGCTCAAGAAAATCTTGTTATTCAGATTTTTGATGTCAAAACTGCATTCCTGTATGGAGAACTGGAATATGAAATCTATATGAGAATACCAGAAGGATTTGATGAAGAAGGAAAAATTTGTAGGCTAAACAAAGCCTTATATGGACTAAAACAAGCATCAAATCAATGGAATAAAAACTCACATCATTTCTTAAAAATGAAGGACTTACACAACTCAAAACAGATCAATGTATATTTAGAGACACCAAGAATGACTTATATTTAGCTATTCATGTTGACGATGGAATCATGATGGGAAAAGATCCAGAAAAAATGAAGAATTTACTAGAAAAACTTAAAGAAAACTTTGAAATGACAAGTAGTGAAAAGCCATCCACTTATCTTGGAATGGAGATAACTAGAAAGAAAGAAGGAATTTACATTACACAAACAAATTATGCAAATCAAGTACTTACTAATTTTAATATGACAAACTGCAAGTCAGTAACAACCCCAATTGTATAAGAAGAGAAGACTACTGTAATTGACAATGAAGGAATACAGTTTCCTTACAGAGAAGCCACTGGAAGTCTCCTCTACATGAGAAACAAAACCAGACCTGATATGGCATTTGCTGTCAATTATGAAAGTCGTTTTTTGGAAAAACCAGAAAAGAAAGATGTACAAAATGTGAAAAGAACTTTAAGGTACCTAAAAGGAATGCAAAATCTGGGAATATTTTTTCCTGCAATAAAATCAAACAGTATAGAAATTGAAACATTTTGTGACTCAGATTACGCAGGAGATGTGAAAGATAGAAAAAGTACTAGTGGATACGTCCTAATATTAGGAGGCGCACCAATAGTATGGAGTTCTAGAAAACAACCCATAACTGCCTTATCAACAACAGAAGCGGAATATATATCTGCTGCTGAATGCTGCAAAGAAATCAAATACTGTTGTTCAGAGAATCTGTTAGCGGATGTGTTTACCAAACCATTATCAAACACCAAGTTTGAAAGATTTAAAAACATTTTGCTTAAAATTACGTATGCTAGTAAACATTCTTGAAAAAAAAAACAATCAAACTTTGTAAATAGTATTTTTCTAAAATTAAAAAACTGAAAAAATTTTCATTAGATAGGTTATGACAGATTATTATGAATTTGTTTAAAAAAGAAGCAACAAATAAATATATGGTAGCCTTATTGTAAGTTAAATTAAAGTAGGCTATTTTGTTTTATTAGAGTTAATATGCAATATCAATAAAACTAACAAATTATGCAGTCAATTTCTTTTGTACTTTATTTTAAAACATTTTGATATTAAGGGAGAGTGTTAAATATTTGTACTTTTTATATAGCCTATGTTACTTACAATATTTAATTATAATATCAAAATGATTTTGTATAATGTTTTATGGTTATGTTGGCTACTCTGCTATTAATAAAGAAACAACAGACGAAGTTAGCAAAATGGCGTTTTATTAAAACCGTGTTAACTCTTCCAGTAATATATAAAAATTCATCAGAAACTTCTGATCACAATTTGTTTTTCCACTAATTTAAATTATGTTACTACTAGTACATTTTAAAACACTGAATTATGTTTAGCCATGCTTTGACATTAACTTTTTATGTTTATATAGTAATCACAAGGTGTGTGTGTGCAGATGTCTGTGCATGTCAAATGTAAATGAATGCTCAAGTTACTCATGGTTATTATTGTATCTTGTAGGCCTAAAAAGCTTAATTATTTTGTTTCAATAGTATCTTGATAAAGATTCTTGGAGAAATGAGAAACTGGAAGGTCAGAAGGTTAACCAAAAAAATTATATATGAGACAAAAAAAAAACAGCCCCAAAAATAAATGAAAGTCAAACAGACTGGTTAGTGCTAGGTAGAAAAGTAAAGTAAACTTGCTCTTTGTTGCCAGTTGTTCTTAACTTCTATATTGAAGACATGTTAAGTAATGTTTTGGGAGGATGAAGAAGAGATAAGTGGAGGGGCTTGAAAGGAGAACTGTGTCAGATTTTGCAACAACATGCTGATTATAGCTAGTGTTGCTAGAACAACAGTACAGTGGTAATGAAGAAATATGGGATGAAGATAAATTAAGGGGAAATGAAAGAATTGATTAGAGTGAGAACGTGACAGAGATGACAAGGGAAGGAAAGCATAACAAATTGAAAAGTTCAAGTGTTTGGAGAGTATAACAGTCGAGGACTGGAGGAATAAAGTGCAGATTAAAAGAAAATTTGCTTTAGGTAAAGGAAGCCCTCCATAATAAGAAGAGACTATTTTGGTGCAGTATTACCTTCAGCAAATAATTTATTTGTTTAATCCCATATTAATTGGAAGTCCATTTTTATATGGTACTATTTACCCCATTTATTGTATCTACTCCTAGTTTATGTTTTACAAGCTAATCATAGAGTCTGTATTATTAGCTTATACATTCCACACCCTGTACACAGTATGGGGGGGGGAGGAGAGATAGAACTGTGAGGTTTTTGACATGTCAAAATAGAGAAGAATGGATAAAATAAAATGAATTGTCAGAGTAAATAACGAGGAGCTTCTGAACATAACAGTTTTAGTCACAGTCCTGAAGAGAAAGAAAAATTGGCTAGCAGTTGTTACAAGAGGAAACGGAAAACTAACGACTGTTTTTGAGGCCACAGTTAGTGGAAAGAAAGAGAGGAGGAAGAAAGAGAGGTTCTGTTATAAGAGACTCAAACAAAGGCATGGAATAGGAACAACTGGAGATAATAGCAATGTAGAGGCCTGCCAATTGGCAAACCACTATGACACTATGGCCAAAACTGGTAGTGTGATACTCAGAACCATGTTTAGTTTCATTGGCTCCCTATGGGCCAGTACTTAACTCTGAAGAAGTGCTATGACAGGTGTAATCATGTTTGTCGGGCACTTCTATGTTGCCATTGCCTCTCGTATGATATGCAAAGTGGTTGTGTGTGTGTGTGTGTGTGTGTGTGTGTGTGTGTGTGTGTGTGTGTGTGTGTGTGTGTGTGTGTGTGTGTGTGTGTGTGTGTGTGTGTGTGTGTGTGTGTGTGTGTGTGTGTGTGTGTGTGTGTTCCTAAATTACAATGATAGCATTCTATCTTATTCTGGTTATGTATACATCATATTAAAATACCCACCTGTCTATCTGAAATGCTTTAGAAAAAATATCTGATTCTAAAAAGATGATTCAGTTTCACTAGAGTCAGCTGCATGGAACTAGTATCGTCAAGGTCACACCGCTTACTTACAGCGTTGCCACTAAGCAACAGTTTCCCTTTCTTCCGAAAAATGCTACACTAGAAGTAAGTAAGCCTACTTAATGTAAAGAATATAACAAAGTGAGAAAGTTTGTAATACATGCATTAGAGTACATTGTTACATTGTCAATAATTCTTAATAATAATTACATCACAATTAATGTATTGTTAATAATTAATTAACAATTAATTTCCGTATCTTATACATAACATTCAATTCGACGCGTCAGCTATAGTTTGTTTGAACGAATTTTATACGCATCCTGTGTCTTAAGCTTGCCCCATTTAATTATTGAAGACACCGCACTATTCGTGACTCAGAAAAATATTCTATTTTTATTTCCTGCGCTGCTTATTAATAATTAAGTAAAAAAATTAGAACTATACTATAAGATGTTACATGCACAAGTAGCATAAAAATAATGGTATGTATAAACGTGAAACGAATTGGATTTCTTAAGAAAATAAGGATAATTTTATAAACAACAAATACAAATGTCTCATGAAATAAATTTAAAATTCCTTATTTATATATATATATTTTAACTTAAATCTTTAAATATAGAATTTAAATTTATAATTCTATATTTTATGCATTGTCCTTACTAATTTTATAATTAAAATTTTCCTTATTTTATGAACTATAGAATTCCTTATGACTATTATAAATAAGCAGTATGTTGAAAAACTCACCTTAAATAGGGTTAGTCACACAATTATCACTTTGCAAAGTGATAGCACAGAGCACACTCATAACACTCCTGAAGAAAACACGCACACACGGTTTTTTATGTTTCAATAAAAATAGAAAATACTACGCTTCGCTATAGACACGTTTACCACCTATATACACTTTTTAATACTCCTGCAGTATTCGTCTTCGGATTCACTGGACTCAGGTTCGCTGTTACTACTCACACGTAAGTGTATGATGAAGGGCTCCACTGTGGTGTCTCTCGTGCACTGCTTTGAGTAATCGGCTTCTTGTAGTGCCTCCGCATGTCTTACGCACTTCTCCCAGTCTTCCTGAGTTATCCTGTCCAAAGTCCAAAAAAGGTTTCATCCAAATAAATTATAGGCCTGTTGTCCTCCGTACGATGTATATGCATGGTTCTCAAAAACTTCGCTCTCAAGGCAGCAATGTCTCTGCGCTCCATTAAAAATTTTCGTCCATCGTTGCACTTCTTAAATTTAAAACCAAGCACTTTCAGAAGGCGAAGTACGGAGGCTTCTGAACCAGAATAATTGATTTTCTGACAGAGATCAGCTCGAATTTTGCTTGCAGTGGGGTATTCCCCTCGGTCGTAATATTCTAGTACGGTCCTGCGGACTATTTGTTTATTAAAATCGTCCAGTTCAGTGTTTTTGTGTTCCCGTTTATACCCTTTCCTTGGAGAACTGAACACAACACTCACGCCTTGATCATCTGCCGAAGCAACGGTATTGCTAATACGTTGCACCGACTGTTCAGAAATGCCACAAGCTTCCGCTGTCAATTTTCGAACTTGTGCAAAGTTTATGTTCCTCCTGGCTTCTTCATTATATGCAAGATTTTTAAAAAACTTGTAAACGTTTGCTATGATGACTTTACTTTGTTTTCTAATGTCCTCTCGGCCCGCACGTACACCACCGCTGCTTGTACTCGAACTAAATGTAGGATACTGTTCCTCAATATCACTCATAATAAATACAAATTATTGAAATAAACTAATACACACACTGTCTACAATAAAGACGTCAACCGTTCACATGAAACGCACAAAATGTCTGTCAACAATACTAAGGACGATAAATATTTTGGATGTTTGTTGCTAATTCGTCTCTTCCTCACCTCGTCCACCCAACCTACTTGGAATGGGGTACTGTAACTGAAATGGGATTGGCTTTTGCCACAACAGCGACAATTTTGTTTACAGAAATTGCTCAGTCCTATTTATCTTTGTGCAACGGAAGAAAGGTAGTAGCGAGGGCAGTAAACATACACATTTATGAGGGGATTGTAAAATGACAAAGGCATTCATAAAAGTGTCAGACAGCAATATTTACCGAAAAGACATGCCGACAGGGTATACGCAATGTGCATACCAAATGTGTACATATACCTAACAGAACTTCCGAACCATATGGCTTAGGAATGACCGTGTAGAGAACAAAAACAGATTCATTTACAAAAGGGAAAAGACCGTGAGTATGAAAAAATTAAAGCGACAACAGCAGGCAAGGTCAGCGTTCTCAGACAACTGTCAGTCTGTAGGATAACCGCCCATGAAGAAAACAGTAAAACTTTAATAAGTAAGTGCACTGTACGGAAATCACAAAATAACTGACCTAATGGTACTTCGTAAAGTTAGGGTGTGTATTGCTAAAAGGTTTAGATTCTAACATAAGAAAAACTAGCGCAGTATAAATAGTAGTTTCAGAGAACTGCAAATCGTAACAAAAAAAAAGCCAAAGAAAGAGAAGAAACGCAAAGATAGAAATTCTGTAGATATTTACGCGAAAACAAAAAATATGTTGCCGACTCACACAAATTTTTAGAGCTCAAATACTGGCGCCCAGAATTTAACTGAGTAGTGTTACCCACAACTAATTATTCCTGATAAAACAAATTCATTTATGCGATACGCATAAATAACTTTGAAACGAAGAATATAATGTGGATGTATGAAATTTGTTTTCGTAACACTGCTAAAACGCTACACACTGTACTAGCCGGCAACAACGCTGGGCGAGGGGCGTGGAGGTGACAGGGAGAAGCAGTGAAAGTGAGTGACCTTGACGATACTACTTCCATGCAGCTGACTCTAGTACTACTAAATATAGACGTATTTCCAGCAACACTCCTAGTTCATCTTTATTTTGATGTTGAAAAAAGTTAGTTTATTTTCCAACATTTCTTAGTGGGTTCCCAAGTCTTGTCATTTATGTTACCAGGTTACATATTCTGTTTGGGTCTGCACCAGTCACTAGAAGCAATGTCCGTGTATGCTTTTCCTTGAAATTTAATTTTATCTTTGTCATTTGTCATTAGTAAGGTGACAGGTTGAAATCTAATTTCAAGAAGACTGTAGACTGAAGACAAGTAACCCAAAGGTAGGCATGCTAACATCTCTTAAGATAATGTATAAAATTGTCTATTTTGTTGTACTAATTACAAACTGGCTTGTTATAACCTCTGCAAAAGGATAAAGGAATTTAAGATTCAGATATCTGGGTTGATTTATAAAATAAAATAAGAAGAAAAATACTTTCAGTTTCATTTGTTTCCTGGAATGTGTAGCAATTTTGTTTTTAATTTTATTACAATACACATATTTTGCAACTAGAAGAGTTTTGTCACTCTGTGGGGTCAAACCTGAAATAACAATGAATTCATATTACATAACAAACTTAAATTGAAATTTTAAGATATTAATATTTTAAACATGCATATCACATTTAATTACATTAATTAGGTGTTCTGTCTGCTTCTTTAGCAGACTACCGATTCTTGGATTTTAAAATATATATAATTCAAGTAACTGTCAGCTATTTGAAACTGTCAGAAAATTTTATGTCTCAATGACTGGTGGGTTTTACTGTCTGATGAGACGGATGCGACGAACAGCACAGTGGGAGCCTGTGATAAGCTTATAATAAGCGAAAACTAGTTCAGGCTATAAGGTAAAAATTTTACATTTTTACCATTAGTGTTCTGAGTCAGTAGTATTATACTTATAGTCAGACTACTGAATGACATTGTAACTGTTCACATATCATAACAAAGTGTTTTGAGTACCTACTAACATGTCTGTTTTAATGTAATGCTATGAATCTCTCTCTTGCTATGTATGTCTCTTGGAATGAGAGATGTACTCTGCAGAACTGTAAACACCAAAACCCATCACTCATTGAAGACAAAATTTCCTGTACAGATGTCTGAACATTTGGCAAAATTAAGTGTAGGAGAATTAGAAGAAAGAAAACAAAAAATATAAAAAGACTTTCAAAAACATAAAGCCACTAAAATAACTTCAAATAACTCACAGTTACTTGAATTATATATATTTTAAAAATGTTTTTATTACAATATATCAAAAACACACTAGATAAGAAAGATAAATTGTTTTTTAGTACCAGGGCTGTTTTTATAACTTACTATAAATTTCAATTTAAAATTCTAAATTAAAAACAAACAGTTATAATCATACGTAGAATTTAAAAGCAACATTTTAACCAAAACAATGCAAATCAAGGTGTGGGAATTCACACACACACACACACACACACACACACACACACAATAAATGAAATTAGACCACTAACTATAATAAATTATTCTGACACAGAACACAATTACTTTACATAAAAAGTATTAAATTTTTACCTTATTGAATGAACTAGTTTCCACTCATTATGAGCTTACTCAGAGGCTGCCGCTAGGGGCACTGTCTGTCCTGCTTTTGGTGACAGCGCCATCATTCAAAAGATCATTGTGTGTGTGTGTGTGTGTGTGTGTGTGTGTGTGTGTGTGTGTAATATGTTCAAATACTATGTGTGGTTTAAATTGTGTCAGTTCTTTATAATGTTGTTTCTATGTCACTTTGTATGTTTATATATTTATATTTGTTCAAGAGTGTCTAGTTTTCGGCCTTTTTGTGTGTACGTGTAGGCTTATGTAGAATTTGTTACATTCTGAGTAGTTTAATTCCCAAACACCAGGTGAATCAAATTTGCTTAGCTGTTTGTGTGTGTTCTGTTTGTTTGTAGTTCTGTATGCAATGCCGTATCCTACGTTTTTAAATGTGTGGGCTATTTTTCACTGTGGTTATTGATATATGTTAGTGTTATGAGTTTGCTGTTTTCTGTCTTTTGTCTGTTGTTTGTTTTGTGTTTTGCGTAGAGAGTAGTGTGTTGGAAGGGGTATCGGGCTAGTCAGTGTGACGTCACGATCAGCTGTTTGTGATGTCACGGGTATGTGACATCATAAGCTGACGTCATGAACAGCTGATCAGCTGTTCATGACGTCATGAGCAGTCGATCGTGAGGTCGTTGATCTGGTCAGAGTAGATCGTGACATCACGCTTGCTGGCTCGATACCCCCCGTACTTGACCGCGCGCGCGCGCGTGTGTGTGTGAATTTCTCGCAAAATATTTCGGTCTCGGTCTCGGTCTCGGTCATTTCGGTCTCAGTGCTGGGTTCCGGCTCGGGCTCTGGACGAAGCATCGCTCATGACGGTCGACACAAGACTGAACGGTATAGCTAACGAGCCCTGTTTATATAGACGGATAATCCCCCTCTCGTTCTACTATTAAGTGTAACTACACAACATCCCGTCAACACGTAATGTACCACACTGTTTCACGGTGATATAATGGATCAGTTCTAACAAGTGGATTGCACAACAACGTGTAACTAATTAAGCAATAAACAGCAACAGTTCCAATAAAAAACCAAACCCATCCACGCAAGTCATCGAAAAGATGTTGCTCCGACCGCGGTCAACGAAACCCTGCCCCCTGTCACTCGTATAAATGGTGGGTAGCCGGGAAACGAACGAGGAGGGGGAAAATAACGAGCATACAAAAAAAAACATACTGTACATACAAAAAACTGTAAGAAGTGCATCGTCAGGAATTGTACAACCCCATTATCGAATGAGCCCAAAATAATTTAAAACAAGCAATATTTTATGTAACATAAAAAACCAGGTAGCACCATTTAAGTTATTAACGAATAAATGTTAAAAATAATTAAGCAATAAACAACAATTTGAGATCACAAAACGTGTATTATGTCATACCAAAAGATCTATCTACTCGTAAACATCGATAGAATTGCACGACAACGCATAAATAATTAAGCAATAAACAGCAACAGTTCCAATAAAAAAAAAATTAACCCGGTCCACGAAAGTCAGCGAGAGATGTTGCTCCGACCATGGTCAACGAAACACTGACCTCGTCAACACTTTGTCATTCGTATAAACGGTGGGTAGCGGAGAAAGGAACGAGGAGGGGAAAACCTGTTAATACCAAAATATATCTGCATAATTTAATACAAGCAATATTTTATGTAACAAGTCGTCATTACCAACAAACGACCCGAATCAAATCTGTAAAACCCGTTAGCACCATTTAAGTTATAAACAATAAAAATAACGAAGCAATAAACTCCAATTTGCGATCATAAAACATGTATTGTGTCATAGCAAAGTACCTGGCTATTCGTCAACACTAATAGAATTGGGCCATAACGCTTCATGGTGATACACTGCAACAGTTCTGACAACTGGATTGCACGCAACGGTTACAATAAAAAAAAAAATTAAACCAGGCCACGAAAGTCATCGGCTATTCACAGGGGAGGGCTGTACTGCAGTGCAAGAGAGAGCGTCAGACTAGGCGGGGTGAGGGGGACAGAGGCGTGGGAAAACGAGATAATATAACCCACCCGAGGGGTGCAAAGCAGCGTGTGCGGGCAATTAACATTCCACAGCTGTGGGCTCACGGAGAGGGGCGGCACGTGGGGTAAACCAGAGAGAGAATGAATGAAGGGGTGTGCGTTCTCTCGACAGTACAGCAAAAGTTGTAACTGTCAAGTGTTAAAATTAAATACAAATATTGACTTTGGTTGTGGTACTAAAATAACCGACTTAAAACTAATGAAGAATTTAATTAATCTCCATTAAAACTTAACACTAATTATTGAAGCTTATTAAACATTTCTTATAGCCATAAATTTACGGAAGCCTTTGGCACATTTGGGGCGATATTTTCTCCTTAGCAACCGTTATACTTTATTTTTGTACTTTATCGTATGCTCTAGTGTCCTAAATGATATTAGCACCTCTGAACTTTTCAGTGAAGTTAACAGTGAACAAAACATAATATTAACACAACTACCATTCAAACGCTAAACGTTTCCTAAGGATAAAACTGCACGTTCTACGCCTTCAAATACAGTTGCAAATTGCTAAATAAACTTCGTCAAAATTACAAATTATGCTTAAAGGCTCACTCTTTCTACAAAATACAGAATATCACAATGTGAAAAATGAAAGGCTCAATATTTGACAAGTTAATCGTTAAACGTATTGAACTTATAAAATTGAAAATTACGTAAGTTGTTCTTATCCCCACAGGCGGCTCTCATCTCAAAGCTTAATTGACGTTCACCTTGTGAATGAGTTCTCTCAGTATAAATTATAAAGCTGAACTAAAATTGTTACTTGAGAGCGTGTTTATAAGTTAGGCACTCCCTGTTGTCAATAAAACGGTGATGAAAGAGTCAAAACTCTTACGCGACAGCTAACATAATTGTATTTTATTACTACTAATTTTTGGCTAGTTTCATTTAAATCTGAAAATGCTACTTCCACGTCGTAAATGCTAATAATATAGCGTACACACTTGAACCCTTTAAAATAATCTACAAAAGACAGCGATGTAGAAATGTTCCAGGATGCATGTTTTCTAAAATGTCATACATTCCAATAATTTAATACTTAAATGTAATATATCTGTTAATGCTCCAAACACGTACACACGAGTTCTGTCATATTACATATTTTTGGTGGTATCAGCAGTTTTGGAAATATAACTTTCTCATAACTTAACCAAAATATCCATAAAACAAATGGTTTCTATTTACCAAAATTTCAAGCAATATTGAATAATTAATAAAATAATTCTGTGATGCGTTTAATTTAGAAAATATCTGTAAAAATGACTATGTAGTATAATACAATACCAAACAAGAAACAATTATTAATATTATTAGCCTAAATTCAGTATAAGTATTACGACTACATACATACATACTACTTACATACCACTACTGTATACACTACAGAGTACAAAACATAAAAAATAATAACAATACGTAAAT
The DNA here is from genome assembly GCA_034769895.1 of Magicicada septendecula. Classification (NCBI taxonomy): domain Eukaryota; kingdom Metazoa; phylum Arthropoda; class Insecta; order Hemiptera; family Cicadidae; genus Magicicada; species Magicicada septendecula. The sequence continues at coordinate 166,731,561 of CM068373.1, read as the reverse complement.
AGTTAAGTAAATGTGATGTGAAAAAACATTCTCCAAGCAAAGAAAGTAAGAAGCAGAAACCACAAAAAAGACACTTTTCGGAGGTGCACGTGACGTGATTTAGTCGATTTCTAGAAGCGAAATGATCACACACACGTGCGGGCATGTACACACACACACACATGTTTAGAAGCGAAACAACTTGAATTTTGTATGTATATGGAAAATAGTTAAAGGAATCTTTTATAAAAAAGAAATATAAAATTGTGTTAAATAAAATAAAAGTAACAACAGCGAGTTGTGTATGTTCGACTTACCGAATCCGACCGTTGTTCGTGAGTCTCCCGTAGAAGTGATAAGAAGCCGAGAATGTAGGGTAACAACACACGGGCTAATAAGTGAAGTAAGAAAGTAAAGCACTGTGTAATAAAAACACAATATATAAAAATACACACTTCAAGCACGACTATACTCTCCGAAGGAATCACGCGTACTGAAAGCAAACGGGCTTGTGCTGCACCACAAATACATTCCAAACCTTCAGACGTTTGTTGATGTCTGAAAAACATATGGCCATCATGTCGTGGGAACGAGAAGGGATCATCTAAACAAATGTGAAACACTACGGTGTAACTGACCCCTTGCTGAGCGTGCATGAATGTACAACGTGAACAGAGTACTCTGTGTTCTCAACCAGAACAGGCGAATGCAGAAGGATTTACGAAGGACCTTCTTTCGCTGTAACGGAAGTGAATTCAAAGCTTTAGCCTGTTACAAAGTGTTTGTATAAGGTTGTGCAATAATGTTACCATAATTATTGTATTAAACGTTATCGTATTTCCATAATTATTGAAGTCATCGTATCTCCATAATTTTCGTATATTAAATATCGTACATCCCATAATTATTGAATTTCCATAATTTCTAAATATCACAACGCAGTAACAGCTGCGCGCGCGCAACGACGCTAGCCCCTATATACTGTGTACAGGTACTACCAACGCTTCAGTTAGCAGTTCGACACGCTGCTGAACATAGGTACGATATTTGTTGTTGATATTAACTGTGTTAACAAAGTGCTCGTAGACACTGACGAAAATTAGTGACTGCTTAACCTAAAAAAAAAGTGCGCTTTATTCTAATTAATGTCGTATATTTCAGAGTACATAACCATGGCAATATATGCAACTCGTACAATCGCACTTAACGGGAGTGTAAAGACAATAAAATACAACGACTTTGAAGACGGAGTGGACACGGTATCCGTGTTGTTGGAGAGAATGGCGGACATTATTCCAGAAGACGTACGCGCGGAATCACCCGACATGGGGGAAAGTTTCAAGTGGTACTTGGCCGTACGCGTCTTTTTCAAAAAACTAGTAACCGATCACGAACTGGAGCAGACGGGAGTGTTTCGTTACTCGTTTTACCCGAGGCGGCGGACGCGGAAGACGTGAACGAACAGTACAGGGAGTGCGTTGAAAAAGTGCTGGAATCGGTATCAAAGTTCACTCGCGAAGGTAGTGGATGGGTCGAAAACGGGATCGTAGCCGTCGAAGTGAACTTGTTAAAATATCGTCCTCTGGCCGGATCCAGTTACATCCCCACTTCGACAAAATTATTAAGGAAGAAAGTGTTAGTGAACGTGCAGAATCTATACGACGATAAATGCTTCCTCTGGTCAGTTCTAGCCGGTTTACATCCGATCGCTTCTCACCCGTACCGTGTGTCTCACTGCAGACAGTACGAAAACGAGGTGAATATGGAGGGGATCGACTATCCGGTGCCCGGTGAATCAAATTAAAAAATTTCAAAAACAAAACGTAAACATTTCGGTGAACGTGTTCGGTTACGAAAGCGAAAGTAACGAGTTCGGATACAGAAAAGACGAAGTGTACCATATTCGGATAACCAAGCACAAAGGTAGGACGCACGTGAATCTTCTATTACTGGTCAGCGATGAAGGGCTCAAACATTTTTGTCTTATTAGATACATGTCTAGTTTGCTGTATACACTAACGAAAAGTAAGTCGGATTCGTTCTACTGCAATTACTGTTTGCAACGATTTCGCGATAAAACGGATCCGGAGGAAGCGCGGAAACGGTTGAAAGAGCACGAGATACTCTGTACACCGCACGAAGCACAAAAAGTCGAACTGCCGACCGGAAAATACACTCACATGTATTTTAAAGACTACACGAAATGTCACAGAGTACCGTACACGGTGTACGCGGACTTTGAATCTTTTCTTCGCCTCGTGTCCGGTTGTACGTGCGAAGAGGACAGATCGCACTCGCAGGACATCGCGCATCACGTACCGTGCAGTTTCTGTTACCTGATCGTCGATTGGACCGGTAAAGCCGTGAAAGAACCTGTCTTGTACCGCGGCGGTACAGACGTAGTGGAGACGTTTCTTCGGACTCTGCGCGAAGACGTGAATCGACTCGAACGCGACTTCAACAGACCCCTCCCCCTGACAGAAGACAACGAACGCGAGTTTCAGAACGCCACCGCGTGTCATCTGTGCAAGAAGAGTATCGAGCGCGACGTGGGGGACAAAGTGTGAAACCACGATCACGTGACGGGCGAGTACCTGGGAGCCGCGTACAACGCGTGTAATTTAAACTATAACGTGCCGCAACACGTTCCCGTGTTCTTCCACAACCTGCGCGGTTACGATTGCCACCATCTCATCCAAGCGTTCGGGAAATTCAAACATGAAGAAATCAAGTGGGCGGTACGTGTCCGTGTCCCTCGGTCCCCTCCGGTTTCTCAATTCCGCGCAGTTTATGAACACGTCGTTGGAGAAGCTGGTGAAGAACATGCGGAAAGAAAATTTTAAAATATTACGACATTGCATGTGATCGGACGGAAACGAAGAAGAAGAAAGTGTTGAAATGCTGGTCAGGAAAGGGGTCTAATTTTCGAGTACGTGACGGACGAAAGTAAGTTCGAGGACGCTTCTCTGCCCGCACCGGAACACTTTTACAACCGCCTAGCCAAGACGCCCGTGTCGGACGAAGATTACGCGCACGCGCAAAACGTTTGGACGGCTTTCGGGATGCGAATGTTAGGCGACTATCATGACCTCTATTTGAAAACCGACGTGTTGCTGTTCGCCGACGTGTTCGAAAACTTTCGCGAGACCAGCCTGCAGTACTACGAGATAGATCCCTGTAACGTTTATTCCGCGTCGGGACCCGCGTGGAACGCGATGTTGAAGATGACGGGAATTCGACTCGAACTACTTCAGGATATAGACATGCACATGTTCGCAGAGAGCGGGGTAAAGAGGGGGTACCGCGATGGTGCCCACCAGATACGCCAAGGCTAACAACCCTTACGTACCGGACTACGATCGCGAACGGAAAAACAAATACCTCCTCTACCTGGATTGTACAAACCTGTACGGCACCGCGGTGAGACAGCCGTTGCCTCACTTCGGATTCCGATGGCTGGAACGCGAAGAAATCGACGTGTTAGATTTGAGTACGGTAGGCGCGGAAGACGAAATCGGCTACGTTCTCGACGTCGATCTAGGTTATCCCCGCTGTTTACACGACTTACATTCGGACTACTCGCTGGCGCCGGAACGCAGAAAAGTCGGCGAGCACGAGTTGTCGGCGTACAGCAAACGATTCAATTATTTGAAGAACTTCCATTTGCCCGCAACCGACGCTGTTGAAAAACTAATCACCAGCCTCGAGGACAAGAAAAACTACATCGTACACTACAGAACGTTGCAGCTGTACCTTAAACTCGGCATGGAATTGAAAGCCGTCAATCGCGTGTTAGCGTTCCGTCAAAGCGCGTGGATGAAGCCGTTCATAGACTTCAATACGGAGAAACGGAAAGCCGTGGGAAACGATTTCGAAAAAGACTTCTTCAAACTAATGATCAACGCGAAATGATAAAGCTGAGTGCGAGCCCGAGATTCGTGCACGCAAACGTTGTAATGCGACAAACCAAGGGGACCCACAAAATAGGAACCTTTAGTACATAAAAGCCATAATAAATATATTTAAATTACAATCTAAAACCCCTGAAGTACAATACAGAAACCCAACTAAAAAAACCATTGTACAATAGTTTTAAGTAAACATTGTTAATATCATTAAGTTGTAAAAGTGATGTGATGACGGAAGGGTAATTGTCAATAGTCAGACAAGAACAACTAGATGGTCTAGTTAAATTCTTCTCATGACAACAAACATAGTGTAAAAATCAGTGGAAGTGACGTGTGAAGATGCACTACAAGGTATTCAAACAAATGTAATTGATAATAAGCAATTACATTAAAATGGAATAATAGTGAGATTAATTATAAAAGGAAAATGGTGAGTAAACAAACCAAAATATAATCAATAATAATCAGGTTAACAGTACCAGTGTAAGTGTGAACATGCATAAACATGGACAAAACACATGATAACACAAATGTATTCAAAACCTACTATCACAAATTAAGTGGTAATGAAAGTATAATAGAGCTAAACTTTAACAGTGATAATTAATTTTTCCCCACACCCCTGAACACATTAGAATATTACTATGAAAGTGAAGAACAATTGTCATTTCATGGTAATCACAAAAGTGAATAAAAACATTCATAAAAGAATGATAAATGAACCTAGTTAGAAACAACTAAACATTAGAAAGGTAGAAGGAGTTTGTTTTGTTATTAGGTTAATTAATTATATAGAGTTCCCAATGTTGTGGGTTAACTAATGCAAAGTTAGTTTAAAAGTTGAATTTTATGTTTGGTATTAAGCAGTATATAAGTCATGGAACCATGATTCCAAGTTAAAATGTTTATAATTTGTCTTAGAGTAAAAAGAGGATGAGAAAAGATATAATTCAAATGTAATAAAACAGTTAAGCATTAGTAGTATGTAATAAGGGTCCTAACAAAAAAAAGATTAATGAACTAAAATGTAACATAGTAATTAATGTGAAACCATGACATAGGCCACTGCTAAATTCAACCAACTATTGTCAAAATTAATAGCTTAATAGAAAAACCAAATAATGTAAATTAGTATCAAACAACAGATTTAACAAATAAGCTATCTTTCAGGACTGTAAACATATTTTTTGGAATATCAGAAGGTGCTAAACAATGTTTCAGAAAATGTTAAACTGAACAAAAAGCATGACCTAGGCAGAAAGTTTGAATATTAAAAATAGTAGTAAAGTCAATTGACAAAAAACAAATCATGATTATTAAGTGGATGTACTTTTTTAGTAATGATACAATGTAATAAGAAACTTAAAGAAGTTTGACATGATTTTGTAAAAATCAGATACCTAAAGGGCTATAAACCGAGTTTTTGTAAATGTAAAATAAGTAACATAAATATGGCAAAAGGGATATCAAATTGTTTGTAATTAAGTAAGGAATACAACTATGTAAATCAAATTAAGCGAAATTAGTTAATAATTAGGGCGTAACTTGTACTGGAAGGTAAAAAATCAGTTATTTGAAATAATACAAAATCCCATAATCCCAAGTGTAGGAGAATCAACCAATCAGAAATTAGAAAAATTGGTCAAAAATTCGTTGAAGGGAGAAGAGGAACGAATTACTCAATTGTTACATCTGAAAGTGAAAACATTAACTCCATATAACCGAGTGAAAAAGTATATTTGGAATCAATTCTGAGTTGACCAAAAGCAAATCAAATATTTTTTAACGAGAAAAATTTTTTAAACCAAGAGGAAATAAATACAAATTAACAGAAAATATCCTATCAAGAACCGAAAATACACGTAAGACGCACTCCATACACTAATAAATGCAAGATAAACGAAAAAATCTCTGTTTGAAGTTGGTAAGTTTAACCAAACTACACACATAATTTACGAATTCACAAACACCAAGGAAACTGCATGAACACTTTTTCACACCAACACGGTGAAGGAAAACACAGAATCCGGCATAATTTCAGTGAACACTATAAATAAACTTAAATATTTTAAAAGAAAACTGAGAAGATTAATTTCATATATTTGAGGTGGTGAGCCAGTGGCCATTTTCTTTTCTCATCACTAGTTCGATCTGAAAGCGACGCCGTTTTGGGTGAAGCCTTCGGTCTTCAAGTAAAATAATTATAATTTATATTCAAACCATTTGACATTATTTGTAATAGTAAGATTCTTTATTAATATTCGTGAGGTATTGTAATTCTTAAGCATTTCTGACTTTTCAATAGCAGTATAAAAGGACCCTTGAAAAAATTAACATAAATTGTAAAACCGAAATCTGTAACTGACAAACTGAATCATAGTCGAGTGCGGGCCAAACGACTCAGTCGCCCTGTGAGTCGTAATACGATTTATAAAGAATAAAAAAAATTAATAAACAATTTATTAATTGAATTAAACCAGAGTTTTATTTATAAAAAATTACTTAGTTAAGGAATTTCAGGTGGAGAAAGGGGAGTTAATTGCTGAATTCGTCGGAAGGAACCAAAGGAGGTGATAACCTATATGAGCCGAGTCGACAATCACATCGAACTGGGTCTTCACCAAAACATTATTTTGAATTATTTTGTACCAAACCGACGAAGGTTGAATAAGAACAAATAATGATAAATGCTAAGTAATTAATAATAATTAACCAGAAATATAAAGAATTTAATAAGAAATATAATACAATTTAATAAAACTGAATATTAAAATAATATAAAAGAATTTAATATTCATTTTTAAAGTATCCAAGTCACTTGTATTAAATAAATAATTGCTTACCGAATCCGTCGTGACTTTATTGCAATCCGTCGAGAGCGAAATTACAAGTAAGTCACTCGACGGATTCGGTAAGCAATTATTTATTCAAAAGAATTTAATTGATTAATAAAAAATTTTTTTATTAAATAAAGTAAAAATAATAAATAGTAATATAAACAATCAATAATTCTTATGTTGTGTCGTTTATATTACTAACCGACAAACGTACACGTCCGCGCAGATCATACGTAGCCAAGACCATCGACTCTACACGCACTAGATAGTGAAACTGTCTTTGTCGCCGCACGACGACAAGAGATACGTCTTGGACGACGGGCAGAGAACGCTAGCCTACGGTCATTACAAAATTCGCGAGATGTAAGAGGGACGTGTAACGGTTCAACGGGCTAGCGTGATACGGACCGCAAACCGAGAAAGCGTGATTCGGTACGCGTGTAGAGCCGTAGAGGCAGAGGAGGAGGAAGAAGAGGATATATATAGATAGGATGTTCAGATGTCGGTATTACAACTGATCAGGTGTAGTGTGCGACGGGATGAAAGAAAGTCACTTTAGCGCGTGTACCTGCGCATGCGCAATAAATAAAAAGTGTTACTCTTATTCGTTCTGTTGAGATGGTATAACCGTTCGAGACACGCGGCGAGTGGATGGTAAACGCGAGAAAACAATGTGCTTTACAACGGTGTACTCTGTACACGAACCATGTATAACAATATATTGTAGTGTGTGTGTGACTTTACACTACACAATGCGATGTCGCCTATTATAAATACGTGTACAGTAGTTAAGTATATACGTTTGTGTATCGGGCAGGATATCGAGGTGCGTTGTCTGAGTTTGTTCACGTTATGTGAGAAAGAGAGAGATGATCGATTGTAACCGGCTACGTCACTGTCGCGGTAGAGATACCCATAAACGTGGTCAGGTTGTCTGAGACGAGTCACTGGCACGGTGGAAACACCTGTAAACTCGCCTCGATTTAACAGATTCTTTGTGTGTGTGTGTGTGTGTGTGTGTGTGTGTGTGTGCGTGCGTGTGTGTGTGATACGTAAAAAAGACGCTTCTCGATATTCCAACCGTATACCGAACTATTAGTTTCAGTGAGAAAAAATAATAAAAAATAGCTTTAGTCAGCATTGTGTAGTGTACGTTTGATGTTTTACCTAACACTGTACACGTTAAAAGTTCTGAGTTCTTAGCGTGTTAAGTGTTTGGTAACGCTGGAGTAGGCCTGTTTCGTTTGATCGTGAAACAGGGAAACCACGTAAAAAAACCGAAGCGTATCTTGCCTCACCGCCCGGGTCGCTTCGAAATGACGAGAGTACATACCGTTGTTTTAATTACACGTAATTACCACAACGACATGTATGGACTTAATTAAAAAATTCACTACAATAATTTATGTCAGTGTATGTCACAATACTCGACCGGCTACAGGAAAAGTATTGTTACAACTGTTGCATCATATCACCGTGAAACAGTATTGCGCAATTCAATCGATAGAACTGTTGCATCATACCCCCGTGGTGAAGCGTTATGGTGCAATACGTGTTGACAGGATCTTATGCAATAGTTACACACAATAGTAGAACAGGGGGGATCGTCCGTCTATATAAACGGGGCTCGTTCGCTATACCATTCACTCTTGTGTCGACAGTCGCAAGCAACGCTTCACAAGCAAATGGATTCGTTTATACAGAAATTTGGGAGCGTCACCGTTTACGAATACGTACGATGTCACGACCTACTAACGGGTACGAAGTATCCGATTCGTTCGTTGCAGAACGAGATGCCCCGGTACGGACCTTCTCTGGCGGCCGTTATAACGAAGGGAAAGAACGGCACGGGATTACTGAAAGTCTACCTCCCGAAGAGATACGCGGAACTGTTTACGGATGAGGAACTGCAAGGCGTACAACCGGACACGCTCTACCTACAGTACAACGGACAAAAACATCGTGTAGCGGACATTACTATTTCAAAATTGTAAAATATTATATGTCTGTATTTATTTTTGTAACACTTTTTATGTGTCTTTGATAATACATGCATGTATCGAATAACATTATAAGCGTTATTTTCCCCCTCCTCGTTCCTTTCCCCTTCCACCACCACCACTACCACCCCTTTAATATCGTTCGCCGTTGCCGGAGCAACATCTCTCCGAGGACCGACCGAGCCACACCTACACCAACAGGCACGCAGACACACAGGGCAGCACAACACGGAGAGTGAGAATACTGATTCACGAAGACGACTCACGATCAACTCTGACCAGAACATGACATCATGCTCAGCTGACATTACTGACGTCATCATTACCTGTCCAGCAGTGGTATAACTGTCCGAGACATGGGAACTTTCAAGACAGTGACACGATGGAAGGCGAAGGTAACACACCTCGACGCAAGAGGAGAGTAAAGTTTAGCGACAACCTAACGTTCTATCCTGTACCGTACTACTGTGAATCGCGTTTCGGTGAACTCGTAAGAAGACACAAGTATGCTACGCACGATGAAGAAGAACAACAACAACACCAACAGCAAAAATGTGGAAACGGTTCGCAAGACGATCGCGATGGACGTGAAGGGGTTATACGACCTCTACCAAGCCGATTTGGTGGAGATGATACCGCACGCTAAGGTGAACAAAGGCTACAAGTATCTTATGACTGTTATAAACGCGTTCAACAAGTTCGCGTACGCCGTCCCGTTGAAAACTAAGACGGGGGCGGAAGTGGCGCGCGCACTTGAACCGATACTCAAAACCAACAGAATGAAATATCTGCAAACGGACAACGGTAAAGAATACTACAACACCGCTGTACAGTCTTTGTTGGAAAAGTACAAGGTAAAGTTTTACTCGACGTTCAGTGAGAAAAAAGCGTCGATCGTGGAAAGTTTCAACAGAACGTTGAAGACGCGCATGTATCGCGCATTCAGCGAACAAGGACATTACCGTTGGTTGGACATGTTGCTCGGACTGGTGAAAGCGTACAACGTCAGCGTGCACAGAACGATCGGTATGAAACCCAAGCGGGTAAACGAAAGCAACGAGCGGGTAGTGTTGGAACGTATCAAGAAGAACACATGGCCACGCGAGAAGAAACCTAAATTCACGGTGGGCGACCGTGTTCGCGTGAGTAAACACAAAATGACGTATTTATGGAATATTTCCGATTATAGTACCAAGCCACGTATTTGATAATCAAATTAGTAATGTATATCGTACCGTCTGTGACTTGCAGCAAAATGTATTTTCACGTTAAAATTTACATGTTTCGGGACTTTGTCCCATCATCAGAATTTAAAATTGTCTTCTTATCCCATCGTGCGATGGCATAGTTGTCGAATATTTCCAAAAATATTAAATCCACATTATAAATAAAACAAAATAAGAATACACTATACAAATATCGCGCACAACGGTTTCAAGGTGTACACCGTACGGCGACAGATCGCGCACTGGTTCATATCTAACTCGTATCATAGCAGATACCGCAAAGCAGTATCATATAGGATGTTTGATTTAAAATGCAGCTGATCATTCAAAACTTGTGGCTTGGTATCGGCATTATTGTATGCTTTATATATTTCGAATTCTTCGAGGGCGTTCATATAACGCCCTTTATTGCAAATGTGAAGGGGTTTTAGGTTAGTATTAAAGCCAGTATAGTTGTGATTCTCCGCGATAAGATGCTTAGCAAATTTAGATTAATGTTTTCTAAGTTGTAAAAGTATGTAGGTGGCTTATGTTCAGCAAATCTTTTTAGAAAATTTCGGCCCGTTTGCCCCACATAGAAGGCATCACAATCATCACATACCAATTTATAAATCCCTGTTTTAGTTTCAAGGGCTGTTGGTTCACGAACACGAAGATTATTTAAAATGTTGTTTGTAGTTTTATAAGTGATAATAATATTATTAGTCTTATTTAAAATTGAAGTTAGAATTCTAGGCATAAAGGTCGTGTATGGCGTTGAGATGTATTTATATGTATTGTCCACAGGTGCCCTACGTATGTCCGTGTTTTTTCGTTTCTTATGCCTTTTGAGGATACTATTTATTATTGTTTCTTTGTAACCATTTGTGATTGCAATGTGTTTAATGGTATTCAGTTCATCATAGTAGTCCTCATTACTGAGGGGCAATGAGAGAAGCCGGTTAATCATGCTGTGGAAAGCGGCCATTTTTTGGGACAGTGGATGATAAGATGTGGCATGTATAACTGTATCAGTTGCTGTAGGTTTCCTGTAAATATTAAACTACAATTTATTATTGTTCCTAGTGACAGTCAAATCCAGAAAATTTAATTTCCCATTGTCCTCGTTCTCCAGCGTAAACTGTATATTACTATTAATACTGTTCAAATATTTGTGTAACCGGTCTATTTGTCGACGTGTGCCTTTATAAATTAAAAAGGTATCGTCAACATATCGGCCATAAAAATTATGTTATCATTATACTTATTATTGGTAAAAATTAAAGAATTTTTGAAATGGTTTAGATATATATCAGCAAGAAGGCCAGAAAGTGGAGAACCCATTGCTACACCGTCATGCTGAGTAAAAAATTGTTTATCATGAGTGAAATAATTCTGGTCAAGAACCAACTTCAAAAGGTCCATCAATTCATTTGTACTATCGCCATCCAACTTATTAGTGTTGACAAGGTTACTTCTTAATATTCGTAATGTATCGGCCACTGGTATGTTCGTGTACAAGTTAACAATATCAAAAGAAGCCAGTTTGTATTGAGGTTCAATCATTAAATCCTTCACTTTATTAACAAAATCAACATTATTGATTATGCTATGACTATTTGTTATGTTTATATTATGTTTTATTATATTTACTAATTTTTTAGCAGTTTTATATCCTGGGGCGGTAGTGAAGTTTACTAATGGTCTTATTGGAATACCATTCTTATGAAGTTTGGGTAAACCTGTCAATGTAGGTGCTTTTCAGTTAATGGGTTTTAATGATCTTCTGGTCCATTCATCAAATAAATGTACACATTTATTTATGCCTTGATTTAAACATTTTACATATTGTTCAGTGGGATCTGAATTTAATTTTTTGACGTTATTATTTGCAATAAAGTCCTGTATCTTATCATTGTAATCATTAGTGTCCATAATGACAACCATGTTGCCTTTATCTGCTTTGGTGATGAGAGCATGATTGTCTGATAGTTTGTGTTTTAACTTCGTTAAAATTTTTCGTTCTTTATTATATTTGTTATATGTATTTGGAACAGAGGAATAAATATTTGTATTATGATTTTTGATGATATTATTGAACTTATTATTTATTAAAAACCGCGCCTCATCTTGACCATTTTGGTCTTCTATTGCTTTAACTACAGTTTCAGCACTTATAATTTCGGCAACGATGTGCTCATGGCTGAAGTTAGATTTATATCTAGGTAGATTATACTTTAAGCCCTTGTTTAACAAGTTAGTTTCATCATTAGTTAATGTAATTGAAGTTAAGTTTTGTAAATCACATTGCAATCACGAATGGTTACAAAGAAACAATAATAAATAGTATCCTCAAAAGGCATAAGAAACGAAAAAACACGGACATATGTAGGGCACCTGTGGACAATACATATAAATACATCTCAATGCCATACACGGCCTTTATGCCTAGAATGCTAACTTCAATTTTAAATAAGACTAATAATATTATTATCACTTATAAAACTACAAACAACATTTTAAATAATCTTCGTGTTTGTGAACCAACAGCCCTTGAAACTAAAACAGGGATTTATAAATTGGTATGTGATGATTGTGATGCCTTCTATGTGGGCCAAACGGGCCGAAATTTTCTAAAACGATTTCCTGAACATAAGCCACCTACATACTTTCACAACTTAGAAAACATCAGATCTAAATTTGCTAAGCATCTTATCGTGGAGAATCACAACTATACTGGCTTTAATACTAACCTAAAACCCCTTCACATTTGCAATAAAGGGCGTTATATGAACGCCCTCGAAGAATTCAAAATATATAAAGCATACAATAATGCCGATAACAAGCCACACGTTTTGAATGATCCGCTGCATTTTAAATCAAACATCCTGTACGATACTGCTTTGCGGTATCTGCTATGATAAGAGTTAGATATGAACAAGTGCGCGGTCTGTCCCCGTACGGTGTACACCTTGAAACCGTTGTGCGCGGTATTTGTATAGTGTATTCTTATTTTGTTTTATTTATAATGTGGATTTAATATTTTTGGAAATATTCGACAACTATTCCATCGCACGATGGGATAAGAAGACGATTTTAAATTCTGATGATGGGACAAGGTCCCGAAACATGTAAATTTTAACGTGAAAATACATTTTGCTGTAAGTCACAGACGGTAAGATATACATTACTAATTTGATTACAAAATGACGTTCGCGAAAGGGTACACGCCCAACTGGACCAACGAAATTTTCACAGTGCACCCACCGTTCCCGTCACTTACCATCTCAAGCATCACGCTGGTGAAGTGATGAGAGGCGGCTTTTACGAGTACGAAATCAGCAAGTCGAGCGTCGGCGACGTTTACTTGGTGGAGAAAGTGTTGCAACGCAAAGGCGACAGGGTGCGCTGCGTTGGCTCGGATTCGACGGTAAACACGATTCGTGGATACACAAGAAAGATCTGATATAAAACACGGAATCAAAGTGTAGCGTGGCACCAGTATGCGACAGTACGTTACGATGACAACATCGTCATGTCGACGACGAACACTGTGAAAGACGTCGTCTCACATCCGGCGTACAAGTACATCTTGAATACGACGAACGAAGACGTCGAACGCATGCGTACATTCGTCTCTCTACACGATGGGCGAGGGGTTACGAAGCGTGTGACAAGTTCCGAACTCAGTGTAAGAGTACCGAGTAGCACGATCGGCGCGTTAGATCACTACAAAGAGTGCGCGTGGTCGGATCCCGATTGTCAGGAGTGACCGGACACTTGCGTGTGCAGTACCGTGTCCGGTGAGTGTTACGACATAATACAACTGCTCAATAGACTGTGGTTGGACGAAGAAGAAGAAGAAAATAAAGATAGTACAACAAGCCCGAAAATTGAAAATAAAAAATATGGATTTGTCGGAAGGTTACACGAATGGTGGTGGTGGTGGTGGGGGCGGAATAGGAGCGAGGAGGAGTAGGCACGGACCTCTTCTGCCCGATTGTATACGTTCTATCATCCGCGGACCGTCCGCGTGTGACAAGACGAATGTGATGTTCAACCTGTTGTTCGACGTGAATGGGTTACGTTTCGCAAACCTGTACATGTTTTCAAAATCACTGTTTCAACCCAAATACCGGATGCTGGAAACTGATGACGCAGCTTCCGTCGACGATGGACTGGGTTATCACGCGTACAGTGAAAACGAAGAGAAATCACATCCCGACAAGGTCGACGCCGCTTCCGTTATGGTGTTCGACGATGTGTCTTGCGAAAAACAACACAACATACGCAAGTACTTCGCTATGGGACGTCATAGCGGTGTAGACACTTTCTACTTGTGCCAGACGTACAGTCAAATACCGAAAAAGCTGATTCGTGACAACGCCAACCTCATAGTCTTGTTCAGACAGCACGATCTCAATTTGAAGCACGCGTACAACGATCATGTCAACATGGATATGAAGTATGAAAGTTTTAAGAACTCGTGTGCTGAAGCGTGGAAAGACCGCCATGGTTTTCCCGTCGTGAACAAAGACTCGTCCATCGATCACGGTCGGTACAGAATCGGTTTCGATCGTTTCATAGTAGTAGTACCGAACGAATAAACAAACGCGTGTAGACTGTTTATGTAAACAGGCGTTGACCGTTTCCATAAAGGGGTTTATATATCCACGACTAAGATTGTACGTAAATACACGTGTTCCAAAGTCAATTCGTTAGTCGATCTACTGGCGTTCGTGAAGATGGACAAAAAGGAGAAACAAGTCATTCGCGATATCGAAACGATCAGCAATAACATACGGAAGAAATACCGTGCGTTAAAATACGGGATCCAAGAAGAGGAAGAAAAGCTAACAAGAAGTTACAAACCGATCTTGGAACCGTTGAAAACCATTTCACAAGCGTTGGTCGAAAAAAACGTAAAACGACTGAAAAGCCGATGGTGACGATAACGGAACGGAAGAAGAAGAAGAAGAAGAAGAAGAAGAAGAAGAAGAAGAAGAGGAGGAGGAGGAGGAGGAGGAGGAGGAGGAGGAGGAGGAGGAGGAGGAGGAGGAGGAGGAGGAGGAGGAGGAGGAGGAGGAGGAGGAGGAGGAGGAGGAGGAGGAGGAGGAGGAGGAGGAGGAGGAGGAGGAGGAGGAAGAAGAAGAAGAAGAAGAAGAAGAAGAAGAAGAAGAAGAAGAAGAAGAAGAAGAAGAAGAAGAAGAAGAAGAAGAGATGGATAAACAGCTAGTAGACTTTAAACATGACAGTTCACCGCGTTTCCTAGACACATCCGTAGTTGGCGAGACAACGACGACGGACGTCGATGATGATGACGACGACCCTAGTTTAACAGTCGAAAGACCGTTGAACACACCCGAAGGAAGACGTGAAACACGTAATTATTTTCAGACCCAATACGAACCTAATTCACTAGCGTACAAATACATGAGTATGATCGTATCGCCTGATCGTGGTCAAAAGATGTACGTATGGTAATTATACGTACGATGTAAGACACGAAGGCGGTAAATGGATGATAGGCGATTCACAGGTGGAAATCGATGGTAACGATAATTTTGTTATCAATGGTGTACAATACAAAGGCACGCCGGGGCTTTTCAAACTGGAGTTCATGAAACGTCCGGATAACGGTGTTTACAACAAGGACGATCTCGCGACTTACAAGCGTATACTGGAAGCGAGTAATGCACACAAACAACACTATTTACCGACAACGTGAAGAAACGCGAACAGAGGACGAAAGTATACGAAGATAATAGGTCCGTTGTTTCGAACGAAACGTACGGGACGCGGACACGTGAACAACAACTACATCCAAAACGGAAACGATATACACATGGAAGTAACGAGAAGAGGAAACGATAAAATCGATTACGTGCATTGGGACGATCCGAACGAACTGATGGACAGACTGCGATTGTTGATTGAATCCCAACGCGCCGGCAACAGCGGTCACACGAACGAAATCGTCTCCATTGTGGAAGAACTGCGTGAAGCCGACATCGTTGTATAAATAAGTCCGATACACCAGTACGTATAATATGTATATAAACGAGTGTACAGAGTTGACACATTTCATTCGTATCTCGGCACGATGAGCGTTGACAAATTAGGCAGACACCAGAGCATCGTCACGGTGCGACAGGAGACGCGACGTAGTCTGCGGGAGGATATCGGTATCGGTTTGACGGAGGACGGACACTTCGACGTAGCGGGGAAAAAATACGCAACTCAGGCGAACCGCTCGACGGTAACGATGCCGTTCCACTGCATTTCGTGCAAGACCACTGTCTGTTAGACAAGGATGACGATCCAACGCAAGATTCCAGCGGTGGCGGCGGCGGCGGTGGCGGTGTCATCACAAGAATAGACGTCAAAGGTCGTAAGTTCGCCAACGTCGGAGCTCCCGGCGATCTCAAGGACGCCGGCAACAAGCAGTACGTAGACTACACGTGCTTGCGTTTCACAACGCCGGCACCGAATACGAAGAAGAACGGGGCCGTCATCGACGCCCGGGACCATCGCATACAGTCCCTCAACGAACCGATTCGTTCGAGAGACGCTGCGGCCAAAGGATATGTAGACGCGAAGGTTATACCGCGGGACGCACAATCTAACCTGTCGGTGGGGAACGTGCGGATAACGCAGTTAGCGCCACCCGTGAACAACAAGGACGCGGTGAACTTGGAATTTATGAACGAGCACACGATCGCTTCGTTAAACGGAACCTGGTTCTACGCGCAAGGAAAGACTATTTTAAACGTCGGCGATGGCGTTCGGGTCATGAACGCCGTAAACTTACGTCAGTTGGAGGACGCGAGGCAGTACGCGAAGAGCGAAATGTACAAACTCGCAAAAGCGTTCCAAAGACGATGGGAGAAAGTAGTTTCGTACATCTATAAATTGCACACACAAACAGCTCGACTGTTAGATTTCACCACGTACACCTCTATACCGAACGTGGAAAGCGGTAGAAACAACGTCTTTCCCGTACTGAAGGGTGGTGTGCGTAAAACGTTAGAACTCATCGAATTACCGACCGGCGCATTTGAAATCGGCGATATCGAAACGTACCTGAAGAAAGCGTTAGACGACAGAAGATTCGTTCTACGTCCTAACAATAACACGTTGAAATGTGAACTTTATTGTTCTTACGAGATAGATTTCGGTAGTACTCAACACGGGATCGGTGCTATGCTGGGTTTCATCGAGAAAACCAAGTTAGATGCGTATAAATTACACACGTCGGACGCGCCCGTAAACATTAACAAAGTGAACGTTCTGGAGATAAGGTGTAACGCTGTACAAGGTTCGTACAAGGACGGACGAAATGAGCACATCCTGCATTCGTTCTACCCGACGGTCGAACCGGGATTCAAGATAGTCGAAACGCCCAGCAATTTCATATACCTTCCGGTGAACGTGCAAAGTTTACGTAACATTACCGTGTCCGTACACGATCAAGACGGTGGTATCGTGAATTTTCGCGGTGAAGTCATCACCGTGCGAATCCACCTAAAACGGATGTAACGATGGGTTTTTACTTCAAAGATAGTTTTTTTCTGTTGCACCGTCATCGTCGTCGTCGCGTGCAAGACTCGCGAAGATAAAAGAGGGGCGTAAGTTCGGGAGACCCGTCAGTCAACGTTCGACGTTGAAGCGGTTAACACCGGCTAACCGACGCTATCTGATCTCACTGGGCTTCAAAGTCAAGAAAAACAAGTAACATGGCGGTTAGCGGTACCTTAGCGGTCGATCGAGGTCCGCTCTTCGACGACACCATCACGCATTACGAGTACCACTGTCACGCGCCGTACGCATCGTCGCGATACGGTAATAACGATGAAATACGTATACCCATGCTGCAACAGGACATCTTCACTCTGCCGATGGAAAGTTTCCTATACGTCGAAGGCAAGTTGAGCAAGAAGAAGACCGGAATGAGTGATACTGGCGAAGTGAACGTGAAACTGGTGAACAACGCGATCGCGTTTTTCTTCGAAGAAATCAGTTACGAATTGGCCGGCGTGGAAGTCGATTGGACCAAGAACGTCGGCATCCCGTCCACGTTGAAAACCATGCTGTCCGTCGGCAAACCGGACGTTGATGCAATGAAAAACGCTGGACGTGTGGCACCGACGACTAACGAGATAACACCAAAGAGGAGCAACGGTGAATTCAACTTTTGCGTACCGCTAAGGATGCTGATGGGATTCGCCGAAGACTTTACACGGATCATTTTAAACATGAAACAAGAACTGATACTATTATGCACGACCACCGATTTAAACGCTATGGTGACGACGACGAGCAGCGCGACTACGGCTACAGACTCTAACGCCGATCTTGAACTGACTAAAATCTTCTGGATGGTTCCGTACGTGCACGTGAACAACGATACGCGGTTGGAGCTGTTAGACCTCATGCGGAAGGACCCACCGCTGTCCATACCGTTTCGCAGTTGGGAACTATATGAGTACCCAGCTTTACCGACGACCAGCAGGCAGACGTGGACGTTCAAGACGTCGTCACAACTGGAGAAGCCGCGTTTCGTGATACTGACCTTCCAGACCGACAGAAAGAACGATGTGAAAAAACACGCTGACTTAGGTCTAACGTACTCGTTGTCGCACAGACGATACGTAACAGCCGGAGTGTTTGAAGAACGCGGACACGATGTGTGCGTTTCGTTTACAAACGGTGCTCGTTCGCAACGCGTGCTATTCGATTTCACCTATTGGAACTTGTTGATTTTCTTACAGGAACGAATTACCGACAATCTTCGATATCCCCGTTCGTCCGACGTTAAGTTAGTTTTGTTTCAGGACAAGGACAAAGGAGGCGAAGACGACAGAATTTAAAGTGTTTATGTAAAACGCGGATGTGTACATTTGAAAGACAAAAAGAACAGTTCGATCGTAATGAACGAAAGCGAGTGGTCGTGTTTTGTTCGGTTAATACCGATAGTTAAAAAGTACGTAGCTCTTTTGTTTAACGAACAAGAGAATATTAAACTGTACATCGATCGCGTGGTATCGAGTGCGGGAGGACGATACGTGTGCCCACCGGACGCGTTTTGCGATATCGTGATGTACGACCGTTTGTACGACGAACTCGTTATGTACGGGAAAGCGGAACCGTTGATACCGGATAATACCGTAGTCGAGCTGAACGAAACTTTGAACAGGACGAAAAATGTTGAAGGAAAAAACAAAATGGCGGACTGAATACAAAACGTCACGTACGCGTTAAAATAGTTACACTTCTCGTCATGTTGCCGCAAGGAGAAGACGAGGACGTTCGAACCGCTGTCGTTGAGTTTCAAGTGTTCCGCGGTGTGCAGAACGAGTACGTTGTCAAGGAGTTCACCGCGGTAGACCTGTCTACACGATGTTTTACAGTGGCGTTTTTCGTACCTCCTTACGAACTACCGCGTCTCACCGCGAAGACGATAAGAACCAACAAATGGTTGGAACGGCGCTATCACCGGTTGAGATGGGACGACGGTTACATTCCGTACACGGACGTTTCGCGTACGATTGCGCAAATCTGTGCGAATTTCACCGCGATCTACACTAAAGGGTCGGAGAAAGCCACTTTTCTACGCGCCTACCACCATAACGTTATCGACCTCAACGAAATGAACGCACCGACGGCGAGCGACCGGTTAACGAGCTCGTTACAGTGCCCTGTCGTGCAACATCGGAACGACAGCGGCGGAACGTTCACCAGGTGCGCGCTGCGTAGAGCGTTCTTCTACAGCGAGTGGTTGGTAAACGCGAGAAAACAACGTGCTTTACAACGGTGTACTCTGTGCACGAACGTTATGTATAACAATATATTTTAATGTGTGTTTGTGTGTGACTTTACACTACACAATGCGATGTTGCCTATTATAAGTATGTGTATAGTAGTTAAGTATTACGTTTGTGTATCAGGCAGGATGTCGAGGTGCGTTGTCTGGGTTTGTTCATTTTATGAGAGTGAAAGGGAGAGAGAGAGTGAGAGAGAGAGAGAGAGAGAGAGAGAGAGAGAGAGAGAGAGAGAGAGAGAGAGAGAGAGAGAGAGAGATGATTGATTGTAACCGGCTACGTCACTGTCGCGGTAGAGATACTCATAAACGTAGTCGAGTTGTCTGAGACGATTCACTGGCACGGTGGAAACACCTGTAAACTCACCTCAATTTAACAGAATGTGTGTGTGTGTGTGTGTGTGTGTGTGTGTGTGTGTGTGTGTGTGTGTGTGTGTGTGTGTGTGTGTGTGTGTGTGTGTGATACGTGAAAAAGACGCTTCTCGATATTCCAACCGTGTACCGAACTATTAGTTTAAGTAAAAAAAAAAATTTTTTAATAAAACATTTATAAAACAAAAATTGCTTTAGTCAGCATTGTGTAGTGTACATTTGATTTTTTACCTAACACTGTACACGTTAACAGCTCTGAGCGCTTAGCGTGTTAGGTATTAGGTAACACTGGAGTAGGCCTGTTTCGTTTGATCGTGAAACGGGGAAACCACGTAAAAAAAAGCGAAGCGTATCTTGTCTCACTCCCCGGGTCGCTTGGAAATGACGAGAGTACATACCGTTGGTTTAATTACACGTAATTATCACAACGATATGTATAAACCTGATTATAAAATCCACTACAAAACTTTATGTGAGTGTATTTCACAATACTTGACCGGCTACAGGTACTTTTCCTGTAGCCGGTCAAGTATTGTTACAACTGTTGCATCGTATTACCATGAAACAGTATGGCGCAATTCAATCGATAGAACTGTTCCATCATATCACCGTGAAACAGTATGGTGCAATACATGTTGTGTAGTTACACTCACTAGTAGAACAAGAGGGGGATTGACCGTCTATATAAACAGGGCTCGTTAGCTATACCGTTCAGTCTTGTGTCGACAGTCATGAGCGACGTTTCGTCCAGAGCCCAAGCTCGAACCCAGAACCGAGACCAAGACCAAAATGAAAGAGACCAAGACCGAAATATTTTGTGAGAAATTCACACACACACACACACACACACACACACACACACGCATGCGTGTGCGGTTAAGTACGGGGGGATATTGAGCCAGCAAGCGTGACATCACGATCTACTCTGACCAGATCAACGACCTCACGATCGGCTGCTCATGACGTCATCAACAGCTGATCAGCTGTTCATGACGTCAGCTGATGACATCACATACCCGTGACATCACAAACAGCTGATCGTGATGTCACACTGACTGGTCCGATACCCCCTCCAACATACTACTGTAGAGGTTTGTTAATTATTGTTCTATTGTATCCGTTAGCTTCTGCTAGATGCCAACGGATATTTGATTGTGTTTAATTCATCTTGATAGTCTGTTTCTTCTAGTGGGATGTTTAGTCTGTGTATCATGGTCTAAAAGCAGATAGTTTGTGTTGCATTTGGAGATTGGATGGAAGAGTTGTGTATCAGTGTGCCAGTTTTAGTGGGTTTTCTGTGTATTCTGAATTTGAAAACAGAGATAGCGTCTAGTTTCACACAGAGATACATTGAATACATTAAAGCTTTACCATTCCACCACTGAATCCACCTTTGCAAACCATCTCACTGAGGCAGACCACACATGCACAAACATTAACAACAACATAAAAATCCTGCATGTACACACAAAAGGCTGCAAACTAGACACTCTTGAACAACTAGAAATATATAAACACACAAAAACACAGAAACAACATCCTAACAGAACTGACACAATTTAAATCACACATACTATTTGAACATATTACACAACACACACAACAATGCTCTTTCGAAGAATGGTGCCATCACAAAGAGCAGGATGGACAGCGCTCCTATTGGCAGCCTCTGGGAAAGCTAGTAATGAGCAAAAACTAGTTCAGCCAGAGAGGTAAAAATTTAATAATTTTTATGGAACCATTTCTTTTATTCACTAATATGGACACTTTGTCTAAATAGCCTAACACTTTGTGGTTTTAACTTTTTTTTACAAAACACACCCCTCTCTGTTTAATTTACTGTTTCTGATAATTAAAAAAGGGGATGTTGCTTTTTCTCTCAGCCCTGTTTTGTTGTCAGAGACCCTAATATTTTTCTCTTCTAACCCTAATATAACATGTAGGCCTACTCTTCCTCAATGTCATGTATAGTAGACTGATCAGCTTTAAAAGTACCCCTTAACTCCTCAATTTCTTTGCTTTTAAAATAAAGAGACAATATGCATTTAATATTTATCTGAAAATATATGATTCACATGTTTTTGAATACACCAGTAGCGTGGCATCCATGTAACTGCTGTTCCCGACAGCAACAGTACTTGAAATAAGAGAAAATAATATTAATTATATCACAGAATAAATACTTCAGTTATTGAATAATCTGAAATCTGAACCATATTAGTAGGAAAACTTAAAGAAAAGCGTAGCATTGCTTTTGAAATCCTGGGCACTTGCACCGTCTTGTGTTGCCGGCTCAGACATCGGCAATGTTTTACTGCTTATGGTCATTGACCTCATACTAGTTGTCACTGTACAAACTTTAGGAGGGGGACACACTCGTCCATTTTGAAAACCAGCAAAACACTCAGAAGCTATGTTTGTTTTCAGGACTGACGTGCAGCATATACTATGTACCTATTTGTGTTTCATTCGTTTAGTCATGTGTTAATCTGTTTTCTTTGTTATTTTTAATTCGATTATTTGTGTTCTGATTTATTCTGTGTAAGTATAATGAGAGTCAGATCCCACTGAACCGGGACCCTCTTCTTCTCCCAGTGAATGATAGAAAATGCTCTAAAAAGAACACTTGGTACAAGAAAAAATTCGAATTAATTTTTAGGTTAGATTTTAGGCCTATCACAACTAGAATCAGGGGTTATGTACGAACGCCACGCCACTGGAATACACCGTATCTTAAAATTTACAATTTTTATATTTACAGTCCAAAGTTATTATATTATTAATACGGATTAAAAAATGTTACCTGTGTAAAAATTCATATCACGTTACTCAGGCTTACAGAATCTTCCTTGGAAGAAAATTGTGTTTGTTACTTTATTTATAATCATAAATACAAATGGATGATCTGCTGTGAAGTAGACATTTCTGTCAATACCAACTGATGTTATCCCAACTACAATAGCTGAAACGTGAAAACAGTTTTATATACTGATTATAGGCCTACATATATTTCAAATGATGTAATGTTAAGAAACTATAATGCTAACTAAATACACAAAAATACACTTTGTTCATTATACAAGATTTGTGAGGAATTTTCAAAATATAAGTTTTGAAATACGTGCAATGGAGAATACTGTATAAACGTTATGTATTATGTATTTATATAAATGCTTTCATTTTTTATTTTTGTATAATATTAATGGTAAATTTGATAATGAATGACTGTTATCGTTACTATTATGCTCAATAAAGTCCTGCTGTACACCTTTAGTAATTACTTGCGTCCTTATATATGTTGTGTGACAAAACACTGAAATGCAACACTGAACTTCAAAGGAAGTGAATATATTTCTGATGTTCAAGCCTACAGTTTTGTGGAAAATTAATAATATATAATTATAAATATAATTAATTCACTATCGACTCAGAACATAAAGTTTTTTATAGGTAAAATGTAAAAGTTTTACCTTATAGCCTGAACCGGTTTTCACTTTTAAAAAGCTTATTCAGAGGCTGCCGTTGGGAGCACTGTCCGTCTTGTTGTTGACGATGGTATCGACTTTTGAAAGATCGACGTTCTGTGTGTGGGGTGTGATATGTTCGAATAATGCGTGTGATTTGAATTGTGTCTGTTCATTTAGGATGCCCTTGTTTGATGAAAACACATAAAAACGACATCCTAAACGAACAGACACAATTCAAATCACACGCATTATTCGAACATATCACACCCCACACACACACACACACAACATCGATCTTTCAGAAGTCGATACCGTCACCAACAACAAGATGGACAGTGCTCCCAACGGCAGCCTCTGCAGAAGCTTTTTAAATATGAAAACCGGTTCAGGCTATAAGGTAAAACTCTTACATTTTTACCTATAAAAAACTTTGTGTTCCGAGTTGGTAATTATATTTAGTTAAGTAACGGACACGTCATGGACAATGAAATCCAAGAATATAATTTTAATTCATTTAATAATTTTTCAAATTCAACAAAAGGTACAAACCTAAACTTCTGGGGCCTCTGTACACCTCAAAAGTTCCCTCTTTTTTCTACTCAATAAGAAAAAAGAGGGAATGAAAGGAAATGAGTGAGAGAAAGAGAGAGAGAGAAGAGGAGAGAGAGCAAAACCAGAGTAGAAAATTTCTTTTTTTTTAATAAGTAAATGGGAGTTTATTGTTATTTTGTTTCTTAAACTTCTTGCTGTTCAGCTTTTTTTATTCTGGTTGCTGACTTTATATTTTTAGTCAAATACTGACAACAGCAGATTATACAATGTTGAGATTATTAAAACATTAGTATCAAAGTTAGGGTCATATTTTTAAATGGTTTAAGTCCCATACATTACAAGAGTTTAAACAGTACAGCCTTACTTGTGAGATGAAAAATGTGAAACAAGTGATTTCATTGTGTTCAGCACTGTACTGGAAGAAGCAAATAAACTGTTGAGATTTGATTACATTACAGATATCTTCGTTGATAGTTTTTTACCAGTACCACTAACAATGACAATTCCAGTTCTGAATAGCAAACAAATATGGAGAAAAGCATGATTTCCTGTCTAACTGTAATTAATGTCATACTTAAATGATAAGTAAAAAGAGAAACACTCATGATTATAATATTAATTTTATTCTGTTCCCATATTGTTTCCATAT
Source organism: Magicicada septendecula (assembly GCA_034769895.1). Taxonomy (NCBI): domain Eukaryota; kingdom Metazoa; phylum Arthropoda; class Insecta; order Hemiptera; family Cicadidae; genus Magicicada; species Magicicada septendecula. The sequence goes on along the minus strand of CM068373.1, from coordinate 166,706,772 downwards.
CGTACACTAATCTGAGACAAACAAATATAATTACAACAGTATGGTAACAAAGTTATTAGCCATATATAATGCAATTTTTCATCTTTCCAAAAATAGATTACATACCACGTTTGTATACATCTGTTGGTACTGGATCTATCAAAATACCACCCTACATTTCCAATAACCAACAGGATTTTGCATCCACAGCATGTCTGCATTGACATTTAGCACAAACTATGAAATAAAAGGTCTAACAGGTGATATTTAGAAAATATGTGAATAAACCTTTCCAGGCTACATTATAAATTAAGCCTAGCAATTTACCTTAAAATGAACAAAAGGGAGTTATGTTACTCTTTATGGCCAAATTTTAAACTTTTAATTATCAAATTGAACTTCATATATTTGCAGATTTTTGAAATTCTGCGAGAATCTTTGAAAACTAGACAATAAAACTGACAATTGAGAAACTGTTTGAAAAACGGGACTGTCCAGGAAAAGACAAGCCAGGTGGTAACAATGATTGTGACAAGAATGGATGGAAATATAAGAAATGAATTTTAACTGAAAGTACTTCAATTTGAACAGCACACTGAAATTGTGTAAAAATGTTGTCTGTTCTTACCAGTTACAGCCGCAGCCTCTGTACCATTTTCATCAACTTTAATGTACGTCTTTTGAATAGCCTCGGAAACATATAGGGGACCATCAGATATACCAGACAGATCAGCTGCGCCAGGGACAAACAATGTTGACAAGCCAAGCTGTATAAACGTGACATTATATTAGATATAACAACATAAGCTGTAGTGTTGGCAAGTAATATAAATTAATTGAATTTGTTAGTACTTAGGATAACAGACAGCATGATTTGGCTAGTCTCTAGATTTTTTTCCAAATATGCTGTTGTTTATCAACTTCCATGGTAATTTACGCCATAAAATATTTATGTTTAAACTTTAATCAACATCAACATCATCATCATCATCATCATCATCTTCATGGACTAAACCAAGAATGGTTTGTTCTGGTCTCAAATAGGCAAAGATTAAAGCTGGTCACTCCAGCACTTCCTCGGACGTCCCACACCTCTCCGCCCCCTCGGCTTATAGTTCCAGAGTTGTTTGGGGATGCACCAGTCATCCATTCGGTAAAGATGTTCCCACCAATTCAGCTGATACTGGGCGATCCTGTTGAATATACTCATAACATTAGTTCCTGCTGTATATTTTAATGTAATTTGTAACAAGATTTAATGTCACCCGTTGTAAGCGTCAATTTGTCATAGAAACGTGTAAGTCCCGTATCTATCTTTTACCTTTAGCCCCACTGTTGGGATCGTCACTTTGTAATGTAAATTGTATTGAGGTTTAAATAAGCCCACGTTGGTATGCGCCACTTTGTAATGTAATTTGTAATTTTAGTATTTTAATTAGGTTGCGTTAATTCTATAACGTAGAGTTTTACGGTGTTTAAATAACAAATTCTTTAACATAAAGTTTGTATAATGTTGTTATGAGAGAAAGTGTTTGTATTCGTGTGCTAGCGCCTTCGAATTTTCCTGCACTTCTGGTTGATTCAGCGATAGCCGCTAACCGTATGTTGTCAGTTGTAGGTTAGTTTATTTTTCTGTTGTTGGCGAGGTTATATTCGTCCTGCGTACCTGCTCTCTCCCACTAATGCCTGTGAACAAATTCTTATTCTACCCACACGCATAAAATAACAACTCTGGTATTGGTAATTATTAGTTTCTTTTATTATTTTTTTTTCCAGCTTATTTATTAAAACAACATATATGGTTAGGTCTTGAATCGATCTTAACAGTTTAATAATCAATTCGTCTTCGAATCTGCTCTTCAATGGTTTGCAAGTAAATTTAATATAAAATATTTATCTCAGGGTTTGGGTTTTTTGGGCTAGTTATGAAGTCAGAAAATAATCAGGTAATAAGCTTCGCTAGTCACACGCTGAATCAATGCGAAAAGAACTATAGTGTAACAGAAAAGGAATTGCTTAGCGTGGTGTTCGCATGCAGCAAGTTCCGAACATACATTCTCGGGTATCAAGTCACTGTTCGTACTGATCATAAATCCATCTCGTTCCTACGTAGGTGCAAATTGAGTCACGGCCGATTGGCTAGGTGGGTACTCGCCCTACAAGAATATGATCTAAAATGGGAATATATTCCGGGAAAAAAGAATGTGGTAGCAGATGTATTATCACGGATAAATCTGGAAGATCAGACTTTCGAGGGAGAGAAGGAGAGCTTGGTTAAAATTTACAACATATTTAAGACCAGAGCCGATCTACAAGCTCTATTAATAAATATCCGTATCCACCAACAGTCTGATCCTAAACTGAAAAACATCATGAGTCGATTGGAAGCCGACGATGACACCATTTCCAAATATTACCATCTAAACAAAGGAATATTATTCATAAAAACGACTTTGGATGAAGAGACATGGAAGGTGATAATTCCACACCAAATCGAAAAGGAAGTCATAATAGATTATCATGTCAGGTATGGTCACATGGGAGCGCTAAAAGTGATACAGGCTTTAGAAGAAAACTGCAAAATAAAGAATATCAACCAAAAGGTGAGAAATTACATAAAGTCCTGTAATATCTGCCAATGCGTCATGATAAACAATGAGAAGAAAGAGGGTATAATGATACCTATTACCTCAAATACAAAACTAGAAAAAGTATTCTTGGATATCTGCGGGCCATTTCCCCGTAGCGGCGGTCGACACAGGTATAAGTACCTGATAATAACCATGGACCATTATACCAAATATATAAAGCTATATCCGGTTAATCGGGCAACAACAGCGAAAGTTCTTGCGGTAATCATCGATTTATATGTGCCAGAGATCGGTAGACCATCTTCCATTATTACCGACCATGGTACGCAATTTAAGGGGAGGAGGTGGCGAGACACATTATTAGCACTTGGGATCAAAAGCTATAAGACGTCAGTCTACCACCCAAGTAGTAATCCGGCTGAGAGAGTACTGAGAGAAGTGGGTAGGATCTTGCGGACGTACTGTCACAACCAACAGAAAAAGTGGCAAGAGTACTTAGCAGCAACAGAGAAATTCCTAAATTTTGCCCACCATCCAGCTATAGGAATTACACCATACTCCGCCATGTATGAGAAGCCGACTCCCCGAGAAATTGAAGAAATCATTGAGTTTCCACCAAACAATGATCGCAAATTCAACCAGTTGAGATTCTATAACAAGGTGGCTGAAGACCAAGAGAAACGGCAAGCCAAATACCAAAAGGCAATAGGGCGTATAATAACATACAAAGAGGGTGAGAAAGTTCTCCTAAAAAATCGAGAACTGCCCAGCACCCTAGAAGGTATAACCAAAAAATTATTATTGCTCTATACAGGCCCATATGTTGTGGTAAAGGATAATCATAACAATACTTATGAACTGAGAGAAATCGTTTCCGGAAGAGTTAAAGGGGTGTACAATCAAGCATCTATGAAAAAGTACTATGAAGAATGAGTTTGGAATTTAGAATTTTAATAAACTAAAAAATTCTAAACAATTGTAAGTACAACTTACTACCAATGATTTATGAGAAACAACTTTTTGGCAATTTAAAAGAAAAGAATTTTGAATTTAATACACAAAAATTCCAAAATAATTGTAAGCACAACTTACAACCTAATATTTTTGAGAAAAACCCTTTTGGAAGGAATAAAAGAAAGAATTTTGAATATAATAAACAGAAAAATTCTAAAATAAATGTAAGCACATCTTACTACCTAAATATTTTGAGAAGAAACTTTATGGAAGAAAATAAACGAAAGGAATTTTGAATTTTAAAAACAGAAAAATTCTAAAACAATTGTAAGCACAACTTACAACCAAATATTTATGAGAAACAACTTTATGGAAAAATAAAAGAAAGCTTTTTTGGAATTTTATATACAAAAAATTTAAAAATGAAGTAAGACCATCTTACTATAACTAATTTTGTGAAAAAACTTTATGGCAAATAATTAAGAAGAATTTGAATTTAGAGAAATACCAAAGAATTCAGAAATAATTGTAAGATCACCTTACTACACACAGTTTTGAAGAGATACCAAAACCAATTTGGAATAATTAAAAAGGAAGAATTGGAATTTAGAATTATATATAACAAAGAGTTAAAAATTAAGTAAGCACATCTTACTATAAACAATTTTGAAGGAAACAGTTTTGGGAATAAACGAATTAAACAGCATTTGAACTTTGATAAAACGTCAAAACTTTGAAACAAAATAAGATCAACTTATTACAACGATTTATAAGAAATGTTATGGAATTAAATAAGAAGAAGAGTTTGAATTTTGCATAAAACTAACAAAGTTCTAAAAATAAATATTGTTACGATACAATTAAGCCAAATCCCGTACCAGTGATAAAAAAGATAATTCTTGATATAAAAATACTTCATATAAAATAAAACGTTTAAAAAATGATTAAAATGTAAATACTTTGACACGACGTACAACGATATTACCCAACCCAAGTGATTGAGCCAACAACACAAACATAAAGAAGGGAACCACGTAACATACTCACGAAAAAATATGATAGACAAAACAATGATGAACACAGAACTAAAGAAGAACCAGAAGAAGAGAACAGATCCCTACAATTAAACAGAATTTAAAACAGAAGATGAAGACTATTGAAGATGAAGAAGAGGAAGAATGAAGAGGAGACAGGTTAAACCCAAGGGGAAACTAACACACATATAAAGGGGAAAGATAGTATACTCAAGAATAGAATACTGTCAATAAACCTCGAATAATTATGTATTGATGAAACCAATATTATTGTTATAATTAAATTAACCTATGTACCCATTTTAAAGACAATACAATTGTAAAGTGATATAATATAGTAAAAGTACACTAACACAGTCAGAAAGGTTAGATTTAACAAAAAACAACTAACCTCATATTATTAATAGTAAATGTCATGCTAGAAAGAGATAGTGAGAAATGATAGGAGAAAGTATAGGGATTACCCATTAAATAACACTAAATACAAAACAGTGAACCAAAGTGAAGTGCTTTAGTGAAGTGTATGTACCCTAAAAATAGTGAAAGTGTATGTGAAACATTAAAAATATAATAATAGGTAAGGAGACACTTTATAAAACATTGATGAACAATCAATGATTGGAGTGACATTGTACACATTAATATATCTAGAAATAATTAGCAATAGTATTCCAAATTAATATAAAGGAAGCTTGTGATGTTATTCAGGGAGAAAGCCCAGACAAAGTAACTTGTGTTAACATGGTATGGTAGAATAGAATTAAAGTTTTGTTATTAAAATTAAGACTACAAAGAATAAAACACCCCATGTTGAAAGGGGAATTAACTTTCATAATTTTATGAGAAGTGACAATATTTATCACTCTAGATTGTAACAAAAGAAAGAAATCAATATTAGAACTAATAATAACTAATGACTTGTAAAGAATAGTTGGTTCAATGTTAAAAGAGGAATATGGCTGAAGGGAACCTACAGTCCATAAACCTAATTATTATATTTTAAAAGAAGAGTAATGAAAATGTATGTTGAATAGTAGTTAAAACACAAACAAATAAGTGAAGCCCATCAGGCTGAATTCAAAATGTAATTTAAAAAGAAATACACCAAAAAACAATCATGGCTAATCTTGACTATGAAAACATCTAACTGCCAAAGACATTCAAATGTAAATTGCATCAATTTCACAAGAAATCTTACTAATCTAAGACCAGTGAATGGCCAATAATTATATGTCAATTATTTTAAAACAGAAATATTATTGTAATAGTTTAATTTAAGAAAGATATGTTATTTATTAAATATCAAATAATTAGACTATAGTTAATGTATAACAGAATATGACCTTATGAGGTATCGTTGTAAACTTTGAAAGGAAATAAAGATAATAGTGATGTCATTTATTACCCCAAAGGAATTATAAAGGAATAAAATCATTAGGAAAATACTTAAAAAATTTGAATAAAAATTCAAATATTTTAACAATGTCTTTAAAGGAGTAATTAACCAATCACCGAATTACGGTTACTATGACAACGAGACGTTGAGGGCTTATTTTCCGTTAAATTATATAGATTCTTAAAAAACGACGCGTGGGTAAGCGGCACGCAAAATTAGAATGATTAAATTTTAAGTGATAAATTTTAACAGGTACGACCACAGTTCATTGTTACATATTGACGAACCCAACGAGGGGGAGGGGCTTTAAGAATAAAGTACGTACACCCAATATCCATTGTTACATATTGGCGACCAGCAACGTGAGGCTAGAAAGGATAACAAGCGGCGGTCATGAATAGACACGGAATGGTTACGAGGCGCAAAGGGAAGGAAACATTAAACCAAGAAGGAAACCCAGAAGAAATGGAAGAAGTTGAGGAAGTAGAAGTTGAGGAAATGACTGGAGAATTGTCGGAAGAACATCCACAGGAGGATCAAATGGAAAATCCAAATCCACCTGAACCAGAAATAGAAGCAGAAGTCATGGTAAACCAACAACCAGTCAAACCAACAGAAGAAACGAAACTAGATAGTTTGATGAAAATGATGATGGAACAATTTGGACAAATGAACAAGAGCCATGAAGATTTGAACAAAAAATTAAAGTCAGACAAGGAAGAGAGAAGACAGGACAAGGAAGATTTGAATAAAAAACTAGAATCATTACAAAAGGGAATGGAATTCCTGAATGACAAAATAGAGAGCAACCATGAAGACTTGAAAAGAAGTCAGGAGGCATTGGAAAAGAGGAGCGAAGAGTTGAAGAAACAGATCAAGAAGGATCTGGAAATAGTAAATCAAAAGATGGAAAATAATCATGATATTCTCCAACGGAAGATAGAGGAAGCAAGTGAGAAAACCAAGGAGGAATGGAAGCAACAATTGGTCGAATATCGAGAGGAGACCAGGCAAACGGTAGCGGAGACCAACGAAGCCTTGTTACAAGTACGGGAAGAAATGAACTATAAAATCATCGATGTCGAGGAGGAAAATAAATTGAGAGCGACCGAATTCTACCAAGTCCTTACCGAGGGATGCCAGAAGAAGAAACAGGAGGTGGTTAAGGAGCTGGAGGAGAGGCACCAAGAGATACAAAAAGATGTGAATAATCGTGTAGAGAAGGTGTACACGGTCATAAATAAATTAGATGGAATGACCAGAGAAAACAGAGAGAAAATCCAGGGGATCAGTACACAAGAGAAACAGATGCAGGAAGAATTAGATGCATTAAGAGAAAAACCTTATGGTAACACACAGTTCATAACCAGTGAAACTCGAGAAATGATTAATTTTCGCAGCTACCGAAAGAACCCGATAGAATTTCTCAAGCGGGTAGAAGAACTGATAGAGAAGAACAGAGAAACCAGGTGGTCCAGTGTGAGAAGTATGATCGATGAAATGTTCCGTGACTCCCATGACAATTGGTGGACGGCCACACGACCTGAGATCAATGATACCCAAGAGTTTAAGAAACAGTTCAGGGAGAAATATTGGTCCGAATCAACACAGAATGTGGTCCGCAACGATATCAGTAATGGAAGGTACGAGACACAAGGAGGACACACGTTAACATCTTACTTTCACGGAAAAGTATGCTTAGCCAGAAATTTGGAACCCAAGATACCCGAGGAGTCTTTGGTAATACAACTGGGTTATCACTACGAAGAAGCCATCCAGAAGGCCAGAAGGCAAGGACAAATCAAAACAATTCAAGGAATGGTTAGTCTATTGGAGGACATGGAGAATGATAACCAGTATCGAAAGAACAGGATCACAAACCAAAGGTACAACAAGTGGAATGAACATAACAATACAACTAATTTCCATGGACCATACAATCACCCAAAAAGCAATAATCGGAATAACTGGGGCCGAAATAATAATGATAATAATGCAGAACAAACATTCAATGGAAATACTCAGCATCACCCTCCGAATAATCAGCCTGGTAACAGAGGTCAACAAAACCATCATTCAGGAAATCAAAACAACAATAGAAACAGCCCAAATAATAATAACCGACCAAATGATAATTACCGAGGTGCGGGACCTGAACAACGCACCAACGGTCACCCCAATGACCATAATTACTACGGCAACCGGTATCATCCCAATTACCAGTACAACCGGGGACCCGGGGGTAATCAGAATAGAAGCGACGACAGACGTCGGGTAAACTTCATCCGTGGGCAAAGACAGAATAACCAAAGAAGATATAGCCCGAACTGGCGTCCTAACTGTTATTACCACGTGGAGAATAACAATAATAATCCACCAGCAGAGAGTAGGAGCAATGAACCACCTCGCAATGAAGATAACCAGAGCCCAAGGGAAGAGAATGCACAAAACATACGACAGGTGAACAGTATGGTGGGAGTGAGATCCGGAAACGATAACCAAAGAAGGGACGCTCCATCCGGAAGTAATCAGGCCGAAGAAAACTATGACTGGATACCCTTCAGTAATGACCCAGCAGAAAATTTCCGCATAGCATATAACAAACGAAACCCGCCGGAACTTTGGATTCCATCAAGAAGTAATGGAAATCGATCAAACACACCTCAGAGAGTAAGGCAAGTCATTGATGAAGAAGAAGGGACGGCTGATCGATGGAATGACTAATGAACCATGATCAATAAAACTTAAAATAATATCATCCAGAATAAGTGTGTCTATCAAGCACTTGAAGGAGAAGAGGTGCAGAATAACAAAGTGTAGAACAAAAGAAGAAGGCAATTATAAAGGAAAGAAAAGGAGAAGTCAGCTTACAAAAATATAAATAACAGGGACCCGTATAAAGCAATATGAATAGAACAATTATGTATGTCATAAATAACCGTATATCATCACAAAAGATAATGGTAATAATACTTACCAGATCAGTAATATCAATACAAGGAAAATCAAGGGAGTTTATAACCAAACTTCGATAAAAAAGTTTTACGAAGAAGAATAAATCTATTGTGAAATGAAACATATTTCAAAATTCCAAAAGAGATTGTAAGAGCAGCTTACTAACTTATTTAGATGATATATGCGGAACAATAAAAAGAATTAATATAAGTGGATAATAATGAAAAAAAAAACAAAGGAAACAGTTACACAAATTCCTTTCAATTTAAAGCAACTCACAATCTAATAAAAGATTGATATATGAAGTATGAAATAAAAAGTGAGATAATAAGGAATAAGTTACACACATTCCTATATAATAAAAATGTAAGAATCACAAACTTACAATTATAATTAAATCAAAAAATAACTAAAAAGGAATACGCTACAAACATTCCTTTAAGGTAAGACAATTAACTTACCAAAGAATTATCAAAAATTATGTTGAATACAGAATAAAATAAACAAAAATAAAATCAAGCTCAAATTACTGAGATAATTACTTGAAATCATACTGAATTAAAAGTATTATAAGAAAAAAAAAATTAAAATTATACCTGGTACGAGGAGAGAGAGAAATTATGTATATGAAACAAATATACAAATATGGCTAAAGCAGAATCTTGCTAAATGACTAAGAAAAATTATTTAAAAAAAAAAGTCTAAGACAATTAAAATGATCACAACGAGCATTGAAAATAAAATAATGAAAAGTGAGATATGATGAAATTAACATATGAATAAATATAAAAACAACAAAGTGTATGAGGAAATGATAGTGTATAGTTAAGGTATAGCGGAAGGAAGAATGAGTAGTAATGACAAAGTGATCTAAAAACAAACCACAAGGTGGACAATCCCAAAGTATATTATTATATTATTAAGTCACAAGTTGACAAAGAAGGTATTTAAGATTGACTGTTGAAAAGTCCAGCAATCCAAATGAACTGAGCAGAGAAGATGTGCCTCTGGTCTCAGGAAAATGAGTAGTAATGGGAGAAACCAGCTACTGTATGAAAGTTAGGGAAAAATTTGTGTATGAGGGAAAATGCACCAATGGAAATAAATAAAAACAGATCCAAATAAAATGGAATGAATTAAGTGAGAAGAGAAATGAAGAATGGAGAAACAAACAGAGAAGAAAAAAAAGTTATCTATAACTGATAATTTCATAAAAAACTATGCTAGTGTTTTATTAAAATGATCAATTTTAGAGGAGAGGCATTATGTTACGATACAATTAAGCCAAATCCCGTACCAGTGATAAAAAAGATAATTCTTGATATAAAAATACTTCGTATAAAATAAAACGTTTAAAAAATGATTAAAATGTAAATACTTTGACACGACGTACAACGATATTACCCAACCCAAGTGATTGAGCCAACAACACAAACATAAAGAAGGGAACCACATAACATACTCACGAAAAAATATGATAGACAAAACAATGATGAACACAGAACTAAAGAAGAACCAGAAGAAGAGAACAGATCCCTACAATTAAACAGAATTTAAACCAGAAGATGAAGACTATTGAAGATGAAGACTATTGAAGATGAAGAAGAGGAAGAATGAAGAGGAAACAGGTTAAACCCAAGGGGAAACTAACACACATATAAAGGGGAAAGATAGTATACTCAAGGGTAGAATACTGTCAATAAACCTCGAATAATTATGTATTGATGAAACCAATATTATTGTTATAATTAAATTAACCTATGTACCCATTTTAAAGACAATACAATTGTAAAGTGATATAATATAGAAAAAGTACAATAACACAGTCAGAAAGGTTAGATTTAACAAAAAACAACTAACCTCATATTATTAATAGTAAATGTCATGCTAGAAAGAGATAGTGAGAAATGATAGGAGAAAGTATAGGGATTACCCATTACATAACACTAAATACAAAACAGTGAACCAAAGTGAAGTGCTTTAGTGAAGTGTATGTACCCTAAAAATAGTGAAAGTGTATGTGAAACATTAAAAATATAATAATAGGTAAGGAGACACTTTATAAAACATTGATGAACAATCAATGATTGGAGTGACATTGTACACATTAATATATCTAGAAATAATTAGCAATAGTATTCCAAATTAATATAAAGGAAGCTTGTGATGCTATTCAGGGAGAAAGCCCAGACAAAGTAACTTGTGTTAACATGGTATGGTAGAATAGAATTAAAGTTTTGTTATTAAAATTAAGACTACAAAGAATAAAACACCCCATGTTGAAAGGGGAATTAACTTTCATAATTTTATGAGAAGTGACAATATTTATCACTCTAGATTGTAACAAAAGAAAGAAATCAATATTAGAACTAATAATAACTAATGACTTGTAAAGAATAGTTGGTTCAATGTTAAAAGAGGAATTTGGCTGAAGGGAACCTACAGTCCATAAACCTAATTATTATATTTTAAAAGAAGAGTAATGAAAATGTATGTTGAATAGTAGTTAAAACACAAACAAATAAGTGAAGCCCATCAGGCTGAATTCAAAATGTAATTTAAAAAGAAATACACCAAAAAGCAATCATGGCTAATCTTGACTATGAAAACATCTAACTGCCAAAGACATTCAAATGTAAATTGCATCAATTTCACAAGAAATCTTACTAATCTAAGACCAGTGAATGGCCAATAATTATATGTCAATTATTTTAAAACAGAAATATTATTGTAATAGTTTAATTTAAGAAAGATATGTTATTTATTAAATATCAAATAATTAGACTATAGTTAATGTATAACAGAATATGACCTTATGAGGTATCGTTGTAAACTTTGAAAGGAAAGAAAGATAATAGTGATGTCATTTATTACCCCAAACGAATTATAAAGGAATAAAATCATTAGGAAAATACTTAATAAATTTGAATAAAAATTCAAATATTTTAACAATGTCTTTAAAGGAGTAATTAACCAATCACCGAATTACGGTTACTATGACAACGAGACGTTGAGGGCTTATTTTCCGTTAAATTATATAGACTCTGAAAAAACGACGCGTGGGTAAGCGGCACGCAAAATTGGAATGATTAAATTTTAATTTAAATAGTTACAAAAAGTCGCAAAAGTGAACCACGATGACCAAAGACGAATAGATGTCAATCTACAAAGAATTAACGATGTCCAGGAACCAAATTAAATAAATCAATTAGAGAAAACCCCAAGACCAGATTGAAAAAGATGTTAGAAGTTTAAAACCAGCCCAAATTTGAAGAATATCCAACTACCCTGACGACTACACTTCAACGTGATATGAACTGATAAGTATCGAATAAATTCCTTAATCCCAAAACCCCAAATTACTTAAAATATTTTTCAAATGATAAAATTTCTCACTATTTAACAAGTATTATTTTCTTTCAAAGGTGAAAATGCATAATTTACTTACTTAAAAACATTTTATTAATCAAAATATAACCTTATTTGAGAGCACAATTTTTGTAACAGAAATACGACACTACCGAACAAATTGTAAAAACACATTATAATTTCTAAGTACATATAAGGTATGGTAGTGTACTTTTTTAATGTAACCAACGTTTATGGCTTATTTCATGATCCAAAGAACCCCAGATTTTAAACCTGGTAATGTTTTGTATGCAACTGAAGCCATTTTCGGCAATGAAAAGTGTTTTAGAATCAATTTTGCCAACTCTGAGATATTTGTGTTTTATGCTATAAGCCAGAGCAATCTGTTAACAAATTATTTATAATTCATTTGTCATATTTATTGATGACCAAATTTGTATTAAAAACACAGTACCGAGTATTACTATCTTGTTGTTTCATAGGATTTTGTAGAGTATATGTGTGTTAGCGAGTTTTAAGCAACAGCCAACTAGCGCTCATCACGAGTGGACGAGTCGACAACCTGTATAGCAGCGGGAACAATTCGAACGCCACAGCTGTCCATGCTAATACCACGTATTATCTTAGAAATTAACTATTTTAATTGTTTTAACAGAAACAATTTGGCGTCACCTGGGATTCGCAACCCCTATGAATTAACAGGTAGGTTGTACTGGTAATATTGACAACGCTACGGACTCCAGTAGTGACGTCGATTTATGTAATGACCGGTGTGAGGCAAACACACTACATTCACACTAATACACAAAATAAACAAGTGTGATACATTTTAACAGGTACGACCACAGTTCATTGTTACATATTGACGAACCCAACGAGGGGCTTTAAGAATAAAGTACGTACACCCAATATCCATTGTTACATATTGGCGACCAGCAACGTGAGGCTAGAAAGGATAACAAGCGGCGGTCATGAATAGACACGGAATGGTTACGAGGCGCAAAGGGAAGGAAACATTAAACCAAGAAGGAAACCCAGAAGAAATGGAAGAAGTTGAGGAAGTAGAAGTTGAGGAAATGACTGGAGAATTGTCGGAAGAACATCCACAGGAGGATCAAATGGAAAATCCAAATCCACCTGAACCAGAAATAGAAGCAGAAGTCATGGTAAACCAACAACCAGTCAAACCAACAGAAGAAACGAAACTAGATAGTTTGATGAAAATGATGATGGAACAATTTGGACAAATGAACAAGAGCCATGAAGATTTGAACAAAAAATTAAAGTCAGACAAGGAAGAGAGAAGACAGGACAAGGAAGATTTGAATAAAAAACTAGAATCATTACAAAAGGGAATGGAATTCCTGAATGACAAAATAGAGAGCAACCATGAAGACTTGAAAAGAAGTCAGGAGGCATTGGAAAAGAGGAGCGAAGAGTTGAAGAAACAGATCAAGAAGGATCTGGAAATAGTAAATCAAAAGATGGAAAATAATCATGATATTCTCCAACGGAAGATAGAGGAAGCAAGTGAGAAAACCAAGGAGGAATGGAAGCAACAATTGGTCGAATATCGAGAGGAGACCAGGCAAACGGTAGCGGAGACCAACGAAGCCTTGTTACAAGTACGGGAAGAAATGAACTATAAAATCATCGATGTCGAGGAGGAAAATAAATTGAGAGCGACCGAATTCTACCAAGTCCTTACCGAGGGATGCCAGAAGAAGAAACAGGAGGTGGTTAAGGAACTGGAGGAGAGGCACCAAGAGATAGAAAAAGATGTGAATAATCGTGTAGAGAAGGTGTACACGGTCATAAATAAATTAGATGGAATGACCAGAGAAAACAGAGAGAAATCCAGGGGATCAGTACACAAGAGAAACAGATGCAGGAAGAATTAGATGCATTAAGAGAAAAACCTTATGGTAACACACAGTTCATAACCAGTGAAACTCGAGAAATGATTAATTTTCGCAGCTACCAAAAGAACCCGATAGAATTTCTCAAGCGGGTAGAAGAACTGATAGAGAAGAACAGAGAAACCAGGTGGTCCAGTGTGAGAAGTATGATCGATGAAATGTTCCGTGACACCCATGACAATTGGTGGACGGCCACACGACCTGAGATCAATGATACCCAAGAGTTTAAGAAACAGTTCAGGGAGAAATATTGGTCCGAATCAACACAGAATGTGGTCCGCAACGATATCAGTAATGGAAGGTACGAGACACAAGGAGGACACACGTTAACATCTTACTTTCACGGAAAAGTATGCTTAGCCAGAAATTTGGAACCCAAGATACCCGAGGAGTCTTTGGTAATACAACTGGGTTATCACTACGAAGAAGCCATCCAGAAGGCCAGAAGGCAAGGACAAATCAAAACAATTCAAGGAATGGTTAGTCTATTGGAGGACATGGAGAATGATAACCAGTATCGAAAGAACAGGATCACAAACCAAAGGTACAACAAGTGGAATGAACATAACAATACAACTAATTTCCATGGACCATACAATCACCCAAAAAGCAATAATCGGAATAACTGGGGCCGAAATAATAATGATAATAATGCAGAACAAACATTCAATGGAAATACTCAGCATCACCCTCCGAATAATCAGCCTGGTAACAGAGGTCAACAAAACCATCATTCAGGAAATCAAAACAACAATAGAAACAGCCCAAATAATAATAACCGACCAAATGATAATTACCGAGGTGCGGGACCTGAACAACGCACCAACGGTCACCCCAATGACCATAATTACTACGGCAACCGGTATCATCCCAATTACCAGTACAACCGGGGACCCGGGGGTAATCAGAATAGAAGCGACGACAGACGTCGGGTAAACTTCATCCGTGGGCAAAGACAGAATAACCAAAGAAGATATAGCCCGAACTGGCGTCCTAACTGTTATTACCACGTGGAGAATAACAATAATAATCCACCAGCAGAGAGTAGGAGCAATGAACCACCTCGCAATGAAGATAACCAGAGCCCAAGGGAAGAGAATGCACAAAACATACGACAGGTGAACAGTATGGTGGGAGTGAGATCCGGAAACGATAACCAAAGAAGGGACGCTCCATCCGGAAGTAATCAGGCCGAAGAAAACTATGACTGGATACCCTTCAGTAATGACCCAGCAGAAAATTTCCGCATAGCATATAACAAACGAAACCCGCCGGAACTTTGGATTCCATCAAGAAGTAATGGAAATCGATCAAACACACCTCAGAGAGTAAGGCAAGTCATTGATGAAGAAGAAGGGACGGCTGATCGATGGAATGACTAATGAACCATGATCAATAAAACTTAAAATAATATCATCCAGAATAAGTGTGTCTATCAAGCACTTGAAGGAGAAGAGGTGCAGAATAACAAAGTGTAGAACAAAAGAAGAAGGCAATTATAAAGGAAAGAAAAGGAGAAGTCAGCTTACAAAAATATAAATAACAGGGACCCGTATAAAGCAATATGAATAGAACAATTATGTATGTCATAAATAACCGTATATCATCACAAAAGATAATGGTAATAATACTTACCAGATCAGTAATATCAATACAAGGAAAATCAAGGGAGTTTATAACCAAACTTCGATAAAAAAGTTTTACGAAGAAGAATAAAACTATTGTGAAATGAAACATATTTCAAAATTCCAAAAGAGATTGTAAGAGCAGCTTACTAACTTATTTAGATGATATATGCGGAACAATAAAAAGAATTAATATAAGTGGATAATAATGAAAAAAAAAACAAAGGAAACAGTTACACAAATTCCTTTCAATTTAAAGCAACTCACAATCTAATAAAAGATTGATATATGAAGTATGAAATAAAAAGTGAGATAATAAGGAATAAGTTACACACATTCCTATATAATAAAAATGTAAGAATCACAAACTTACAATTATAATTAAATCAAAAAATAACTAAAAAGGAATACGCTACAAACATTCCTTTAAGGTAAGACAATTAACTTACCAAAGAATTATCAAAAATTATGTTGAATACAGAATAAAATAAACAAAAATAAAATCAAGCTCAAATTACTGAGATAATTACTTGAAATCATACTGAATTAAAAGTATTATAAGAAAAAAAAAATTAAAATTATACCTGGTACGAGGAGAGAGAGAAATTATGTATATGAAACAAATATACAAATATGGCTAAAGCAGAATCTTGCTAAATGACTAAGAAAAATTATTTAAAAAAAAATGTCTAAGACAATTAAAATGATCACAACGAGCATTGAAAATAAAATAATGAAAAGTGAGATATGATGAAATTAACATATGAATAAATATAAAAACAACAAAGTGTATGAGGAAATGATAGTGTATAGTTAAGGTATAGCGGAAGGAAGAATGAGTAGTAATGACAAAGTGATCTAAAAACAAACCACAAGGTGGACAATCCCAAAGTATATTATTATATTATTAAGTCACAAGTTGACAAAGAAGGTATTTAAGATTGACTGTTGAAAAGTCCAGCAATCCAAATGAACTGAGCAGAGAAGATGTGCCTCTGGTCTCAGGAAAATGAGTAGTAATGGGAGAAACCAGCTACTGTATGAAAGTTAGGGAAAAATTTGTGTATGAGGGAAAATGCACCAATGGAAATAAATAAAAACAGATCCAAATAAAATGGAATGAATTAAGTGAGAAGAGAAATGAAGAATGGAGAAACAAACAGAGAAGAAAAAAAAGTTATCTATAACTGATAATTTCATAAAAAACTATGCTAGTGTTTTATTAAAATGATCAATTTTAGAGGAGAGGCATTATGTTACGATACAATTAAGCCAAATCCCGTACCAGTGATAAAAAAGATAATTCTTGATATAAAAATACTTCGTATAAAATAAAACGTTTAAAAAATGATTAAAATGTAAATACTTTGACACGACGTACAACGATATTACCCAACCCAAGTGATTGAGCCAACAACACAAACATAAAGAAGGGAACCACATAACATACTCACGAAAAAATATGATAGACAAAACAATGATGAACACAGAACTAAAGAAGAACCAGAAGAAGAGAACAGATCCCTACAATTAAACAGAATTTAAACCAGAAGATGAAGACTATTGAAGATGAAGACTATTGAAGATGAAGAAGAGGAAGAATGAAGAGGAAACAGGTTAAACCCAAGGGGAAACTAACACACATATAAAGGGGAAAGATAGTATACTCAAGGGTAGAATACTGTCAATAAACCTCGAATAATTATGTATTGATGAAACCAATATTATTGTTATAATTAAATTAACCTATGTACCCATTTTAAAGACAATACAATTGTAAAGTGATATAATATAGAAAAAGTACAATAACACAGTCAGAAAGGTTAGATTTAACAAAAAACAACTAACCTCATATTATTAATAGTAAATGTCATGCTAGAAAGAGATAGTGAGAAATGATAGGAGAAAGTATAGGGATTACCCATTAAATAACACTAAATACAAAACAGTGAACCAAAGTGAAGTGCTTTAGTGAAGTGTATGTACCCTAAAAATAGTGAAAGTGTATGTGAAACATTAAAAATATAATAATAGGTAAGGAGACACTTTATAAAACATTGATGAACAATCAATGATTGGAGTGACATTGTACACATTAATATATCTAGAAATAATTAGCAATAGTATTCCAAATTAATATAAAGGAAGCTTGTGATGCTATTCAGGGAGAAAGCCCAGACAAAGTAACTTGTGTTAACATGGTATGGTAGAATAGAATTAAAGTTTTGTTATTAAAATTAAGACTACAAAGAATAAAACACCCCATGTTGAAAGGGGAATTAACTTTCATAATTTTATGAGAAGTGACAATATTTATCACTCTAGATTGTAACAAAAGAAAGAAATCAATATTAGAACTAATAATAACTAATGACTTGTAAAGAATAGTTGGTTCAATGTTAAAAGAGGAATTTGGCTGAAGGGAACCTACAGTCCATAAACCTAATTATTATATTTTAAAAGAAGAGTAATGAAAATGTATGTTGAATAGTAGTTAAAACACAAACAAATAAGTGAAGCCCATCAGGCTGAATTCAAAATGTAATTTAAAAAGAAATACACCAAAAAGCAATCATGGCTAATCTTGACTATGAAAACATCTAACTGCCAAAGACATTCAAATGTAAATTGCATCAATTTCACAAGAAATCTTACTAATCTAAGACCAGTGAATGGCCAATAATTATATGTCAATTATTTTAAAACAGAAATATTATTGTAATAGTTTAATTTAAGAAAGATATGTTATTTATTAAATATCAAATAATTAGACTATAGTTAATGTATAACAGAATATGACCTTATGAGGTATCGTTTAATAGTGATGTCATTTATTACCCCAAAGGAATTATAAAGGAATAAAATCATTAGGAAAATACTTAATAAATTTGAATAAAAATTCAAATATTTTAACAATGTCTTTAAAGGAGTAATTAACCAATCACCGAATTACGGTTACTATGACAACGAGACGTTGAGGGCTTATTTTCCGTTAAATTATATAGACTCTGAAAAAACGACGCGTGGGTAAGCGGCACGCAAAATTGGAATGATTAAATTTTAATTTAAATAGTTACAAAAAGTCGCAAAAGTGAACCACGATGACCAAAGACGAATAGATGTCAATCTACAAAGAATTAACGATGTCCAGGAACCAAATTAAATAAATCAATTAGAGAAAACCCCAAGACCAGATTGAAAAAGATGTTAGAAGTTTAAAACCAGCCCAAATTTGAAGAATATCCAACTACCCTGACGACTACACTTCAACGTGATATGAACTGATAAGTATCGAATAAATTCCTTAATCCCAAAACCCCAAATTACTTAAAATATTTTTCAAATGATAAAATTTCTCACTATTTAACAAGTATTATTTTCTTTCAAAGGTGAAAATGCATAATTTACTTACTTAAAAACATTTTATTAATCAAAATATAACCTTATTTGAGAGCACAATTTTTGTAACAGAAATACGACACTACCGAACAAATTGTAAAAACACATTATAATTTCTAAGTACATATAAGGTATGGTAGTGTACTTTTTTAATGTAACCAACGTTTATGGCTTATTTCATGATCCAAAGAACCCCAGATTTTAAACCTGGTAATGTTTTGTATGCAACTGAAGCCATTTTCGGCAATGAAAAGTGTTTTAGAATCAATTTTGCCAACTCTGAGATATTTGTGTTTTATGCTATAAGCCAGAGCAATCTGTTAACAAATTATTTATAATTCATTTGTCATATTTATTGATGACCAAATTTGTATTAAAAACACAGTACCGAGTATTACTATCTTGTTGTTTCATAGGATTTTGTAGAGTATATGTGTGTTAGCGAGTTTTAAGCAACAGCCAACTAGCGCTCATCACGAGTGGACGAGTCGACAACCTGTATAGCAGCGGGAACAATTCGAACGCCACAGCTGTCCATGCTAATACCACGTATTATCTTAGAAATTAACTATTTTAATTGTTTTAACAGAAACAATTTGGCGTCACCTGGGATTCGCAACCCCTATGAATTAACAGGTAGGTTGTACTGGTAATATTGACAACGCTACGGACTCCAGTAGTGACGTCGATTTATGTAATGACCGGTGTGAGGCAAACACACTACATTCACACTAATACACAAAATAAACAAGTGTGATACATTTTAACAGGTACGACCACAGTTCATTGTTACATATTGACGAACCCAACGAGGGGCTTTAAGAATAAAGTACGTACACCCAATATCCATTGTTACATATTGGCGACCAGCAACGTGAGGCTAGAAAGGATAACAAGCGGCGGTCATGAATAGACACGGAATGGTTACGAGGCGCAAAGGGAAGGAAACATTAAACCAAGAAGGAAACCCAGAAGAAATGGAAGAAGTTGAGGAAGTAGAAGTTGAGGAAATGACTGGAGAATTGTCGGAAGAACATCCACAGGAGGATCAAATGGAAAATCCAAATCCACCTGAACCAGAAATAGAAGCAGAAGTCATGGTAAACCAACAACCAGTCAAACCAACAGAAGAAACGAAACTAGATAGTTTGATGAAAATGATGATGGAACAATTTGGACAAATGAACAAGAGCCATGAAGATTTGAACAAAAAATTAAAGTCAGACAAGGAAGAGAGAAGACAGGACAAGGAAGATTTGAATAAAAAACTAGAATCATTACAAAAGGGAATGGAATTCCTGAATGACAAAATAGAGAGCAACCATGAAGACTTGAAAAGAAGTCAGGAGGCATTGGAAAAGAGGAGCGAAGAGTTGAAGAAACAGATCAAGAAGGATCTGGAAAAAGTAAATCAAAAGATGGAAAATAATCATGATATTCTCCAACGGAAGATAGAGGAAGCAAGTGAGAAAACCAAGGAGGAATGGAAGCAACAATTGGTCGAATATCGAGAGGAGACCAGGCAAACGGTAGCGGAGACCAACGAAGCCTTGTTACAAGTACGAGAAGAAATGAACTATAAAATCATCGATGTCGAGGAGGAAAATAAATTGAGAGCGACCGAATTCTACCAAGTCCTTACCGAGGGATGCCAGAAGAAGAAACAGGAGGTGGTTAAGGAACTGGAGGAGAGGCACCAAGAGATACAAAAAGATGTGAATAATCGTGTAGAGAAGGTGTACACAGTCATAAATAAATTAGATGGAATGACCAGAGAAAACAGAGAGAAAATCCAGGGGATCAGTACACAAGAGAAACAGATGCAGGAAGAATTAGATGCATTAAGAGAAAAACCTTATGGTAACACACAGTTCATAACCAGTGAAACTCGAGAAATGATTAATTTTCGCAGCTACCGAAAGAACCCGATAGAATTTCTCAAGCGGGTAGAAGAACTGATAGAGAAGAACAGAGAAACCAGGTGGTCCAGTGTGAGAAGTATGATCGATGAAATGTTCCGTGACACCCATGACAATTGGTGGACGGCCACACGACCTGAGATCAATGATACCCAAGAGTTTAAGAAACAGTTCAGGGAGAAATATTGGTCCGAATCAACACAGAATGTGGTCCGCAACGATATCAGTAATGGAAGGTACGAGACACAAGGAGGACACACGTTAACATCTTACTTTCACGGAAAAGTATGCTTAGCCAGAAATTTGGAACCCAAGATACCCGAGGAGTCTTTGGTAATACAACTGGGTTATCACTACGAAGAAGCCATCCAGAAGGCCAGAAGGCAAGGACAAATCAAAACAATTCAAGGAATGGTTAGTCTATTGGAGGACATGGAGAATGATAACCAGTATCGAAAGAACAGGATCACAAACCAAAGGTACAACAAGTGGAATGAACATAACAATACAACTAATTTCCATGGACCATACAATCACCCAAAAAGCAATAATCGGAATAACTGGGGCCGAAATAATAATGATAATAATGCAGAACAAACATTCAATGGAAATACTCAGCATCACCCTCCGAATAATCAGCCTGGTAACAGAGGTCAACAAAACCATCATTCAGGAAATCAAAACAACAATAGAAACAGCCCAAATAATAATAACCGACCAAATGATAATTACCGAGGTGCGGGACCTGAACAACGCACCAACGGTCACCCCAATGACCATAATTACTACGGCAACCGGTATCATCCCAATTACCAGTACAACCGGGGACCCGGGGGTAATCAGAATAGAAGCGACGACAGACGTCGGGTAAACTTCATCCGTGGGCAAAGACAGAATAACCAAAGAAGATATAGCCCGAACTGGCGTCCTAACTGTTATTACCACGTGGAGAATAACAATAATAATCCACCAGCAGAGAGTAGGAGCAATGAACCACCTTGCAATGAAGATAACCAGAGCCCAAGGGAAGAGAATTCACAAAACATACGACAGGTGAACAGTATGGTGGGAGTGAGATCCGGAAACGATAACCAAAGAAGGGACGCTCCATCCGGAAGTAATCAGGCCGAAGAAAACTATGACTGGATACCCTTCAGTAATGACCCAGCAGAAAATTTCCGCATAGCATATAACAAACGAAACCCGCCGGAACTTTGGATTCCATCAAGAAGTAATGGAAATCGATCAAACACACCTCAGAGAGTAAGGCAAGTCATTGATGAAGAAGAAGGGACGGCTGATCGATGGAATGCCTAATGAACCATGATCAATAAAACTTAAAATAATATCATCCAGAATAAGTGTGTCTATCAAGCACTTGAAGGAGAAGAGGTGCAGAATAACAAAGTGTAGAACAAAAGAAGAAGGCAATTATAAAGGAAAGAAAAGGAGAAGTCAGCTTACAAAAATATAAATAACAGGGACCCGTATAAAGCAATATGAATAGAACAATTATGTATGTCACAAATAACCGTATATCATCACAAAAGATAATGGTAATAATACTTACCAGATCAGTAATATCAATACAAGGAAAATCAAGGGAGTTTATAACCAAACTTCGATAAAAAAGTTTTACGAAGAAGAATAAAACTATTGTGAAATGAAACATATTTCAAAATTCCAAAAGAGATTGTAAGAGCAGCTTACTAACTTATTTAGATGATATATGCGGAACAATAAAAAGAATTAATATAAGTGGATAATAATGAAAAAAAAAACAAAGGAAACAGTTACACAAATTCCTTTCAATTTAAAGCAACTCACAATCTAATAAAAGATTGATATATGAAGTATGAAATAAAAAGTGAGATAATAAGGAATAAGTTACACACATTCCTATATAATAAAAATGTAAGAATCACAAACTTACAATTATAATTAAATCAAAAAATAACTAAAAAGGAATACGCTACAAACATTCCTTTAAGGTAAGACAATTAACTTACCAAAGAATTATCAAAAATTATGTTGAATACAGAATATGTAACTTTTATCTTTAAGTAATATAGATATTTATTGTTTACTTACATTCAACTTCATACTTACCGTTTAGCAATGATCTGGCCGGATCGCATAGTGTGGACTAACCCATTTCGTTCGACGAACTCTGACGATACATATAACGAAATAAGGCATTGAAAGAATTTAACTCTCAATTATTTGGAAGAGAAGTAATATTTATTATTATTTAATCTTGACTGCTTGTAAACTCATTAAAATTCATTGAGATACATTACTGCAAAGTGATGCAACACCAACATAACACTTAGGAATTACAGCTTACCTTATTATTTCACAAGACACAAATGCAAATATCAAATAAAAATACAAATACACAAAAAGCCGCCCAGCTTTGCCACACACTCTATCACACCCCATACAAACCCTTTTTTAAAATGTTCTAAAAAGCTAACAGAAAAATTAGTTTGATATGCGCGAGGTCCGCCGAGCACGTGCTTTCGTTTCGGTCACATTTTGTTAGTAGCTACACTTGAATCGTCACTGCACTGTTTGTAAGATCGGTCACTTCCTCGGGTCCCGGTCGGTCTTCCTGAATTAATTAGATTTTCCGAAAACTTGACCAACCGGGCCCGAAAACAAAATATATGCGTCTGTAACGGAACTCTGTATCTCGTTGACCACTTGGCGTCTCTGCCTAATGTCCACTGTCACGTAGAACGTAACAGGTACATGTTGCTTTGGAGAGAAGCTGTTGGTCACTGCCACGATTATTTCGTCGCCGCTCCTTGTTCCTCTGCTGTCGTGTAACCATTTTATATAGGGAATGGAGCTGACATATGTGGATGGCCAGAGCTTAATATTGGGCTTGGCTCTGCTGATGTCATTAGAGTGGGCGTGGTCTAAACGACACTTCCGTAGTGAAACCAAATGAATGATGAAAATTTCACTCTCTGGCCATCTTGGTTTTTTGCCAACGCTTGGGTAGGCGCCCATGCTTGGTGTGCGCATGGGAGCGCAATGCCACACTCTCGCATAGTTCTTGGAATTTTGGTGGAGGTGCAAATGCTCTGCCGCATTCCTCAACAACAACTGCGTCTTATAGCGTTGTTTCACTGTTCTGTTACATTGCACAATAATGCAGCTTTACCATACTTTATACCAGTCCGCCCGAAAACGAAATAAATAAAAATATAAATATATGCCCCAAATGGTTAAAATAAACACACACAAAATTTGACCCGCTACAATACCCCCTCGATGAGAATTCTGCTGTCCACGACAGAAGAAATCTCATCGATAACCCCGAAGAGGATCGGTGAGGAACTGGTGCCAACAACCCCCTGGTTCTTAATCTGCATGGGTACACGACCCCCCTGGCTCAGCGACCATGGACTCATCTGAACGAGATCACTGGACTTCTCCGTAAGAGATCCCAACACCGAGAAATCGATCAGACTCGCACCATAGCCCACCTCGCCTTCTAACATGCTACCCCCGAAAATCCTCAGTCCCTGGCTAAAATTATTCCAGCTCCTCCGCCGATGTGGATCCCCTTTTTGCAAGCTGGGCTGCCTTTGGCAAATACTGGGCTCACACACTCTAACATTACATATTACCATAACACATAAGAATAAAACTTTCTTTTAAAATTTTTCAAAAATTTAAAAAATTCAAAATTCAAAAAATAATCGTTTATCAAAAAATTCTCTTCCTCTTTTTTCTAATTTTTGTTTCTATGACTTAACCTAAACATTCCTATTAATATAAACATTTCTATTCTAACATGGAGAATCACTTATAGTCTACCAATATGAAGCAATACAATAAAAGAAACATCATTAATACATACACAATAACATAATCATTACTCAACATATTCACTCGCTGGCAGGCGAAAAATCAAATTTTTTTTTTTTTTTTTTTTTTTTCAAAAAAAAATTTAAAATTTTCAAAATTTTAAAATTCAAAAAAATTATTCATTAAATATTTATTAAATTTATTTATTAACTAACATTTATTAAAATTATTCAAATATTGGTTTGAATTAATTAAACAAACAAATCACAATTAGCTTCCTACTATACACAAGCTTAGTAGGTGTATGAACTCATCAGCTGATCATAACTAGGTCAAGTCCAAAACCCTTGACCTACATATGTTATGTAGGATTTCTGAAAACACTTTAAACATCTGTAATATCCTAACTTGAAAAATTAAACATAATAACATAAAATATTTAAAACAAACAAAATATTAATACAAATAATAAACAGATTGACATTTACATTATTTAAAACAAACAATTCTTGACTTTACATTATTTTCACTTCTATCAAAATTCTGTCACTGGTTGAAAAAACAATTGTACATTCTTTATTATAAATTCCTCTCCTTAGTTAACAGTTAATTCTACCTTACTGGGGGTGATGTAAATTATTTACTCTCAATTACCGTATTAGATCTCTATACATATATAAACTTTCTCCCTCTGACTCTGATATTAATCAACTCAATTATCATGACACCCAACTCTACCAAAAATATCTACTAATCAGGACACTCTAAACCCCAACTTACCATTTAACACAATTCGCCACCTTCTCTACATATAATAAACTCGCTAACCCTTTGTATACATAGGATACGTGTTTCCTTCCCAAAAACTCATTTCCCTTATTTGGCGGCCCGGATTCTACCTAAGGCGGCCCCTCCTCACTAAAATCTATTCTAATCCCGTCCCAACCCTTGTTGCGGACTCCCCAAATACACTACCCCCTAATACAAAATTGCCATCCCCAAAAATCTCAATCTCATTACCTCACTACAAATACACAAAATAACCTCATTAACTATAAACATAAATATATATCATTCAAAACTCTACATAAATTCTCCACAACTACCATGTCAACATCTATATTTCACAAAATTCTGTTATATCATATCAACTCAAAAACAGCATTACATTATATTCATCTCCATCATTTCACATTCAGCTTTTAATTCAACTTGTACAGGTCTGCATGTCCCATAAAACATTTATCACCCATGAATTATCTTTTATTAACTTGCATAAATTATTATTATTTTATTTCTCATATTCTTTTTATCTTTACTTCAAAATATCTGTAGTACACTAAACATTAATTACTTGTAACATTTACAAACCCATATACCAGTGACATGGTATTGTTGATCAGCCGATATCCTAACATAAAAACACAATGAAACTACATCTTAAAATTGAACAAATACATGTAATACATTATCAACACTTACTTCTATTATGTTGATTGCCTGCCAGGCGTCTAATGATTGGCTTAGAAAAAAAATTACACACATAATGAAAATACATTTTATCAACAACTATATCTAACACACAACAATAAAATGATACCTTTAAAATTATAGTATGAACCTTATTTTACGAGTCTGAGCATATAATTATGTGGACAGATCACAAGCATTTTTGATTGGATTAAACCTTGAATAAGCAAAACTTTTACGTCATAAAATTTTAACTTCGTGACTCCTTTACGTCACCTCCCAGCCACACACTCTATTTCAGATTATGGAGGACTGTCTCGCCCTTTCGCTTCCACAGAGACGGTATATTTTGGAGTAGGTTTTACCTCTCCGTGTCTCTGCTTCCGCTGTTAAGTTTAAATTGGTGAACATCATCATGTTCTCGTTAATAATCATGCACCCTTAAACGGATCTACCACCTGGCTCTGCTGTTCCTTCTCGAACAGAGTGGCAGCCGCTGTTCCATAGTTTGGTGATTCCCCTTTTATTTACCCCCCATCAATTTCAAAATACACCTTTACAACGATAACAGCTATGGCCAGTTATGGTCAGCGCGTAATCGTAATGTGCCCCAACCATAGCTGTTAAAGCTAAACCAATTCCACGGTCAGGGTTCGGTGAGGCCGTGACCGCCCGAAAATTTGGGGAATCACAAGTAAAAATCTTTCGTAATATTAAATTTACGAATTTATATTTAAATGACAATATTAATTTAGATGGGGTTTTTAACCCACTCTATATGGAAGCTTAACCATTATTAACATAAAATATTAAATACAAAATCTACAACCTTCCCCCATAGCAGTTCCACACTACACTGTTATAATACATCACATAACACAATACACAAATAGCAGTAAACCTGGATTATTAGCATACATCAAACACATAATTCTCTTTTAAATGCTTTATATAAAAATTTATAAACATTATTATTTAAAATTTTTCATTAACTCTTTTTATTTATCATCATGATGAATTTATCCTGTGTTGTAATCAGATTTTCAAAAATTCTAAATTTATTATTAATACATATTTTTAATCATTATGTTCCACAAAATAAACCATTTAACATTTATTTACTTATTAATTATTATTAAATCAAAATCTCACCAAACAATTTAATTACCTTATAAAATTCAAACACATAATATTCAATCACACTATCTACACATCTCCACTTATTTAATTCATTTGATTATTAAAATAACATATCTCATTATTATCAACATTCTACAAATCATTAACTATTGTCTTCATAATTATTTTGTTATTTAATTAGAGTGCAAAAATATTAATAATATTATTATTATTAATACAACATTTTCTAAAACATATACACATTACATTTCACAATACACACAAATGAATTCAATATTATTTACAAAATATACGTCAAAATTGTTCAAGTGTATCTCACTTCAGATGTCCAAATCAGCAAGGTCATTACCAGAATTTACAGTATCTAACAAGGTCTATACACTGATATTCTAGTTCAGCCACCATCGTCAAAAATTAATCTTGGTTCTAAATAACACTTTTCAATTGTATTGACACACATATTGTTGTCTTGTGTGTCATAACCAAACAATTTCAATTTATCTGTTATACCATAATAATCATTCACCAAGTCTGCGTTAAGTATTTCTGTTAACTCTCCGTCAGTAAATATTTCCAATATCGGGTTAGTTACTTTTGTATTATCAATTACATCATTCGGGTTTAAATATACTTCTAATATTTCTTTCAACTCCTCATAATCTCTCTTTAATTCATATAACTCTATCTCTCTCTCAACAAACAATTCTCTATTTAAATCTCTCTCATCATAGCACCATCTCATACTTATAAAATCATTCCGCACAGAGGGTATAAACTTATACAAATAAAATAAACTCAACTCTTCTACTAACACGGGACTCTTGCCCTTCAAAAACTCTTGTGACCACATTAAATCATCATAAATAATAAAAGGAAAATTTCCCCTCTGTCCCCACTCTACTACAACATTATTTTTTCTCTCTCTCTCTAACTCACTGACACACATTAACATCTCATAATCACTGCATTCTATACTTTCATTATTTATTTTTACCGTATCACTTTCTGATACCAATTTCTCAAACACATTATTATTCTCGTTATTATTATCATCATTATTATTTATTAATTCATTGCCTAACACAACACTGTCATTACAACTTTCGTTTGTATTATTCTTACTCTGTTCTACTTTATTCGAACTATTTCTTGTCATTTCATTGGCATTTTCAAGACATACATTCTTGTCTTGTATGTTATTTATCAACTCGTCAAATTTTATATTTATATTTTGCTGAAACTGAATATTCTGTTTTTTAATTTCATTAAAAATAATATCATTTTTAATATTCTGCTGTTCGCATTTTATTTTCTGTTCTTTGAATTCGTTACTTAAAATTTCAAATTTGGTCTCAAAATTATTATTCATTCTTTCGAATTGACTGAGCATAACACTCATCATATTTGTTTCCTCTGCTTGTTTACTTTTATTAGTTGAAACGGGGGTCAATTGAATCCCCGAATCAACGTCTATTTCATTTGGTTGTGGTTGAGACGCAATCGGAGTGGAATGAACTATTACATTACTGCCGCCAGCTGTTTCCGTAACAGCACCCGTCTCCCCCCTCAACATACCACTTTCATCCAGCGATTGCGACTCAAGGCCACTTTCACTCATAATTGAATTTATTATACTACTTTTTTCTGTATTCTCGGACATTTTTACTTTATCTATTTTTGCTTACGTAACAACTGTCAATTTGTAATTTTATTTCAAAACTGATATTTTACCAAATCAATTTGCTTTAATAACCCTACTTCGCTATGCATCGTCAGATGTAGGCCGGTGTTAAAATAACCCCTCTTCAGTTATATTAAATCCTGGTCACGCCGCACCAATTGTAACTTTTATCTTTAAGTAATATAGATTTTTATTGTTTACTTACATTCAACTTCATACTTACCGTTTAGCAATGATCTGGCCGGATCGCATAGTGTGGACTAACCCATTTCGTTCGACGAACTCTGACGATACATATAACGAAATAAGGCATTGAAAGAATTTAACTCTCAATTATTTGGAAGAGAAGTAATATTTATTATTATTTAATCTTGACTGCTTGTAAACTCATTAAAATTCATTGAGATACATTACTGCAAAGTGATGCAACACCAACATAACACTTAGGAATTACAGCTTACCTTATTATTTCACAAGACACAAATGCAAATATCAAATAAAAATACAAATACACAAAAAGCCGCCCAGCTTTGCCACACACTCTATCACACCCCATACAAACCCTTTTTTAAAATGTTCTAAAAAGCTAACAGAAAAATTAGTTTGATATGCGCGAGGTCCGCCGAGCACGTGCTTTCGTTTTGGTCACATTTTGTTAGTAGCTACACTTGAATCGTCACTGCACTGTTTGTAAGATCGGTCACTTCCTCGGGTCCCGGTCGGTCTTTCTGAATTAATTAGATTTTCCGAAAACTTGACCAACCGGGCCCGAAAACAAAATATATGCGTCTGTAACGGAACTCTGTATCTCGTTGACCACTTGGCGTCTCTGCCTAATGTCCACTGTCACGTAGAACGTAACAGGTACATGTTGCTTTGGAGAGAAGCTGTTGGTCACTGCCACGATTATTTCGTCGCCGCTCCTTGTTCCTCTGCTGTCGTGTAACCATTTTATATAGGGAATGGAGCTGACATATGTGGATGGCCAGAGCTTAATATTGGGCTTGGCTCTGCTGATGTCATTAGAGTGGGCGTGGTCTAAACGACACTTCCGTAGTGAAACCAAATGAATGATGAAAATTTCACTCTCTGGCCATCTTGGTTTTTTGCCAACGCTTGGGTAGGCGCCCATGCTTGGTGTGCGCATGGGAGCGCAATGCCACACTCTCGCATAGTTCTTGGAATTTTGGTGGAGGTGCAAATGCTCTGCCGCATTCCTCAACAACAACTGCGTCTTATAGCGTTGTTTCACTGTTCTGTTACATTGCACAATAATGCAGCTTTACCATACTTTATACCAGTCCGCCCGAAAACGAAATAAATAAAAATATAAATATATGACCCAAATGGTTAAAATAAACACACACAAAATTTGACCCGCTACAAATAAAATAAACAAAAATAAAATCAAGCTCAAATTACTGAGATAATTACTTGAAATCATACTGAATTAAAAGTATTATAAGAAAAAAAAAATTAAAATTATACCTGGTACGAGGAGAGAGAGAAATTATGTATATGAAACAAATATACAAATATGGCTAAAGCAGAATCTTGCTAAATGACTAAGAAAAATTATTAAAAAAAAAATGTCTAAGACAATTAAAATGATCACAACGAGCATTGAAAATAAAATAATGAAAAGTGAGATATGATGAAATTAACATATGAATAAATATAAAAACAACAAAGTGTATGAGGAAATGATAGTGTATAGTTAAGGTATAGCGGAAGGAAGAATGAGTAGTAATGACAAAGTGATCTAAAAACAAACCACAAGGTGGACAATCCCAAAGTATATTATTATATTATTAAGTCACAAGTTGACAAAGAAGGTATTTAAGATTGACTGTTGAAAAGTCCAGCAATCCAAATGAACTGAGCAGAGAAGATGTGCCTCTGGTCTCAGGAAAATGAGTAGTAATGGGAGAAACCAGCTACTGTATGAAAGTTAGGGAAAAATTTGTGTATGAGGGAAAATGCACCAATGGAAATAAATAAAAACAGATCCAAATAAAATGGAATGAATTAAGTAAGAAGAGAAATGAAGAATGGAGAAACAAACAGAGAAGAAAAAAAAGTTATCTATAACTGATAATTTCATAAAAAACTATGCTAGTGTTTTATTAAAATGATCAATTTTAGAGGAGAGGCATTATGTTACGATACAATTAAGCCAAATCCCGTACCAGTGATAAAAAAGATAATTCTTGATATAAAAATACTTCGTATAAAATAAAACGTTTAAAAAATGATTAAAATGTAAATACTTTGACACGACGTACAACGATATTACCCAACCCAAGTGATTGAGCCAACAACACAAACATAAAGAAGGGAACCACGTAACATACTCACGAAAAAATATGATAGACAAAACAATGATGAACACAGAACTAAAGAAGAACCAGAAGAAGAGAACAGATCCCTACAATTAAACAGAATTTAAACCAGAAGATGAAGACTATTGAAGATGAAGACTATTGAAGATGAAGAAGAGGAAGAATGAAGAGGAAACAGGTTAAACCCAAGGGGAAACTAACACACATATAAAGGGGAAAGATAGTATACTCAAGGGTAGAATACTGTCAATAAACCTCGAATAATTATGTATTGATGAAACCAATATTATTGTTATAATTAAATTAACCTATGTACCCATTTTAAAGACAATACAATTGTAAAGTGATATAATATAGAAAAAGTACACTAACACAGTCAGAAAGGTTAGATTTAACAAAAAACAACTAACCTCATATTATTAATAGTAAATGTCATGCTAGAAAGAGATAGTGAGAAATGATAGGAGAAAGTATAGGGATTACCCATTAAATAACACTAAATACAAAACAGTGAACCAAAGTGAAGTGCTTTAGTGAAGTGTATGTACCCTAAAAATAGTGAAAGTGTATGTGAAACATTAAAAATATAATAATAGGTAAGGAGACACTTTATAAAACATTGATGAACAATCAATGATTGGAGTGACATTGTACACATTAATATATCTAGAAATAATTAGCAATAGTATTCCAAATTAATATAAAGGAAGCTTGTGATGCTATTCAGGGAGAAAGCCCAGACAAAGTAACTTGTGTTAACATGGTATGGTAGAATAGAATTAAAGTTTTGTTATTAAAATTAAGACTACAAAGAATAAAACACCCCATGTTGAAAGGGGAATTAACTTGCATAATTTTATGAGAAGTGACAATATTTATCACTCTAGATTGTAACAAAAGAAAGAAATCAATATTAGAACTAATAATAACTAATGACTTGTAAAGAATAGTTGGTTCAATGTTAAAAGAGGAATATGGCTGAAGGGAACCTACAGTCCATAAACCTAATTATTATATTTTAAAAGAAGAGTAATGAAAATGTATGTTGAATAGTAGTTAAAACACAAACAAATAAGTGAAGCCCATCAGGCTGAATTCAAAATGTAATTTAAAAAGAAATACACCAAAAAGCAATCATGGCTAATCTTGACTATGAAAACATCTAACTGCCAAAGACATTCAAATGTAAATTGCATCAATTTCACAAGAAATCTTACTAATCTAAGACCAGTGAATGGCCAATAATTATATGTCAATTATTTTAAAACAGAAATATTATTGTAATAGTTTAATTTAAGAAAGATATGTTATTTATTAAATATCAAATAATTAGACTATAGTTAATGTATAACAGAATATGACCTTATGAGGTATCGTTGTAAACTTTGAAAGGAAAGAAAGATAATAGTGATGTCATTTATTACCCCAAACGAATTATAAAGGAATAAAATCATTAGGAAAATACTTAATAAATTTGAATAAAAATTCAAATATTTTAACAATGTCTTTAAAGGAGTAATTAACCAATCACCGAATTACGGTTACTATGACAACGAGACGTTGAGGGCTTATTTTCCGTTAAATTATATAGACTCTGAAAAAACGACGCGTGGGTAAGCGGCACGCAAAATTGGAATGATTAAATTTTAATTTAAATAGTTACAAAAAGTCGCAAAAGTGAACCACGATGACCAAAGACGAATAGATGTCAATCTACAAAGAATTAACGATGTCCAGGAACCAAATTAAATAAATCAATTAGAGAAAAACCCAAGACCAGATTGAAAAAGATGTTAGAAGTTTAAAACCAGCCCAAATTTGAAGAATATCCAACTACCCTGACGACTACACTTCAACGTGATATGAACTGATAAGTATCGAATAAATTCCTTAATCCCAAAACCCCAAATTACTTAAAATATTTTTCAAATGATAAAATTTCTCACTATTTAACAAGTATTATTTTCTTTCAAAGGTGAAAATGCATAATTTACTTACTTAAAAACATTTTATTAATCAAAATATAACCTTATTTGAGAGCACAATTTTTGTAACAGAAATACGACACTACCGAACAAATTGTAAAAACACATTATAATTTCTAAGTACATATAAGGTATGGTAGTGTACTTTTTTAATGTAACCAACGTTTATGGCTTATTTCATGATCCAAAGAACCCCAGATTTTAAACCTGGTAATGTTTTGTATGCAACTGAAGCCATTTTCGGCAATGAAAAGTGTTTTAGAATCAATTTTGCCAACTCTGAGATATTTGTGTTTTATGCTATAAGCCAGAGCAATCTGTTAACAAATTATTTATAATTCATTTGTCATATTTATTGATGACCAAATTTGTATTAAAAACACAGTACCGAGTATTACTATCTTGTTGTTTCATAGGATTTTGTAGAGTATATGTGTGTTAGCGAGTTTTAAGCAACAGCCAACTAGCGCTCATCACGAGTGGACGAGTCGACAACCTGTATAGCAGCGGGAACAATTCGAACGCCACAGCTGTCCATGCTAATACCACGTATTATCTTAGAAATTAACTATTTTAATTGTTTTAACAGAAACAATTTGGCGTCACCTGGGATTCGCAACCCCTATGAATTAACAGGTAGGTTGTACTGGTAATATTGACAACGCTACGGACTCCAGTAGTGACGTCGATTTATGTAATGACCGGTGTGAGGCAAACACACTACATTCACACTAATACACAAAATAAACAAGTGTGATACATTTTAACAGGTACGACCACAGTTCATTGTTACATATTGACGAACCCAACGAGGGGCTTTAAGAATAAAGTACGTACACCCAATATCCATTGTTACATATTGGCGACCAGCAACGTGAGGCTAGAAAGGATAACAAGCGGCGGTCATGATTGGACACGGAATGGTTACGAGGCGCAAAGGGAAGGAAACATTAAACCAAGAAGGAAACCCAGAAGAAATGGAAGAAGTTGAGGAAGTAGAAGTTGAGGAAATGACTGGAGGAATTGTCGGAAGAACATCCACAGGAGGATCAAATGGAAAATCCAAATCCACCTGAACCAGAAATAGAAGCAGAAGTCATGGTAAACCAACAACCAGTCAAACCAACAGAAGAAACGAAACTAGATAGTTTGATGAAAATGATGATGGAACAATTTGGACAAATGAACAAGAGCCATGAAGATTTGAACAAAAAATTAAAGTCAGACAAGGAAGAGAGAAGACAGGACAAGGAAGATTTGAATAAAAAACTAGAATCATTACAAAAGGGAATGGAATTCCTGAATGACAAAATAGAGAGCAACCATGAAGACTTGAAAAGAAGTCAGGAGGCATTGGAAAAGAGGAGCGAAGAGTTGAAGAAACAGATCAAGAAGGATCTGGAAATAGTAAATCAAAAGATGGAAAATAATCATGATATTCTCCAACGGAAGATAGAGGAAGCAAGTGAGAAAACCAAGGAGGAATGGAAGCAACAATTGGTCGAATATCGAGAGGAGACCAGGCAAACGGTAGCGGAGACCAACGAAGCCTTGTTACAAGTACGGGAAGAAATGAACTATAAAATCATCGATGTCGAGGAGGAAAATAAATTGAGAGCGACCGAATTCTACCAAGTCCTTACCGAGGGATGCCAGAAGAAGAAACAGGAGGTGGTTAAGGAACTGGAGGAGAGGCACCAAGAGATAGAAAAAGATGTGAATAATCGTGTAGAGAAGGTGTACACGGTCATAAATAAATTAGATGGAATGACCAGAGAAAACAGAGAGAAAATCCAGGGGATCAGTACACAAGAGAAACAGATGCAGGAAGAATTAGATGCATTAAGAGAAAAACCTTATGGTAACACACAGTTCATAACCAGTGAAACTCGAGAAATGATTAATTTTCGCAGCTACCAAAAGAACCCGATAGAATTTCTCAAGCGGGTAGAAGAACTGATAGAGAAGAACAGAGAAACCAGGTGGTCCAGTGTGAGAAGTATGATCGATGAAATGTTCCGTGACACCCATGACAATTGGTGGACGGCCACACGACCTGAGATCAATGATACCCAAGAGTTTAAGAAACAGTTCAGGGAGAAATATTGGTCCGAATCAACACAGAATGTGGTCCGCAACGATATCAGTAATGGAAGGTACGAGACACAAGGAGGACACACGTTAACATCTTACTTTCACGGAAAAGTATGCTTAGCCAGAAATTTGGAACCCAAGATACCCGAGGAGTCTTTGGTAATACAACTGGGTTATCACTACGAAGAAGCCATCCAGAAGGCCAGAAGGCAAGGACAAATCAAAACAATTCAAGGAATGGTTAGTCTATTGGAGGACATGGAGAATGATAACCAGTATCGAAAGAACAGGATCACAAACCAAAGGTACAACAAGTGGAATGAACATAACAATACAACTAATTTCCATGGACCATACAATCACCCAAAAAGCAATAATCGGAATAACTGGGGCCGAAATAATAATGATAATAATGCAGAACAAACATTCAATGGAAATACTCAGCATCACCCTCCGAATAATCAGCCTGGTAACAGAGGTCAACAAAACCATCATTCAGGAAATCAAAACAACAATAGAAACAGCCCAAATAATAATAACCGACCAAATGATAATTACCGAGGTGCGGGACCTGAACAACGCACCAACGGTCACCCCAATGACCATAATTACTACGGCAACCGGTATCATCCCAATTACCAGTACAACCGGGGACCCGGGGGTAATCAGAATAGAAGCGACGACAGACGTCGGGTAAACTTCATCCGTGGGCAAAGACAGAATAACCAAAGAAGATATAGCCCGAACTGGCGTCCTAACTGTTATTACCACGTGGAGAATAACAATAATAATCCACCAGCAGAGAGTAGGAGCAATGAACCACCTCGCAATGAAGATAACCAGAGCCCAAGGGAAGAGAATGCACAAAACATACGACAGGTGAACAGTATGGTGGGAGTGAGATCCGGAAACGATAACCAAAGAAGGGACGCTCCATCCGGAAGTAATCAGGCCGAAGAAAACTATGACTGGATACCCTTCAGTAATGACCCAGCAGAAAATTTCCGCATAGCATATAACAAACGAAACCCGCCGGAACTTTGGATTCCATCAAGAAGTAATGGAAATCGATCAAACACACCTCAGAGAGTAAGGCAAGTCATTGATGAAGAAGAAGGGACGGCTGATCGATGGAATGACTAATGAACCATGATCAATAAAACTTAAAATAATATCATCCAGAATAAGTGTGTCTATCAAGCACTTGAAGGAGAAGAGGTGCAGAATAACAAAGTGTAGAACAAAAGAAGAAGGCAATTATAAAGGAAAGAAAAGGAGAAGTCAGCTTACAAAAATATAAATAACAGGGACCCGTATAAAGCAATATGAATAGAACAATTATGTATGTCATAAATAACCGTATATCATCACAAAAGATAATGGTAATAATACTTACCAGATCAGTAATATCAATACAAGGAAAATCAAGGGAGTTTATAACCAAACTTCGATAAAAAAGTTTTACGAAGAAGAATAAAACTATTGTGAAATGAAACATATTTCAAAATTCCAAAAGAGATTGTAAGAGCAGCTTACTAACTTATTTAGATGATATATGCGGAACAATAAAAAGAATTAATATAAGTGGATAATAATGAAAAAAAAAACAAAGGAAACAGTTACACAAATTCCTTTCAATTTAAAGCAACTCACAATCTAATAAAAGATTGATATATGAAGTATGAAATAAAAAGTGAGATAATAAGGAATAAGTTACACACATTCCTATATAATAAAAATGTAAGAATCACAAACTTACAATTATAATTAAATCAAAAAATAACTAAAAAGGAATACGCTACAAACATTCCTTTAAGGTAAGACAATTAACTTACCAAAGAATTATCAAAAATTATGTTGAATACAGAATAAAATAAACAAAAATAAAATCAAGCTCAAATTACTGAGATAATTACTTGAAATCATACTGAATTAAAAGTATTATAAGAAAAAAAAAATTAAAATTATACCTGGTACGAGGAGAGAGAGAAATTATGTATATGAAACAAATATACAAATATGGCTAAAGCAGAATCTTGCTAAATGACTAAGAAAAATTATTTAAAAAAAAATGTCTAAGACAATTAAAATGATCACAACGAGCATTGAAAATAAAATAATGAAAAGTGAGATATGATGAAATTAACATATGAATAAATATAAAAACAACAAAGTGTATGAGGAAATGATAGTGTATAGTTAAGGTATAGCGGAAGGAAGAATGAGTAGTAATGACAAAGTGATCTAAAAACAAACCACAAGGTGGACAATCCCAAAGTATATTATTATATTATTAAGTCACAAGTTGACAAAGAAGGTATTTAAGATTGACTGTTGAAAAGTCCAGCAATCCAAATGAACTGAGCAGAGAAGATGTGCCTCTGGTCTCAGGAAAATGAGTAGTAATGGGAGAAACCAGCTACTGTATGAAAGTTAGGGAAAAATTTGTGTATGAGGGAAAATGCACCAATGGAAATAAATAAAAACAGATCCAAATAAAATGGAATGAATTAAGTAAGAAGAGAAATGAAGAATGGAGAAACAAACAGAGAAGAAAAAAAAGTTATCTATAACTGATAATTTCATAAAAATCTATGCTAGTGTTTTATTAAAATGATCAATTTTAGAGGAGAGGCATTATGTTACGATACAATTAAGCCAAATCCCGTACCAGTGATAAAAAAGATAATTCTTGATATAAAAATACTTCGTATAAAATAAAACGTTTAAAAAATGATTAAAATGTAAATACTTTGACACGACGTACAACGATATTACCCAACCCAAGTGATTGAGCCAACAACACAAACATAAAGAAGGGAACCACGTAACATACTCACGAAAAAATATGATAGACAAAACAATGATGAACACAGAACTAAAGAAGAACCAGAAGAAGAGAACAGATCACTACAATTAAACAGAATTTAAACCAGAAGATGAAGACTATTGAAGATGAAGACTATTGAAGATGAAGAAGAGGAAACAGGTTAAACCCAAGGGGAAACTAACACACATATAAAGGGGAAAGATAGTATACTCAAGGGTAGAATACTGTCAATAAACCTCGAATAATTATGTATTGATGAAACCAATATTATTGTTATAATTAAATTAACCTATGTACCCATTTTAAAGACAATACAATTGTAAAGTGATATAATATAGAAAAAGTACACTAACACAGTCAGAAAGGTTAGATTTAACAAAAAACAACTAACCTCATATTATTAATAGTAAATGTCATGCTAGAAAGAGATAGTGAGAAATGATAGGAGAAAGTATAGGGATTACCCATTAAATAACACTAAATACAAAACAGTGAACCAAAGTGAAGTGCTTTAGTGAAGTGTATGTACCCTAAAAATAGTGAAAGTGTATGTGAAACATTAAAAATATAATAATAGGTAAGGAGACACTTTATAAAACATTGATGAACAATCAATGATTGGAGTGACATTGTACACATTAATATATCTAGAAATAATTAGCAATAGTATTCCAAATTAATATAAAGGAAGCTTGTGATGCTATTCAGGGAGAAAGCCCAGACAAAGTAACTTGTGTTAACATGGTATGGTAGAATAGAATTAAAGTTTTGTTATTAAAATTAAGACTACAAAGAATAAAACACCCCATGTTGAAAGGGGAATTAACTTTCATAATTTTATGAGAAGTGACAATATTTATCACTCTAGATTGTAACAAAAGAAAGAAATCAATATTAGAACTAATAATAACTAATGACTTGTAAAGAATAGTTGGTTCAATGTTAAAAGAGGAATATGGCTGAAGGGAACCTACAGTCCATAAACCTAATTATTATATTTTAAAAGAAGAGTAATGAAAATGTATGTTGAATAGTAGTTAAAACACAAACAAATAAGTGAAGCCCATCAGGCTGAATTCAAAATGTAATTTAAAAAGAAATACACCAAAAAGCAATCATGGCTAATCTTGACTATGAAAACATCTAACTGCCAAAGACATTCAAATGTAAATTGCATCAATTTCACAAGAAATCTTACTAATCTAAGACCAGTGAATGGCCAATAATTATATGTCAATTATTTTAAAACAGAAATATTATTGTAATAGTTTAATTTAAGAAAGATATGTTATTTATTAAATATCAAATAATTAGACTATAGTTAATGTATAACAGAATATGACCTTATGAGGTATCGTTGTAAACTTTGAAAGGAAAGAAAGATAATAGTGATGTCATTTATTACCCCAAACGAATTATAAAGGAATAAAATCATTAGGAAAATACTTAATAAATTTGAATAAAAATTCAAATATTTTAACAATGTCTTTAAAGGAGTAATTAACCAATCACCGAATTACGGTTACTATGACAACGAGACGTTGAGGGCTTATTTTCCGTTAAATTATATAGACTCTGAAAAAACGACGCGTGGGTAAGCGGCACGCAAAATTGGAATGATTAAATTTTAATTTAAATAGTTACAAAAAGTCGCAAAAGTGAACCACGATGACCAAAGACGAATAGATGTCAATCTACAAAGAATTAACGATGTCCAGGAACCAAATTAAATAAATCAATTAGAGAAAAACCCAAGACCAGATTGAAAAAGATGTTAGAAGTTTAAAACCAGCCCAAATTTGAAGAATATCCAACTACCCTGACGACTACACTTCAACGTGATATGAACTGATAAGTATCGAATAAATTCCTTAATCCCAAAACCCCAAATTACTTAAAATATTTTTCAAATGATAAAATTTCTCACTATTTAACAAGTATTATTTTCTTTCAAAGGTGAAAATGCATAATTTACTTACTTAAAAACATTTTATTAATCAAAATATAACCTTATTTGAGAGCACAATTTTTGTAACAGAAATACGACACTACCGAACAAATTGTAAAAACACATTATAATTTCTAAGTACATATAAGGTATGGTAGTGTACTTTTTTAATGTAACCAACGTTTATGGCTTATTTCATGATCCAAAGAACCCCAGATTTTAAACCTGGTAATGTTTTGTATGCAACTGAAGCCATTTTCGGCAATGAAAAGTGTTTTAGAATCAATTTTGCCAACTCTGAGATATTTGTGTTTTATGCTATAAGCCAGAGCAATCTGTTAACAAATTATTTATAATTCATTTGTCATATTTATTGATGACCAAATTTGTATTAAAAACACAGTACCGAGTATTACTATCTTGTTGTTTCATAGGATTTTGTAGAGTATATGTGTGTTAGCGAGTTTTAAGCAACAGCCAACTAGCGCTCATCACGAGTGGACGAGTCGACAACCTGTATAGCAGCGGGAACAATTCGAACGCCACAGCTGTCCATGCTAATACCACGTATTATCTTAGAAATTAACTATTTTAATTGTTTTAACAGAAACAATTTGGCGTCACCTGGGATTCGCAACCCCTATGAATTAACAGGTAGGTTGTACTGGTAATATTGACAACGCTACGGACTCCAGTAGTGACGTCGATTTATGTAATGACCGGTGTGAGGCAAACACACTACATTCACACTAATACACAAAATAAACAAGTGTGATACATTTTAACAGGTACGACCACAGTTCATTGTTACATATTGACGAACCCAACGAGGGGCTTTAAGAATAAAGTACGTACACCCAATATCCATTGTTACATATTGGCGACCAGCAACGTGAGGCTAGAAAGGATAACAAGCGGCGGTCATGATTGGACACGGAATGGTTACGAGGCGCAAAGGGAAGGAAACATTAAACCAAGAAGGAAACCCAGAAGAAATGGAAGAAGTTGAGGAAGTAGAAGTTGAGGAAATGACTGGAGAATTGTCGGAAGAACATCCACAGGAGGATCAAATGGAAAATCCAAATCCACCTGAACCAGAAATAGAAGCAGAAGTCATGGTAAACCAACAACCAGTCAAACCAACAGAAGAAACGAAACTAGATAGTTTGATGAAAATGATGATGGAACAATTTGGACAAATGAACAAGAGCCATGAAGATTTGAACAAAAAATTAAAGTCAGACAAGGAAGAGAGAAGACAGGACAAGGAAGATTTGAATAAAAAACTAGAATCATTACAAAAGGGAATGGAATTCCTGAATGACAAAATAGAGAGCAACCATGAAGACTTGAAAAGAAGTCAGGAGGCATTGGAAAAGAGGAGCGAAGAGTTGAAGAAACAGATCAAGAAGGATCTGGAAATAGTAAATCAAAAGATGGAAAATAATCATGATATTCTCCAACGGAAGATAGAGGAAGCAAGTGAGAAAACCAAGGAGGAATGGAAGCAACAATTGGTCGAATATCGAGAGGAGACCAGGCAAACGGTAGCGGAGACCAACGAAGCCTTGTTACAAGTACGAGAAGAAATGAACTATAAAATCATCGATGTCGAGGAGGAAAATAAATTGAGAGCGACCGAATTCTACCAAGTCCTTACCGAGGGATGCCAGAAGAAGAAACAGGAGGTGGTTAAGGAACTGGAGGAGAGGCACCAAGAGATACAAAAAGATGTGAATAATCGTGTAGAGAAGGTGTACACGGTCATAAATAAATTAGATGGAATGACCAGAGAAAACAGAGAGAAAATCCAGGGGATCAGTACACAAGAGAAACAGATGCAGGAAGAATTAGATGCATTAAGAGAAAAACCTTATGGTAACACACAGTTCATAACCAGTGAAACTCGAGAAATGATTAATTTTCGCAGCTACCAAAAGAACCCGATAGAATTTCTCAAGCGGGTAGAAGAACTGATAGAGAAGAACAGAGAAACCAGGTGGTCCAGTGTGAGAAGTATGATCGATGAAATGTTCCGTGACACCCATGACAATTGGTGGACGGCCACACGACCTGAGATCAATGATACCCAAGAGTTTAAGAAACAGTTCAGGGAGAAATATTGGTCCGAATCAACACAGAATGTGGTCCGCAACGATATCAGTAATGGAAGGTACGAGACACAAGGAGGACACACGTTAACATCTTACTTTCACGGAAAAGTATGCTTAGCCAGAAATTTGGAACCCAAGATACCCGAGGAGTCTTTGGTAATACAACTGGGTTATCACTACGAAGAAGCCATCCAGAAGGCCAGAAGGCAAGGACAAATCAAAACAATTCAAGGAATGGTTAGTCTATTGGAGGACATGGAGAATGATAACCAGTATCGAAAGAACAGGATCACAAACCAAAGGTACAACAAGTGGAATGAACATAACAATACAACTAATTTCCATGGACCATACAATCACCCAAAAAGCAATAATCGGAATAACTGGGGCCGAAATAATAATGATAATAATGCAGAACAAACATTCAATGGAAATACTCAGCATCACCCTCCGAATAATCAGCCTGGTAACAGAGGTCAAC
Organism: Magicicada septendecula; assembly: GCA_034769895.1. Lineage (NCBI taxonomy): Eukaryota > Metazoa > Arthropoda > Insecta > Hemiptera > Cicadidae > Magicicada > Magicicada septendecula. Next base: position 166,663,725 of record CM068373.1, on the reverse strand, counting down.
AAAACCATCATTCAGGAAATCAAAACAACAATAGAAACAGCCCAAATAATAATAACCGACCAAATGATAATTACCGAGGTGCGGGACCTGAACAACGCACCAACGGTCACCCCAATGACCATAATTACTACGGCAACCGGTATCATCCCAATTACCAGTACAACCGGGGACCCGGGGGTAATCAGAATAGAAGCGACGACAGACGTCGGGTAAACTTCATCCGTGGGCAAAGACAGAATAACCAAAGAAGATATAGCCCGAACTGGCGTCCTAACTGTTATTACCACGTGGAGAATAACAATAATAATCCACCAGCAGAGAGTAGGAGCAATGAACCACCTCGCAATGAAGATAACCAGAGCCCAAGGGAAGAGAATGCACAAAACATACGACAGGTGAACAGTATGGTGGGAGTGAGATCCGGAAACGATAACCAAAGAAGGGACGCTCCATCCGGAAGTAATCAGGCCGAAGAAAACTATGACTGGATACCCTTCAGTAATGACCCAGCAGAAAATTTCCGCATAGCATATAACAAACGAAACCCGCCGGAACTTTGGATTCCATCAAGAAGTAATGGAAATCGATCAAACACACCTCAGAGAGTAAGGCAAGTCATTGATGAAGAAGAAGGGACGGCTGATCGATGGAATGCCTAATGAACCATGATCAATAAAACTTAAAATAATATCATCCAGAATAAGTGTGTCTATCAAGCACTTGAAGGAGAAGAGGTGCAGAATAACAAAGTGTAGAACAAAAGAAGAAGGCAATTATAAAGGAAAGAAAAGGAGAAGTCAGCTTACAAAAATATAAATAACAGGGACCCGTATAAAGCAATATGAATAGAACAATTATGTATGTCATAAATAACCGTATATCATCACAAAAGATAATGGTAATAATACTTACCAGATCAGTAATATCAATACAAGGAAAATCAAGGGAGTTTATAACCAAACTTCGATAAAAAAGTTTTACGAAGAAGAATAAAACTATTGTGAAATGAAACATATTTCAAAATTCCAAAAGAGATTGTAAGAGCAGCTTACTAACTTATTTAGATGATATATGCGGAACAATAAAAAGAATTAATATAAGTGGATAATAATGAAAAAAAAAACAAAGGAAACAGTTACACAAATTCCTTTCAATTTAAAGCAACTCACAATCTAATAAAAGATTGATATATGAAGTATGAAATAAAAAGTGAGATAATAAGGAATAAGTTACACACATTCCTATATAATAAAAATGTAAGAATCACAAACTTACAATTATAATTAAATCAAAAAATAACTAAAAAGGAATACGCTACAAACATTCCTTTAAGGTAAGACAATTAACTTACCAAAGAATTATCAAAAATTATGTTGAATACAGAATAAAATAAACAAAAATAAAATCAAGCTCAAATTACTGAGATAATTACTTGAAATCATACTGAATTAAAAGTATTATAAGAAAAAAAAAATTAAAATTATACCTGGTACGAGGAGAGAGAGAAATTATGTATATGAAACAAATATACAAATATGGCTAAAGCAGAATCTTGCTAAATGACTAAGAAAAATTATTTTAAAAAAAATGTCTAAGACAATTAAAATGATCACAACGAGCATTGAAAATAAAATAATGAAAAGTGAGATATGATGAAATTAACATATGAATAAATATAAAAACAACAAAGTGTATGAGGAAATGATAGTGTATAGTTAAGGTATAGCGGAAGGAAGAATGAGTAGTAATGACAAAGTGATCTAAAAACAAACCACAAGGTGGACAATCCCAAAGTATATTATTATATTATTAAGTCACAAGTTGACAAAGAAGGTATTTAAGATTGACTGTTGAAAAGTCCAGCAATCCAAATGAACTGAGCAGAGAAGATGTGCCTCTGGTCTCAGGAAAATGAGTAGTAATGGGAGAAACCAGCTACTGTATGAAAGTTAGGGAAAAATTTGTGTATGAGGGAAAATGCACCAATGGAAATAAATAAAAACAGATCCAAATAAAATGGAATGAATTAAGTAAGAAGAGAAATGAAGAATGGAGAAACAAACAGAGAAGAAAAAAAAGTTATCTATAACTGATAATTTCATAAAAAACTATGCTAGTGTTTTATTAAAATGATCAATTTTAGAGGAGAGGCATTATGTTACGATACAATTAAGCCAAATCCCGTACCAGTGATGAAAAAGATAATTCTTGATATAAAAATACTTTGTATAAAATAAAACGTTTAAAAAATGATTAAAATGTAAATACTTTGACACGACGTACAACGATATTACCCAACCCAAGTGATTGAGCCAACAACACAAACATAAAGAAGGGAACCACGTAACATACTCACGAAAAAATATGATAGACAAAACAATGATGAACACAGAACTAAAGAAGAACCAGAAGAAGAGAACAGATCCCTACAATTAAACAGAATTTAAACCAGAAGATGAAGACTATTGAAGATGAAGACTATTGAAGATGAAGAAGAGGAAGAATGAAGAGGAGACAGGTTAAACCCAAGGGGAAACTAACACACATATAAAGGGGAAAGATAGTATACTCAAGGGTAGAATACTGTCAATAAACCTCGAATAATTATGTATTGATGAAACCAATATTATTGTTATAATTAAATTAACCTATGTACCCATTTTAAAGACAATACAATTGTAAAGTGATATAATATAGAAAAAGTACACTAACACAGTCAGAAAGGTTAGATTTAACAAAAAACAACTAACCTCATATTATTAATAGTAAATGTCATGCTAGAAAGAGATAGTGAGAAATGATAGGAGAAAGTATAGGGATTACCCATTAAATAACACTAAATACAAAACAGTGAACCAAAGTGAAGTGCTTTAGTGAAGTGTATGTACCCTAAAAATAGTGAAAGTGTATGTGAAACATTAAAAATATAATAATAGGTAAGGAGACACTTTATAAAACATTGATGAACAATCAATGATTGGAGTGACATTGTACACATTAATATATCTAGAAATAATTAGCAATAGTATTCCAAATTAATATAAAGGAAGCTTGTGATGCTATTCAGGGAGAAAGCCCAGACAAAGTAACTTGTGTTAACATGGTATGGTAGAATAGAATTAAAGTTTTGTTATTAAAATTAAGACTACAAAGAATAAAACACCCCATGTTGAAAGGGGAATTAACTTTCATAATTTTATGAGAAGTGACAATATTTATCACTCTAGATTGTAACAAAAGAAAGAAATCAATATTAGAACTAATAATAACTAATGACTTGTAAAGAATAGTTGGTTCAATGTTAAAAGAGGAATATGGCTGAAGGGAACCTACAGTCCATAAACCTAATTATTATATTTTAAAAGAAGAGTAATGAAAATGTATGTTGAATAGTAGTTAAAACACAAACAAATAAGTGAAGCCCATCAGGCTGAATTCAAAATGTAATTTAAAAAGAAATACACCAAAAAGCAATCATGGCTAATCTTGACTATGAAAACATCTAACTGCCAAAGACATTCAAATGTAAATTGCATCAATTTCACAAGAAATCTTACTAATCTAAGACCAGTGAATGGCCAATAATTATATGTCAATTATTTTAAAACAGAAATATTATTGTAATAGTTTAATTTAAGAAAGATATGTTATTTATTAAATATCAAATATTTAGACTATAGTTAATGTATAACAGAATATGACCTTATGAGGTATCGTTGTAAACTTTGAAAGGAAAGAAAGATAATAGTGATGTCATTTATTACCCCAAAGGAATTATAAAGGAATAAAATCATTAGGAAAATACTTAAAAAATTTGAATAAAAATTCAAATATTTTAACAATGTCTTTAAAGGAGTAATTAACCAATCACCGAATTACGGTTACTATGACAATGAGACGTTGAGGGCTTATTTTCCGTTAAATTATATAGACTCTGAAAAAACGACGCGTGGGTAAGCGGCACGCAAAATTGGAATGATTACATTTTAATTTAAATAGTTACAAAAAGTCGCAAAAGTGAACCAAGATGACCAAAGACGAATAGATGTCGATCTACAAAGAATTAACGATGTCCAGGAACCAAATTAAATAAATCAATTAGAGAAAAACCCAAGACCAGATTGAAAAAGATGTTAGAAGTTTAAAACCAGCCCAAATTTGAAGAATATCCAACTACCCTGACGACTACACTTCAACGTGATATGAACTGATAAGTATCGAATAAATTCCTTAATCCCAAAACCCCAAATTACTTAAAATATTTTTCAAATGATAAAATTTCTCACTATTTAACAAGTATTATTTTCTTTCAAAGGTGAAAATGCATAATTTACTTTGTAACGGGCCTATTTTGGGGTAATAAAGCAGTTTGTATTTTTTTTCATAAAGTAAATAATATTTTTCAACGATAGGGACAAAATTTATAAACGAAAGGTAAATTTAGTGGTGACGACGGAAGTGACAGTGGCAGCACTGCTTGGGACCGTAAATATGTGACGATTATTCTTAAATTATTGAAGCGAACAGACTTAACAAACTGGAATTGTGCCAAGGTCAGACAATGACAGACAAAACAGCAAAACAAGTTATGTAACTAACATCAGATCATCTGACATCAGTATATACGTCAGAGCCTATCCTCGCTGTGGAATTCGGGTGTGTAACAAATGATAGTCTGCTGGCGGAGTGATACAAACATAAGAACAATAAGACTTGGTCATATAACCACGGCGACAACAAAAAATAGCGCCGTTGGCCTAGTTCCAGTATAAAATTACCCCGTGGTCACGTAAAAAGTTTCGAAACGTAAATCGCGGGCGCCCGCAACATATAAAATGTGAAAGTAATCATCAAATAAACAGTTTAATAAATTTACAGTTCCGGTAAACGAGTGAAATAGGGAAAATGTGCGAAGTGGAGGAAAATACGTGGTAAAAACGGACTCGTCAAGATCTTAGCAACAATGGATAAGTAACCAACAAGGGGTAACTCTAAAAACTTTCAAACTTGGAATTGATTCAAAGAAACTGGCAACCTAAATTATAACCCAAATAAACCGGGGGGGTACAGAAACGTAATGAGAGAGAGAGAGAGAGAGAGAGAGAGAGAGAGAGCGTGAATCTAAAATATAAAAGAGGTGCTGGTTTGTATATATATAAAACAAAGAAATATAAATTATAAATAATCTATAATGAATTTTACAAGTTATCTATTAATCTTGATGAATTTTTTTCATGAGTTGTAGCTAAATCTGCAAAAGTAATTAAGTTGTAGGAAAGGAAGATTTATGTTTTATTATTATGTTCATTACAGAATAAATAAAAATTTCGTTTAATGCAAATATGAGTTAAACTAATTACTGCAAATAAATCATTCTGCTCCTGAGTCCGCCTAAAAAGAACCCCAAAATGGTAAGTACACTTATTATACGTATATTATACGCAGTTGGCCATACAAGATGGCGCCTGACAAAGTTAGACAATAAAATAATATCAATCATGTTTTAATTTATTCTATTAATATCAATAAATTGAAAAGTATCAATGGCTTCTGAACAGGGACAATTTTATATAAATACATTTATATAAAATATAGGCCTACTTGGGAGAACAGAATGGTTGTTTGAGGTAACTAAAAAAAAAAAAAATGTGTAAAGATAAGTAGTAAGGTTATGTCATGTTTTTGTAGTATGGGTAAGTAGAATATGTTTTTGATAAGTATGTGTTACAGATAATAATATTTTATAATAAAGAAATATATCTAAAAGATTTAAAAAAAAAAAATGGCAGATAATAACGAGGTTGCAGTTGAAATGAGCGAGTCGGCTAGTGTGGAAGAACCAGGGGTTCATTCAACCCCAGTAAATCGGTTAAAAGAATTCAGCCTAACTGAATCAGCTATAGACGACTCGAGTAAGATATCGACTCCAATCTCAACAAAATGTAACCAAGTAGAAAATGATATGATGAGTGTTATACTAAAGCAGTTAGAGAAAATGAACAGTAATTTTAACAATAAATTTGAGGTACAGAATAATAATTTCAATGATAAATTTGATATTCAGAACAGTAAATTAGATGAACAAAAGAACAGTTTTGATGGGTTAGAAAACCAAATCAACGAAATTAATAGATGTTGTAAAAATACCAGTGAAGAGTGTACCAATAAAATTAACCAAGTAGATGCTAAGTTAGATAATTCAATACAGCAGATAGATGTTAAATTTAATGAAATAGATAGCCAGATAGATAGAGTGGAGAAGCAGATCAATGAAAATAATGAAATATTAATAAATTCAATGAATGAGTATAACAATGACATAGAATCAAAAATTAATAAATGTAATATTGAAACTGAATGTAAGTTGAGTAGCGTAGTAATGACAGTTGAAAAAATTAGTCAGAATATTGATGAACACCAAAATAAGATAGACTCTAAAATAAATGAAATTGAAAGTAATTATAAGACAGAAATACAAGCAGTAAATGAATCTATTGAAGTAATATCAAAAAATAATGTACAGTCTGAATATAGTAATGACAAAAAATTATATTCACTTGAACAAAACATTAGTAGTATGAGAGACGAATTAAGTTTAGTAAAAAATCAAAATTTAAACAATGTTACTGAACGCATATTTATGACACGAGACCCAAATAATGAAATAGAATTAGAAACTTTTAGTAGTGAAAATCGGAGAGTGCATCCAATGCAATTTCTAAATCGAGTGCGGGAATTTGACAGATTTAATGGTAGTAGTTGGGAGGTTAAACTAATAAAAATTTTGAAATGTTTTAAAGGCAATTCGGAGATATGGGCGGAGACACATCGAAACGAATGGGAGAGGTATGAAGATTTTGAAAAAGCCTTTCGAAATAAATACTGGTCGGAGGAGGAGCAGGAGATACTACGAAGCCAAATAATGGGAACCGGGAGCTTTGGGAGGAACAACCGGAATATTACCGTGTATACCATGAGGCTATACAACGAAGCCAAATATTTAGAACCACCGTTGCCATTCCAGTCGTTTGTACGCCACATTAGTAAGCATCTACCGAGGGAAGTACAGATCACGCTGAGGACCAGAGAGGTAAGCGATATCACTGAGTTAGAAAAAATATTGGATGTTTTCCAGAATATCAAAGACCAGGAAGACAGCAGACGTATACAACAGACGAATATGCACAATGCAGGGAACTATACACAGAATTTTCATAGAGGAGCGCGGGGAGGAAGCTTCGATAGTAGACGTGAGAGTTGGAGGTGTAGAGAATGTGAAACCGACAATTATGCTAATAGAACAAATTGTTTCAGATGTCATCGAAACAGGGAGTGCGCCAGGAACGAGAGAGCGAACCCACCACCCAATCAACAGTCGAGAGGAGGAGAATTTCATAGAGGAGCGCCCAGAGGAGGAGGACATTATAATAGAGGAAGGGGAGGAAATCATCCAGCTGTAGCAGGTCCATCCACGGAAAACTAAGGAGGACAATGGAGAAGCAGGCCCAACCATTGTCAACGGAAAACAGGAGGGTCCAAATAACCGACACATACCATAACAACGTTATCAAGATGGACATGGCGAAAGAGTTGTTAGAAGAAGAGGAGAACAAGGTGATGGAACGCAGAGCAGGATTGATTGAGGTGACAATTAACATTGAAGGTAAGAATTATAAAACTTTAATTGATACCGGTAGCGAGATCTCAGTAATTTCTGAAAATGTCATGGGTGAATTAAAAGAGATAAACAAGAATATACCGTCATTACCAGTTGCCGGGGTTACAGTAGTGGGGGTAACTGGGGTGAGAAGTAAGAGAATAACCAGACAAGTACAATTAAATATTTTAATAAATGAAGTTGAATTTGAAAACACTTTCTTAGTAGTTAAAGGGTTGAGTCTAGAAGTAATATTGGGAAATGATTTTTTGGAAAGAAACGGAGCAGCAATAGATTTCAATAAACAAATAGTAAAATTTGAAAAGGGGAATAAACCAGTCAGAATAGAGTTTAAGAAAGTAGTAAATGAAGCTAAAGTCACGGGAATAAAAATGTTACATAAGCAGATAAGCGATAGAGAGATAGAGACCAAGATAAATATATGTCTAGAGAGTGATAGTCTAGAGAATGAGGAGAGAGAGATGCATGAGCGTAATGAGAGTGTGTGGGCAGATAGAGCCGAAAAATTTTTCAATGAAAATACAGTTGTAGGAAATATTCAGCGAGAGGAGCTGTGGGCAGTTGTGGAGCGGTACAGAGAGGTGTTTGATGAATCACCAGGGAAAGCGAAGGACTACATCTGCAAGCTGAAAGTTCGGGACCACGCACCATACATGCAGAGGAGCTACCCGGTGCCGTTTTCGAAGCGAAGGGCTGTACAGGAGGAACTAGACCGGATGATGCAGGGAGGCATAATTGAATGCTCAGTATCACCTTACTCAAACCCTTTGGTAGTAGTGATAAAAAAGGATGGCAAGGTAAGGTTATGTTTAGATGCTCGGAAAATTAATCAAATTATTATACCTGACAGGGAATCTCTGGAACCCATAAATGAGATCTTACAGAAGTTTAGCGGAGTCAAATACATGACGTCCTTAGACCTGACAGCGGGATACTGGCAGGTGCCATTAGCAACAGAGAGCAGGAAATACACAGCTTTTCTTTTTAACGGTAAGAATTACCAGTTCAAACGCTTACCTTTTGGATTAAACACCAGTGTTGCCAGTTTTATTAAACATTTAGATAATATTTTACAACCTAAGGATTTAGACTTTTTAACTGTATATGTCGATGATATCTTGATAGCTTCTAGAACATTCACTGAACATTTAGAACACATAGAATATGTATTAGATAAGCTGCAAAGAGGGGGTTTAACAGTAAATTGGGACAAGTCTAAGTTTCTGCAGACAGAAATACATTTTTTAGGATTTATTATTACACAGGAGGGGATATTAGCCAACCCTGACAAAGTAGAAGCCATAATGCGATTCCCCGAACCTAAAAACATTAAGCAATTACAAAGTTTCTTAGGCTTATGCAATTTTTACAGGAAATTTCAGGAGAACTACGCACACACAACATCCAAACTGAGTGCTGTACTGCAGAAGAATAAACAGTGGAGATGGGGCGAAACGGAACGAACTGCGTTTAATGAAATTAAGAGAAAGTTTAGTCACATGATCATGATGAATCATCCCGATTTTAATAAGACTTTTTATTTGCAGACCGACGCCAGTAATGTAGCGCTAGGGGCGGAGTTATACCAGGAGAGCTGCGACAAGGAACACCTAACGATCGCCTTCGCCAGTAGATCGCTGTTGTCGGCTGAGAAAAATTATACTACAACTGAAAAAGAACTTTTAAGTATTGTGTTCACCGTGGGTAAATTCCGGACCTACATCCTAGGTAATACCACGATAATCCGGACGGACCACAAGGCTTTGTCATTTCTTAACTCATGTAAGCTGACACATAGCAGATTAACCAGGTGGGTATTAGCCTTACAAGAATATAACTTTTCATGGGAATACATAAAGGGGTCAGATAATAGGGTACCAGATACACTTTCTAGAGTAGATGTTATAGACAATAAAACTGGTAGGGACCTTAAAGAAATAGAAATCTTTAGATTAACTAGAGAAGATAGAATTTTTGGTGAGGAATTAAGTGATATTAAAAACATGCAAAGATCTGATAGCAAACTGGGTAAAATAATTGTTAGTTTAGAAACAGATGTAGAGGGATCTGAATATAATGAGCGATTTCAAGTATATCAAGGCATTTTGTTTAAAAAAGTAGATAGTGGGGAGCGTGATTGGAGGTTAGTTATACCCGAGGGGTTAATAGATAAAATTGTTTGGGATTGTCATAGAAGATATGGTCATTTTGGTGCGAGAAAATGTGCTAATGTTTTGAAAGAGTCATGTATATTTAAGAATATGGAGAAGAGAGTTAGAAAAGTGTTGAGAGTGTGTGATTTATGTCAAAAATCGAAAGTAGTGAATTATAAAGTAGAAGGAGAGATGAATTACATAAAAGTAGATAAACCTTTTGATTTAGTTGCAGTAGATTTATATGGACCATTACCCAGAGGTAGAGGTGGTGTGTTGTATGTATTTGTAGTTCTAGACACTTTTTCAAAATTTGTACAGTTATATAGCATTAAGAGAGCGACCAGTAAAGTACTCAGTGAGAAAATAGTAAAAGACTACATGCTTAATGTTGGAAAACCGAAAATTACATTATCTGACCACGGTCCACAGTTTATAAGCGGCAAGTGGCGGCAGACGCTTGGATGGGAAGGCATCATACCCAAGCATACGGCAGTGTATCATCCTCAGTCGAACCAAGCAGAACGGGTGATGAGAGAGATTGGTAGGATATTTCGGGCGTACTGTCACGCCAAACACACAGAATGGCCATCCTACGTGAAGAAAGTAGAGGAGTGGCTGAATTGTACCACCCATGAGTCCACGGGATTTACGCCGCATGAGTTGATTAGGGGAACAAGCCCGCCCAGGATATTGGAACAACTTTTCGAATACCCACCAGCAGGTCAAGTTTTGGACAGGAACATGAAAATTAGATTGGCCAATGAGAACTTACTTACGAGAGGAGAGCGAAGAAAACAGAAACATGATGCCAAGGGTAAATGGACCAAGTACGAGGTAGGTCAGTTAGTGTTAGTAAAAAGGCATGATTTGTCCAGTGCTCAAGATAGAGAAATAAAGAAGTTCTTCTTGTTGTATGAAGGACCTTATGAAGTTGTAGAAATAAAAATGCAGAATGCGTATGTGCTGAGGAACCCAGCGACACAGGAAATAGTAGGTACTCAAAATGCGACGAATTTAAAATTATATCGGTCACTTTAATTATGTTTATAATAAGTTGTCTAATATTGTTGTATGTTTACAGAAGGGATCCTCCCCCATTTTCGGGCGGTCACGATCTTACCAGTCCTGGCCGTGGAATTCGGAACTCGGAGGCGGGCCATGGTTGGCAGATCTTCCTTCGGGCGGTGAAAGCAATGATGGTCCGGCTCCACCAAAATTGGTATAAAGTAGAAAACTTAACTACATATTTGAATGGGGAGGGGGACCCCAACAGGTACGTGACACAAATTATTTTTTTTTTATTAATACACTCCAGGTGCAGCGGTCTCGGTGTACCTGTCATGTGCCTGCACTGCTTTAGAGTGTTGTATATAATGAAGGCTGCACCTAAATACAGGGCAGTGTATACAAATTTAAATATTTTAGAACCAGTGGCAAAATTAAAATTAGCCATTGGTTATAGTTCTGTTTAGTCCGAAAAGACAAATTTTGGAGCGAAGGGGTTAGGGACGGGTAGACGGCGGGGTGTAAGAAAAAGGGGAATGGTAAGTAATGGGTGTTTGTGGACATAAATTCACAAAGTAGATCTACGTGTTCCTATTCTCTTCGCATCAAAAAATCCGGCTTTTCAGGCGACTGCGACCTTCCTAGACATGTTGAAAGTCACGATAGAGTCAGCCTTCAATGTAAATAGAATTTTGAAAAAAAAAAATATATATACCAAAACAATTTTGGATGTTTATAATTTTAAATTTAAATAAATTTTAGAATTAAGTGACCAAATATAATTGTCAAGTTTTAGTATCAGTGAGTATAGGAACGTTGTGAAACGATGTGTAATAAAATAAAAAGAGACTTGTTATTATACAAGATGTGTGGATAATTTTGGTGAGTAGATTGGTGCCCAAAGAAGTGACATAACAGTGTAGTGTGGAACTGCAATGGTGGGAGGTTGTAAATTTTGTGTTTAATACTTTATGTTAATGATGGTTAAGCTTACATATAAAGGGGGTTAAACCCCATCCAAATTAATAATGTCATTTAAGTATAAATTCTTAATTTTAGTGTTATAAAAGATATTTTACTTGTCATTCCCCAACTTTTCGGGCGGTCACGGCCTCACCGAACCTTGACCGTGGAATTGGTTTAGCTTTAACAGCTATGGTTGGGGCACATTACAATTACGCGCTGACCATACTGGCCATAGCTGTTATCGTTGTAAAGGTGTATTTTGAAATTGATGGGGGGTGAAATTAAGGGGAATCACCAAACTAGGGAACAGCGGCTGCCACTCTGTCCGTGGAGGGACAGCAGAGCCAGGTGGTAGACCCGCATTAAGGGCGCATAACTATTGACACAGATATTATGATATCTAAATCTTTAAAAATGTAACGCAGAAGCAAGGACACGGAGATGTCACATTCCTCCAAAATTTCAGTCCTTGTGGACGCAACTGGACGCCACAGTCCAGGGGGGTCATACTGTGTGTGGCAGGGAGGTTATCCAGGGGGATAACGAATTAGAAATTTGTTGTATTTTAATAATGATGATTTGCTACTCAATAATTTTGTTTTGATTTGAAAAATAGATGCACTAAATACTTCCTATAATGTGTTTATTAAGGCTCATTGTGTTAATTGCATTTAGTATGTTAGGAATAAGGATTATAAAAATATAATAATATGTTTTCAATGTGTTTATAGATTTTAAAATAAAATGAAATAAAGTTGTGATAGTTAAACTTTTCAATGGGTTGCAAAAGATAGAAGTGGGTGATAGTAATTGTTTGAGTAAAACGTTTGAGTCAGTCCAAGTTGAATATATTGGGGTATTAAAGAGAATGAGAGATGAAAATAATGTAATGTTGTTTTGAGTTAATGTATGTTATAGAATTTTGAGAAGTATAAATGTTGACACAGTAGTTATGAAGAATTTATGTAGAGTTTTGAGTGATATATTGTTGTTTATAATTGATGATGTTATTTTGTTGTAGTTGTAGTAAGGTAATGAGATGGAGATTTTTTGGGGATGGCAATTTTGTAGTAGGGGGTAGTGTAATGTGGGAGTCCGCAACATGATGATCAAAACTAGGGAATTTAAATATTTTAAATGCATTTTTAAATTGGGGATGAGAGAAATGGAATATGGTAATGGGAAACGTTTATTTAAATTCTGATGGGAATCAGGGCAGTAATTTTGAATTTTGGGATAAAAGTTAACAAGAGAAAGTAGATAGAATGAGATTATGGAATTTTAAAAGGGGTATCATGTTGTGGTTAGATATTTTGATATATATGTTAGAAATAAGTAAAAAACAAAACCAGTGCTTCTTAGCGCAAACCAGCACCGCTAGGGGGAAGCAGATCAGTTGGGGATATGGTGTTGTGTAAGGCCACTATTTGATATTTGATTTGTTGTTTCAGTGTTTGGTGATGCTGTGGCGGTGGTCCTGAGCTGGCCAGCGTGTCAGAGCAGGCGCGTTAAGTATCTGTCTGACTCTACGGTGTTGGGATCTCGAGGGAGAAGTCCAGTATTGTCATTCAGGTGCGGTCACAGTCACCAGACCAAGGGTGAGTTGATTATATTTTTGTAAACCGTAAAGGGGGTTGTGGCGACATATCCTGGCTGATCCCTTTAGCAAGTATGAATGTGTCAATGAGATTTTTTATGCTTCGGCATAAAATATCTCATTGAGGGGGTATTGTAACGGGCCTATTTTGGGGTAATAAAGCAGTTTGTATTTTTTTTCATAAAGTAAATAATATTTTTCAACGATAGGGACAAAATTTATAAACGAAAGGTAAATTTAGTGGTGACGACGGAAGTGACAGTGGCAGCACTGCTTGGGACCGTAAATATGTGACGATTATTCTTAAATTATTGAAGCGAACAGACTTAACAAACTGGAATTGTGCCAAGGTCAGACAATGACAGACAAAACAGCAAAACAAGTTATGTAACTAACATCAGACCATCTGACGTCAGTATATACGTCAGAGCCTATCCTCGCTGTGGAATTCGGGTGTGTAACAAATGATAGTCTGCTGGCGGAGTGATACAAACATAAGAACAATAAGACTTGGTCATATAACCACGGCGACAACAAAAAATAGCGCCGTTGGCCTAGTTCCAGTATAAAATTACCCCGTGAGCCGGCCGGTCACGTAAAAAGTTTTGAAACGTAAATCGCGGGCGCCCGCAACATATAAAATGTGAAAGTAATCATCAAATAAACAGTTTAATAAATTTACAGTTCTGGTAAACGAGTGAAATAGGGAAAATGTGCGAAGTGGAGGAAAATACGTGGTAAAAACGGACTCGTCAAGATCTTAGCAACAATGGATAAGTAACCAACAAGGGGTAACTCTAAAAACTTTCAAACTTGGAATTGATTCAAAGAAACTGGCAACCTAAATTATAACCCAAATAAACCGGGGGGGTACAGAAACGTAATGAGAGAGAGAGAGAGAGAGAGAGAGAGAGAGAGTGTGAATCTAAAATATAAAAGAGGTGCTGGTTTGTATATATATATAAAACAAAAAAATATAAATTATAAATAATCTATAATGAATTTTACAAGTTATCTATTAATCTTGATGAATTTCTTTCCATGAGTTGTAGCTAAATCTGCAAAAGTAATTAAGTTGTAAGAAAGGAAGATTTATGTTTTATTATTATGTTCATTACAGAATAAATAAAAATTTCGTTTAATGCAAATATGAGTTAAACTAATTACTGCAAATAAATCACTCTGCTCCTGAGTTCGCCTAAAAAGAACCCCAAAATGGTAAGTACACTTATTATATGTATATTATACGCAGTTGGCCATACAAGATGGCGCCTGACAAAGTTAGACAATAAAATAATATCAATCATGTTTTAATTTATTCTATTAATATCAATAAATTGAAAAGTATCAACTTACTTAAAAACATTTTATTAATCAAAATATAACCTTATTTGAGAGCACAATTTTTGTAACAGAAATACGACACTACCGAACAAATTGTAAAAACACATTATAATTTCTAAGTACATATAAGGTATGGTAGTGTACTTTTTTAATGTAACCAACGTTTATGTCTTATTTCATGATCCAAAGAACCCCAGATTTTAAACCTGGTAATGTTTTGTATGCAACTGAACCCATTTTTGGCAATGAAAAGTGTTTTAGAATCAATTTTGCCAACTCTGAGATATTTGTGTTTTATGCTATAAGCCGGAGCAATCTGTTAACAAATTATTTATAATTCATTTGTCATATTTATTGATGACCAAATTTGTATTAAAAACACAGTACCGAGTATTACTATCTTGTTGTTTCATAGGATTTTGTAGAGTATATGTGTGTTAGCGAGTTTTAAGCAACAGCCAACTAGCGCTCATCACGAGTGGACGAGTCGACAACCTGTATAGCAGCGGGAACAATTCGAACGCCACAGCTGTCCATGCTAATACCACGTATTATCTTAGAAATTAACTATTTTAATTGTTTTAACAGAAACAATTTGGCGTCACCAGGGATTCGCAATCCCTATGAATTAACAGGTAGGTTGTACTGGTAATATTGACAACGCTACGGACTCCAGTAGTGACGTTGATTTATGTAACGACCGGTGTGAGGCAAACACACTACATTCACACTAATACACAAAATAAACAAGTGTGATACATTTTAACAGGTACGACCACAGTTCATTGTTACATATTGACGAACCCAACGAGGGGCTTTAAGAATAAAGGACGTACACCCAATATCCATTGTTACAATATGTGCCATTTATAATTAAATTTAGAAGAAAATAATATGATTAATTCAGAAAAAAGAATTAAATTTAATCCAGAATAAATGTGAATATCTAGCATTTGAAGGAGTAGAGAAGAAAAACAAAAAAAGAGTGTGATATACAAGAGAAGGCAAAAATTTGGAAGCAATGAGAAGAAACTGTTATTATAGTAAAATTATAAAAATCCAAGAAAGAAAAACAATAAAATAATAATAACAACAACCTATGACTAATTACTTATGAAACGATAATGGAAACAGTTAATCAAGAAAAAGGAATACGATATTACTTAGTTCTGAAGAAGCAAAGAAGAACAACTCATACCAAACATATGGAGAAAATGATTTTGAACAAATAGTAATAATAAGACCTATATGAAATGCAAAGAGAAGAAGTACCACATGAAATATAATATGAATGAATTAATGTTAATAAATGCACAGGCGGATTAATAGCTTTCTAAGAGAAAGGAAAGAACAAAATGTTTAAATAAAATGATCAAAATAACAACCTGAATATCTAATATAAAGATACAAATTTAAAAATTAAATATAATAAAATAAGACCATTCAAATAATGAATAAGAAAATGCTATATGTAAAGACCATGCTAACACTGTAAGTAACCAGAAGGAAGTATAAAGAGAATTCAGATGGAGAAGAAAAAGAGTTACACTGTAACCAGTAACAAGAATTATTAAGAAAAGTTTTCAACCATAATTAAAATAAATATATCAGACAAGTTAAGAGTTCAGAAAAATATATATATAATGAGTATAATAAGAATTAAGAAGATTTATTAAGATAGAAAATGTGAGATAATCTGAGAAACTACGAAGTGAAGAATCCAAAGATATTTTTATTAGTCGAAAATGAGACTACTTTTTATTTATTTATTCGATGACTGACTGAAGATAATTCCAGCAGCATTATGTTTTTTTGAGCAGAGATGAATGTGCCTCTGGACTCAAATTGTAGAAGTGGTGTATGGCCAGCAGAGTTTGTGTAGCCTACAGTGCCCCTCTGAACTGCCCCAGCCCACGTGATAGGGAATGTTAGGGAATTAATATCCCAAGGATGCAACACGAAGTATATAAAGAAAGAAAATGTATAATAATGATAATAATATATCTCAGAAGACACTAACTATCCAAGAAGGATCAAAAGTAAAATAAGTAACTATATATATAAAATTAATTAAACTCAAATATAAAAAGTCGATATAGAAATGGAGAGGAAAATGAAATATAAGAAATAATGAAATTATCATAAGAAATTATTTCATCCATAAACATGTCTGAAATAATTACTTCTGGAGGAGAGCAATCTGTAGCGTGACAGATAAACACATAATAATGAATGGCATTGATCATTAGAATAATATAAGATTATAACATTGAATCCGAAGAAAGCATTAAAATAATATAAAGAATTAATTCAGAGCAACTGTGCAGAACAATCGTGGATAGTAAAAGTATAATTTCGAAATAAAAGCAATGTTACTAGTGATGAATCATCAAAACCAGTATAATAACCCAAGGTTTTAAAATATAACCCAGGAAGGTAAGAAGTATATAAAGAAGCAACACAAAATATTACTAAACCCACAACGAGGATAAATAAATGAAAAAGAAACCCTGAATAAGGCAAGATCCACCATAAAAGGTGATGTATTTCAAGACACCAGAAGAAGATGAAGTAACCCCAAGAAACCCGATGGCATCCAGAAGAAGATGAAGAACATACCATTCCAAGAAGCCAGAAGAAAAGAAGACATCATTGAAGAAAGAAGAAGAAGACAGCATCCAGAAGAAGAAGGAATGCTCTTATAAAAAACACCCATATCCCAATCTAAATAAAAACCACAAATAATAAAAAGTATAACGAAATAGTCTTGAACAGTAACCACATGTACAATAAAATTAAGAAAAAAAGTGCATAGAGTAAGAGTTGTTACTTTATTAATTATGTCCCTAGTTCTGGGCGGCATTTATTACTTTACTCGTTTTTATACTCTTAATAAAATACATCTGTATATGTATGTGGAAACAACCAGTAACCTATATTTTGTTTTGTTTACTTTATTTCGATCAGACACGTTTGTCACACATACCATAATTATGGTATCCACCATAATTTGTGAATTCGTTTGCTTCAGTTTTGTTATTATACTTATTGTTACTACCTAACGGTCCAGGATTCGACTCAGCGTGAATGCTGACACAAGGAGGAATTGAAATGAGAATACGTTTCTTTGACACCATGAACATCAATCGTAATTTATTTCTGCATTTTTAGTTGTGTACACCGGACAATATTCCAATATGGCGGCCATTAAATATATTGGCTCGCTTTCATACTAAAATCAGTTATATTTTATCCAACATTAATTTACCAGAATCTTTATATTGATTATGCAGCTGCTTCATATTTAATTAATTTAACGATAATTCTTTAAAAGAAAACGCAAACCAACACCCCGATGGGATGTCGACATTATCGGGCACACCCTACTTTCTCTCGCGCATTCATACTTATAATTTCAAAATTATCATTTGTGTACACATCTCTATGATTGATTAAAGAGCTCTTTAAATATAAATTTGGGTTTTCACTTCCCTGATTTGGTCGACTGGAAGTTCTAGACGTGCATCACATGTTGTTCCCTCCGCTGGCGTTGTTACATCATATCAAATTCACTGACTCTACTTCTAATTTTGAAAAGCAATCACTGCACACTGTCTAAAGTTTACTGAGGTGGTTACATTTCACATTTTGATTACATTTTGAGTTATTTCAAACACTAAACCGGTGTAAAATGCCGGTTGCCTGTGAGACAGGTGTTACTACTGCTGCTGTATTGTATAGACTGGGACTCAACACTACGCAAATTCTCCGTACGTGTGTGTGTGTAAACGTCATCGTTCTTTGTTTCTTCGTTACATAATAGTCTTGTTGATTACGTATTTTTATAGCGTCATTGTGGTTTTAATGACGTTGGGCGTTGTTGGCCAATGAGATAGAAGTAAGTAGAGCAGGTATTGGTTACAGTAACCATTACAAGTCTGTTTATCGGCACGTATTCTGCTGTCCTTGAAATTGTTTTGTTGTCTCTGATCTGCGTCGTCGTATGCGAAACCCAAGGGAAATTGTATCACACATATAAATGATTTTTAAAACATTGAAATACCATAGTTTACTACCTTGCATACCATATTTTTATATCATACTTTTTGTACTGTCACAAAACCCCCTCAATGAAAGGTTTTGTGTCGAGACACAAAAACTTTCATTGACTCATTCACACTTCTCTAAAAGGATCAGCTCAGATATGGAGCCACAACCCCCTGTAATGTTACTATATATAAAAAAATTCAATCACTTACCCTTGGTCCAATGATGAGGTTCGCACCTTCTGACCTTACTGGACTTCTCCAGAGAGATCCCTACACCATAAGGCCATGAGGCACTTTACGCTCCTGTTCTGACGCACCAGCCAGCTCAGGACCGCGGTCACCACACCATAAAACTCTGAAACATTCGATACAAAATTTTAAATAATGGCCTTCTCTATATCCATATCCATAACCGATATGTTTCCTCTTAGTACGTTGGTTAGCGTTGCGGGGCATTGGTTTGCTTAATTCTAAAATTTCACACAAAGTATGACAAGAATTAGGATAGAAATTACTTCTCCTTTTTACCAATCCGGTACCTAGTATACACTTTTGTCTTCTATCAACTATCTTCACTCCCTTTACCATATGAAAACAATTACTTTTAACCTAAATAAACTATACCTTACTGCTTTAGCAACAACCATTAACCCTAATATTTTACTTCATATCATCTTACAATATCTATATTATGGCAAACAACTTTTAAAACTTTATACTTTCTTTACGATCTTTTCTTATGTTTAACCTTCTTTATAACAGCATCGTTTCTAAGGAATGGACAAACTTTACAACACTTTGATATTATAATCGTTACTCTCTTGGTAGTAACCTCCTATCCACACACACTATTGTACTATCAACCTAATAAAACACAATAAAACATTGTACATCATAAGCATTAAACACTAACATTGAACAATTCACATTACTTAATTCATATTTACCTAACTTGTAGCAAAATTTTATAACATTTTTCCTATCAACTCTCTATTAACTTTTATCATTTAACATTCATTTAGATTCTATACAAAATTTCAAAATTATCATTTACCTTTCCATTTACCTTACCCTTCAGTTACATCACCTTTCTACTATGAATTTTCCCTTCTCTAACCCTTCTATCCTTACTCGTTTGGGTGACTCTCTATTATTCATTATTTTTCTCTGTCTTATTTTGGCATCTGTTAACCTAACCTTACTACCCCTTTTTTCTACACTAGCCGCTTCTAACCATTAATATATTTTGACACCAATATCTCTATAATAACCCCCTTCACAAATCCCATTTAAAACCTCTGGCACCGCTCATTTTTGTACTAGTATGTGTGTACTCGAACTCTAACCAACTCATTCCCTTATCGGTTTCTGACCCTTTCAGATAACCCTTTCCGGCGCTAAACGGTCCCTTCCTGTCTCAACATCTCTCGTTGGACTCCTACACCAATACCCTTATTACAAAATATCACCACCAACAACAAATATAATTACCACTCACATCACTCACCTCTACTTATAATCGCTAACCACTGTGTCCCTAAAATATCTAACACCTCTTTATATTTTATCAGCATCTCAACACTTTATTTTTCCTAACTCCCAATAACTCTATTTAACTAACTCCAATGCCCTTATTTATCCTTATTCCCAAACTCTTTACAACATTTCAACTTAATACACCCTTACAAAATTCATCACTTACCAACTAACAACAATACCTCTCAATAACCAAACCTATAACATGCTTAATCATTTACTAACCCTTTAGAATCTAAATCTCATAATATCATATAACTTTCTTCAGTTATTTAAAATCGTACAATAATGCTTACATAAAAAAAATACATAAAATACACAACAGTAAATATACACAAATACATGGACATCCATACACAAAAATATACAATTCACATAATCATGAAATCATTTACCGTAATCAGTCCTGATCAGTCCATTTTTAAAAACACTGTCCACACAATTAAATGTTCATAACACAATAGAAGGTCTACCCTCCATCGTTAAACAATAGTCTTATCTTCGGTCTGTACAATTTATTTTTTATTAAATACATTATATTAACATCATTAATATAATACACATTTAAATTCTTATATTTTATAAAACCATCATAATTGATAGGGTTATTACCTATCAATTCATCATATAACCTGTCACGATTGGTTATTGTCCTGTCACCTCCAGTATAATCAGTCACCACTAGGTACGTTATAAAGTCATTATTTCCGTTATCATCTTCTCCTACTGCTATATCAGCTTCATTACAAAGTAAGTTCTTATTTTTATTATATCTCATCTCTGTTCCTAACTTTTCCATAAATTCTTCATAAGTTCTACTCATCTTAAAAATCTCTATCTCCCTCTTTCTCTCACAATATCTCTCACTTTCAAAACATCTCTCTCTTTTAAAATATCTCTCATAATAACTCTCCCAATAACACTTCTCTCTCTCAATATATCTCTCTTTATCACACCAAGCTACACTCTCAATACTCACACAATTATTTTTTAACACCATATTCTTAATTCTATTATCATAATTCTCACCACTACTTACCTTGTCTTTATTTTCATTCAATTTATCTGATTCTCTACTATTCTCTACCCCCATTTTACTCTCGTAATTTTCATCTACTTTATTCTTTTGTCTATCAAACTTCTCATTAACTAATGCAACTATTTTCTCTTCCGTTTTATCGAAACGTGCGTGCATTTCATCAACTCGTTTATCAAAATTAAAATTTTGTTTTTCGATTTCGTTTTTTATTTCGTCACATTTTATATTAAAATTATTCTGAATTCCTCTAATTTCGCTTTTTTGTTCACTAAACAGCATTTGCATCATCTTCATGATCTCATTATTCTCAACCCTGTTATTTGAAACTGGTGTTGAGTGCATTATTCCTTCACTCATAACTACTGATTCCGTCATGCTTATTTGGCTGTTGTTTGTACTATCAATTATGTTTAATAAAGAATTATTTTCTTTATTCTCTGCCATTATGAAATTTGTTAATGGTTTGTCGCTTTATCTTATCGTTATCATCTACTTTACAACCGCATTCTCATTTTCAATGTCCCCCTCTGCCACAATTCAGGCTTATTATATAAAATGTATTTATATATTTCATATAGTCACCAGTTCGGGCCCATTTGTTATTTCTCATAATTATGTCCCTAGTTCTGGGCGGCATTTATTACTTTACTCGTTTTTATACTCTTAATAAAATACATCTGTATATGTATGTGGAAACAACCAGTAACCTATATTTTGTTTTGTTTACTTTATTTCGATCAGACACGTTTGTCACACATACCATAATTATGGTATCCACCATAATTTGTGAATTCGTTTGCTTCAGTTTTGTTATTATACTTATTGTTACTACCTAACGGTCCAGGATTCGACTCAGCGTGAATGCTGACACAAGGAGGAATTGAAATGAGAATACGTTTCTTTGACACCATGAACATCAATCGTAATTTATTTCTGCATTTTTAGTTGTGTACACCGGACAATATTCCAATATGGCGGCCATTAAATATATTGGCCCGCTTTCATACTAAAATCAGTTATATTTTATCCAACATTAATTTACCAGAATCTTTATATTGATTATGCAGCTGCTTCATATTTAATTAATTTAACGATAATTCTTTAAAAGAAAACGCAAACCAACACCCCGATGGGATGTCGACATTATCGGGCACACCCTACTTTCTCTCGCGCATTCATACTTATAATTTCAAAATTATCATTTGTGTACACATCTCTATGATTGATTAAAGAGCTCTTTAAATATAAATTTGGGTTTTCACTTCCCTGATTTGGTCGACTGGAAGTTCTAGACGTGCATCACATGTTGTTCCCTCCGCTGGCGTTGTTACATCATATCAAATTCACTGACTCTACTTCTAATTTTGAAAAGCAATCACTGCACACTGTCTAAAGTTTACTGAGGTGGTTACATTTCACATTTTGATTACATTTTGAGTTATTTCAAACACTAAACCGGTGTAAAATGCCGGTTGCCTGTGAGACAGGTGTTACTACTGCTGCTGTATTGTATAGACTGGGACTCAACACTACGCAAATTCTCCGTACGTGTGTGTGTGTAAACGTCATCGTTCTTTGTTTCTTCGTTACATAATAGTCTTGTTGATTACGTATTTTTATAGCGTCATTGTGGTTTTAATGACGTTGGGCGTTGTTGGCCAATGAGATAGAAGTAAGTAGAGCAGGTATTGGTTACAGTAACCATTACAAGTCTGTTTATCGGCACGTATTCTGCTGTCCTTGAAATTGTTTTGTTGTCTCTGATCTGCGTCGTCGTATGCGAAACCCAAGGGAAATTGTATCACACATACAAATGATTTTTAAAACATTGAAATACCATAGTTTACTACCTTGCATACCATATTTTTTATATCGGACTTATTTGTAATATCTCACTTTTTTATTTAAATAAATATAAATGTATTTGTCATATAAAATCTCTAGTAACTTATATTCGGGTCTGTTTACATTGTTCGAGTTAAACACGTGTGTCACATTTACCATAATTATGGTATCTACCATAATTATAGCACCTGTTTATTTCAGTTTCGTTATATAAATTTTTATTACCTAAGGATCCAAGGGTTCAACTCAGCGAGATTGCTGACAGAGATGGTCATGGAAATGAGAATACGTTTAATTGCAGCAACTATCATCAATCGTAATTTATTCAGGAATTTCTTAAATCGTGTACACAGTATAACAACTTAACATAGCGGCCATTACTGATTTCAGCCCTTTACTATCACCACTCCTTTATGTGTAATTAAATGCTAATTCAGACAATTCGGTTTACTGGTTATGCCTTAGTTTCATGATCATTTGATTCTTTATTATATTTAATTCGTTAACGCAAACCAACCCCCATTTATAAGTCGACATCTAACGTTTACACCTCTCTCACTCTCTCACATCCATACAGACATTCTGAATTTACTTTTGAATGTGTACACATTATAATTGCATTTTCTAATTAAACGAGCTCTTTATATAAATTTTTGGGTTAGTCACTTCCCTTGTAAGTAGACTGGACATTCTGGTAGAGGTGCCCATGTTGATTCCAAACGGCGTGGTTACATCTTCCTGACTGCACTGAGTTTACATTTAATTTTGAAAATATTACTTTATACTGGCCAAACTTTGAATGTAACTAACACTGATTTACTTTTGATTACATTGTTAATACTTGGCAACACTTAAACCTGACTATTTCAAGCCAGCACTATTGTTAGCGTGTTGTCGCCATGATGAACTTCTGCAGACTGGACGAAAATTATGCAAATTTTACGTATGTGTGTGTGAATAAAACGTCATCATTCTTTGTTTCTCATTATATAATAGCCTTGTTAGTTACGTATTTTTATAGCGTCATTGTGGTTTTAATGACGTTGGGCGTTGTTGGCCAATGAGATAGAAGTAAGTAGAGCAGGTACTGGTTACAGTAACCATTACAAGTCTGTTTATCGGCACGTATTCTGCTGTCCTTGAAATTGTTTTGTTGTCTCTGATCTGCGTCGTCGTATGCGAAACCCAAGGGAAATTGTATCACACATATAAATGATTTTTAAAACATTGAAATACCATAGTTTACTACCTTGCATACCATATTTTTATATCATACTTTTTGTACTGTCACAGAGTTGCCAGTGGACCAAGGTGAAACAATAATATAATGCCCAAAGAACAAATCTTCATTGTAACCCACAAACCAATTTATTGATGTTAATAAGACTAAACAACCATTTAGAAATAGCATCAAAAAGTGTAAAGTGAACCAGTGCTAGTTTGTGTATTATAAAAAATAAACCTTATGTTTCATCCTTGGCATCCACAAACTGTGTAGATAATGAAATATACAACTTTAAGTGACTTATAATTTGTACCAGGTGAATGTGATACATGAAAAAATATCAAATTGTCAATCTGTTGGAAATGACATTTCTTTAAGGAATGAATAAAAACAGATTTAAACAAAGTGACAGGGTACAATTACCCTATAATATTTAAAAACAGTTTAAAAGCTGCATCATTCAATTTAATATAAGAGATAGCAAATAAGAATATAGGAATAAGGTTTTGTGAATATAGAATAAGGATTTTAAAAATGTATTAGGGATAAGAACATTTAACAAGTTTAGAACCACTAATATCCCATTGTAAAAACGTTTATTACTGGTATTTATAGTAATAAGTAAATAAGATGTTAGTTGGGAAAAAACGTTCGTTGTAAATAATATTTCTATATTAGTAGTAAGTTTTGATTATAAAAAATGTCTAATGAGTTGAAAACAACCATTATTTGAAAATATTTCTTATTTGTTTATAGTGTTGAAACAGATACTAATTGTTGTTATGTTTAATTGAAAAAATGTTTAATTTATATTACCTTGTTAAAAAGTCAGAGAGGGTATAACACAGTATGTATTGTTTATATAAAAATTTGTATGAAAAAACTTGTTAAAAATCTAGGCAAAATAATGAAAACTAAACCTTACCAGAACTGAGAAATTAAACACTTAAATACATTTAATCTAAAGGGATTTATATAACATAATCCAGAATTGAAGCCATATAATTAGAAAGACAACTTAGAAAGATTTTGTAAAATTATAGCCAGGATTATAAATAAAAATGGAAATGACAGAACTCAAGATTTGGAGAGGGGAGTCGTATATTCCAACATAATATTTTAAAAATTAACCAATTCAAATAATTGCAAGAAACTAAGGGAATATAAACCTTTTATTACAATATGAGATTGATAATCATAAATATAACTTAAAAATGGCAGAATTTGCATAATGACAGGAAGTTAGTTGTGAAAATTTACCAGATACAAAATGAAGGTAAAATTACCAATTTTAGATAAAAAAACATAATAAAACGGCATTATTCGATATCAAAATACGCCGAATGAACTGAAGGATAAAATTAAGTAACAACTAGCAAATAAATTTGAATAATAACCAAAGTTTAAGCAGTTATATTAATGTAACTCTAATACATGCACAGGATGCAAAGTAAAATTCGAACAATGTAAGGAATAATATTGCATTGGCTAAGATTTTAGTCGAAAGTGAAGGAAGTAGAGAGTTGATTATTGAACGTTGTACGGTGAACTTGACAAGAGTATTTTAATCGAGTTAACCTAATTTATAGTACCGTAATGGCGAGTCAGTGTATGACACAATTTTGAAAATCGCGAGTGGCGACTAAAAACATTTCGTAACATCGACACAGTGACATAAACACTTCAAAGAGACTAAATAACATTGTACAGCACTAAACTACAGTCAAATAACATTATTAAACACCATAAAACAGTATACATCACAACCATAAAATAGTGCCTGAACGATAGAAAGTGAACTGACTTATACATACACCACTATTGAAAATACAACACAGAAACTTCACCCAAGACACTACAACACATCAGAAGGAAGATTTGCTGACACCAGGACGTGAATACTGCCAGAAAATCTCTTTATTGGAACGCCAAAAATACGAGGGACATTTGACTACTCGACGGCGGCCATTTGCAATTTTTGTCATCACTCAACTGAACACCGCCTCCTAGTATTGTCAGCGACATGGTTCAACATCAAATTATTTTATTTCAACTTTTCAATTAAATATATGTACTTAGTATTAAGAATAATAATTGTAATGTTA
This sequence comes from Magicicada septendecula, assembly GCA_034769895.1. Taxonomy (NCBI): domain Eukaryota; kingdom Metazoa; phylum Arthropoda; class Insecta; order Hemiptera; family Cicadidae; genus Magicicada; species Magicicada septendecula. Next base: position 166,637,180 of record CM068373.1, on the reverse strand, counting down.
TACTTTTTTAATATTGGCCCGATTTCTCTGACTTTAATTATGAATAGCTGTTAAAAGAACCTGATTGCATATTATATAAAAAACTTGTAACATTTCGATACCCTGAGAGTCGATTTTATAATCGACAAGAGTCTGTTTAAACAATTATCCAATAAATAACTTATACTTTTCATATCAAAATAGTTCTTTCTTTACTAAACATCGTAATCTACACTTAATTTTAATTTAAACAATATACTACAAGAATTTCACCACATCAGAAGGAAGATAACATCCAAAACGAAAAGTAAACAAATATCGATTGTACCTGGAGACAATCTTATAAGTGGTTGGAGTTTATTGAAAATACAAAAACATTAATAAAATTTCCTAGACAAGTGAGACACGTTTCGGAAATTCACGAAACACAATTAATTAATTGTTTTTAATTAATTAATCGATAAAAAGAAATTTTTTTTTTAAATTATAAATTTTTTTTTAAACACAATTTTTATTTCTTCCACAAACAACAATTTTAAAACATTTTTGTAACTACACCTATACAACTTTAATACTATTAACAGGTTTCATTACAATTTGGACAGCTCAACAGTGAACCTAAAGGAAGAGTTTCAGACCAGGAAGACTTTGTAAACACCAGCATTGAGTTATATAAATAATTTATTACAATATTAACAGATTTTAAATGGAATTGTCATAGAAAAAAATTCCTGAAATCTGAAAGACATGGTACATTTAAGTTAAGAAGGTGGGTGTGAGTTTGAGGAGTAGGGGAAAGACTGATGTAGCAACAGAAATAATCTGTGAGCATCCAAGGATCAGTACAGACTGACGATTAATTTTCATGTGTGATGGTTTTGTTAATTTTGCAATTGGTACACTTGTATTTACATTCAAAATGGCTTAGTATATACAAGACAACATGTAAACAATAGCCTGGAAATCAAGGGGTTAAGGGAAGTAAGAGTTAGATTCTGGTTTAGTGAGTGATCACTGCAATTTCACTAGGACAATCTGTGTGTTGTACATCTTCATTTTGAACATGTCAAAAAGCCATATACAATAATTTTTATGTAGGCAAAGGACTGACTTATTGGTAGTTTCCATACTTTCATCAAATAAGATACTAATCTTGGCAATATTGTCCAGGAGTGACATTTATGTCATTTGAAAATGCTGGCGCTTCTGAATTGAATGATTATGTCCAGGAGTTCAAAAAGAAAGCCAGTATCGAAGTTCAGTAATCTGAAATGGTTGGCTGACTTTGCCTTCCTTATGAACACTTCTTCTCACTAAAGTGATCTGATCTCAATTTAGTCACAGATAAACTTCTACAATCCTGTTCAATTTCAGATGAAATAAAAACAATTCAAATGACAATTTCAAGACTGAATCTAACTCATTTCCAAACTCTGTCAGCAGTTTATGTTCTGTAATAAGTAGCTGTTATATATCAGTTACAGACAATTAATTAAAATTATTTTCCAAGCTGTTGGGCCATGGTCTTCTTCTTCTTGAGCCAAACATTTTGACTGCTGGGGGCGGCATCATCATTTAGTCGCCAGAGGAGCGGAACAAAAGACCACTGAAGATAACTGTCTCAGCTGCAGTTGAAACGTTTGGCTCAACAAGAAGAAAAAATAATTTCTTCTTCATGGCCCAACAGCCCAGAAAATAATTTTACTAAAGATAACTCCGACCATAAAAGCTTTAGTGTTATGACTCTATGGTAACTTCAGATTTCAATTATTGTACACCAGTATGATTTATATCTCTAAACAAGCTTTCAAGAAATGCCCCAGAAGTTTATCCAAAATATATTTTAAATTTTACTTTTTTTTAAATAAATTTACAGGTAAAATGAGTTTTCAGAGAAAAAGATAGCATATTCATGTTCACGCTTGCCTGCATACCACAATGAACACTTCAAACTATTAAGTTGGGTGGTCTTGCTAAATCCACCTTATATTCCAGGACTAACATAATAAGACTTCTTTTTTTGTTTTTATCACATAAACAGATGTTATATGTAATTAATTTTCTCAGCATCCAAAAGTGAAAACAAAATGTCTGTAACTCGTCCAGATTTCATGATGGAGAAATCTTTCCTCTTGACAAAAAGAAACCTAGTAGAGTGATCCGAGAAGCGTACAATTGTACTGAGGATTATGTCGAAAAAAGTTTTAAACGTGCTCAATAAACCTTATTAAAACTATGGTCATTAGTCTCTTCACTTGTTGAATCATTCTCCAAATTTATAGCAAAGGTATATATTTTTTAAATTAATATGTATATCAAATTGTCATTAGAATAACAAATGTGATTAGCAGTATTTTTTTTATTCATTTGTGGACATTCAAAAAATATTCTTTTAGTTTTTGGTTTGTGTATATTGACTTTGTGAATTACAGTTCTGTGTCATTTTTTTAGGTGTGATTCAAACAGTCCAACTTTAATGACAGTCAACAAGGTGACCTGACAACTACATACAGCAGAATCTCCATTAACCGAAACACTTTTAACCGAAATATTGTTTAACCGAAACGACTGACCAAAAAAAGTGTATTCCCGAGTTCTACTACAATAAAAATTTGTTTTCCGGATAAAACACAAAAACTAATGAAAATGTGCATCATGTCAAAAAGCGGAAATGGGTCATGATAACGATTGAAGAAAAATCGGAGGCAATTAAAAGAATTAAAAATGACGAGATTTTGTGAATTGTGGCAGCCAATTTTGGTGTTGGTGTTCCTGCTGTTTCTGATTGGGTCAAGATGAAAAATAAGTTTGAAGAGCAGGCTAAAAAGATGCGAAACAAGAAAACAATGAAAACATGTCAAAACAAGAAAGAAAAATGGTTTTCGCGACAAAGGGACGAAAAAGACGATGACATAGCAGAGAGCAGCAGTCATGAGGCCACAGACAATATATTCAATTCCTTAGAGGTAATAGATTTTATTTTGGGTTAGGGCATTAAATTAGGCTATATGAAATACGTGTTTTTCTCAAGGAGTTTTATTCATATTTTCAGATAGCATTACGGTTCATCTAATCTGAAGAATCAAAGCCCTTAGACATTCTGCTGATGAAGTGATGGCAAGATATTCCTGCAAGAAAGCAATGTGAAAAGAAAAAACAAGATTTTTTCAAAAAAATCATAAAACTAGTGTTAAAAAATGACTTTATGTAAATAGTTTGATTTTTAATAAAATCTTTTGATAATATTGTATATTGCCTCCAGTTATTTTACCTCACACTTTAAAAATGATATCTTAATTATTATCTGACATTTTGGTTATCTGAAACCGCTTCCCCCCTTGTTTCGGGTAACAGAAGTTCTACTGTAAATAAATAAAAATTACTTGACTAATGAGAAAGAACGCATACTAATATTTAGTTAATGTAAGAGAGTAGCATATCAGTATATGAAGTTACTGTTCCCAGTAATTTCAATAGAAGTGTAAATAAAATTTTTTGTTAATTTACAACTTCTTTTTGTTAACTAATATCTTGACATAGAAGAATTCCAATCTCAATAGGAATGCCATTAACAGCCTACACCTTAATACTGAAATATTATTTCACAAAAGATACTAATACTTTTTCTTGTTATTTTAGACACTGTTCTCGGAACTACAATACAGTACTTACTTTCTGAAGAATGCCGTTCAGCTTAATATCCTTTTCCATTTTGAACTTTGGAAAGTTAACTATGACTTTTGTTCTGTACATACCGTCTACTATAGTTTCAAAATTTGCTGTAGTAAGTTTGTTTTCCACACTGTGCAAACCGTCAACCTCATCTGGAAGCACTACGACCATACTGTATTCGTCATCCTACAAAATAATGCAACTTAAATTATTATTTGTAATTATAAGTGTAATATTACTGACTCAGAACACTAAGTTTTTTATTGGTAAAAATATAAATTTTTTACCTTATAGCCTAAACCAGTTTTCGTTTATTACAAGCTTCGTCAGAGGCTAATATTTGTAGTATTCCTATCAATATGTTACATCAATGGCCCAATGTGAATAAAGATATTTCAACCAATGCAGTCAAGCATTATAATTACACAGTGGCTGCCAACTGCAAACCAACTCGTATCTGACAATCTAAGATTGGACGCCACCCAGTGGCGGCTCGTCCATAAGGTTCAACGGTTCAGTGAACCCCCCTAAATAATTTAAATATGTTTAAGGATTTGTTGAGATAATGGTTTCATATTTAAATAACAAGATTTGTGGGATTAATCTTGACTGAGCAGTAATGGATTCCCGTAGTAGGCAAATTACTCGCTACTATTGCTTGGAGGTGCAAAACCGCTCTCAGCACCTCCTGGACTGTGTAGACAGCTTAGGAAGGGGAAATCAGCATACGCAAAATTACATTAAACAGTCGCTAAACCCGAATGTTAGTAATAGAGACGAATAGTTCCGATGAGGGCCGAACCGCACTAACCGGGAATTTTAACATTTTCGTAATACTGCCACTCCCCATTATTATTATTTTTACCACATGATTTGTCAGTTTACCATCAGTTTTGTGTCAGATTTCTCTGTTTCATTTAGAATGCAATGAAAATGTGTACAGTAAAGACTTAAAATCAAATAAAATAGTGAAGTAATTGTATTCCAAAAATAAAGTGAGTTTAATGTAGTCATTAAATAATTGTATTAACGTTAAACCAATCGAAGCATGTATCATATAACCTTCAAAGTGTTTGCTGGTATTTTTGTGTGTTAAGTGTTCAGGTATTTCTTATTTTTGTATTCAGTTCATTGATTTGGTAAAATGAATAGTGTTCAATCTATTTTTAAAACAAATTTTTCTTCTCTCTCTCTCTCTCTCTCTCTCTCTATTAAATATAAATGCAAAATTAAGGAACTCGGTAGGCCGCTTCCCATTTTAAATATTAAACAGAAATATTTAACTATCCTTTTATTTTAAATATATATTTTTAGAATAATTTACAAACAGCATAAACACAACTTAATATTAGGCCTACTAAAAGTTGTCAATAGTAATGGCTTCATGTTGAGACCCACCCTGTGTGTTATTTGGAATGGGATAATTGCTCTTATCTTAGTAGAAACATTCAGACATTGAACCCCCCAACTGTCAGAACCACAAGCCACCACTGACGCCACCTATGAGTTAACTCGGTAAATGCATATCATTGAGTGTCAGCTATGAGTGTAGTCGTAATAAATGCATGTAAACAGAAGGTAGTGGGCTGCTGAGATGAAAAAAAAGGCATTACAGAACCTAATTTTTATTCATTACATTAGAAATTAATAGAAAAATATTACAATATAATGAATAATAATACTGTCTTTGAAATGCTATTTAATATTTAAGAAATGCTATTTCTTAAAACAGCTTCTCAACACAAACTGGGCAATAATAGCACGTTTTACAGTGTTTTTTTCCACACTCAACATGGCATGGTTGGTCGTGATTTTTTTTCACAGGTGGTATAGATTCTAAATAATGAAGAGTGTTTTCTTCGGCCCTGATTGTCTTTACTGCATTAGGCATTCTGTGTCCTATCAAACATTCAATAAATTTTCTCCGAATTTCACAGATTTAGTGGTTGAACCTTGATGGAAAAGGATGTACACATTACGCATATATACTTCTACGATATGTAGTGCAACTTTCTTTGGCTCCCTGATCATTTTCCTTACTGCTGTGTAATATGAAAGCACTTGCACTGACCGATCTATGGACATAGTCTCTAATTAATGCCTCTTATTATAGTATCTCTAATATAGAATCTTCTGTTATAGTCTCTAATCATGTTAGAAAGCACTTTTCTTTCGTTTTCCCACTTGCAGAAAACAACACTGTCATTTTGTAACCATGCAATTTGCGATCCACTATATCTTTGTGATTTTACCTCTGTTGCACACCACTATAGAAAAAATTATTCTGATTAGCACTTTCAAGCTTCTCAGCTCATCGTCAGATCGGACTATAATTTTTCTATAGTGGTGTGCAACAGTGATAATTCTGTTTGTGATTATAACCACTAACACAACTTTCTTAATTAAACTTTATGTTTTTCTTTACTGTTGCTACATAATGTTCCACACACATAAGTTTTCCAAACAGACAAAAGCTCTGTGAAGGCAACAGATTTATAAAAATTATTCACATAGATTACATAACCTCTATGTTACTAGTTCTCCATCAAAAATAAAAGCACAACATCCGATATGTGGCCCATACTGTGTTCACATTTGCCTGATTTACCACAGTAAATTTTTATTTTTAGAACTATACCATTAAATTTACAGAGTTAATCAACTTTCACTCCGTATTTGTGTTTTTTTATTTTTTATACACTGTCTGAAAAACACTGTCCCTCACCACAACATCATCAATTTATCAATGCACAAGTTTTTATCTGGTGTGTAATCATTATTCAAAACACTATTGAAATTGTTCAAACCCGGCCATAATTTGAACAGTCTGTCATAGAGTTTATCGGATTATCTGTGAAGTGCAGAAATCATAGAAGCAACTGGAATCAGTTTCAACTCATAATTGATAACCAGAACATGATATTGTAGAACACACTTTTACTCCAGTAATGTTTGATTGAGGGTAAGGAAACAGACCCATGTGTAAAAAAGTCTCCAAAAAATTTTCATTTCTGAAATATCTGTTTCCTTCCACACCTAAATAGTCTGCTCAATCTTCATACTTCATGTTTTTCAGTTTCTTGCAAGGCATTAAAATTAGTTTGTTCCATCAATAAAGATAGAATTATTCTAAAAAAAAGCCGTACTAACTTTTCAATGCATATCACTAGTATCCAACATTCTCAAACTGACAGTCTCTTAAAAAGTAAATTGGGGCAGATCTTGTGTTATTTCATTCCAGATATTTACGTTACTTGCCTGCCCAGAGTTCAGAGTATTTTCATATTCGGACACAGCTTCACAATCACTTGAATCGTCGGAAGGTTTGTAGTTGTTTGATTCAGAATCCACAAAGTCTATCCACTCCGCTGATATTAGCGTAGTGATCAAGTTTACTTTCTGTCAGTTTTCTCTTATTATCCATATTTTTTACAAAAAAACTCATGTAACAGAACTAAATAAAATGTAACCTACAAACACAGTATAACTACTGAGGTTAGTAACAGACTATGCTTGGAACTACATAACCGGAAATTGAAAGTCAGAATATATTGTATGCAATCAAATGTGTTTGTGTTGAGTTATTTCGTAGCTGACAAGCAGGAAGAAATTTCTTTTGTCCCATGCCAACTACGATATAATTTACATCGATTTTTTTAAGGAAACTGGGTACTTACAGAGACTTTAGGTGATAAATATAAGTTAATTTTATTACATTTTTTATAACATACTACTGCTACCTCCAAATACTACTGCTAGTGTCCAGGACTATTCCAACAAAATATGCACGGCAGTCAATGTGTTAAAGAAAATAATTATACTAAATCAACATCATACTTAGACTAACAAATCAGTTAATTTTAAATGAATTTGATATGAAAATAATGAATTAAAAAAATTCATGTTAACTCTACAAAAAATGTAGAAATGTACATACCTGTCAAACAAAAATGGTGTATATAGATTAAACTGTACACATTATTTTGAAGAGTGGCTCAAAAATTTATCATCTCTGCAGTATATTAGAAGAGATGATTTAAGAATGTGTTCTGTACTCTGATTTTATGCAAGAAGGCATCAATTCCTAGATTTTAAAATTTATAAGGAATGTAAGAAATTATGAGGTTTTTAAGTATGTACAAGGGCTATTTTTTTTTCAACCTCCAATAGACCAATAAAGAGACACATGAATGACATCAACAATTTTATTATATACAAAAGTTTCATATATATGTAAACTACTTTTCTACATAGTCACCACCATTGTTGAGGCACTTATCATAGCGAGGCAACAACTTTTGTATGCCCATGTTGTAGAATGTTCGCTCTTGAGTAGTCACCCAATCTGCCACATTGGACTTTAACTCATCCTTGGAGTCAAACTGCTGCCCACATAACCACTTTTTCAAGTCAGTGAACAAATGGTAGTCACTTGGTGCCAAGTCTGTGGTATAAGGTGGGTGATCAAGGACTTCCCAACCAAATTCATGAAGCAGGTTTTGTGTGGACATTTGTGAGTTGTTTGGGAACCCACCAAGCACAGAGTTTCCTATAGTCCTGCCCAAGCTCCTGAGTAAGAATATCATAAAAATGAGACCTAGAAATTTCAGGAAAATCAGCAGAAAGTTCAGTACTTGTGAAACGATGGCGCTCTCGAACCATCCTGTCTACCCTTTCAACAACATCATCAGTAGCCACGGACTTTCTTCCTTGCCCTCCTTCATCATGAACATCAATTCGCTCTTCTTTAAGTTTTCGACACCATTCCCGAACTGAACCATCACTCATCACATTTTCTCCATACACATTATACAACCTTCAATGAATTTCTGCAGCACTATGACCTTCAGCTTGAAGAAATCTAATAACAGACCGAATCTCACACTTGGAGGCAATTTCAATTGTAGTTGCCATAATTAAACTGTCGTCACCTCAGTAATAGACAAAATAACTATAAAACCAGTGGTTATAGGTTAGAACAAACCCTCAAAAACATTAATCAACAATCAGATTGTTGTTATGACAACAGAACCAGGTTTGCCAACTCACCGGAGGTTGAAAAAAAAATTGCCCTCGTATTTATAAAAAAGTATACTAAGTTAAAATTAATAAGGACTAAAATGAAAGAAAATTTTGAGACAAGTCAGAAGAATTGCTAAGAAGAAGTAAGGTCAGTACCTTAAGAAGAAGTAAGTTAAAAAAATAATAATAATATTATTATTATTATTATTATTATTATTATTATTGAACAAGTGAAATGAGTTAGTGGCGTTTGCCTGTATGTTTGAGAGATGTCACACAATAACTTTTGAATGTATCAACCGACTTTCATAAAACATGAAACGTCCACAATTTTACGAGGGCTGTCCAGAAAGTAACTTACGTTTTAGAATAAATATATAAAAAAACGAGAGAAAAAATGTTTATTTACACAGTTGAAAACTACATTCTTAGACTATTTTTCCACATAGTCTCCTTTCAAGTTCAAACACTTACCATAACGATTTACGGGTTTTTGAAAGCCCTCATCGTAAAAATCCGCCCCATGCGATTTCAGCCATTCAATAACACCTGCCTTCAGCTCTTCATCATCTTCAAAGTGCTGTGTTGCCAGCCACTTTTTCATATGCATGAACAGGTGATAATTGCTCAGTGCCAGATCAGGGCTGTATGGGGGATGATAGAAAATCTCCCACCCAAAACTTTCCCAAAAGTTCTTGCGTTCGTGCTGCTGTATGCAGTCAGGCATTGTCGTGGAAGAACAATACTCTGGAGCTCAACTTACCACGTTGGTTGTTTTGGATTGCTCTCCACAGCTTTTTTAAGGTTTTACATTAAACCTCAGAGTTGATTGTGGTACCCCGTTCCATAAACTCTACCAGGAGAACCCCTTTTCTCTCCCAAAAAACTGTCACCATCATTTTCCTTGCTGACAAGGTCTCCAAACACTTCCTCGTTTTTTTTGGGCGAGCAAGTATGGCCTCATTCCATGGATTGATTTTTTGTTTCATAATTAATGTACCTAACCCAGGTTTCATCCCCCATTACAATACGGTCCAGTAGAGAATCACCATCCTTGTCGTAGGCCTCAAGAAATGACAATGCTGATACCATCCGCTGGTTTTTGTGCATTTCTGTAAGTACTTTTGGGACCCATTGCGCACAAAAATTATGGTAACCAAGCTTTACTGTGACAACTTCATCAAGCAAATTATGTGAAATTTGAGAAAACTCATGTGGTAGCTCAGTAATCTTAAGCGGCGATTTTCACAATTTTTTATTTCTCCACCAATTTGTCAGTAAGAACACTTGGCTGGCCACTCCGCTCATCATCGTGCGCATTGATGCACCTATTTTTAAACATAAGACACCACTGCCTTACTCCTCCCTCACTCATAACATTGTTCCCATACACCTCACACAGTTGCCGATAAATGTCCACCAGTCTGCAGTTTTCTGCTTGCAGAAATCGTACTACTGAGTGCACTTCACAGCTCACGGGATTTTCAATCACAACACTTATTTTAAAAATTGTTAGTGAAGCACAGAAACACAACACAGACCTATACCGGCCACAGCTGGATGTGTACTGAATCACGCCACCCAGTGTCACCAAGATGACGGCACTAGCCCCACCCACACTGAAACATAAGTTACTTTCTGGACAGCCCTCATATACCCAGATTCCTATAGTTTTTTATTTAGGTTAATTCCCCTAAAACCGGAGAGGCAAAGAAAGATGTGAGGTCAAAATCTGGGGAAACCTCAAAATCTGTGTGGGCTATCAAATTAAAGAGAATTTTAACCAAAATCTGAAAACAGTGTTCAGTTTTCAAATTTCAAAATTTAGGGCCATAGCTGTTGAACGTTTATATGAGAACAAGTCATACAAATGGGAGCATGTTGGAAAATAAATTATATTTACAGAAAGCTGGCATTACTTTTGAATACAATCTTGAAGAGGAAAGGATATTACAGGAGGAAACATATTACATATAGGTCACATTACATATTGACAACTTTTCTTGAGAGTACAGTGGAAGAGGAAGGAAGGAAGCAATTATCAATGACAGGTGATGAGAGAAAAGGGTATACAAGAACTGATGTTGGGCAGGAGCACTTGCAGACAATAGTGATGTACAGAATCTGCCAAATGGCAGACCACACAACAGTGAGACATCATTAATTTTACCTTGTATGGTAATTCCAGTATCTGAGCTCCAAAAGCACTGTCATGTTTATAGTTAAAGTCTTCAGTTCTGGTCATCATATCAACATTCACTGAGTTTTCCTTTGTTATGAAGAACAGTTGTTGGTAGCTACTTGGGAACGCATACTTCCAATCGCCTTTGAAGTATAAAGCATTCACCAGTACAAGTACAGTATCTGGAGGCACTGTAACAATAAATAAATATTTCACAATCTCTCTTATCTAGTTAACTATAGATGTTATAGAGATTTTTAACTTGATTCAGTTTTCGTTTAACATATTGCACAAATATTCTCACAATTATATAAATATTGTTATGACGGTCTACTGATCATTGTATGGTACAGTGGAAAACAAAATACAAGACACCAATTACATCACTAAACACCAGCTTTAATTATCACAATTAACCAGTTTGTAATTAACAAGACAGTCTCTTACAACAAATCAATTAAAAATTGTTCACACACAATAAAAATGTTAACTGATATAAAACACAATTGTATTACAATAGTCACGCACAATTATAAAACACGTAACACTTCACCACAATACTCGAACCGCACTGAGATATATCGCAACTCAAACTGGAAAGCTGAACGTCGTTGAGTAGTTGTATTTATACCCCGCCAAACTACTAAAATATTCCATACTGCGCATTAACAATAAAGGAAAACATTAGAGCATAATTCATTGAGGCCTTGACACAGTTCACACGGCTTCTGGCACAGTCTAGCTGTGTCGAGAATCACGTACGCCACACACATTAAAGCCGGATTCCTCTGGAACAAATGCCGTAACAATATTATAAATGTTGTAATACATCATACCTACAGCCTCATTCTTTAATTGAATTAAGCAAGAAATATTGGTGTGAAGGTTGCACATTAAGCCATATACAAACACAGCCAAATGCCTTTGAATGATCGACTCATTTTTTAAACGAGTCAATAGTTTTTTTATTGTTAATTATTATTTTATACCTGTTTTCCAGATGACTGCCAATTTTTCTGTGATCCTAATTTTTTTATGTTAAAGTGCTGTTATTGAGTAGAAGCAATTTGCATAGTACATATGTAGAACAACTTTATTACTAAACGTATACATAAAAAAAATATCGGTATGGAGAACCATACATGACTTCCATGTTCTAAGATTTATATTTAAAATCATTTTTGAAATGAAATATTTCTATAGAAGCTACTTCTTTCTTCAGCCTTAACCACAGTACTGTGGTCATTAACATATACCACCTCACGTTAGCGCACTCGATTTTCACTGATGACGGCAGTCGATGGCACTGCCAAAACATCTGGTTTTGCAGAAAAACATTGGACTACGGCCAAACACCTCGGGAAGGAATTTTAACATCAAACTACTTCTTTGTTGCGATAACATACTACACATATAAAAAAATTACCCCCTCCCCAATCAACTACCCTTTTTATTTATAGATATTTCATCTACCTTTCTACAGAGGATTATTATGACCTTCTTTTCAGGATACTTTGTTTATCAAAATTAAGTACTTTACCCTTTTTAAAACATAAAACATTGCAGGTAAACTACGCCTTCCCCTTAACCAATCTTCACCAAAATCAATAGGCCTTCAGTCCTCTACAAATTGGGAACATATGCAAAGAACTGTTTGATTTTGTTTGAATTTTTGGCTGTTATCATTCGCCATAGAAAAAATTCTACACACAGACACTTTTCATAAAATGACTTTTCCTCATGTTTTGAGGGTAGTACAATCAGAATCAGCCCTTATCTCGAACACGATTTTTTTCACCTTCACCATACTTCCATTTCCTTATTGAACATGGAAGTATAAGAACAACCTTTTATACAAGTATGGGCCACTCTAAGGAGGACTGCATGGGGCGTGAAGACAGTTACTGATTGCTGGAACATTGCTTTTAAATAACAGTGATGGTTAATATCCATTTACCAAATTTTAACTCAAGTTCTTATATGACAGACAGTGTGGTCTCACCAGTAACTGGAGGAGACACTGACAGGTCCAGTGTGTTAGAACTAATTCTAACTGCCTTATTTAGATTGTTACAACAATATGATTGAGACAAATCCTTACTTACAACTATCAAACAATTTTTGAATTTTATCGTGTGTTTTCTCTGCAACAAATGAATTGATAGTTGACACTGCTTCCTCTGGCTTGTTTGCAAAATCAAGACTGTCAATTCCTGAATAGAAGTATGTCTGTGCATCAGCAAGAAATTTGTCCTTTATTTTGAAATCAATTGCTCCAAACATTCTGGTTGCTATTTCTAATGCAGCACTCTAAAAAAAAAAAAATGAAATATTAGTTTAACATACTATTCTAGTTGCTAAATATCAAAATTGCAGAGAGTTAAAATTAATTAATAAATCATCTCCCTCTGTCTACTTTTTTGAGTGTACAGGTCCGCAGCAACTGAACTGCTGTATGGTCATTTATCCAATTTTCTGTACTCATGCATTTGACACCTGACTTTATAAGTCGACCCACAGTGCTAAAACCATACGACCTTATTTCTAGGAACAAACAATAATAAATAAGAAATAATAAGTAAAATAATACTTAAATTTTGTTATATATAATTCACATACAGGAAATAATATCACAAGTAAAATAATACTAGTTAATATTAAACATTTTTACAGGGGTCAAAGAAGGGTGAAACCAGGTATCCTCAAAGAATATACGAACTATTATGGGAAAAATTTGAAGAATTTTTTTGTAGTTTGTAAAATTAGCTTTAATTAATTTACTACTTCATTACTTTATAGAAAAAACTGATTACATTATAATAATTCAAATAATAAACCATTTTTTTCACCTCAAAAAAAAATGCAACATGGAAGCTTGGTTTTTAAAAAACAACTCAAAAACGATTCGATTTGGAAATATTATCATTTTTTTTTTGTAGCTATTTTTATTTTTTCTATTTCTTCAAAGACTTCTTTAATTTTCTGGTAATTCCCTGAATGCTCCAAGTTCCAGTTTTCATTATCCACAGCCAAGTCTGTTTACCAGTTTTCTGATCTGAATTCTGAGGCATTGTGCAGGAATTTTAGGCAATTGGATTTTTCACAGGAAATATGGTACTGGCCTGTTGTCTGAATCCCTAACCTGGAGGACCAGAATTTTTTAATCAAGGTTAACAAGTGATTTAATCTGCCATATTAGAAAGTATAGTCACTTACGGCTCTGAAACTTGAGAGATAAGTAAAACAAATCCCTGAAGGCTCCAAGCAGTGGAAATTGATTTCTGGAGGCCTTGTGAGGTGACCAGGCTCCAGTGCTCATAAAATGAGGATATCAGGAGGCAACTACATGTTGGCAAGAGAATTTTGGACACCATAAATACAAAGCACCTCTCATGGTGCTGTCACGTAGAACGGATGCTTATTACCCCAAAATTTGCTATACTAGATTCCACCTAAACAATGGAAATGGGGTAGACCCAGGAGACCATGGGAAGAAGATATACTTGATGAGATGGGGAAAAAGGCTTGCAACATGTGGACTGGTATAACAGAATCGTCTGGTGTGCAGGATGCGAGAGGTGGCAGTATCTGTGGAAGACTCGTAATGGATAAATGGCTTTTTGTAACTTGGAAAATTTTCTTTAATATTGTTATGACATCACAGAACAATCTACGTGTTTATCGAATGTTCCAGAGGGATCTGGAATCAGAATGTAATGCATGTGGCATACGTGCTTGTCGACGCATTTGCTAGACAGTGCGAGAATTCGCCAGGCTGCTCTCACTGTGTCAAGGGTGCAAGCAATTACATCATAGTTTAGAGGTAATACGTAGTATATGTGGAAACGTCCAGATTTTTGGCGGGCTATAAATACCAGTACTCAACGACGTTCAGTTCAGTATTAGTCGCGATAAATTACAATGCGGTTCAAGAGTTATTATCGGGCGAAATTACTGTGTGCATTCAAGTGGTTATTAGTGAAGTGTTTAATAATCGGGCAGGATAATTGTAATACAACTGTGTTTAATATTAGTGAACATTTTATTGTCTGTGAACAATTTTTATTTGATTTGTTGTAGGAGACTGTGTTGTTAATTACGAAATGTTTAACTGTAAAAATTAAAACTGGTGATAGTGACTTAATTGGTGTCTTGTACTTACCACACCAATTACCACTGTACCTAATACGATCAAGTAGACCGTCGTAACAATGGTGTCAGAACTGGGATAGAACGGTTAACAGTGGAAACATTGGACACTCTGTACAAGACGAGTGTAATTCATAATTAATCGGAAAACAATGGATGAAAGTCAGATGATGGAAAATTTCCAGGCGCTGCTGTTGCAGACAGAGCAACGACACTGACAGGAGGCGGAAGAAGCAGAAAAACGTAAGCAAGAAGCAGATAAAATGGATGCTCTCTTTGAAGCTATGCAGAAACAGTCGCAAGAACACAGTACCGCAAAATTGGGTCTCTTACGAGGTGAGCTTAATAAACAAGTTGCTAAAATATCAGAGGTACAAGAATCAATGACATTAAAAATAGCTGAAGTAGAAAAATCTGTGTCGAGTGTTGAAGAATCGATGTCTAATAAAATAGCTGAAGTAGAAAAGTCGGTCACGAGTGTGGAAAAAGCTATGTCAACAAAAATAGAAGACTCGATTACAAATATAAAAGAATACAAATCAATACAAAACATGACACAATTTTCAAAGCACTCAACATCGAAAATACACAAAATACTAATACATACACCACAATCACACACAATAATACCACTTTAAAGTAACAGAGACCAACAAGAAACCACAATAACGACCAGCCAATACACAAGTACTTCACCAGACGCAAAATCACGAAGACAGAGGATGAGAACACAATGGTTCTCGAAACATATTCCTAATAAGGAAAAAATATCTTGAGGTAATTTCATTATAAATATTAAATATAAAAGAGCAGATTAAAAATGAAGTCGAGCAGTGCCTGAAGTTACAACAAAAACAACTTTGTGAACAGACTGTACCAATGATGAAGACAGAAAAAGACGTAGAAAATAAGTTGTAACGGTACAGACCTATAGGGCTTTGGAAATTAAATCTTTTCAATATTATTTGCAACCAAATACGTGTGGTGAATAGACTGTAGCATCGAGATGGGTGTGAATTGGCGTTGGTATGCGTAGATTGCAAGGAGGGCGCACCCGCGCTGTCATCCGCGCACACAGTCGGCCAAGTTTCTCACGCTAATGGCACGTTTCAGAAATACCTTCGCGCAGTGTGCACAGAAAACAACGTCTGTTGCATCCCAGCAAGTGAACCGTGCTGTTCTCAGTAAAAGGCCTGCAGGCCAAAACTTATTAAAACTTCCAAAATATGGACTAGAGAGTGATACAAATAAAAGTAGAAGCAGTGCTAATGCAATGAAGTAATAATTTGAAACGCTGATTTATTTTGGACCGAATATAGTGAAAGTGTAAAGTGAGACGAGACTAAAGTTTAATTACAAAATTATTTTTTTGACAAAACAATAAGCCATCAAAAAGACAGAACTACAACCTTTGGCGTCCGGATACACATTAAGGAAGTAGCCACACGTAAATCCATTTTAATTAATCATAACATTTTTTTTGTGAGCTCATTAACATAAATGGGGTGTAACGGAATGAGTGTGTGTGTGAGCAAAACGCTGGATTGTCTTTAATTAATTCATTAATATTATAATCTAGATATAAGAAATAAAATATGTTAAAATTTGTTGTTGGTAAAAAGGGGCTTCACCTCAATATTGAATATAGTTAATTTAAATGTTGGAGAATCGAGTGAGAAGTCATAATTGTAGTTGATTAGAAAGAAAGGAGAACAGAGAATGTCACAACCTAAAACAATAAATTAATACTTTATTTCACTTGATATATGTGTGTTAGAATAATCATTTCAAGTACCTAATTTCATTTTCTGTGCTGGTAAATTCGCTATACGAAATAGGGTTACACCGCTAGACGATCTGGCCAGAGAGTGACAAATAGAAGGTAAGTGGGAGTTTAAGATCATTTTGTAATTAATTAAATTCATATAAAACACGACAAATGGTACCGCGTGACCAGGATTTGGAATAAATAATGTATTTATTCCAAATTGGCCTATTTTAAAGCACAGAGAATGGAATAGGGTTGGCGGAAGCCGAAAATAAATTACGTAAAATTTACGTAACATACGCAAAATAAAATTACGAGGTGTTAAGAAATTGTGCATGTTAGAGTACAAGTAAAATTTAATAAGTATTTAATAGAACAGTATAAAATGTCTGACAACGAAAAAGAAAATAATTTGATAGACTCAGGTATGAGTGAGAGTGGCCTTTGGTCAATGGACCCGTCACTAAGTGTGGGCGAATTAAGTAAGTCAATGCCAACAGCTGATTTGAGCGTTCAATCAGTAACTAACGCTGACCTAACCGGGTCAATTATAATCGATAATGGAGAAGCACAATCTACTCCTGTAGTGACAAAAACAAAAGAAAAAGAGTTGTCAATGAATGATGTATTCAACCTGATACAAACTATGTCTGAAAACATGGTAAAAAATAGTGATTTCAATGTATTAAATAAACGTTTTGATGCAAATGACGAAAAATTTGAGATTTTAAGTAATGACATTAAAGAACAGAAAATAAAATGTGAACAACAAAATATTAAAAATGATATTAATTTTAAAGAACTTAAAGAACAAAAGATTAAATTTGAGCAGAACATAAGTGTAAAGTTTGATTCTATGAGTAATGAATTATGTAAACGTATTGATGAACGTTTCCAGATAGCTATAAAACGAATAAAAGATGATGACAATGTTACAAGAAATACCGGTAACTGTAGTGGGAATGTAACTAGTGAAGAAATGATTGATAACAAGGTGAGTAATCATGATAATTATAGTAATGAGTTAACAAATGATAACGAGATAATTAAAAATGCGTTAGAAAGTAAAGTGAACGATAATAGTGGAGATGCAGTTTTAGTGGAAAGAGAGAGTAGTAATAAGATAGTGGTTAAAGAGAGGTTGGGTTTACAAAGGGTAAATTTTTCCCGTGATTTAAATGGAGAAAAAAACTCCAATAATGAGTTATGAGGACAGAGTTTCCTTCAGTAATTATGTGAGAGACAAGGTGTCTCGAAGTAGGTCCCCTTTTATGTATCATGAGTTCTCTGAAAGAATCAGGATGGGTTATGATAATGTTATGTTGCCTTTTGTGTGGAGTGATAGAAACAAAGTGAGATGGTGTCAGGATGAGTGGTTTTGTGAGAGAGTGGTAGAATTGTTCACATTTAGAGAAAGAGAGATAATATTATTTGATGTTGTTAGAAGTCATGAAGAGTTACTAGAGAAAATAAAGAGAGAGAGAGTTAGTACTATTGTTGACTTACCTTGTTATGAAGATAGTGCAGAAATAAATAATAATAACATTGATAATTATATTGAATGCTTACCTGTGCTTAGACGCGGAGTATTAGTAGTAAATGATTTTGAAATTGAGAGATTAAAATACTCAAGGGTGATAGGTAATAATACAGACGGTGACAAGACCAAAATCAATGATGTAGACAGGTTTTATGATTTGATAATAATGTGGGATAATCCAGTAAATTATTATGTGGGTTTTACGGAACAATTTGAAATATTAGAGAACTATTATATAAATAATAATAATGAATTGAGTGTGAGTAAGGACGATAATTATTATATAAAAGTAAGACTCATACATGATGATGGAGGCTGAATATAAACTCAATAAATGACCATTTTAAATATTTTAATTTATGGTGATGACCTTGCTAACTTAGAAAATGAAGTGTGGTAAACAGAAAGATAGTGACAAGAATTTGTAAATAAATTTATAGTGAAATTAATTGTGTTTGTATTGTAAAATATATTTAATGTAGACAATGGGTATGTAGTAGGAAATGATGTAATAATAATAATAATTATAATAATAATATTTTAATAGACTAAATAAATAAGGAGAGTTGATGCTGAATGACTTGTAATTGTTTTGGAGTAAAGTAATTGAAATATGTTGTGTTCTTGAATAATTGATGGAATTAAAGTAATTTGAGATGTTTAAATATTTTTGATTGATTTACAGTGTTATATAAAGAAATTTTGATGATGAATTTAAATTAGTTGTAGGAGATTGGAATTTGATAATAAATAAATAAATATAAAATGTAACGGGATGAAAGGTTTATGGAGTTTGAAACTAAACCTAAAATTAAAATGTTTGTAATTTTATTCAGATGCAGATTAAATGTTTATTTTAATGGAGTGAGAGAGTGAATCCTTTTTATTAAACGGTCAATTATTTTATTAAATGTAATTAAAGATTCAATCGTTAGTTGATGATAGCCTATGTAATTAGGAATAGATTAATTTGAGTGACTAAGTAAATATTTTGTTGTACTCACTATATTATGTTAATATATAGTGAGCACTTTTTTTTTATATATAAGTAAAGGTGGGAATAATAAATTTTAATAACAAGATAATTCGTTTTGGAAATTAGATTGAAAAAAAAACGTTGCAGTAAAGAAGTTTATGTTAAATTTTGAGGTTCACTATCAGTAGAAGAGAGGTCAGCTGATTCATGATGTATATCTTATGTTATCTTTGTAATCAAGCGTAGCTATTTTTGAATTTACGGTAGAAATAGGTTGTTTATTATAAGTTTATTATAATAAATTTGTTTGTTATTGTATTGTTTATTATATTATTATATTATATCAAATATTTGTTTATTATAAGTGTGAGTAATGTCAGAAGAATAAAGTAAATGTATTTGAAAGATTTTGGACAATTTTGGAATATTTTAAAATTTGCAACGAATTAAGGAATGTAAAGAAATAAAGTAGACTAACGTGGAAGTGGGTTTTGATCATAGACCTAGATTGTTTTTACTAGTGGAATAAAAATTAATTAATTGAATTTCATTTGAAATAATATCAGAAAAAATTTTGTTGTTCGGAAAGGGAGAATTACCTTGTGTAGAAGCAATTATAGAATGTTTGTGAAGTTTATTTTAATGTAAATGGATGTAATATGTAATCGATAGTGAAATGTGTGTGCACCCAGTATTTTGCTAAAGGCAACTCAGTATGCATGTATGGGGGAACATATCGGTTGAGGATTTGGTATGGTATAAGGCCAGGGTTTGGATTTTTGGGCAGAATGATAGAAGGTTGGGTGTACTATGGTGAGTACCGGTCCGATTTTATGGTGTTGGGATCTCGAATAGAGAAGTCCAGTAATCTCGTTCAGGTGCAGCCATGGTCGCCTAGCTAGGGGGGTTTACCCATAATGTGTAAGGAGTTAAAGGGGGGTTGTTGGCGCCATATCCTCACCGATCCTCTTAGGGGTTTTGCAATGAGAGTTCTTCTGTTTCGGCAGAATATCTCTCATTGGAGGGGGGTATTGTAATGGTACAAGCCTATAGGGCTTTGGAAATTAAATCTTTTCAATATTATTTGCAACCAAATATGTGTGGTGAATAGACTGTAGCATCGAGACGGGTGTGAATTGGCGTTGGTATGCGTAGAATGCAAGGAGGGCGCGCCCGCGCTGTCATCCGCGCACACAGTCAGCCAAGTTTCTCACGCTAATGGCACATTTCAGAAATACCTTCGCGCAGTGTGCACAGAAAACAACGTCTGTTGCATCCCAGAAAGTGAACCGCGCGGTTCTCAGTAACGGAACGAGTGTAACGGAATGAGTGTGTGTGTGTGTGTGTGTGTGAGCAAAACACTGGGTTGTCTTTAATTAATTCATTAATATTATAATCTAGATATAAGAAATAAAATATGTTAAAATTTGTTGTTGGTAAAAAGGGGCTTCACCTCAATATTGAATACAGTTAATTTAAATGTTGGAGAATCGAGTGAGAAGTCATAATTGTAGTTGATTAGAAAGAAAGGAGAACAGAGAATGTCACAACCTAAAACAATAAATTAATACTTTATTTCACTTGATATATGTGTGTTAGAATAATCATTTCAAGTACTTAATTTCATTTTCTGTGCTGGTAAATTCGCTATACGAAATAGGTTACACCACTAGACGATCTGGCCAGAGAGTGACAAATAGAAGGTAAGTGGGAGTTTAAGATCATTTTGTAATTAATTAAATTATATAAAACACGACAAAGTTAATAGAGAAAGTCACTTTGCCTGCAGTAGGGACAGTTCATGTCAAAGCTCCAACCTTTGACGGAAGCAGTCACTGGGCAATGTACCTCCGCCAATTTGAAGCTGCTGCATGCGGAAATAATTTGACAGAGAAAGACAAGGCAGTCTCACTCGTTTTCGCATTAAAAGGACCTGCGGCAGAACTACTACAGAAAGTGCCACCTCACAGCCAGAACACCTATGCCGAGTTGATAAAAGCTCTAGAATTACGGTATGGTGATAAACATTTGCGAGATGTGTACTGCACCCAGTTGAGAGCAAGGCGACAGCATTCCGGGGACAGCCTTCAAGAGTTTGAAGCAAGTATCGACAGACTAATTAGACTGGCCTATCCTGAAGCGCCAGAAGATTTTCGAACGAGTTTTGCGATGCAGACGTTTTCTGCCGGTGTCCGAGATAACGAGCTACAGCAAGTGTTACGAATGGCAAGACACCAGAACAGTGCGGACGCACTGGTACATGCTTTGCAATTTGAGGCCGCCAAATCAGCGTCTGGTTGGACAAGTCATAAAGTGCGAGCTAAAAGATCGCGACGGCACAGACGATGAGGAAGAAGAACAAGGAACAGAGACTCCACGGTCGACGCCACAGAATAAAATAAGAAAGGATGGAAGACCGAAGTGTTATAGATGTGGGAAACCTGGACATCTACAACGAGATTGTCGGGTTAGAATTCAGCAGCAAGGAAATGAGCAATAGTCTAAGAATTCAGGGAATGGGGCATGTGCTGACTAACTGGAGGAACGAAGCCCCTAGACAATACTCAATTTCTACACTTCAGAAAAACAGCGGGAGCTTAGTAATTACCGGATTTGTTCAAGAAAGGCCAACCTCAATTACAGTTGACACATGCGCAAAGAAAGACTGCTATCCATTACATCGCGTTGACGATACACACGACACGTGGTCTGGAGCACAGTGGTTTTCCACATTGGACCTGAAGAGTGGATATTGGCAAGTGGGTCTTCATCTAGAAGACAAGGAAAAGACCACTTTCTCAACCCCAAGTGGCTTATTCCAATTTAACGTCATGCCATTTGGACTCTGTAATGCAACGGCAACATTTGAAAGATTGATGGACCTGGTACTCCGAGGCCTGACACAGAAAACTTGCCTTGTTTATTTAGACGATGTCATAGTCATCGGGAAGACTTTAAAAGACCATTTGGAAAACCTTAAGGAGGTTCTAACTAGAATTCACGGTTCCCAACTGAAGCTGAGCCCAAAGAAGTGTTCTCTATTCCAGAAGGAAGTACAGTATCTGGGCCATCTGGTTTCGGCAGCGGGTGTTAGCATGGATCCTAATAAAGTAGACACTGTAAGAGACTGGCCAGTTCTGAAGAGTAAACACGAAGTTCGGAGTTTCCTGGAGTTATGCTCATATTACCGACGTTTTGTGAAAGACTTCGCTTCTATTGCTAAACCACTACATGAGCTAACAGAAAATAAACGAAACTTCCAGTGGTCGAGAGAGCGTGACCAAGCATTTAAAACTTTGAAAATCGCATTATGTTCGCAGCCAATTCTCGTTTTCCCAGTTTCCGAAGGGAAATACATTGTGGACACAGACACAAGCAATACCGCTCTAGGAGCAGTTTTGTCTCAAGTGCAAAATGGTGAAGAACGAGTAATAGTGTATTACAGCAAGACACTTTCTAAACCAGAGAGAAATTATTGCGTTACAAGGAGAGAGTTGCTGGCAATCGTCCGAGTGTTGGAGCACTTCCATAAATACCTCTATGGAAGAGAGTTTTCACTACGTACCGACCATGCCGTGCTTGCATGGCTCTTGAGATTTAAAAATCCGGAAGGACAGTTGGCAAGGTGGCTCGAACGTCTGCAAGAGTACAACTTCAAGATACAACATCGGCGGGGGCGCCTGCATGGTAATGAAGATGGCTTATCACGAAGATCGTGCCCGGAAGACTGCCGAAATTGCCACAGAAAGAAGAACAAAATGCCAGCGAACATGTTCAAGCCTTCACTGTACATTTCCAGGCAGATGGCTGGATGACAGAAGATTGTCGACAAGAACAGATTACTGATGAAGACATTGGACCGATCTTGACAGCAAAAGAGGAAGGTCGCCGCCCGGATTGGCAAGATATCTGCCATGGTTCGGAAGTGCTGAAGGGCTACTGGGCACAATGGGAATCCCTTACCTTAGAGAACAGATTGCTGAAAAGGGCTTGGGAAAGTGCAGATGGACTAGGCGTGGTCATGCAGTTGATAGTTCCCCGAAGTAAAGTGCAGTCTGTTTTGAAGGAGACGCATGATGGAACGTCTGGAGGCCATCTTGGCATTAACAAAACCCTTGACAAAATACGGATGCGATTCTATTGGCTTCATCTTCACCACAGCGTAGAGGAATGGGTTCGGACATGTGAAATATGTGCTGCAAGCAATGGCCCACAAACCAGAAGCAGAGGTAAAATGAGACAGTATAACGTTGGACTCCCTTTCGAGAGAATTGCCATAGACATTCCTGGACCATTCCCAGTTACTGATGATGGAAACCGGTATATCATGGTTGTAGGTGACTACTTTACTAAGTGGGTGGAAGCCTATGCAATTCCAAATCAGGAGGTTACCACTGTGGCAAAGGAGTTAGTTCACAACTTCTGTTGACGTTATGGAGCCCCTATGGAAATCCATATGGATCAAGGGAGAAATTTCGAATCAGGAGTGTTTAAAGAATTATGCCGTCTACTCGGAATTCGAAAGACCAGGTCAACGCCTCTGCATCCTCAGTCGGACGGAATGGTTGAGAGATTCAATAGGACACTTGAGCAGCATCTTTTGAAAGTTGTTGACGAGAACCACACAGACTGGGATCAACGTATACCACTATTCCTTATGGCATGTAGGTCATCAGTACACGATACAATCGGCATACACTATTCCTTATGGCTTGTAGGTCATCAGTACACGATACAATCGGCATGACTCCAGCAAAATTGGTGTTTGGGCGGGAGATTCGTCTTCCTGGGGACCTGATGTTCGGATCACCTGAGACTCAGTCCCAAGAGACACTGAACTACTCCTCGCAATGAAAACTCGGTATGACATTCGCAGCAATAGTGTGGGTTTCCAAGAAGGAGATCAGGTCTGGTTGTTCAACCCAAAGCACCGTTGTGGTCGCTCACCCAAGTTGCAGACTAACTGGGAAGGACCCTATACTGTGAAAAAAAGAATTAACGATGTTGTTTATCGGATTCAATAGGAAGGACAGCGAAAGTTCAAGGTCGTCCACCTAGATCGCCTAGCTAAGTATTACTTCAGAGACGGTTTGCCAGTTCAGGATGAACAGTCTTAAGGAGGGGGCAGTGTTACGACATGACAGAACAATCTACGTGTTTATCGAATATTCCATAGGAATCCGGAATGTAACGCATGTGGCGTACGTACTTGTTGACGCATTTGCTAGACGGTGCGAGAATTCGCCCGGCCGCTCTCACTGTGTCAAGGGCACAAGCATTTACGTGAAAGTTTAGAGGTAATACGTAGTACGTGGAAACGTCTAGATTTTCGGCGGGCTATAAATACCAGTACTCTACGACGTTCAGTTCAGTATTAGTCGCGATAAATTACAGTGCGGTTCGAGAGTTATTATCGGACAAAATTACTGTGTGCGTTCAAGTGGTTATTAGTGAAGTGTTTAATAATCGGGCGGGATAATTGTAATACGATTGTGTTTAATATTAGTGGACATTTTATTGCATGTGAACAATTTTTATTTGAATTGTTGTAGGAGACTGTGTTGTTAATTACGAACCTTTTAACTGTAAAAATTAAAGCTGGTAATAGTGACTTAATTGGTGTCTTGTACTTATTTTGTTTTCCACTGTACCTCCGACGATCAACTAGACCGTCGTAACAATATTATATTTAGTTTGATTCTCTAAACCTGTGAATTTTAAAACAGAGTATGCAACATATTAAAAAAAATGAAATGAAAATAAAAATACAGTTTTCAACAAAACATTTTGTAAATTTAAATGTACATACGAAATACAAAAACACTTTTAAAAATTGGGAAAATTAAACAAAATGTTCTGTAAAAAAAAAGCTTCACATTGGACTCTGGATAAAAGAATATTCACAAACTATGCATAATTCCAAAGAGTTTGTACCAGACTAAAGTACAACAGATTAAATAAACTACACTGATAGTTAGATACATAAGGAAACAATATTTAATAGAGTATGCATTATCTTCAATAATTGATTACAAAAAGAAGAACACGGTAGTATAATCACTTGCATTAGCAACCAATTTTAAGAATACAGCCCAGCAGATAAAGGTTGTAAATTTATGAATTCAAATGTCACTACTAATGATGTTAAAGCCAGTCTACAAAATGGTTAGAGCAAATGGTGTTTCTATAATATTTGTTAGTGATAGTTACATAGAGTTAGATATCTGCTGAGTGACTATTAAGAACCAGATACCCATTGAAGTTGACAACATCATTTTTCAGTATTGTGGACATAATAAAATAGTTTTCACAGCAAAGACTAAATCATTACAACAGTCAACTTATAGATTCTAAATTATACACTTTAGATTTATAGTTTTACATTTCAGATTTTAGATGGCTTCCTGAAACTGACACCCCTGTACAATTTATAGGAATGAAAGTATATAAAAATGTACTTCAGTCAGTTTGACAGCCGTCCAGTTTACAGCACCTAAGTGTCAAATTAGTATTTAGTATTTCATTTATTTAGTAGATTTAACAGACGCCATAATATTCTCCTAAGGGATGAATGCCAATAGCTTTAAAGACAGTGAAATGATAGATTTTATTAGAGTATTAAATTTACATTATAACAAATAGAAAATGAGGGGTGTAAGTGTTGTTATGTGTTGTAAAATGTCGGGCGTTACCTCCGCGCACTTTTGGTACTTACCGGTGACTGGATCCTTTGCGGTGATGTAGTCCTGTAACACAACTTAATACTATGTTTTTTGTGGGCGCCACTTGGAATCGTTTGTTCCAAGAAAGAAATGTGATTATTAAAGAAATTAAAATTTTTAAATCTTATTTCTATGAAAAAATGTAAACAAGTCAGTTTAGTTTGAAAAAATAAGGTAAGTTTAATGATTCTTCAAAAAAAAACAAATCGTCTGAAGGACTAACATTCATGAAAAAATTATAAAATTGCAGAGTTACAAAAAAAAATTCATAAGTTATTATTATTATTGACAATTTTATTTCTCCAATCAAGTATCGGCTAGTATTTTCAATTTTTTACTCAGTTGAAAAGCATGAGTTTAATACGTGAAAAAAAATCTTTACTCTCAGGACGTGACTCCTTTGAACTACCAAGACATATCAATAAGACGCTTTACAAGAAAAATTAAGTGATTTGAAGGTGTGTGTGGCATGTGTAGTACAACTGTGTGACAAAATGTAACCAGGTAAAAAATGACTTTAATTTTGATAACTCACGTTCCAATGGTTAATTAATCTCGCACTGGACACTCCTCTCTGGTAGTTTTTCAATCTCGCCTCTTCATGTGTGCACTGAATTCATTTTAAGTCAAAATTGCGATCATTTACAATTTCCGCACTTTTTGTGAAACGGTTTGCCAGTAGAATTTCGCTCGGATCCCGCCGCTTACAGGTCAGCTGTTTCGCGTTGGTTACCAAATTGGCCGTCACAGCGCTGATACCCTTGCAGTAGCAAGAAAGGCTTTGTGTATGTAATACGTTATGGGAGTTTTTTTGTCAAGTTAGTTTGTATTTGTGAACACAGCAGAATTGGTTCTCTATTTAAAATTTTGGTCCCTCCTGGGCCGTTGACGTTCTGACTGCGTGATTTCTATTAAAATGTGCCGTGTTGCTGCTCTATTTCAGCAACACATTGGCGTAGATTCTTGTACAGGTTAAGTCAGTCTGTTTGTCAATGTACGGGAAAAGCCTTTCTTCGGGTCTTGTGTCGATTTCTCGCCTTCGGTTTCGCCTTGACTGCGTTGATCAGTGTCGTGGGTGATGCGTCTGTTCCGGATTTCAAGCTTCAAGTGTTTTTGGGTCGAATTTGGTCTCTCTTTTATACTAATTCAGGCTGATTGTTTTCATTGACTTCCGGTATATTTGTGTAAAAATTCCTTCTAGATTGTTCGAGAATAAAGAAATGGAACGTCATGGAACAAATTTAATTTCCGTCGAAGCTTTTAGAACAAATTTCTTATTCTTCACACTAAGGATATTTCAAAAATTACTCTGGTATTTGTCAAACAGTTTTACATTAGTACTCACAATTTGCATGGCATTATTACATTTAGATTCTCTGTTTTCAACTGAATCTAGTGATACTAATTATGATTGGTTTTTAAATAAATTAACTCTAATAAGTAACACAATATACAACTCTCACCTTGGGTTGTTGTCATTGAAATTCAATTTTTTAGAACAAAAAATTGTTGTGAAACTATTATGTTTCTTCCATAACATGAACACATAATAGTACTATCTTCCTATAACAAAACAAACAAATTTTAACATATATAATACACATATAATTTCAATTTTACATGGCCCATGCCCATGGCCTATGTTGTTGTCAATGTTATGACACAATAATTAGTCTCTTTCTTTAACATATATAGTATTTCACTAGTGTACACTCAGAGTTTATTATATTGTCTGTCTTTTGTGATACCTGGTTACTCTTTACACATATTATCTTTATTACAGGATAACATAGCATCATATTGGTTGGTCTGAGATGTCCTTTTTCATAGTGTGACAAATCTCACTCTTATAAGTTAAATTCTTTCATAATTGATCTTATTTTCAACTGAGTTTGTTCGTTTTTAAGGTATACTGAAGTATTGTACCATTCTCTTTTATTTTTGCCAACATTTTGTAAATATTTAGCCAGATATGACTATTTTTTGTACTGGTTGATTGGCCCCAGCCATACATGGTATAGGTAAATATTTTGCTAACTCGACTATTACAATGTTAAAGTTAGTCAAATATATTAGTATAGTCGCTTTATATTATATTTCAACTTTCTAATGCAATTTGGTTGCATTTTGGCAACATTAAATCCATAAATCATACAATATTATATGCCTACCACATGTTTTTAGTTAATACTGTTTTTGGCTATTTTGACTGACTTTTATTCATT
This sequence comes from Magicicada septendecula, assembly GCA_034769895.1. Lineage (NCBI taxonomy): Eukaryota > Metazoa > Arthropoda > Insecta > Hemiptera > Cicadidae > Magicicada > Magicicada septendecula. Next base: position 166,608,945 of record CM068373.1, on the reverse strand, counting down.
TGACAGCTTTCTTTATCTAAGATAAATTGTTCATTTTTGTCTGCTTGACAATTACATATAGTTTTTATTTCAATTTGATAATAATTAATTTTTACATGAAATCTGAGTGTTTGGTCTCAAATCCAACACATTAATATTTTTTGTCATAACATTTATATAATTTTTATTTTAACTTAGATTCTTTCTAATAATGTATTTAAGTCATTTAATACATTTATTTTATTTACATTACATAATATAATAATGGATCATGTCCATTCATTCACAATAAATAGTTCTTTATACTCTATTCAGAGTTACTAAACTTAATAATTAATGACTTCATTTTGGTTGATCCTGATATTATTTGTCTCTCTTATAGTATCTTATGGTTTTTTCACTGTTATTCACTTTAATAATATATATGGGGTTTGTGTCTTAGTCACAGTCTGGTCGTTTTTCATGTTAGTAGTAATAATTATTAGACAATATTACAAAATTTTTTAGGGCTACTTGGGTTCGATACTGTCCACCTCACTCTCCTCTTATGATAAATTGCTATGTAAATGGTTTCCCTTATGGAACGTTCTGTGACGTTACATATGCCTCTCCGTTAAAATTGATAATTTTTGAAAAACACATCTTTGGTTTTGATGAAATTATCATCTCTATATTAACCTTTTATTAGCTTCTTTATATTTCATTCTTTTATCTTATAATTAAATTCCTGTACTACTCCTTTAATATATTAATCCAACTCAATATTCCTAGTTCGTTCTTTGTTGTATCACCTATTCCTTTCCTTTTTACCTTGATGTTAATTATTTAATCTTTGATATAATTCCCTATCAATTCCCTAACTTTCATAGAGGGTTGGGAGTCAGAGTGGCTCGCTATGGCATACATTCTCTGCCCTTCCCTATCTATAACTACTGAAATCAGAGGCAACACATCCCTGTCCAGAAAATAATAATTGCACCTTCGCAACAAATAATAATAATAACAAAAAAAAAATACAATATTCAAAGATCATAGGCTCCTACACATAAATTCCCTTTCTTAAACTCTTCTGATTATTTCACAATTATATTAATATATCGTTCTCCGCAGGTAAAATTATCGTTTAAAATCATTCAATGTTAATAGCTATATTCATTCATCATTACCTCCTTATGTAACACACTGTTTTCCTTTTTTTTTTTTTTTTTTTTTTTTTCATTTATCATCTCCATTTAGTATCAAATATATGACAGTATTTCTCCTTTTTTCCTCCTTTACTAAGTACGGGTAAGCTGGTAAATATATGTTGACATGTTGACATGGCTATTGGAAATAAATCTTGCCTATGGTGGAATGTGTCTATCTCGTAATATTTATTAATAATATTTACTTGTATAATAATTTTTATATTTCTTTAATAATCTCTACCTCCTTTCTAATTATGGGTAAGTTAGAAAAATTCATGTTAACATGTTTTTAGTCAAGGTACCTTCTCAATGATGCTGTATTTGACTTGGGTTTTTCTAATCATGGTACTTTTTCAATGATGCTTGATTATACGTACCTTTTACTTTGTTAGTAACCATGTCGGTTACCTCATAGGTATTGTTTTTATTGTCTCTGGTGATCGTGAAAGGTCCTGTATATAAAAGTAGCAATTTCCTCGTTATGCCTTGTATAGCACTGGGCAATTCTCTATTTTTAACTAACACCTTTTCTCCTACCTCATATTTAATTGCCTTGGGCTGTGATTTGACATATTTTTTTCCGCTGCTGTTCCGTTTTTTCTAACACCTTGTTATAAAATTTGGTTCTTTCAAATTGGTATGCGGGTTCGTCGGGAAAATTAATAATCTCTTTTATCTCTCGTGGTTGGGGTCTTTCGAACATAACTGTGTATGGCGACACCTCGATGGTATTGTGATGTGAGAAATTGAGAAAATCCTCGGTTGATGCTACGTATTCATGCCATCTTTTCTGTTCGTTATGGCAGTAGGTTCTCAGCAACCGTCCTACTTCCCTTAACATTCTCTCGGCTGGGTTACTATTCGGGTGATATACGGACGTTTTGTACGTTTTTATTCCGTGTTCTCCAAGGTTTTCCTTCCAAAGTTTTCCCCTAAACTGGGTACCGTGGTCCGTAATTATCGAATACGGTTGGCCTACCTCCATTATATATCGTTCTATTATGATGTCTATTATCTTCCTGGTCGTTGCCCTAGTTATTGGGTATAGCTTGGTATATTTGCTAAAATGGTCGAAGATGATTACGATAAATTTATATCGGTGTCTCCCACCGCTGCGTGGAAATGGTCCACAGATATCGAGAAATACCTTTTCCAATTTTTCGGTGGATGTTATGGGTATCATGACCCCATCATTTCTCTCGTTATCACACTTTACTTTTTGACAAATATCGCACGACCGTATCGCCAGTTGCACCTTCTTATTCATCCCTTTGATGTATGTTTGCTCTTCCAATGCCTTCCTTACTTTGAGGGCACCCATATGTCCGTACCTGTCGTGATAGTCGATTATTAGCGGTCTCTCTATTGCTGGTGGGATTACTAACTTCCAATTCTCTTGGTGCGGGGTATTCCTTATAAACAAAGTGTCGTTGTGTATACAGTAATATCTATTTATGACCTCATCGCCTTCCTGCACCCGTTTTCTAATATCTCCTAATCTTGGATCGGCCTCTTGTTGTGACTTTATATTGTTTAAAATATTTTTTAAATCTTCCCTGCTCTTAACAATATGGTATACTTTTGCTAATTGTTCCTTTTCGCCGTCAAAGGTTTGGTCTGGTATATTGACGCGAGATAGGACGTCGGCTGCTACGTTCTGTTTGCCGGGTATATATTCCCATGTGATATTATATTCTTGCAAGGCCAAAACCCACCTCGTCAGCCTTCCGTGGTTCAGCTTACAATGCTTTAAAAATGATATAGATTTGTGGTCGCTTCTAACTGTTATGGGGTACCCTAATATATATGTCCTAAATTTACCGCATGCGAAAACTACACTCAACAATTCTTTTTCGGTAGTATTGTAGTTTCGTTCGCAACTGTTCAGCACGCGGCTAGCGAAGCTAATTACTAAATGGTTACCATCCTGATCTTCCTGATATAGGGCTGCACCTAAACTCACGTTACTGGCATCGCAGTTTAGAAAAAATGGTTTTGTAAAGTCGGGATGATGCAACATTACTGCTTCTAAAAACTTTTCCTTTATGAGATTGAGCACTCCATCTTGCTCTGGTCCCCAAGTCCATTTGTCTTTAGCTGATAACTGCTTTTGGAACCTGGCAGTTAGTTCTGAGTAATTGGACCGAAACTTTCTGTAATAGTTACAGATTCCTAAAAATGACTGCAGCTGTTTCCTATTCTTTGGTGTGGGGAATTTCTGTATGGCCTCTACCTTCTCTTTGGATGGAGTAATCCCTTGTTCTGTTAGATTAAAGCCTAAAAATTTCACCTCATTTGCAATGAATTGGGACTTGTCTAATTTGAGGGTGATATTATTCTCTGATAGTTTCTCTAACACCTGTTCAACCCTATTACAATGGTTGTCCCAATTCGCTGAAGTTACCAGTAGATCGTCGACGTATACTGTCGTAAACTTCAGTACTTCCTGCCCCAATATTCTGTCCATTATCTTTACAAACACCGCCACAGAATTTATTAAACCAAAGGGTAACCGCTTAAACTGATAGTTTCTGCCCTCGAATATGAATGCCATATATTTCCTACTATCAGGGTGGGGTTCTGCCTGCCAGTAGCCGCATACGGTATCCCATGAACTTATATACTTTGTTCCGTGAAACTTTTTCAATATCTCCTCTATCTCCCCAGGTGATGTGCGGTCGTTAACAATCATCTTGTTGATCTCCCTAGCATCGAGACATATACGTACCTTTCCGTTCTTTTTTGGCACAGCTATGATTGGGCTGGTAAAGGGCGAATGACTATACTCGATTATGTCGTCCTCTATCATCCTGTTCAATTCTTCCCTGACTTCGTTCTTTAGCGAGTAGGCGATCGGGTACGATTTCCTGTTAGATTCCACCGGAGTTTTGAATTTTATGGTGCATTGATAATCTCTGGCTTTACCTGGAGCGTTTGAGAATATGTGTTTGTATTTGTTGTATACCTTGATTAATTTTTCCGCCTGTATTTCGCTGATCAGATCTCTTGCTTTCGTCCTTCGGAAATCCCGTATCTCTTCTAATTTTTCTAACCACAACTCTGGATTTTCCTCCTGATATAATGGCATGTTAAATGGTCGATCGGCACAATAATAATGGTTCACTATCGCTTGATAAGGTGTGTTGTCTGTACCATCTCCTTGGACATTGATTAAATTATTGGTCCAAATTCCCTTGTTAGTTTTTAAAGTTATCATCTTACCTTCTAAATCTATTCTGCATTATATGGCCTAAGTATATCGCAGCCTATTAGGATACTCATGGGTAAATTATTCGCCACTAATAACCCTACTGGTATCGTTACCCCATTACTAGTCATCTCTAATGACACCTGTTTCTTTATCGATTTATTTTGCCTCCCCGTTGCTCCGACTAGAATGATGTTATTTATAGGCAGAGTGGGTATTGGTAAATTACTATTTTGTTTGATCCGCTCTAACTCTACACTATCGATAAGCGATACATTCGACCCCGTGTCAATGAGTAATATTGCTTTTATGCCATTGATATTTGCCTTGATTTGTACGATATCATTATTCCCTTTGTTATGGTTTTTAACGATATTGTCACTCTCTTCTAATATCCTTAAGATAATTACTTATTCTTAATGTCATAGTCCCGTCATTGTCCTGTCTATGTTTGTAACTAGTCACACCATAATATTGGTTCAGTGAAGGGCGGTTTTCCTTTTCCACTGCCGCGTTTAGTTTAAATGAGCCACGGTCTCATTGGCCCGGTCTCCCGGAACATTGGGTTGCTGACCCGTCTGTGTTTCCTGCCTGACCTCGGGATTACCATTAATAGGTTGGCTATTCGTCGTATTGCCCTGGCTACCTGGCGCCTGTTGTGGGTAAAACATGTAAGTGGGTACATTGGGTGGATATGGCCGTCGGTTATTGGCTATTGTATAGTTTACCTGGGGCCTATATTCTTGATTTCTCCTATCGCCTCCTCCTTGGTCGCCCCCGTTACGATAATTATTACGTTGACCGTAATTATTTCCCCTATAGTTATTCCAGCGATAACTGTTTTCCTGGTGGTAGTTTCTACCGTAATTATTCCCGGTATAATTACCTCTGTTTGGTCCCGGATAGTTGCGGTTATTTGGACCCTGAGTGTTATCACTTCGGCCATTTGGTGGGGTATTATTATTCTGACTATTTGTGTTAAGGTTGTTACCGTTTCCACCTCCATTCCGGTTTGGTCTGTTATTGTTGCTATTGTATTCTACCTTACGATTGGGGGGTTGGTAATCCTGGAACCTTCCAGTGGATTCACAATTTTCTAGTAATTTGGCTATATCGGCTATTTTACTGAGCTGTTGGTACAATTGGGCGTCTTTGATACCATAGCTGTAGTGTCCAGCTAACTGCCTTACCAAACATTCCTCCGGGATTGGCGGTATCAACTTTCGTGCCAAACATACCTTTCCTAGGAAATAAGATGTCGGGGACTGTCCATTGGACACGTCGTATTTGCCATAGAATATGTCCATCCTTACCCTGTTTTGTGCACCCTCCGACCAATACTTTTCCTTGAACTGGCGTTTAAACTCGGCTAAATTCGTGATTTCGGGTCGTACCGCTATCCACCAGTTATCCCTAGTGTTTTTAAACGTCTCGTCTAGCATCTCCCTTATCCTGTCCCACCTTGTTTCTCTATTTCTCCCAATAAACTCTTCCATTCTTTCTAAAAATTCCATTGGGTTTCGAAGATAGTTTTGGAAGTTAATTACATCCCTGTTTTCACTATGACACGTATGAGTATTTAATATAGGTGTGTCTCTCAGCGCCTCCAATCTTTCTTGCAGGTTTTTCTCTCTCTGGTCTATTTCCTGTATGCTATTTTTGTTAGTTTTTATTTGTTCGTCAAGCCTGTTAGCGATGTCATATGTTCTCTGCATCCTCTCGCTAACGTCCTTCTGGACTTCTCCCACCTCCTGCATGATGGCATCTTGGTTCTGCCTTACCTTGTTTTCGAGAGTTCTAACATCTTGTTTGGTCTCTACTATTTGTTCCTCTATATTTTCAAAACGGGTCTTATTTCCCTCCTGTAATCTTTCCAACTGTTTCTCCATATTTTCGACCTTCCTGTCACTATCGATTTTATTATCATCGATCTTTTTGTTTACTGTTTCGTATTTTATGCTAATCTCTTTTTTCAGGGACTCTATGTATTTTTTATTCTCCTCCTGAAATAGCTCCATCTTTTTCCCATTATCACCTATTTTCTCTGTTATATACTCCCTTAAAGATTCTATGTTTTTGTCTAATTTCTCCTTATCTTCCAGTCTATTTTTATTCATGGATTCTATTATTTCCGCCTTGTCTTCCTGTCTATTTTTATTACTCTCCTTCAGGGATTCTGTATTTTTGTTCATATCCTCCTTCATTCCTTGGAGCATCACCATTATTGCATTCATGTCAACGCTTGCTGTTATTTTTTCTGGTTCGGGTTTCTCCGTTTGTTCTACCATTTGTATGGGTTCTTCTCCCGTTTGTTCCTCTATTTCATCTGCCGTTTGTATCGGTCTCTCCACTTCTAGTGTGGGCGGTTCTAATTCCGTTTCCTCGACCTGTACTGTCTCTCCGTCTTCCACACTTAACTCGGGTTCCACATTCTTCTTCACCTTTTTTCCCTTAGGTTGCGGCATTTTGATCTATTGGTAGTTGCCAGGCTTGTTCCGTTTTTTCAAGCCTCACTAGTTGGGCTGCCAATTTATAACAAATAGAAAATGAGGGGTGTAAGTGTTGTTATGTGTTGTAAAATCTCGGGCGTTACCTCCGCGCACTTTTGGTACTTACTGGTGACTGGATCCTTTGCGGTGATGTAGTCCTGTAACACAACTTAATACTATGTTTTTTGTGGGCGCCACTTGGAATCGTTTGTTCCAAGAAAGAAATGTGATTATTAAAGAAATTAAAATTTTTAAATCTTATTTCTATGAAAAAATGTAAACAAGTCAGTTTAGTTTGAAAAAATAAGGTAAGTTTAATGATTCTTCAAAAAAAAACAAATCGTCTGAAGGACTAACATTCATGAAAAAATTATAAAATTGCAGAGTTACAAAAAAAAATTCATAAGTTATTATTATTATTGACAATTTTATTTCTCCAATCAAGTATCAGCTAGTATTTTCAATTTTTTACTCAGTTGAAAAGCATGAGTTTAATACGTAAAAAAAAATCTTTACTCTCAGGACGTGACTCCTTTGAACTACCAAGACATATCAATAAGACGCTTTACAAGAAAAATTAAGTGATTTGAAGGTGTGTGTGGCATGTGTAGTACAACTGTGTGACAAAATGTAACCAGGTAAAAAATGACTTTAATTTTGATAACTCATGTTCCAATGGTTAATTAATCTCGCACTGGACACTCCTCTCTGGTAGTTTTTCAATCTCGCCTCTTCATGTGTGCACTGAATTTATTTTAAATCAAAATTGCGATCATTTACAATTTCCACACTTTTTGTGAAACGGTTTGGCAGTAGAATTTCACTCGGATCCCGCCGCTTACAGGTCAGCTGTTTCGCGTTGGTTACCAAATTGGCCGTCACAGCGCTGATACCCTTGCAGTAGCGAGAAAGGCTTTGTGTATGTAATACGTTATGGGAGTTTTTTTGTCAAGTTAGTTTGTCTTTGCGAACACAGCAGAATTGGTTCTCTATTTAAAATTTCGGTCCCTCCTGGGCCGTTGACGTTCTGGCTGCGTGATTTCTATTAAAATGTGCCGTGTTGCTGCTCTATTTCAGCAACACATTGGCGTAGATTCTTGTACAGGTTAAGTCAGTCTGTTTGTCAATGTACGGGAAAAGCCTTTCTTCGGGTCTTGTGTCGATTTCTCGCCTTCGGTTTCGCCTTGACTGCGTTGATCAGTGTCGTGGGTGATGCGTCTGTTCCGGATTTCAAGCTTCAAGTGTTTTTGGGTCGAATTTGGTCTCTCTTTTATACTAATTCAGGCTGATTGTTTTCATTGACTTCCGGTATATTTGTGTAAAAATTCCTTCTAGATTGTTCGAGAATAAAGAAATGGAACGTCATGGAACAAATTTAATTTCCGTCGAAGCTTTTAGAACAAATTTCTTATTCTTCACACTAAGGATATTTCAAAAATTACTCTGGTATTTGTCAAACAGTTTTACATTAGTACTCACAATTTGCATGGCATTATTACATTTAGATTCTCTGTTTTCAACTGAATCTAGTGATACTAATTATGATTGGTTTTTAAATAAATTAACTCTAATAAGTAACACAATATACAACTCTCACCTTGGGTTGTTGTCATTGAAATTCAATTTTTTAGAACAAAAAATTGTTGTGAAACTATTATGTTTCTTCCATAACATGAACACATAATATTACTATCTTCCTATAACAAAACAAACAAATTTTAACATATATAATACACATATAATTTCAATTTTACATGGCCCATGCCCATGGCCTATGTTGTTGTCAATGTTATGACACAATAATTAGTCTCTTTCTTTAACATATATAGTATTTCACTAGTGTACACTCAGAGTTTATTATATTGTCTGTCTTTTGTGATACCTGGTTACTCTTTACACATATTATCTCTATTACAGGATAACATAGCATCATATTGGTTGGTCTGAGATGTCCTTTTTCATAGTGTGACAAATCTCACTCTTATAAGTTAAATTCTTTCATAATTGATCTTATTTTCAACTGAGTTTGTTCGTTTTTAAGGTATACTGAAGTATTGTACCATTCTCTTTTATTTTTGCCAACATTTTGTAAATATTTAGCCAGATATGACTATTTTTTGTACTGGTTGATTGGCCCCAGCCATACATGGTATAGGTAAATATTTTGCTAACTCGACTATTACAATGTTAAAGTTAGTCAAATATATTAGTATAGTCGCTTTATATTATATTTCAACTTTCTAATGCAATTTGGTTGCATTTTGGCAACATTAAATCCATAAATCATACAATATTATATGCCTACCACATGTTTTTAGTTAATACTGTTTTTGGCTATTTTGACTGACTTTTATTCATTTGACAGCTTTCTTTATCTAAGATAAATTGTTCATTTTTGTCTGCTTGACAATTACATATAGTTTTTATTTCAATTTGATAATAATTAATTTTTACATGAAATCTGAGTGTTTGGTCTCAAATCCAACACATTAATATTTTTTGTCATAACAATTATATAATTTTTATTTTAACTTAGATTCTTTCTAATAATGTATTTAAGTCATTTAATACATTTATTTTATTTACATTACATAATATAATAATGGATCATGTCCATTCATTCACAATAAATAGTTCTTTATACTCTATTCAGAGTTACTAAACTTAATAATTAATGACTTCATTTTGGTTGATCCTGATATTATTTGTCTCTCTTATAGTATCTTATGGTTTTTTCACTGTTATTCACTTTAATAATATATATGGGGTTTGTGTCTTAGTCACAGTCTGGTCGTTTTTCATGTTAGTAGTAATAATTATTAGATAATATTACAACATTTTTTAGGGCTACTTGGGTTCGATACTGTCCACCTCACTCTCCTCTTATGATAAATTGCTATGTAAATGGTTTCCCTTATGGAACGTTCTGTGACGTTACAACATACATATGGTTTGAATTGATCCACATCCCAAAATGCTTTGTAATTAAGGGTAAATGGGGGAGTTGAACATAAAAAAATGATTGGTTATTGTAAATGAATAATCAGATATATTTGCTTCCACAAGACATTTAGAATCACTTCACACAACAATTTAGTGTACAACAGGATTGCCTGACTATTTATTCAATACTCTACTCTCAATATAAACTTAATCAGTCCCTCTTAGAGAGTCATTTTGGGATTTCACAACTTAAACTATGATGACCATCCCTCAACATAGAATTTGTATACTACATCAACTTCAGTCAATTTATTCCCCACACAATTAGTCATGTCGTAAAGCTTGAATCAACAATATAGATCAAACCACTCTAACATCATTTGTTAGTCAGATGATATGACATGCAAAATCACTGAGACACAAAAAAAAATTACAAGGAATGAGGGATAAAAATAAGAGTAAGGCTAAATTTACTTTATTTAAGGACATTTCTATACCAGCTTGGGCATATAATCGTAGTAAACTTAACTGAAATCATGCAAAAGAATGTTTAGTTTAAACCTGGCAGGCTAGATAGTTTGGAATGGTTCAAAAGTGACAAACCATGAAAAACATGCTGATCTTCTTCATGGAATTCCAAGTGACATGAAGCCAGCAATGAAATTTACATTAATCAAGAAGTTTTGAACTTCCACATAAACTGTACATTCATCTCAACTATCAGAAGGTGTTTTATCTACATTATTGTAAGTAGAAAAATTATTAGTGAAAAACTTTGTGCTGCCAATTTATGGAGACAGGAGACATCCAGTATCGGATTATTATCCATAATGCTAGGGTATGTTGCAGCACTGGGCACCAGGGCCTGAGCTGTCAGAGGGGGCACCTGCACCTGAATTGACTAAGGGAAGCCAAGCTTATGATCACATTATGCAATTGTTTGGTTTTCTTATGCAGTTATTAACTATGGAGAGTGTCGAGTTGGAAAATTAAGTAAAGCTCTTACAGAAGTGTACTCATACGATTTGAATAATGATCTTCTAATAGAATTGAAGCACATTGTGCCACGAGTAAAATTCGAAGAAAGAGGTATTTTCAAATCGTTTGAATGAAGATGATAGATTTCATGATGCAACAGTTTGTCTGCTCAAACTATTAAACTGAATTATTAATGAAAAATGATTTATGTATTCTGAATATATACATTGCTTCTCATCCGTTTTTTATGATTCCAATAGCTAACTAAGAATCTGAAATATCATTTTTGTATTAAAACTCATTAAAGATATGTTGAGTTCAACTATGGGAGATGAGAGTTTATCTTCATTAGTAAGGTTGAATATTGAAAGCAAGAAACTTGAATCGCTTGATTTAGAAGAAATTATACAAGACTTTGTTAAGGCAAAATCAAAAAAAGAATGGATCAATTAGTATTTTCTAAGCTTAAGTACTACTATGCTCATTATAATCATTAAATATTTGTTGTAATTTGAGAGTTTAATAAAATAATTGTTAACTTTGAAAATTGTGTTTGCCATTTATCAGTGTGAACAATGGATAAAGTGTTGAATTTATAATGGGGGGGGGCACCAACCTGATGGCAGCATAGAGCACCATGCACTTCTAATCCGCCCCTGGAGACATCCTTTTTGAATGTTTACACGTACTGAAATAGAACTAACTTCAGTGTGGTGTTTTGAAAGCCATCTGATGGGCATAATATGTAAACTTGCTTTCCATTGATTAAGTGCAGGTTTCCTTTGTCACAAGACAAATTAAAAGATAAATGACATCACATAAGAATGCCAAAAAAAACTGATCAAGGTGTGTGGCAAATAAATTCTACATGTAAATCTAAGCAAAAGGTTTGCATTATTTTTTCACATCTGTATGATTCTTAATAATTTTTATACTTTAGTTTTGATTTAATGCTGGTTCAGTTCAATAAATGATCCAAGAGTCTTCCATTTACTTTGCATATTATTCCAATTTCTAAATGGAATTACAAAAAAAAAAAACTTGAAATAAAATAGTATACGTACAACATGTCATTCTGTCACATTACTAAAAAGCCAGTGCACATGCAGTAACATTTTGTGAATGTACCAGAAAACTACGGTATGTCATTGATCATAGTATCTTGGTCTGTTTTTATAATTTTATGTTAACTAACAGTTTAAAATAATCTTGGTACACCTTTAAAAAATTGTTAAAAGAAGACACAATTACACACAATATTTGTATTTTATTAAATAGTTAATAAAATATCGGTATGGAGAACCATACATGACTTCCATGTTCGAAGATTTATATTTAATATCATTTTCAAAATGAAATATTTCCATAGAAACTACTTCTTTCTTCAGCCTTAACCACAGTATTGTGGTCACTAACATATATCACCTCACATTAGCGCACTCGATTTTCACTGATGATGGCACTGCCGAAACGTCTGGTTTTCCAGAAAAACATTGGACCACAGCCAAACCTCCTGGGAAGGAATTTTAACAACAAACTACTTTTTTGTTGCCGATAACGTAGTACACATAACAAATTCCCCTCCCCCTCCAACTATGATTTTAATTTATAGAAAATTCCCCCTCCCCCTTCAACTACCCTTTTCATTTATAGATATTCCATCTACCTTTCTACAGTAGCTTATTACGTAGCTTATTACGATCTTCTTTTCAGGATAGTTTATTTATCAAATTTAAGTACTTTATGCTTGTTAAAACATAAAATGTTGCAGGTAAACTACCTCTCCCCCTTAACTGATCTTCACAAAAATCAATAGGCCTTGAGTCCTCTACAACTCGAACATATATGAAAAAATTATTTGATTCTGTTTGAATTTGCGGCAGTTATCATTCTCCATAGAAAAAATTCTACACACAGACACTTTTCAGAAAATGACTTTTCTTCATGTTTTGAGAGTAGTACAATCAGAATCACCCCTTATCTCGAACACAATTTTTTTTGCCATCACCATACTTCCATTTCCTTACGGAACATGGAAGTAAAAAGAAAATTTTTCAGTTTTAATTCAATGTCGTTTACATTTTGTGTTGAAATAAGAGACAAACCAGCCTTTTGATTACTAGTATTAAAATAGTACACACGTTTGTTTTCTTTAAATTTTTCAGTTACATTAAAAGCGTTCAAGACAAAATGCCTATAATAAAATTGAAGACTGTCATAAATGTATAAAACAAAATTAAAACTGAAGCTGTAACTATGTAGTTTTATAAACCATAAAAAAATGAATCCAGAAGTTTACAGTGATTGTAAAATGTTAAAAGTGGTGTAACTATACAAACTTACATTGTCAGTGAATACTTACATTTTCAGCCTTGGCAATGAGTTCCTTGAAACCCTCTTTGATGACGCACTCATTATTTGGGAGGTGAAGGGCAGTCTGGATCTCATTCAAAACTGCTCCTTTGGATCCAAGATACAGTAAAGCAAGCAGAACTTTCATACTAAACGGAGACACAAACAAATTGTCGTCTCCTTCTTTCACAACCTAAAAAAAATATCAAATTGGTACCACTATTTTCACTCCGTAAATTTCAAAAATTGATGTGTAAGTTGAATTTTATGTAAAAATGTATGTTTTCAAGTTTTGTATCCTTAAAATAATCGCATGTGTGTGTGTGTAATACCATTAATTATACAAAATAATACATATTTATGTACTACACTAGGCTATGTTTAACTTACATTGTACATGTCAAATGTAAATCTGTTTGATGCCTGAGAAATCAACTGGTGTGGTGGTGTACTGACAGCATCGTTTGTGGTTGTTTCTCCGAGAACTTGGTATAACAACACACACAAGAGCAGTGTAACTGTAATAAACATTTAAAACATTCATTAATTTTGGAGAAGATAAAAGCAGCTTTACACATTTAGAGTACAATTAATCATATAACTATGAAAACAATACAGACCTGAAAGATTAATAGGTTTGCAAGAATATCCGAAACAATAAATAAACCTCTTAAAAACAAAACAAGGAAAGACAGACAACTGAAGTTAATGTCCATTATGTTAGTTTACTCACAAAAGATTAACAAACCTCTGTGACCATTATCTGTACTATATGTTCTGCATATACAGGCACACATGTAATAAATTCAGCCACTTTTACTTCAGTGTGCAATAAACACACATTCTGAAAATCTTTAAATGAACTTGAGCGAACACTACAGTACAAAAATATATAAAAAGTTCAAGTTTTATGCTGTAAATGATATTTTTGTGACATGTGGAAAACGTATAACTCAGACTCTTAAAGGACAATATTAGTGAAATTTGGTGTCGCCAACGGCAATCAACATTATGTCAATTACATACTTTATTCCATATAAAGATACAAACGAGGCTTATGTTTCTCACTTTATCTGTAAATTTCCTGAAAAAGATATTAAATAATCCTGGAGTGTTAATACAGTATTTAAACTGGTTTCTTTTCACAGAATGTGACAATAAATCAATTCTCACGTAAACGATAATATAATTGTGATATAAATGAACATCATTAGTGTTACTATAAAATAAACTAATAGTTCCCTGGCTGCAGAACTCAGTCACTATTTTGGATGAAGTACATTTATTATTATTATATTTAATATTTATAATGACTTTACCTCAAGCTGTAAGAGCTGAGGTAAAGTCATTATAAATATTAAATATATTGTAACAGTACAGTTAGGCCCAACCGGGGTAATTTGGGGAGAAATAATAATTGTAAATTTTATTTCTAAATTATAACAACGTATGCAATGTGAGTGAATTAGTGTCAAGGTCAGTGAAGCAGAACGCAAGAAAAGCAGTTATTTTTAGCCGTATGACATTTGAACTTTGCACTGGAGAAGTCACGCCCGATGACGTCAGGGCCGAACCTTTAAATACGTCACTTGGAATGTAGATCCAAATTTATGCCACTGTCAAATTTGGCTTCAAAACACAATTAGAACAAAAGAGTGAAATCACGTGACTCCCTAAAGAAATACACCTTGTGCCGGCCAGTCGCTAACAAAGTTCCAGAATAAATTATGGGCGCGCGCCCAACACCGCATGCATAAAATGTGGACTAACAAATTTTTAAATAAGTGAGATAAGCATTATTTTATTTTGAAGACAAACGTTAAAAAAATAAATAAAAGGAAAACGTGAAATGTATGGAGCAATCGGGAGTGCGTGCAACAGTTGGAGTCGTGGGAAGGTGTCAGATAAGTAACAGAGTGATGGAAAAAATAAAATTTTCACAAACATAAATAAATTCAATATTATACATATTAATTAAATTGGCCAATTAAATAGCAAATGTATTTATTCAAAGAAAAGATGAGGGTTAAAAAATGAAAATATGTACCGCATGAAAATGTGCGTGTCTGTGTGAATGTACAGAATATATAATTAAGAAGTGCTGGGTTGTGATATATATGTATAATTAAAATTGATGATTTTACTATGAATTCCATTTTGTTCAAGAGTAAAAATAATGGTAGTAATTAATGCTAACTTGATTTTCATGAATTGCGCCTCATGGCTGAATAAATAATGTGATTTTCATTCTTTGAAGAAGGGCTTAATGTATAAATGTTATGAATAAGAATAAAGGGTAATGGTATCTGTAGAACAAAAAACGGTTCATTTCCTGAAAACAACCTAATTCTGTTCTTCCGTTCATCTAATCGAACCCTGGTGAGTAACAATTTTTATTTATGGTTGGTAGTAACATAAGATGGCGGCCGAGTTGAGTGACGAGGCTGAATTTTGTAAACACAAAATAAATAAACAAAGTGTAAAGTAACAGTTAAGTTTCAGTGGCGCTATCCGATCAGGGACTTCAACATGAAATTTTTTTTAATTTTATGTAGAAGTAGGCCTACTTGGGAGAACGGAATGGTTGTTTAAAGTAATTAAATGAAATATAAATAAATGTAGGTATGAAGGTTATGTAGTGATGTAAAGTGCTGGGGAGGTTATTATTTGTTCAGGTTTATGTTATAAGTAATGATTAAGTATTAATTGATTAAAATGGCAGATAATGAAAGTAGTTTTACTGAACCAATAATAATGAGTAATGTAGAAGCAGAGTCTACTCCAACGACAACTAGAGTAAAAGAGTTGTCGATGGAGGATATATTTAATCTTATGAAAACAATGTCTGAGAATATGGTAAGAAATAGAGATTTTAATGAAAAGTTGAATGAACAAAATAATGAAATAAAGAATAATTTTAATGAAAAGTTGAAAGAGCAAAATAATGAAATAAAGAGTAATTTTAGTGAAAAGTTGCATGAGATTAGAGACGAAATAAAACAACAGAAATTTGAAATCAATAAGCATATTCACGAAATTAATACACGTTGTGATAATATTAAAGAGCAAATATTAGAATCAGTAAACCATAAGTTCGATGACAAATCAGTAAAATAACAGAAAATCTAGAAAGTAAAATAAACAGTGTAAATGAATAAATAACAGATAATATCAAAGTACAAGTTAAAGAACAGTATATATAAATAGAGAGTAGATGTATAAGTCAGATTAATGAAAATAATGATGATATTAAAAATAAAATAATGGAAGTAGAAAATGTATGTACAAAATCAATACAAGAGAGTGTGGGGGTTATGAATAAACATAACCTTCAACACGAAAATAATTATGATGACAAACTTAGAGTAATAGAACAACATATTGTAGAAATTAAAGATGAATTACATGTGGCAGTGAGCCAAAATTTAAATAATGTTGCGGAGCGAATATTATATACTCGTGAGGCAAAAGATGATATTGAACTTGAACAATTTTGTTGTGATAACCGGAGAGTACACCCGAATCAGTTTCTGAATAGGGTAAGGGAATTTAACCGGTTCAATAACAGTAGTTGGGAGGTACAATTGTTAAAGATTTTGAAATGTTTTAAGGGAAGTTCTGAGATATGGGCTGAAGTACACAGAACAGAGTGGGGTAGTTATGAAAATTTCGAGGTAGCATTCCAAAATAAATATTGGTCTGAAGAAGATCAGGAAGTATTACGCAGTAAAATCATGGGAACCGGGAGCTTTGGGGGACACACTAACAACATAACAATGTACGTGATGAAGATCTTTAACGAGGCGAAATACTTAGAACCGCCATTGCCATTCGGTCATTCGTCAGGCATGTCAGTAAACACCTGCCCAGGGAGGTACAAATTACGTTAATGACGAGAGAGGTAGCGGATATAAATGAATTAGAGAATATATTAGACGTATTTCAAAGCATTAGGGACCGTGAAATAGGTAGGCATCCTAACCAACCAGGTACAAACAATAGCGGGAATTATACGCCACAGAAGGGGTCACAACAGGGACATGCGTACAGTAAACGAGAAAATCATAGTCGAGACGGGGGGGGGGTGAAAATGTATGGGATGCTCGGGAGTGAATTATGCCGTCAGGAATTTTTGTTTCAGATGCAGGAAACCAAGGCCAAATCAACGGAGTGGAACAACGTCGTCGCAGAACAATGTACAACAGCGAGCAGGGGATGATCGCGGGGGAGCATCAAGGAGTAGTGGAAGTAATAACCAGAATGAGAGGGGGTATATGCAGGGCAATACCACCACCAGAACGGAAAACTGAGACAAACAATGGAAGCAAGGACCCCACCATTGTCCACAGAGAACAACAGGGTCCATGAAACGGATGAATATTAGAGTAACGTAATACAAATGGATATGATGAAGGAGTTGTTGGAGGAAGATAACACGGAAATTATAGAACCAAAAACTGGATTGACGGAGGTAATCGTCACAATGGAAAGTAAGAGTTTTAAGACATTAATAGATACAGGGAGTGAAATATCAGTAATTTCAGAAAATGTACTGGGAGAATTACAAGAAATAAATAAAAATATTCCATCATTACCAGTTGCGGGTGTAACAGTAGTGGGGGTAACCGGAGTATGGAGTAAAAGGGTGACTAAACAAGTACAATTAAATATTCATTAATGAAACTGAGTTTGAAAATACCTTTCTAGTAGTTAAGGGACTAAGCTTAGATGTAATCTTAGGAAATGATTTTTTAGAGAGAAATAGGGCAGTAATTGATTTTAATAAACAAATAGTAGAATTTAATAGTGGGAGTGAACCAGTCAGGGTTAATTTTAAGCAGGTGTTAGATGAGATTAGAGTTACGGGAGTAAAAATGATACAGAAGCGGGTAGGCGATGGAGACATAGAAACAAGAGCGAATATATGTCGAGAGAGAGAGATTGTGGAGAGTGAAGAGGGATAGATGCATGTGAGTGATGAGAGAATATGGGAAAATAGGGTGGATACATTTTTTAATGAGGGTGGAGTTGTAGGGAGTCCCCAACGACAGGAGTTGTGGGCAGTAGTGGAACGTTTTAGAGAGGTGTTTGCGGAGTTGCCTGGAAAAGCCAGGAACTATGTGTGCAAGTTGGAGGTTCGGGAACACACACCCTACATGCAGAGGAGTTATCCAGTACCGTTTTCAAAGAGGAGAGCAGTACAAGAGGAGTTGGACAGGATGATGGAGAGAGACATTATTGAGAGATCGATATTGCCTTACTCGAATCCGTTGGTAGTATTAATAAAAAAAGATGGGAGGGTAAGATTATGTTTAGATGCGAGGAAGATCAATCAAATTATAATACCTTACCGGGAGTCACCGGAACCAATAAATGAGATTTTTCAGAAGTTCAGCGGAGTCAAGTACACGACATCTTTAGACCTGACAGCAGGATACTGGCAAGTTCCATTAGCAGTGGAGAGTCGAAGGTATACTGCATTTCTCTTCAATGGTAATAACTATCAGTTTAAGCGTTTGCCATTTGGACTTAACACTAGTGTAGCAAGTTTCATTAAATGTCTGGATATGATATTGCAACCAAAAGACTTGGAGTTTCTAACAGTATATGTTGATGACATATTAATTGCGTCTAGAACATTTTCTGAACACATAGAACATCTTGAGCATGTGTTAAATAAATTACAGAATGGGAGACTAATGATTAATTGGGAGAAGTCCAAGTTTTTACAAACAGAGATACATTTTTTAGGTTTTATTATTACTCCAGGGGAAATTCTAGCTAACCCTGATAAAGTAGAAGCTATTATGCGCTTTCCAGAACAGAAGAATATTAAACAGCTACAGAGTTTTTTGGGTCTGTACAACTTCTACAGAAAATTTCAGAAAAACTACGCACAGACAACGTCAAGGCTTAGTGCCGTTTTACGAAAAAATAAGCAGTGGAAATGGGGAGAGAAGGAAAGGGATGCATTCGAGGAGATAAAACGAAAATTTTCTAACATGATAATGATGAATCACCCTGATTTCTTGAAAACTTTTTATTTACAGACTGATGCCAGCAATGTCGCCCTGGGAGCAGAATTATACCAGGAAGGTAACGACAAGGAACATCACGCAATAGCTTTCGCCAGCAGATCCCTTCTGGCAGCCGAGAGAAATTATACGACGACAGAGAAGGAGTTACTGAGTATCATGTTTGCAGTGGGAAAGTTCCACACCTACATCTTGGGCAACAGGACAGTCATCAGGACGGACCACAAAGCGCTGTAGTTTTTGAACACATGCAGGTTAACCCATAGCCGTCTAACCAGGTGGGTACTAACCTTACAAGAGTACAATTTCTCATGGGAGTATATTAAAGGGACAGACAATAAAATACCAGACACTCTTTACAGGGTAGATGATACAGAAAACAAAACAGGGAGGGATCTAAAAGAGATAGAAATTGTTCGTTTGACCAGGGAAGAGAGACTTTTTGGTGAGGAATTAAGGGATATTAATAAATGTATGAAAAACAACAGATTAGAAATCAATGTAATAACTGTAGTGAACTATTCTGAACCAGATAGTGGCATGAAGGGACACTACTTAATTAAAAAAGAAATAAAGTAAGGGGACACCTGATAGTACTATACAGACGTCACGTACAGGGGACACTGAAGGGACACTACTTAATTAAAAAAGAAATAAAGTAAGGGGACACCTGATAGTACTATACAGAGGTCACTAAATAGACTAAAAAACCAGGGAATAACAATATATTCCCATTAACAAAGTCAACCAGTAGTTGTAATGACACTGTATATATAATTGGGACAACATAGAAATTGCCCAGAAACTATTTCTCATATATAATTAATCACTATAGTGAGTAGACTCATAGGCCTAACACAATGTTAGCATAAGAGATGTATTTTGTTCATAATCATAAGTAAATAATAAGTAAGGAGTGTAAAAGGACTCGAAAGGCATAATCTCGAAGAGATATGATTGTCATTAGCTAGTCATAATCCAAGAATATATAAACTTAGTCATAAATAGTGCAGTGTTAATTTCAAACAATATCTTCCTTAATCATGGACGAAAACATATCATGTGTGACTCTAAATTAAGAGCCAAATATTCGCCATGCAGTGGTAAGCTCAGATTCACAATCTAAGGAGTGATAAGAAAGTTATGTCAATTTTAAAAATATTTGAGTTAATTTGGAAAAATGTCTAGCGTCAGTTCGTAATCTCGAACCCAGCCATCCACGCTTATTACAACAATTAAATAATTTCGCGAAGGGGGTATGTGCGCTAAAGTAAAGATCGTCAGCCAATCAAACAAGAGAAATCGACAAATTTTACAAGGATTGCAGACGGGAATGGCAGCAACATACGCCACCTCGAGGCACTTTTTGAATAACCTTTGATGAGTACAGACGGCAGCTCGACTTCGCCAGAAAATAGCTGTTTAACCTAGCTTGTGCGCGTCATCGATGTAAACAGAAGCAAACCTCAATTTGTGTGATATCATAACAACATTACAATTGAAGCTGAATGAAGAATAAACAGTGCGAATACATGAATTGCTAAGTGTATAATCCCTAGCAATTCCGCGATTTACAGGGAGTAAAGTGATTTTTTATATTAATTAAGGAAGTTGAGAAATGACAATATATTTATCGAACAACATTAATGCAATGTGTATAGACTAAAGTATAAAGGGCATTGCACCCTATTAATTTCATTCAACAATTGTTTATCGAGAGAATCCTCAAATTCATTTTTATATAATTAATAAATACGGTAAGAGTTCTGAAGACAATAATAGTCTGTTCTATATAAACACTGAGTGTGTTACAATTAATAACACCTAAATGAAGTTATTAACGTTAAACCAAGATTAAACTAACGATAGTTAGTAAGTTACTTGAGAATTGTCAGCTGACGAAATTAATTAACGAAAGTTAACCAATGCAAATATAATTTATATTTATTAATTTAGGAAGAGTCTACTACTATTGAAATATTTCTATAAATTATTAATAAAGGAAGGTCGCATCAAGCGACATAATATACTAATAACTAAACGATTACCTCTTTGAAGGAATCCAGTATAACGGTTCAGATGACTCTTTAAGGAACACTGAATTGAGTTATTATTTTATTGCGTTCACATTTTATGTATTGTAAAGAGTTCTTTCAACGTTCATTAAGTCATTTAATATTCATTGTCGATTCACAATTAAACAAGTTAACCTATAATGCCGGAATCAGGCATGGTCATTATTTTATCTATTATACATTAAGATGTAATTGATTTGTAACCACTCTCCGACTACCTAATAATGGTAGAATAAGTTTTCTAGTTACTTTATTTGTATTCTGCAAGCTAAAAGAACCTACACCTTAGTAAAATAGTTAACCGAAAAATATGTTAATCCAGGCTGATGTTTGTAGATCAGAATTACCAACCCTGAGACAACTTTTTATAAAATTAAATTCCAATGTAAAACAAATTTGAACCTAGAACGGTTTATGATATTTTAAAACAATTCAAGTGATGTTAAAATGAAATAAATTATAATTTTCATACAGCAAATTAGAGTCAGATGGTTTATTTCAATAGACTAGGTCATTACAGAATAGGTGAATCTCTCTCAATGGATGGCACGACAGACAGCGGCAATTTGAATTGTGGTAATTAAATCTAACATTAGATTGTCACATCAACACTGCGAAGTCAGCCAGACTCACTTCAAGTAAGTAGTTATTTCATACAAAACTAAATGTACTTTCAGTGAGAGATCAACTTCACAGATTCACCTAGTCAACCGAAGAAACGTCTCACCATAAACAAACTTCGAAGAAAAATAAAATGAACAATTTTTAACACTTTAAATATTTTTTTAAAACAACGTCAAGAGACATTAACCGAGTTAATTAATGGAATTAACCCAACATTAATTAATTTAATTAAACCATTAAATTAAATTAAAATAAATTAAATTCAAACAAAAATAAATAAACTTCAAGTTAAATTAAATAAAACGCAATTGAAAAAGGACCACGTATCATCTGATCTTATACAAATTGGCGCACCAACGTAAGAGGCTCGAATTAGGTCAAAACTAATTCTAAATAAATAAATAAAAACCAATTTACCTAATTTCTAGCAGCAGCTGTAGTACAAAAAACTAGAGATCCATAAAAGAGCGACATCGAGGAAACGCGCGGCGGACGCGGAACAGGAAATAAACATGGACGAAAAGGAGGCGACGCCGGTGGAAGACATCGAAGCGAGATTACCTCTCATGGAACCGAACAGACCCGAACAAACCACGGAGAGTGTGTACATGAATAGCCTTATGGAATTTCTCAAGAAAATAGACGACAGCAGTAAAGAAATGAAGGAGGAATTAAAGGAAAACAACCGACAATTAAATATGGAATCGTTAAATAAGAAAATGGATTACAACAGTAAGAAAATAGACGAGTTGAAACAAGATAGCCAGAAGAACATGGAAGCCTTGAATGAGAAAATAGAGGAGGAGATGACCGAAGTTAGAAAATAAATCTCCGAAATAAACGAGAAATGGAGACAAACCAGCCATGAACTGCAACAAGCGAAGGAAAATATTAATACAAATATGAACGATATGGAGGAAGATCATCAGATTAGGTTTGAATCGGTACGACAGGAGACACAAGATGAGATGGTACGACTGCGATCAAACATCGGAGAGAGGTGCGTGGGCATCGAGACCACAGTCAATGGAGTACGAACTCAAGTTAGTGAAAACCAAGAGAAGATAGAAGAGCTACAACGCCGAGAAATCCCCAAAATCAGAGAGGAACGTGAAACTATCGGCAACCGACCAATGATCGTACCACACCTCCAAAATACGGAAAATCGAGAAGCCATGAACTTCAGGGCATACAAGAAGAACCCGATGGAGTTCCTAGCCAGAGTGGACGAAGTACAGGGTGTTTCATATAAAACGCAACCCACTAATCAGCCTTCTGTAATATTTGAATTTACCGCCAAACTCCCCTACGTTTTACTGGAATAGACTCGACCAACAATCGAACATTGCGCCGGCGCAGTAAACTGCCACTGATACCTATGACAAAGCGATCATAATGCTCAGTGCATTGTTAGAGAGAAAATGTTTTTTTCGCAAGACGAACGTGTTTTTATTCTTGAGTCGTACTTTAGCACGCGGTCAGTGGTTGTAGTGCAAGAATCTTTTTGCCGTAAGTACCGTGATAAACCAGCACCTAACAAGACATCGAGTTTAATCAAATTTACGAGTTTTTAAAAGCCCTCATCGTAAAAATCTGCCGCCTGTGATTTCAGCCATTCATTAACGCCCGCCTTCAGCTCTTCGTCGTCTTCAAAGCGCTGTGTTGCCAGCCACTTTTTCATACGCATGAACAGGTGATAATCGCTCAGTGCCAGATCAGGGCTGTATGGGGGATGATTGAAAAGCTCCCATCCAAACTTTCTCAGAAGTTCTTGCATTCGTGATGTTGTATGCGGTCGGGCGTTGTCGTGGAAGAACAATACCCCGGAGCTCAACTTACCGCGTCGCTTGTTTTGGATTGCTCTCCGCAGCTTTTTTAAGGTTTCACAGTAAATCTCGGAGTTGCTTGTGGTACCCCGTTCCATCAACTCTACCAGGAGAACCCCTTTTCTGTCCCAAAAAACTGTCACCATCATTTTCCTTGCTGACAAGGTCTGCACACACTTCCGCTCATCATCGTGCACATTGGTGCGGCCATTTTTAAACAGAACACACCACTGCCTTACTCCATTACATTCTTCCCATACACCTCACACAGTCGCCGATGAATGTCCACCGGTCTGCAGTTTTCTGCTTGCAGAAATCGTATTACTGAGCGCACTTCACAGCTCGTGGGATTTTCAATCGCAGCACTCATTTTAAAAATTATTATTAACAAGCACCTACAGCAACAAACCGCGAACACTTGAACAACTGAAGGTCAATATCGAACAAGCTGTTTTAAATATCAACCCAAATACTCTAAAAAAAGTTGCAAGAAACACAGTGAAAAGGGTGGAAGCGTGTATTCATGAAGATGGCGGCCACTTCCAGCATTTACTCTAGAATTTTAAGTATTGTAAAGTTTGGAAATAAAATATTTAATTAAATACTTTACATATGCCTTTTTATTTAAATGTAATTACTGACATAGATGGGTTGCGTTTTATGTGGAACACCCTTTATTAACGAGACACCGAGACACCAGATGGCCAGTCATCCGAGGCAATATAGATGAGTACTTCAAGGAAGTCAACGATAACTGGTGGATGGCGACGCGCCACGACATACAAAGCTACGCCGAATTTAAAGAATTATTCAAGGCGAAGTATTGGTCGGAAGGTACAAAGAACATCGTGAGGGACAATATCTGCTACGGAAGGTACGAGGCGATCAGAAGAACCACACTGACGGCTTATTTCCTCGGGAAAGTTTGTTTAGCGAGGAACCTCGAACCCAGGATTCCCGAAGAGAGTCTCGTGACTAAACTGGCATTTCACTATGAAGGAGGCATAGCCAGAGCGCGACTCAGTGGCCAAGTCAAGACAATTCAAGCGATGGCAGCACTACTCGAAGGGTACGAGCACGAGGGTTATTATCGCAGGAGTCGACAAGGCAATGATCGGTACACGGACCACGCGAATCAGAACAATAACAATAACAACAATTACGGAAATTATCGACCCAATTTCAATAATAATCGCAACAATAACAATAATAATGAACCATACAATAGGGCCCGTAATAATAATCCGAACGAGGGTAATCTAAATAGTAATCGAACAAACGGCCCGAATCACCAATTTAATCGAACAAACGGCCCAAGTAACCAGGGTAATCGGCCGAATAATCAAGGTTACAACAACCAGAATTATAATCAACAGAACCGACCATACCGTAGGGTTAACTACGTGCGAGCCGGAAATAATGGTGGGGGGAGACGCTACTACCCACGACGAGCGAATTTCGGCAGTAGCCCACACCGACGCAATAGTTACGAAGAAGAGAGGAACCCGAGAAACGAAACCAGAAGGAGTCGAAGCCAAGAAGTCTATCGACGGCCCAATTTCGAGGAAGACCGCCTTCAACATGGTAACAGAACCAACGACGATGAACCGCCACGGAATTCACTGGACAGACGGCAGGAAGAGGCTGAACCCTCTTTAAACTTATAGCGGCAGTGAGAACACGACATGGACCTTCACTGAACCGATCTATTGGGTATGATCACTTAGTAAATAACAACGTAACAGAACGAACCATTACTCTAATCAAAACAAATTTTTTGAAAAATCTACGGGACGAATTAATAGAAGAGGATGGCAACAAAACGGAACACAACAACACGGAAATCGCATATATAATCGCGGAAATAAATGGGGTATACGCCAAGATAATGATAGACACCGGCGCAAATGTGTCGCTAATCGATAATATTGAACTACATAAAATACAGGAAAAGAGCAAGAAGATTATACCTACACTACCTGTAAATAATATTGTATTGATAGGAGCAACAGGGCGTCAAAACAAGACCGTCAGAAAACAAGTTATGTTAGAATTAACGAGTAACGGCGAAACAATTTCTATGGAATTTTTGGTAGCCCATGGACTACCCTTTATGATGTTAATCGGCTGCGATATGCTGAGAAAGTGTTCAGCTGTTATAGATATGAGCAGAGCCAAAGTAACTCTTGACTCAAATTGTGTAAATTGGACGGCGAAGCTAATTGGAAGCGAAAGTGCCCCTTCGGACCGGGCCATTTACAATGTTAGGGAAATAAAAAACCATAGACAGTATACGCCGAATGATAATATATTTTACGAGAATGACGACGGCATCTTGTGGAGAGAAAAATTAGAAGAAATACGCACCTTTAAAAGAGAAACGAAGAATGCTCAACTAACAAATACACAGGTAGAGAAATTGATTAGTATATACAACGACTATCGACATGTATTTTCTGACACGCCTGGTAAGGTAAAAAACTATCAATGCGAAATAAGATTCAAAGAACCGGTGAATTTTAACCTATCGCGTATTCGCTAAAGGAAGCGGTAAGAGAAGAAATTAACCGTTTGTTAAGAGAAGATATAATTGAACCCAGCCATTCTCCATATACCAGCCCAATTCTAGCAGTTCCGAAGAAAAACGGGAAAGTGCGGATTTGCTTGGACGCACGGGAGATAAACAAAACCATAATTAATGACCGCACATCCCCGGGAGAGATAGAGGAGATCCTTAAAAAATTCCATGGTACCCGATTTATAAGTACTTGGGATACAGTCTGCGGGTATTGGCAGGTGGAATTACACCCGAACAGCCGCCAATACATGGCTTTCATATTCGAGGGGCGCAACTACCATTTCAAAAGACTACCCTTTGGACTGGTCAACTCCGTCGCAGTGTTCGTAAAGTGCATGGACCAAGTGTTAGGACAAGAAGCACTCCAATTCACTACGATTTACGTGGATGACTTACTTATCACATCAGCGAACTGGGAGGAACATTGCCAACGAGTAGAACATATTTTGAAGAAACTGTCCGAGAATATTATAACGTTGAAACTGGAAAAATCAAAATTCATCGCGGACGAAGTGCAGTTTCTGGGTTTTAACTTATCTGAACACGGAATCACACCATCTAAAGACAAAATCGAAGCGATCCAGCAATTTCCAACACCGAAGAATAAGAAACAATTGCAATCATTCTTAGGTATTTGCAATTATTAGCGCAAGTTCAAACAAAATTATTCAGAGTTGACATCACAATTTGCACATCAATTATCGTCAAAAAACAAATAGACATGGGGGCCAGACCAAGACACAACACTACAGTTAATTAAGACTAAATTCTTTGAAACCATTATGTTACACCACACGGATTTTACAAAACCATTTTATATGAATTGCGACGCTAGTGACGTCAGCCTAGGATCCGTATTATATCAGGAGGACGATGAAGAGAACCATCTAGTAATCAGCTTCGCTAGCAGAGTGCTTAAGAGTTGCCAGCGCAATTACAACGTAACCGAAAAGAGTTACTAAGCGTCGTATTTGCCTGTAATAAATACCGAACATATATTTTAGGATACCCTATAACGGTTCGAACGGACCGCAAATCAATCTCTTTCTTAAAAAATTGTAAATTGAATCACGGTAGATTAACGAGATGGAGTCTAGTACTGCAAGAGTATAACATAAGTTGGGAGAACATCCCGGGTAAAAAGAATATTGCAGCAGACACCCTGTCCAGAATTAACATAGTGGATCAGACGTTCGAAGGAGAGAAAGAAACAGTGATCAAATTGTATAATATAATTAAGAGCAGGTCTGACATAGTACAGAAAATTGGACAACACCAAAAACAAGACAGTAAAATAAATAGAATCCAACAAAGACTGACAGAACAAGACGAACACATTACATCATTCTATTGCATGCTCCAAGACACACTATTCATAAAGACTAAATTTGGTTACAACACCTGGAACATAGTGGTACCTCGATCAACAGAAAAGGAATTGATTCTCGACTATCACATCCGATATGGTCACATGGGAGCCGCGAAGATGGTCAAGGCACTCGAAGAACATACATGCATCAAGGATATGAACAGATGAGTACGAAATAATATTAAACACTGCCACATTTGCCAGCTTGTTAAATATAATAATGACCAAAAGGAGGGGATGATGATACCCATAACATCATCTTGCAAACTAGAGAAAGTTTTTATAGATATATGTGGTCCATTTCCACGCAGCGGAGGGAGACATCAGTATACATTTCTAATCATGTTTGACCACTACACAAAATTCACCAAGTTATATGCAATAAACCGTGCAACTACACAGAAAATTTTAGGAATGATCATCCAACAATATCTACCTGAAGTAGGAAACCCTAAATCAATAATCAGTGGCCACGGAACACAGTTTAGAGGAAAACGATGGAAGGAGACACTGATGAACAATGGTATAAAGACATACAAAACTTCTGTGTATCACCCAAGCAGCAACCCAGCTGAGAGAGTATTAAGGGAAGTAGGCAGATTACTCCAAACCTATTGTCACAACCAACAGCGGAGATGGTCGGAATATTTATCAATTGCAGAAGAATTTATCAACTTAGCTCATCATGAAGCCATTGATACCACCCCATACACAGCAATGTTCGAGAGACCTCCACCAAGGGAGATAGCAGAGTTAATTAACTTTCCTCGAAGTGAAGCATATCAGTTCGACAACATAAAATTTTACAATAAAATTCTGGAACGCACAGAGAAAAGAAGAAAGAAATACCAAGTACATCGACCCAAACCCATAGAATACAATGTCGGGGACAAAGTACTATTAAAAAACAGAGAACTGCCAAGTACAATAGAGGGAATAGCAAAGAAACTGTTACTGCTATACACCGGACCCTATACTATTACAAAAAAGAATGGGAATAATACATATTAAATCATGGGCATACAAACACAGAGAAAGAAAGGGACATATAACCAGTCATCAATAGAGATATTATTCAGAACAAGTATCAATTTAAACGTAAATTTCTCAAATCCCATAAAGGAATTCTTCAAAATGATCTATTTTCGTGGGGGGACAATATGTAACAACACATATAACCACAATATTTTAAGTATCAAAATATAAGTAACACGTGATAATAATTGAGGGGGACAAGAACCATCAAGTATTTACAATGAGAATGCCAAGCATGAAACTACATAAACAACTAATAAAGAAGAATGAACTCACAACACAGGAGCTAATATAGTAATGGTAATAATAATTAATAACAAGAAAGAAAATGCACTAAATAGTGATTATACAACAGAAACAATAACCCAATAGATCCGGTCGGTAAGAAGCCAATAAACCATGAAATAAACATATTATAAGGAAGAAATAATAATACTGATGATATCAATCAGAATGGTGACCTAAGAAGAACTAAAACTACAATAAAAATGAGATAAGAAGGCCTAATGTGAAGTAAATAGCCAACACCAGTAAAGTACTAACTGAGAGACTTACAAATTGTAAACAAAACATTAACTGACTAACTTAGATGACCTATATATGACCACTAGTCTTGTAAATGAGTAGGGCATCCAATATTAGCCAAGAGAGTGAGAGTAACAATAATATTAATACAATAAGAAGCTGTAAACAACAGCATAATAGAATATTGTGAACAGCATTAATGTAAATAAAAAGAGAATCAAAATTGTTAAATAACAATAATGATTGTTAACTAAGTTATGGAAAAATGATAATAGAAAGAAAAGGGAACTAATTAATAAATTACAGGTGATAATTAATAACATAGTACTAGTAAAAACAAGATTAAAAATGTAAATTTGAATCAACTCAGTTCACCCATTGTTGCTATAAAGGGGGAAGACACATAACCTAAATACAGGTACTTTCCACCTAGATTAATACTTATCCATAACTAAAACATGTTTAAACTAAAATCTCTTGTACACAAAATCAAGAAGAGGTGATAAGGTTTCTACCAGTCCCAAGATCAGCTACCTAGAGCAATATTTATATGATAAATAATGCAAACCAAATGAACAAAAACAGACAAAATGAGAATCACCATGTAAAACTCAGATAAAACCTATTGTAAAATTAAACAGGAATAAAAAGGGGGATACCTGTATAACAAATAAGATGTTATATCACTAAGATGATGGTGTAAGAGAATTATTATCAGTAATGTAAAGTATAATAATAATAATTAAGCACATCTGTCATGAGACACTAGATGTAAATACTGTTATTCAATTCTCAACGCGAAAGAGCGAACCAATGTATGAAAACACCAGATTAGAAATCAATGTAATAACTGCAGTGAACTATTCTCAACCAGACAGTGGCCTGAAGGGACACTACTTAATTAAAAAAGAAATAAAGTAAGGGGACACCTGATAGTACTATACAGAGGTCACTAAATAGACTAAAAAACCAGGGAATAACAATATATTCCCATTAACAAAGTCAACCAGTAGTTGTAATGACACTGTATATATAATTGGGACAACATAGAAATTGCCCAGAAACTATTTCTCATATATAATTAATCACTATAGTGAGTAGACTCATAGGCCTAACACAATGTTAGCATAAGAGATGTATTTTGTTCATAATCATAAGTAAATAATAAGTAAGGAGTGTAGAAGGACTCGAAAGGCATAATCTCGAAGAGATATGATTGTCATTAGCTAGTCATAATCCAAGAATATATAAACTTAGTCATAAATAGTGCAGTGTTAATTTCAAACAATATCTTCCTTAATCATGGACGAAAACATATCATGTGTGAACTCTAAATTAAGAGCCAAATATTCGCCATGCAGTGGTAAGCTCAGATTCACAATCTAAGGAGTGATAAGAAAGTTATGTCAATTTTAAAAATATTTGAGTTAATTTGGAAAAATGTCTAGCGTCAGTTCGTAATCTCGAACCCAGCCATCCACGCTTATTACAACAATTAAATAATTTCGCGAAGGGGGTATGTGCGCTAAAGTAAAGATCGTCAGCCAATCAAACAAGAGAAATCGACAAATTTTACAAGGATTGCAGACGGGAACGGCAGCAACATACGCCACCTCGAGGCACTTTTTGAATAACCTTTGATGAGTACAGACGGCAGCTCGACTTCGCCAGAAAACAGCTGTTTCACCTAGCTTGTGCGCGTCATCGATGTAAACAGAAGCAAACCTCAATTTGTGTGATATCATAACAACATTACAATTGAAGCTGAATGAAGAATAAACAGTGCGAATACATGAATTGCTAAGTGTATAATCCCTAGCAATTCCATGATTTACAGGGAGTAAAGTGATTTTTTATATTAATTAAGGAAGTTGAGAAATGACAATATATTTATCGAACAACATTAATGCAATGTGTATAGACTAAAGTATAAAGGGCATTGCACCCTATTAATTTCATTCAACAATTGTTTATCGAGAGAATCCTCAAATTCATTTTTATATAATTAATAAATACGGTAAGAGTTCTGAAGACAATAATAGTCTGTTCTATATAAACACTGAGTGTGTTACAATTAATAACACCTAAATGAAGTTATTAACGTTAAACCAAGATTAAACTAACGATAGTTAGTAAGTTACTTGAGAATTGTCAGCTGACGAAATTAATTAACGAAAGTTAACCAATGCAAATATAATTTATATTTATTAATTTAGGAAGAGTCTACTACTATTGAAATATTTCTATAAATTATTAATAAAGGAAGGTCGCATCAAGCGACATAATATACTAATAACTAAACGATTACCTCTTTGAAGGAATCCAGTATAACGGTTCAGATGACTCTTTAAGGAACACTGAATTGTGTTATTATTTTATTGCGTTCACATTTTATGTATTGTTAAGAGTTCTTTCAACGTTCATTAAGTCATTTAATATTCATTGTCGATTGACAATTAAACAAGTTAACCTATAATGCCGGAATCAGGCATGGTCATTATTTTATCTATTATACATTAAGATGTAATTGATTTGTAACCACTCTCCGACTACCTAATAATGGTAGAATAAGTTTTCTAGTTACTTTATTTGTATTCTGCAAGCTAAAAGAACCTACACCTTAGTAAAATAGTTAAACGAAAAATATGTTAATCCAGGCTGATGTTTGTAGATCAGAATTACCAACCCTGAGACAACTTTTTATAAAATTAAATTCCAATGTAAAACAAATTTGAACCTAGAACGGTTTATGATATTTTAAAACAATTCAAGTGATGTTAAAATGAAATAAATTATAATTTTCATACAGCAAATTAGAGTCAGATGGTTTATTTCAATAGACTACGTCATTACAGAATAGGTGAACCTCTCTCAATGGATGGCACGACAGACAGCGGCAATTTGAATTGTGGTAATTAAATCTAACATTAGATTGTCACATCAACACTGCGAAGTCAGCCAGACTCACTTCAAGTAAGTAGTTATTTCATACAAAACTAAATGTACTTTCAGTGAGAGATCAACTTCACAGATTCACCTAGTCAACCGAAGAAACGTCTCACCATAAACAAACTTCGAAGAAAAATAAAATGAACAATTTTTAACACTTTAAATATTTTTTTAAAACAACGTCAAGAGACATTAACCGAATTAATTAATGGAATTAACCCAACATTAATTAATTTAATTAAACCATTAAATTAAATTAAAATAAATTAAATTCAAACAAAAATAAATAAACTTCAAGTTAAATTAAATAAAACGCAATTGAAAAAGGACCACGTATCATCTGATCTTATACAAATTGGCGCACCAACGTAAGAGGCTCGAATTAGGTCAAAACTAATTCTAAATAAATAAATAAAAACCAATTTACCTAATTTCTAGCAGCAGCTGTAGTACAAAAAACTAGAGATCCATAAAAGAGCGACATCGAGGAAACGCGCGGCGGACGCGGAACAGGAAATAAACATGGACGAAAAGGAGGCGACGCCGGTGGAAGACATCGAAGCGAGATTACCTCTCATGGAACCGAACAGACCCGAACAAACCACGGAGAGTGTGTACATGAATAGCCTCATGGAATTTCTCAAGAAAATAGACGACAGCAATAAAGAAATGAAGGAGGAATTAAAGGAAAACAACCGACAATTAAATATGGAATCGTTAAATAAGAAAATGGATTACAACAGTAAGAAAATAGACGAGTTGAAACAAGATAGCCAGAAGAACATGGAAGCCTTGAATGAGAAAATAGAGGAGGAGATGACCGAAGTTAGAAAATAAATCTCCGAAATAAACGAGAAATGGAGACAAACCAGCCATGAACTGCAACAAGCGAAGGAAAATATTAATACAAATATGAACGATATGGAGGAAGATCATCAGATTAGGTTTGAATCGGTACGACAGGAGACACAAGATGAGATGGTACGACTGCGATCAAACATCGGAGAGAGGTGCGTGGGCATCGAGACCACAGTCAATGGAGTACGAACTCAAGTTAGTGAAAACCAAGAGAAGATAGAAGAGCTACAACGCCGAGAAATCCCCAAAAGCAGAGAGGAACGTGAAACTATCGGCAACCGACCAATGATCGTACCACACCTCCAAAATACGGAAAATCGAGAAGCCATGAACTTCAGGGCGTACAAGAAGAACCCAATGGAGTTCCTAGCCAGAGTGGACGAAGTACAGGGTGTTTCATATAAAACGCAACCCACTAATCAGCCTTCTGTAATATTTGAATTTACCGCCAAACTCCCCTACGTTTTACTGGAATAGACTCGACCAACAATCGAACATTGCGCCGGCGCAGTAAACTGCCACTGATACCTATGACAAAGCGATCATAATGCTCAGTGCATTGTTAGAGAGAAAATGTTTTTTTCGCAAGACGAACGTGTTTTTATTCTTGAGTCGTACTTTAGCACGCGGTCAGTGGTTGTAGTGCAAGAATCTTTTTGCCGTAAGTACCGTGATAAACCAGCACCTAACAAGACATCGAGTTTAATCAAATTTACGAGTTTTTAAAAGCCCTCATCGTAAAAATCTGCCGCCTGTGATTTCAGCCATTCATTAACGCCCGCCTTCAGCTCTTCGTCGTCTTCAAAGCGCTGTGTTGCCAGCCACTTTTTCATACGCATGAACAGGTGATAATCGCTCAGTGCCAGATCAGGGCTGTATGGGGGATGATTGAAAAGCTCCCATCCAAACTTTCTCAGAAGTTCTTGCATTCGTGATGCTGTATGCGGTCGGGCGTTGTCGTGGAAGAACAATACCCCGGAGTTCAACTTACCGCGTCGCTCGTTTTGGATTGCTCTCCGCAGCTTTTTTAAGGTTTCACAGTAAATCTCGGAGTTGCTTGTGGTACCCCGTTCCATCAACTCTACCAGGAGAACCCCTTTTCTGTCCCAAAAAACTGTCACCATCATTTTCCTTGCTGACAAGGTCTGCACACACTTCCGCTCATCATCGTGCACACTGGTGCGGCCATTTTTAAACAGAACACACCACTGCCTTACTCCATTACATTCTTCCCATACACCTCACACAGTCGCCGATGAATGTCCACCGGTCTGCAGTTTTCTGCTTGCAGAAATCGTATTACTGAGCGCACTTCACAGCTCGTGGGATTTTCAATCGCAGCACTCATTTTAAAAATTATTATTAACAAGCACCTACAGCAACAAACCGCGAACACTTGAACAACTGAAGGTCAATATCGAACAAGCTGTTTTAAATATCAACCCAAATACTCTAAAAAAAGTTGCAAGAAACACAGTGAAAAGGGTGGAAGCGTGTATTCATGAAGATGGCGGCCACTTCCAGCATTTACTCTAGAATTTTAAGTATTGTAAAGTTTGGAAATAAAATATTTAATTAAATACTTTACATATGCCTTTTTATTTAAATGTAATTACTGACATAGATGGGTTGCGTTTTATATGGAACACCCTTTATTAACGAGACACCGAGACACCAGATGGCCAGTCATCCGAGGCAATATAGATGAGTACTTCAAGGAAGTCAACGATAACTGGTGGATGGCGACGCGCCACGACATACAAAGCTACGCCGAATTTAAAGAATTATTCAAGGCGAAGTATTGGTCGGAAGGTACAAAGAACATCGTGAGGGACAATATCTGCTACGGAAGGTACGAGGCGATCAGAAGAACCACACTGACGGCTTATTTCCTCGGGAAAGTTTGTTTAGCGAGGAACCTCGAACCCAGGATTCCCGAAGAGAGTCTCGTGACTAAACTGGCATTTCACTATGAAGGAGGCATAGCCAGAGCGCGACTCAGTGGCCAAGTCAAGACAATTCAAGCGATGGCAGCACTACTCGAAGGGTACGAGCACGAGGGTTATTATCGCAGGAGTCGACAAGGCAATGATCGGTACACGGACCACGCGAATCAGAACAATAACAATTACGGAAATTATCGACCCAATTTCAATAATAATCGCAACAATAACAATAATAATGAACCATACAATAGGGCCCGTAATAATAATCCGAACGAGGGTAATCTAAATAGTAATCGAACAAACGGCCCGAATCACCAATTTAATCGAACAAACGGCCCATTTAACCAGGGTAATTGGCCGAATAATCAAGGTTACAACAACCAGAATTATAATCAACAGAACCGACCATACCGTAGGGTTAACTATGTGCGAGCCGGAAATAATGGTGGGGGGAGACGCTACTACCCACGACGAGCGAATTTCGGCAGTAGCCCACACCGACGCAATAGTTACGAAGAAGAGAGGAACCCGAGAAACGAAACCAGAAGGAGTCGAAGCCAAGAAGACTATCGACGGCCCAATTTCGAGGAAGACCGCCTTCAACATGGTAACAGAACCAACGACGATGAACCGCCACGGAATTCACTGGACAGACGGCAGGAAGAGGCTGAACCCTCTTTAAACTTATAGCGGCAGTGAGAACACGACATGGACCTTCACTGAACCGATCTATTGGGCATGATCACTTAGTAAATAACAACGTAACAGAACGAACCATTACTCTAATCAAAACAAATTTTTTGAAAAATCTACGGGACGAATTATTAGAAGAGGATGGCAACAAAACGGAACACAACAACACGGAAATCGCATATATAATCGCGGAAATAAATGGGGTATACGCCAAGATAATGATAGACACCGGCGCAAATGTGTCGCTAATCGATAATATTGAACTACATAAAATACAGGAAAAGAGCAAGAAGATTATACCTACACTACCTGTAAATAATATTGTATTGATAGGAGCAACAGGGCGTCAAAACAAGACCGTCAGAAAACAAGTTATGTTAGAATTAACGAGTAACGGCGAAACAATCTCTATGGAATTTTTGGTAGCCCATGGACTACCCTTTATGATGTTAATCGGCTGCGATATGCTGAGAAAGTGTTCAGCTGTTATAGATATGAGCAGAGCCAAAGTAACTCTTGACTCAAATTGTGTAAATTGGACGGCGAAGCTAATTGGAAGCGAAAGTGCCCCTTCGGACCGGGCCATTTACAATGTTAGGGAAATAAAAAACCATAGACAGTATACGCCGAATGATAATATATTTTACGAGAATGACGACGGCATCTTGTGGAGAGAAAAATTAGAAGAAATACGCACCTTTAAAAGAGAAACGAAGAATGCTCAACTAACAAATACACAGGTAGAGAAATTGATTAGTATATACAACGACTATCGACATGTATTTTCTGACACGCCTGGTAAGGTAAAAAACTATCAATGCGAAATAAGATTCAAAGAACCGGTGAATTTTAACCTATCGCGTATTCGCTAAAGGAAGCGGTAAGAGAAGAAATTAACCGTTTGTTAAGAGAAGATATAATTGAACCCAGCCATTCTCCATATACCAGCCCAATTCTAGCAGTTCCGAAGAAAAACGGGAAAGTGCGGATTTGCTTGGACGCACGGGAGATAAACAAAACCATAATTAATGACCGCACATCCCCGGGAGAGATAGAGGAGATCCTTAAAAAATTCCATGGTACCCGATTTATAAGTACTTGGGATACAGTCTGCGGGTATTGGCAGGTGGAATTACACCCGAACAGCCGCCAATACATGGCTTTCATATTCGAGGGGCGCAACTACCATTTCAAAAGACTACCCTTTGGACTGGTCAACTCCGTCGCAGTGTTCGTAAAGTGCATGGACCAAGTGTTAGGACAAGAAGCACTCCAATTCACTACGATTTACGTGGATGACTTACTTATCACATCAGCGAACTGGGAGGAACATTGCCAACGAGTAGAACATATTTTGAAGAAACTGTCCGAGAATATTATAACGTTGAAACTGGAAAAATCAAAATTCATCGCGGACGAAGTGCAGTTTCTGGGTTTTAACTTATCTGAACACGGAATCACACCATCTAAAGACAAAATCGAAGCGATCCAGCAATTTCCAACACCGAAGAATAAGAAACAATTGCAATCATTCTTAGGTATTTGCAATTATTAGCGCAAGTTCAAACAAAATTATTCAGAGTTGACATCACAATTTGCACATCAATTATCGTCAAAAAACAAATAGACATGGGGGCCAGACCAAGACACAACACTACAGTTAATTAAGACTAAATTCCTTGAAACCATTATGTTACACCACACGGATTTTACAAAACCATTTTATATGAATTGCGACGCTAGTGACGTCAGCCTAGGATCCGTATTATATCAGGAGGACGATGAAGAGAACCATCTAGTAATCAGCTTCGCTAGCAGAGTGCTTAAGAGTTGCCAGCGCAATTACAACGTAACCGAAAAGAGTTACTAAGCGTCGTATTTGCCTGTAATAAATACCGAACATATATTTTAGGATACCCTATAACGGTTCGAACGGACCGCAAATCAATCTCTTTCTTAAAAAATTGTAAATTGAATCACGGTAGACTAACGAGATGGAGTCTAGTACTGCAAGAGTATAACATAAGTTGGGAGAACATCCCGGGTAAAAAGAATATTGCAGCAGACACCCTGTCCAGAATTAACGTAGTGGATCAGACGTTCGAAGGAGAGAAAGAAACAGTGATCAAATTGTATAATATAATTAAGAGCAGGTCTGACATAGTACAGAAAATTGGACAACACCAAAAACAAGACAGTAAAATAAATAGAATCCAACAAAGACTGACAGAACAAGACGAACACATTACATCATTCTATTGCATGCTCCAAGACACACTATTCATAAAGACTAAATTTGGTTACAACACCTGGAAGATAGTGGTACCTCGATCAACAGAAAAGGAATTGATTCTCGACTATCACATCCGATATGGTCACATGGGAGCCGTGAAGGTGGTCAAGGCACTCGAAGAACATAGATGCATCAAGGATATGAACAGACGAGTACGAAATAATATTAAACATTGCCACATTTGCCAGCTTGTTAAATATAATAATGACCAAAAGGAGGGGATGATGATACCCATAACATCATCTTGCAAACTAGAGAAAGTTTTTATAGATATATGTGGTCCATTTCCACGCAGCGGAGGGAGACATCAGTATACATTTCTAATCATGTTTGACCACTACACAAAATTCACCAAGTTATATGCAATAAACCGTGCAACTACACAGAAAATTTTAGGAATGATCATCCAACAATATCTACCTGAAGTAGGAAACCCTAAATCAATAACCAGTGGCCACGGAACACAGTTTAGAGGAAAACGATGGAAGGAGACACTGATGAACAATGGTATAAAGACATACAAAACTTCTGTGTATCACCCAAGCAGCAACCCAGCTGAGAGAGTATTAAGGGAAGTAGGCAGATTACTCCGAACCTATTGTCACAACCAACAGCGGAGATGGTCGGAATATTTATCAATTGCAGAAGAATTTATCAACTTAGCTCATCATCAAGCCATTGATACCACCCCATACACAGCAATGTTCGAGACCTCCACCAAGGGAGATAGCAGAGTTAATTAACTTTCCTCGAAGTGAAGCATATCAGTTCGACAACATAAAATTTTACAATAAAATTCTGGAACGCACAGAGAAAAGAAGAAAGAAATACCAAGAACATCGACCCAAACCCATAGAATACAATGTCGGGGACAAAGTACTATTAAAAAACAGAGAACTGCCAAGTACAATAGAGGGAATAGCAAAGAAACTGTTACTGCTATACACCGGACCCTATACTATTACAAAAAAGAATGGGAATAATACATATGAAATCATGGGCATACAAACACAGAGAAAGAAAGGGACATATAACCAGTCATCAATAGAGATATTATTCAGAACAAGTATCAATTTAAACGTAAATTTCTCAAATCCCATAAAGGAATTCTTCAAAATGGTCTATTTTCGTGGGGGGGACAATATGTAACAAGACATATAACCACAATATTTTAAGTATCAAAATATAAGTAACACGTGATAATAATTGAGGGGGACAAGAACCATCAAGTATTTACAATGAGAATGCCAAGCATGAAACTACATAAACAACTAATACAGAAGAATGAACTCACAACACAGGAGCTAATATAGTAATGGTAATAATAATTAATAACAAGAAAGAAAATGCACTAAATAGTGATTATACAACAGAAACAATAACCCAATAGATCCGGTCAGTAAGAAGCCAATAAACCATGAAATAAACATATTATAAGGAAGAAATAATAATACTGATGATATCAATCAGAATGGTGACCTAAGAAGAACTAAAGCTACAATAAAAATAAGATAAGAAGGCCTAATGTGAAGTAAATAGCCAACACCAGTAAAGTACTAACTGAGAGACTTACAAATTGTAGACAAAACATTAACTGACTAACTTAGATGACCTATATATGACCACTAGTCTTGTAAATGAGTAGGGCATCCAATATTAGCCAAGAGAGTGAGAGTAACAATAATATTAATACAATAAGAAGCTGTAAACAACAGCATAATAGCATATTGTGAACAGCATTAATGTAAATAAAAAGAGAATCAAAATTGTTAAATAACAATAATGATTGTTAACTAAGTTATGGAAAAATGATAATAGAAAGAAAAGGGAACTAATTAATAAATTACAGGTGATAATTAATAACATAGTACTAGTAAAAACAAGATTAAAAATGTAAATTTGAATCAACTCAGTTCACCCATTGTTGCTATAAAGGGGGAAGACACATAACCTAAATACAGGTACTTTCCACCTAGATTAATACTTATCCATAACTAAAACATGTTTAAACTAAAATCTCTTGTGCACAAAATCAAGAAGAGGTGATAAGGTTTCTACCAGTGCCAAGATCAGCTACCTAGAGTAATATTTATATGATAATTAATGCAAACCCAATGAACAAAAACAGACAAAATGAGAATCACCATGTAAAACTCAGATAAAACCTATTGTAAAATTAAACAGGAATAAAAAGGGAGATACCTGTATAATAAATAAGATGTTATATCACTAAGATGATGGTGTAAGAGAATTATTATCAGTAATGTAAAGTATAATAATAATAATTAAGCACATCTGGCTGATCCCGGCCCAAGTGGGCTGAAACCGTTTAAGAAAAGTAACGTCCCGCAAGTGCGGACCGGAAGAGTTAATTTGTTCAGCCCGAGCGGGCGAAAATTATGTATCTTGCATTAAATATTTGTCTGCTGGTCTTCCATTATGATTGAAGATGTTGTGTAGGATGTATTAAATTACATTAAGAAATAAGAGAAGTGGACTGTATACGAATAGTTTTAATAATTTGAATGATCACATTACAGCTGTAATAAATTGAAAGAAGGCTGGCTAATGCTGCATATTGAATCAATAATTAATAAATTTAGTTAAGAATGAAGTTGTGGCGCTAGTTGGCCATGATAGAAAATAGTAAGGCCTAAGGCCTACATCTAATGTCGACACTAACTTGACGGAAAGGTCCGGCGAACCGAACGCCGAGATTACTGAATGTGCACTGGTCAAAGTACGATTACGCGAACGTTGATGAGATATAAATCAGATTAGCCAACCTAGTAAAATAAAATCATCGCGCTACCGTCCATAAGCTGCCCGTCAAAAATCAAAAAGATTTTTTAATACATTCTTTAATAAATTATAATACATTGTGACGGCAGCGGTATGCGAACATCTGCTCTCCGGTACCAGCGGTGGACACAGCGAGCCAATCCAACAACGTGCTCGGAGCGAGCCAATCAGCGATCCCGGTTAGTCAATAAAACCCGGGCCGGCAGAAAATTTTGCGCACTCTTCATCGCCACGCCATCGAACGCACTTCATCTCCTCTCCTCTCTCGGACGACATCGGGGCGGAGTCAGCCGGAAGGAACAGCCGAAGAATAGAACCGCCGCCGTTCTTGCGTCTTCGCACTCCCGTTCCGCGCCAGCGATGGATTTCGCTGGGCCGGCAGCCGACTCTACAACCGGTGCCGAAAGAAGAGGAGGACTGCAGTACACCACGATCAGCGGGCGCAGCCGCCGAACATCTCAGCGCGGCACGACCAACATCAGCTTTCTCGCCACAAGGTCCTTTTTAGGGCCACCAAAAACACTAGAGTATACGATTGGCGCCATTTGTCATGCGGCAAGCCTTTTGTCCGGTGACAAGTGGCGCCCAACGTGGGGCGACGATCATCTTGCGGATGCAAGATCCAGCCACGCCAGCGAGCTACCAGCCGGCACACCAATCAACATGGCGCCCAACAGACACCTCCACAATATCTGGAGAAGAGCAGTAGGCTGGCTACCGGAGAGCATTCAAGACCCGGTGGAGTTGTGACGGCAGCGGTATGCGAACATCTGCTCTCCGGTACCAGCGGTGGACACAGCGAGCCAATCCAACAACGTGCTCGGAGCGAGCCAATCAGCGATCCCGGTTAGTCAATAAAACCCGGGCCGGCAGAAAATTTTGCGCACTCTTCATCGCCACGCCATCGAACGCACTTCATCTCCTCTCCTCTCTCGGACGACATCGGGGCGGAGTCAGCCGGAAGGAACAGCCGAAGAATAGAACCGCCGCCGTTCTTGCGTCTTCGCACTCCTGTTCCGCGCCAGCGATGGATTTCGCTGGGCCGGCAGCCGACTCTACAACCGGTGCCGAAAGAAGAGGAGGACTGCAGTACACCACGATCAGCGGGCGCAGCCGCCGAACATCTCAGCGCGGCACGACCAACATCAGCTTTCTCGCCACAAGGTCCTTTTTAGGGCCACCAAAAACACTAGAGTATACGATTGGCGCCATTTGTCATGCGGCAAGCCTTTTGTCCGGTGACAACATTTACAATTCAATTTGAAATAGTGGAGTTTTAATAATCAGAATCAGCTTCAAGGCTGAGTTGAACCTTGAGTTGAGATTAGATAACGGCAATCGGCCGCTAATTTGAGATAAGCATGCAGATAGGCGACTGTAGGCCAAGGTTTGGCAAACAGCTGTTTCATGTACCACTAAGTCTGGTTAACCAATATTACTGACACAAGTGCGCAGTACGTAACATTACAAAACATGAACGAAAAATACATAATATGCAAGTCATAGAGTTAGCTTAATGCTAGCTAAGGTCCGTAGACCTGTACAGAAGTTCATTACATGAATAAAATTGTTGTTGAACATGTTACAGTTGCATGTTTCATTGTATATTCAGGAGGGCGACATGTATCGACCTAAATACGCTATTCCTGAAGTTTCAGGAATTTACAATGTATGCCAACGTGTGAGCAAGCTAGATGCTGAATGTAGCCCAGATATGACGTGTATGTCATAATTTAAATAAAGAATTGTGCATGCTTACTTACAAAAATGAATAAAATATAAGTACAATATAAATAAATTAGACAAGGCAGTTACACACGGTAGACGCTTACAATAGTTTACATCGACACAATTTATGTGAATACAACAATAATAATTTGCATAATTACAAGATAAATAATTGTAATGTCAGCCAACAATACAATACTGAAATTACAGAAACAATTTAACAATTTAAGACATTCACAAAATAGTACATATTTATCAGCAACAATATAAAGAAATGAATGCATGGTTACTTGACAGCAAACATGCGAATATTATGTAATAACATTAATAAATAAGACCACCCAAAGACATGCAGTACACCCCATGAGATCAATGAAAGTGTGACATAGTATGCCACAAACATTAACATACAATACAAATATTAAGATATCACCAGAACTGTGATAGTCAGAAGCGTGCCATGACGCAAAATTGACAAAAATATTGTGACAATCCATCACAATCATGTTGACCAAATGGCCGTAATAAATAATAAGTCAATGGCGGAATAAAGCCGCATTGTGCTGTAACCATAGTGTCACATCTCGTCTCGCGCTGGCAATAAGGTCGGACACCAATTCCAGGTGAATAGCCCTAGTTGCTAAGCAAACAAACAGAGACACGTACGCCTTAGTAAGAGTTCTAGACTTCTGCCCGCCATGACGAATCATGAAGGGACCACCATAATCAACCGCGCAAATAGAAACGGCCTTGAAGGAGTGACTCTAGGGGATGGCAAGATGCCAAGCCTCTGAACCTGCTGTGTGGCGCTAAACCTGATGCACTTGAGACACTTACGAATAATGGAACGGATGACTAGCCGGGCATTAACAATCCACCAACGTTGACGCAGTGAATGATGCACGAGCTGCGCACCAGCATGAAGCAAACGAATGTGTTCGCGTTCGATGATAAGGCGTGTGACATGCGCCGATGGGGGTAGTACGATAGGATGTTTCGAGTCGTAAGATAACTGGGAATGCTGCAATCGTCCGCCCACGCGTATCACTCCAGTGTCGTCAAGAAACGGGTCGAGAGAGGCTAACTTGCTTCTGATGGAAACAGAAGATCCGTTCCGAAGACAACTAATTTCGCCTGGGAAGTGGGTCGATTGAGATTGCCTTATAAAGAAATTAAGAGACTGATGAATTTCCGCAGGGGTCAGATCGCCCGAAAGCCTGTCCGCAGATGAGTGCCTAATATTTCTGATGAAACGAAAACAGTAAGCGTATACACGTGTCAGCCGGTGTAACGAGGAAAAGTCCAACGATAAGTCAACAGCCAGGGTAGACATTAGCGAACGGTTAGGTGTAGTTTTCTCTTCCGCGATGACTTCCGAAGATGATGGAGTGGCCGGTACGAAAGATGGGAAAGGATTAGACTCTGACGATTGAGACAGACAGCCAGGACCGTGCCACCAAAGCGAGCAATCGCGCAAAACGTCCGGGAGACACCCCCTAGAAATAATATCAGCAGGATTGCGTCGCGAATCAATGTGATACCAGGTACAAGTTTGCGTGCGAAGCTGAATTTCAGCAACCCTATTAGCGACGTATGTTTTCCAACGCGAAGACTGCGCATGAATCCAGTAAAGAGCCACCATAGAATCGGAATACAAATGTACATCCTCAATGAATGGATGAAGAGCAGGAATAATTTTAGACACAAGTCGCGATAATAACAAACAAGCGCAGAGCTCGATACGAGGTAATGACACTTGGCGCAAGGGAGCCACGCGAGATTTTGAACACAAAAGACGACAGGAAGCAGTAGCATCTTGATAAATGACTCGGACATACACACAACAGCCGAACCCTCTCTCGGAAGCATCCGAAAAACCATGCAACTGAACTGTAACCGCCTGATGGTTGCAACGAATAGATCGCGGGACCACTATTTTACCAATCAGACTTAATTTGTTACACAAAGAATGCCAATCCGACAGTGACTGACCGGAAAGCGGTTCATCCCAACTAAGCTTACAAAGCCAGAGTCGCTGCATGAAGTGTTTATACAAAAAGACAACTGGTCCGATTAAACCCAGTGGATCATATATTCCGGCGATTATTGAAAGAATTTGCCTCTTGGATATGCTATGAAGAACCGGAGATAGGTTGACATCAAACAAAAATGAATCAGCAGTGTTGTTCCAAAGAATGCCCAGGGTACGCACATTGTCCTGTTTATTTAGGGGTCGTGAAAGGTTGTGATGACTTGCGACCGCTGTGGGTTCATTTGATGCCCATTTGTGC
Organism: Magicicada septendecula; assembly: GCA_034769895.1. Taxonomy (NCBI): domain Eukaryota; kingdom Metazoa; phylum Arthropoda; class Insecta; order Hemiptera; family Cicadidae; genus Magicicada; species Magicicada septendecula. Next base: position 166,564,182 of record CM068373.1, on the reverse strand, counting down.
AACGTGAAACCATATTGAGCAAGTAACGCACCTAGGTCGGATTTCAGATTAGTCAGATCGGGGATAGTGTCAGAACCGGTAAGTAGATCGTCTACATAAAAATCGTTAGTGATGGCTAAAGCCGCTTGGGGAAAGGAAGTTTGATTGTCTCTAGCAATTTGTAAAAGGCACCGTGTGGCCAAAAAGGAGGCGCTAGCCGTGCCGTAAGTTACTGTTCGCAGCGCGAAATGCTTAAGTGGTTCGAGGGGAGAGTCACGCCACAAAATACGCTGATAGTGACAGTCCTCTTCAGCAACGCGAATCTGACGATACATTTTTCGATGTCAGCAATCAGGACATACTTATGTGTGCGAAACCGCAACAGAATAGAGAAGAGATCTTGCTGAACATTGGGGCCTACCAATAATAGGTCATTTAACGAAAGGCCATTTGTAGTCTTGGAGGAACCATCAAAGACAACGCGCAATTTTGTGGTCAAGCTAGAATGTTTAAACACGGCATGGTGAGGCAAGTAATAAATATTTGACGATCCTAAATTGATAGCGCCATGATCAATGGGTGTCATGTGCCCAAGCTTCATGTATTCCCCGATAAAGTCTGCGTAGTCGCGAGCGAGCTTGGGATCGCGCCTGAATCGACGCTCCAAGTTTAAAAACCTTGATTCGGCACTTGTGTAGGATTCCCCTAAGGGAGGATTATCAGACTTGAATGGGAGCGACACTATAAATCTACCCTCGTGGTTGCGCTGAGTGTAGCGCATAAAATGCTCTTCGCAAGCCGACTCGCCATTAGGGGTATCGCCGGGGATCGTTTCTGCCTCCCAAAATCTCTCAAGAGATTGCAGGATTTGGCTGTCATTGTTCCTTGCCAAGAACGAAACAGCAGGACCCTGGGTGTGGCAGTGCTTGGGCAGATTGCCGGCCAAAATGTAACCCAGTTTTGTCTCCTGAATGATAGGGAAGTTGGGTCCGCGTGTGTACTTATTAGCTAATATTAAATCTAGATAAAATTGAGCCCCCAATAGTATGTCGATCTGTGAAGATATATTAAAATCTGGGTCGGCGAGAAAAATTTTATTTGGAATGTGGAACCGGTTGATGTCAAACGATATTGAAGGCAGATTATGAGTTAAGTTAGATAAGACGGCAAATTTGGCCTCGAAACTATGTCTCTGATAGCGAGACATAATACGCATAGAAACAATGTCAGTAGCGCAACACGCTGTGTTGCTTATTCCTGTAATCGGAATATTAGATCGGGTTAGTTTGAGGTGCAATCTTTTCGCAAATGATTTCGTACAAAAATTGATCTGAGACCCGGCGTCAAGAAGTGCGCGCGCCTTAAGCCTATTGCCAGCCTGATCAATGACATATACAACTGCAGTGGATAAAAGTACATTGTTTTTACACTGTAATTTAAATGAGCAGTAGTTACTGCTGGCAGCTGCTGATTTCGGCACGTAATTAGCGTGCAGCAAGGTGTGGTGACCCTTTGAACAAATTTTACAAACCTGTTTACTTTTACAATTTGTTATCAAATGACCTGCTCTAAGGCAGTTAATACAACATTTATGGTTTGCCACCAATTGCCCCCGCTCAGCGGCACTTAATATGCGAAAATTATTACACATGTAAAGCGGGTGATCAGATTTACAGCACACACATGAATAATGCCTTGCCGTAGCATGATAACTCTTAAAGGTACTGCTGCCAGCAGTATTTCTTAAACTACATTTCTCAAACTTATTGTTTGGTTTTACACTAGGTTTATTGAATTGCTGTCCGAGTTCAATTGGCATAGTATTTTCTAAAAGCTGTCGGCGCAAATTCAAAAAATGAGTAAAGTCTTGAAAACTAGGCAAGTTGTCAGGGTCTATAGACTCCTTCCAACGTTTTAAAGTGATAGGGTCAAGTTTAGTGGAAAGCAATTGTATAGTAATAAACTCAAATAGGTTTACAGACAGCTTCATTGCCGCCAGCGAATTAACAGAAGACGTTATAGTATTCGTAAACTCAGCCAAGCTTTGGACTGAGTCCTTTATTGTGGACTTAACCTGAAGTAGGTTCTGTACATAATATTTTGCTAATATAAATGGATTATTGTACCTATCGGACAGCAAGTTCAACGCTATTACATAATTCTCTTGACAAATTGGTAATGATTTAATTAAGTCTAATGGTTCACACTTCACCGATGAATGCAAGTAATGCAGTTTCTGTACTGGTGTTAAATCTGATCTTGAATGCACCAGATCATTAAAAATTGAATAGAAATGTTCCCACTCAAGTATGTTGCCTGAGAAGCAGGGCAAACTTATCGGTTTTAAATGCACAGGCGTCGATAGTACAGGAGGCACAGTCTGAGTATTAACAGTGTCAAGAAGTTGTAAAATGTTTGCCTCAGTTGAGTATATCATTTCCTCAACCTCGACTCGGTCTGCCTGAGCAGTGCTCACGTCTTTACTTATATAAGCTCTATCTCAGACTGTACTTCGTCGTACTTCGAGGCTAAGCTCTTAAGACTTTCTAATCTCACAGTCAAAAAATGTTTTGTGGTTAAATTAATGTCAAATGAATTTACCGCGGACTGTATCCGCACTATCGCGGACTTTAATCCGCCTCTCTTTCTGGTCAGCACCTTGAGGCCTTCCTCAGACATTCTTTTACGCACCTTATTACTGTTGCTGGTGGTACCTGGTCAGCGACGTCCCGCAGCGTCGGCTCCTTGATGATGATGGTGAACAGCTGGCAAGATGACCACCTTGAGGCACTGCAGCCGGCAGGAACTTGCTATCACGTTGCCTGAAGACGACGAGCGAAGTGGCGACGCAAATCACGCCACGGTCGCATTAGCTGACGTGCTAACCCGCCCGTGATGGCCAGAAAAAGATACAAAAGACATTAAGTGGAAATCCAGGTCCGGAGTGACCAAAAATATGGCTGATCCCGGCCCAAGTGGGCCGAAACAGTTTAAGAAAAGTAACGTCCCGCAAGTGCGGACCGGAAGAGTTAATTTGTTCAGCCCGAGCGGGCGAAAATTGTGTATCTTGCATTAAATATTTGTCTGCTGGTCTTCCATTATGATTGAAGATGTTGTGTAGGATGTATTAAATTACATTAAGAAATAAGAGAAGTGGACTGTATACGAAGAGTTTTAATAATTTGAATGATCACATTACAGCTGTAATAAATTGAAAGAAGGCTGGCTAATGCTGCATATTGAATCAATAATTAATAAATTTAGTTAAGAATGAAGTTGTGGCGCTAGTTGGCCATGATAGAAAATAGTAAGGCCTAAGGCCTACATCTATTGTCGACACTAACTTGACGGAAAGGTCCGGCGAACCGAACGCCGAGATTACTGAATGTGCACTGGTCAAAGTACGATTACGCGAACGTTGATGAGATATAAATCAGATTAGCCAACCTAGTAAAATAAAATCATCGCGCTACCGTCCAACATCTGTCATGAGACACTAGATGTAAATACTGTTATTCAATTCTCAACGCGAAAGAGCGAACCAATGTATGAAAACACCAGACTAGAAATCAATGTAATAACTGCAGTGAACTATTCTCAACCAGACAGTGGCCTGAAGGGACACTACTTAATTAAAAAAGAAATAAAGTAAGGGGACACCTGATAGTACTATACAGAGGTCACTAAATAGACTAAAAAACCAGGGAATAACAATATATTCCCATTAACAAAGTCAACCAGTAGTTGTAATGACACTGTATATATAATTGGGACAACATAGAAATTGCCCAGAAACTATTTCTCATATATAATTAATCACTATAGTGAGTAGACTCATAGGCCTAACACAATGTTAGCATAAGAGATGTATTTTGTTCATAATCATAAGTAAATAATAAGTAAGGAGTGTAGAAGGACTCGAAAGGCATAATCTCGAAGAGATATGATTGTCATTAGCTAGTCATAATCCAAGAATATATAAACTTAGTCATAAATAGTGCAGTGTTAATTTCAAACAATATCTTCCTTAATCATGGACGAAAACATATCATGTGTGAACTCTAAATTAAGAGCCAAATATTCGCCATGCAGTGGTAAGCTCAGATTCACAATCTAAGGAGTGATAAGAAAGTTATGTCAATTTTAAAAATATTTGAGTTAATTTGGAAAAATGTCTAGCGTCAGTTCGTAATCTCGAACCCAGCCATCCACGCTTATTACAACAATTAAATAATTTCGCGAAGGGGGTATGTGCGCTAAAGTAAAGATCGTCAGCCAATCAAACAAGAGAAATCGACAAATTTTACAAGGATTGCAGACGGGAACGGCAGCAACATACGCCACCTCGAGGCACTTTTTGAATAACCTTTGATGAGTACAGACGGCAGCTCGACTTCGCCAGAAAACAGCTGTTTAACCTAGCTTGTGCGCGTCATCGATGTAAACAGAAGCAAACCTCAATTTGTGTGATATCATAACAACATTACAATTGAAGCTGAATGAAGAATAAACAGTGCGAATACATGAATTGGTAAGTGTATAATCCCTAGCAATTCCGCGATTTACAGGGAGTAAAGTGATTTTTTATATTAATTAAGGAAGTTGAGAAATGACAATATATTTATCGAACAACATTAATGCAATGTGTATAGACTAAAGTATAAAGGGCATTGCACCCTATTAATTTCATTCAACAATTGTTTATCGAGAGAATCCTCAAATTCATTTTTATATAATTAATAAATACGGTAAGAGTTCTGAAGACAATAATAGTCTGTTCTATATAAACACTGAGTGTGTTACAATTAATAACACCTAAATAAAGTTATTAACGTTAAACCAAGATTAAACTAACGATAGTTAGTAAGTTACTTGAGAATTGTCAGCTGACGAAATTAATTAACGAAAGTTAACCAATGCAAATATAATTTATATTTATTAATTTAGGAAGAGTCTACTACTATTGAAATATTTCTATAAATTATTAATAAAGGAAGGTCGCATCAAGCGACATAATATACTAATAACTAAACGATTACCTCTTTGAAGGAATCCAGTATAACGGTTCAGATGACTCTTTAAGGAACACTGAATTGAGTTATTATTTTATTGCGTTCACATTTTATGTATTGTAAAGAGTTCTTTCAACGTTCATTAAGTCATTTAATATTCATTGTCGATTCACAATTAAACAAGTTAACCTATAATGCCGGAATCAGGCATGGTCATTATTTTATCTATTATACATTAAGATGTAATTGATTTGTAACCACTCTCCGACTACCTAATAATGGTAGAATAAGTTTTCTAGTTACTTTATTTGTATTCTGCAAGCTAAAAGAACCTACACCTTAGTAAAATAGTTAACCGAAAAATATGTTAATCCAGGCTGATGTTTGTAGATCAGAATTACCAACCCTGAGACAACTTTTTATAAAATTAAATTCCAATGTAAAACAAATTTGAACCTAGAACGGTTTATGATATTTTAAAACAATTCAAGTGATGTTAAAATGAAATAAATTATAATTTTCATACAGCAAATTAGAGTCAGATGGTTTATTTCAATAGACTACGTCATTACAGAATAGGTGAACCTCTCTCAATGGATGGCACGACAGACAGCGGCAATTTGAATTGTGGTAATTAAATCTAACATTAGATTGTCACATCAACACTGCGAAGTCAGCCAGACTCACTTCAAGTAAGTAGTTATTTCATACAAAACTAAATGTACTTTCAGTGAGAGATCAACTTCACAGATTCACCTAGTCAACCGAAGAAACGTCTCACCATAAACAAACTTCGAAGAAAAATAAAATGAACAATTTTTAACACTTTAAATATTTTTTTAAAACAACGTCAAGAGACATTAACCGAATTAATTAATGGAATTAACCCAACATTAATTAATTTAATTAAACCATTAAATTAAATTAAAATAAATTAAATTCAAACAAAAATAAATAAACTTCAAGTTAAATTAAATAAAACGCAATTGAAAAAGGACCACGTATCATCTGATCTTATACAAATTGGCGCACCAACGTAAGAGGCTCGAATTAGGTCAAAACTAATTCTAAATAAATAAATAAAAACCAATTTACCTAATTTCTAGCAGCAGCTGTAGTACAAAAAACTAGAGATCCATAAAAGAGCGACATCGAGGAAACGCGCGGCGGACGCGGAACAGGAAATAAACATGGACGAAAAGGAGGCGACGCCGGTGGAAGACATCGAAGCGAGATTACCTCTCATGGAACCGAACACAGGACGACAGGAGACACAAGATGAGATGGTACGACTGCGATCAAACATTGGAGAGAGGTGCGTGGGCATCGAGACCACAGTCAATGGAGTACGAACTCAAGTTAGTGAAAACCAAGAGAAGATAGAAGAGCTACAACGCCGAGAAATCCCCAAAATCAGAGAGAAACGTGAAACTATGGGCAACCGACCAATGATCGTACCACACCTCCAAAATACGGAAAATCGAGAAGCCATGAACTTCAGGGCATACAAGAAGAACCCGATGGAGTTCCTAGCCAGAGTGGACGAAGTACAGGGTGTTTCATATAAAACGCAACCCACTAATCAGCCTTCTGTAATATTTGAATTTACCGCCAAACTCCCCTACGTTTTACTGGAATAGACTCGACCAACAATCGAACATTGCGCCGGCGCAGTAAACTGCCACTGATACCTATGACAAAGCGATCATAATGCTCAGTGCATTGTTAGAGAGAAAATGTTTTTTTCGCAAGACGAACGTGTTTTTATTCTTGAGTCGTACTTTAGCACGCGGTCAGTGGTTGTAGTGCAAGAATCTTTTTGCCGTAAGTACCGTGATAAACCAGCACCTAACAAGACATCGAGTTTAATCAAATTTACGAGTTTTTAAAAGCCCTCATCGTAAAAATCTGCCGCCTGTGATTTCAGCCATTCATTAACGCCCGCCTTCAGCTCTTCGTCGTCTTCAAAGCGCTGTGTTGCCAGCCACTTTTTCATACGTATGAACAGGTGATAATCGCTCAGTGCCAGATCAGGGCTGTATGGGGGATGATTGAAAAGCTCCCAATCAAACTTTTCAGAAGTTCTTGCATTCGTGATGCTGTATGCGGTCGGGCGTTGTCGTGGAAGAACAATACCCCGGAGCTCAACTTACCGCGTCGCTTGTTTTGGATTGCTCTCCGCAGCTTTTTTAAGGTTTCACAGTAAATCTCGGAGTTGCTTGTGGTACCCCGTTCCATCAACTCTACCAGGAGAACCCCTTTTCTGTCCCAAAAAACTGTCACCATCATTTTCCTTGCTGACAAGGTCTGCACACACTTCCGCTCATCATCGTGCACATTGGTGCGGCCATTTTTAAACAGAACACACCACTGCCTTACTCCATTACATTCTTCCCATACACCTCACACAGTCGCCGATGAATGTCCACCGGTCTGCAGTTTTCTGCTTGCAGGACAGAAAAACCGGAAGGCTGAGGATGGGTGCAAGATAGTGCCCGAAAGTATTACTGAGCGCACTTCACAGCTCGTGGGATTTTCAATCGCAGCACTCATTTTAAAAATTATTATTAACAAGCACCTACAGCAACAAACCGCGAACACTTGAACAACTGAAGGTCAATATCGAACAAGCTGTTTTAAATATCAACCCAAATACTCTAAAAAAAGTTGCAAGAAACACAGTGAAAAGGGTGGAAGCGTGTATTCATGAAGATGGCGGCCACTTCCAGCATTTACTCTAGAATTTTAAGTATTGTAAAGTTTGGAAATAAAATATTTAATTAAATACTTTACATATGCCTTTTTATTTAAATGTAATTACTGACATAGATGGGTTGCGTTTTATGTGGAACACCCTTTATTAACGAGACACCAGATGGCCAGTCATCCGAGGCAATATAGATGAGTACTTCAAGGAAGTCAACGATAACTGGTGGATGGCGACGCGCCACGACATACAAAGCTACGCCGAATTTAAAGAATTATTCAAGGCGAAGTATTGGTCGGAAGGTACAAAGAACATCGTGAGGGACAATATCTGCTACGGAAGGTACGAGGCGATCAGAAGAACCACACTGACGGCTTATTTCCTCGGGAAAGTTTGTTTAGCGAGGAACCTCGAACCCAGGATTCCCGAAGAGAGTCTCGTGACTAAACTGGCATTTCACTATGAAGGAGGCATAGCCAGAGCGCGACTCAGTGGCCAAGTCAAGACAATTCAAGCGATGGCAGCACTACTCGAAGGGTACGAGCACGAGGGTTATTATCGCAGGAGTCGACAAGGCAATGATCGGTACACGGACCACGCGAATCAGAACAATAACAATAACAATTACGGAAACTATCGACCCAATTTCAATAATAATCGCAACAATAACAATAATAATGAACCATACAATAGGGCCCGTAATAATAATCCGAACGAGGGTAATCTAAATAGTAATCGAACAAACGGCTCGAATCACCAATTTAATCGAACAAACGGCCCATTTAACCAGGGTAATTGGCCGAATAATCAAGGTTACAACAACCAGAATTATAATCAACAGAACCGACCATACCGTAGGGTTAACTACGTGCGAGCCGGAAATAATGGTGGGGGGAGACGCTACTACCCACGACGAGCGAATTTCGGCAGTAGCCCACACCGACGCAATAGTTACGAAGAAGAGAGGAACGCGAGAAACGAAACCAGAAGGAGTCGAAGCCAAGAAGACTATCGACGGCCCAATTTCGAGGAAGACCGCCTTCAACATGGTAACAGAACCAACGACGATGAACCGCCACGGAATTCACTGGACAGACGGCAGGAAGAGGCTGAACCCTCTTTAAACTTATAGCGGCAGTGAGAACACGACATGGACCTTCACTGAACCGATCTATTGGGCATGATCACTTAGTAAATAACAACGTAACAGAACGAACCATTACTCTAATCAAAACAAATTTTTTGAAAAATCTACGGGACGAATTATTAGAAGAGGATGGCAACAAAACGGAACACAACAACACGGAAATCGCATATATAATCGCGGAAATAAATGGGGTATACGCCAAGATAATGATAGACACCGGCGCAAATGTGTCGCTAATCGATAATATTGAACTACATAAAATACAGGAAAAGAGCAAGAAGATTATACCTACACTACCTGTAAATAATATTGTATTGATAGGAGCAACAGGGCGTCAAAACAAGACCGTCAGAAAACAAGTTATGTTAGAATTAACGAGTAACGGCGAAACAATCTCTATGGAATTTTTGGTAGCCCATGGACTACCCTTTATGATGTTAATCGGCTGCGATATGCTGAGAAAGTGTTCAGCTGTTATAGATATGAGCAGAGCCAAAGTAACTCTTGACTCAAATTGTGTAAATTGGACGGCGAAGCTAATTGGAAGCGAAAGTGCCCCTTCGGACCGGGCCATTTACAATGTTAGGGAAATAAAAAACCATAGACAGTATACGCCGAATGATAATATATTTTACGAGAATGACGACGGCATCTTGTGGAGAGAAAAATTAGAAGAAATACGCACCTTTAAAAGAGAAACGAAGAATGCTCAACTAACAAATACACAGGTAGAGAAATTGATTAGTATATACAACGACTATCGACATGTATTTTCTGACACGCCTGGTAAGGTAAAAAACTATCAATGCGAAATAAGATTCAAAGAACCGGTGAATTTTAACCTATCGCGTATTCGCTAAAGGAAGCGGTAAGAGAAGAAATTAACCGTTTGTTAAGAGAAGATATAATTGAACCCAGCCATTCTCCATATACCAGCCCAATTCTAGCAGTTCCGAAGAAAAACGGGAAAGTGCGGATTTGCTTGGACGCACGGGAGATAAACAAAACCATAATTAATGACCGCACATCCCCGGGAGAGATAGAGGAGATCCTTAAAAAATTCCATGGTACCCGATTTATAAGTACTTGGGATACAGTCTGCGGGTATTGGCAGGTGGAATTATACCCGAACAGCCGCCAATACATGGCTTTCATATTCGAGGGGCGCAACTACCATTTCAAAAGACTACCTTTTGGACTGGTCAACTCCGTCGCAGTGTTCGTAAAGTGCATGGACCAAGTGTTAGGACAAGAAGCACTCCAATTCACTACGATTTACGTGGATGACTTACTTATCACATCAGCGAACTGGGAGGAACATTGCCAACGAGTAGAACATATTTTGAAGAAACTGTCCGAGAATAATATAACGTTGAAACTGGAAAAATCAAAATTCATCGCGGACGAAGTGCAGTTTCTGGGTTTTAACTTATCTGAACACGGAATCACACCATCTAAAGACAAAATCGAAGCGATCCAGCAATTTCCAACACCGAAGAATAAGAAACAATTGCAATCATTCTTAGGTATTTGCAATTATTAGCGCAAGTTCAAACAAAATTATTCAGAGTTGACATCACAATTTGCACATCAATTATCGTCAAAAAACAAATAGACATGGGGGCCAGACCAAGACACAACACTACAGTTAATTAAGACTAAATTCCTTGAAACCATTATGTTACACCACACGGATTTTACAAAACCATTTTATATGAATTGCGACGCTAGTGACGTCAGCCTAGGATCCGTATTATATCAGGAGGACGATGAAGAGAACCATCTAGTAATCAGCTTCGCTAGCAGAGTGCTTAAGAGTTGCCAGCGCAATTACAACGTAACCGAAAAAGAGTTACTAAGCGTCGTATTTGCCTGTAATAAATACCGAACATATATTTTAGGATACCCTATAACGGTTCGAACGGACCGCAAATCAATCTCTTTCTTAAAAAATTGTAAATTGAATCACGGTAGACTAACGAGATGGAGTCTAGTACTGCAAGAGTATAACATAAGTTGGGAGAACATCCCGGGTAAAAAGAATATTGCAGCAGACACCCTGTCCAGAATTAACGTAGTGGATCAGACGTTCGAAGGAGAGAAAGAAACAGTGATCAAATTGTATAATATAATTAAGAGCAGGTCTGACATAGTACAGAAAATTGGACAACACCAAAAACAAGACAGTAAAATAAATAGAATCCAACAAAGACTGACAGAACAAGACGAACACATTACATCATTCTATTGCATGCTCCAAGACACACTATTCATAAAGACTAAATTTGGTTACAACACCTGGAAGATAGTGGTACCTCGATCAACAGAAAAGGAATTGATTCTCGACTATCACATCCGATATGGTCACATGGGAGCCGTGAAGGTGGTCAAGGCACTCGAAGAACATACATGCATCAAGGATATGAACAGACGAGTACGAAATAATATTAAACATTGCCACATTTGCCAGCTTGTTAAATATAATAATGACCAAAAGGAGGGGATGATGATACCCATAACATCATCTTGCAAACTAGAGAAAGTTTTTATAGGTATATGTGGTCCATTTCCACGCAGCGGAGGGAGACATCAGTATACATTTCTAATCATGTTTGACCACTACACAAAATTCACCAAGTTATATGCAATAAACCGTGCAACTACACAGAAAATTTTAGGAATGATCATCCAACAATGTCTACCTGAAGTAGGAAACCCTAAATCAATAACCAGTGGCCACGGAACACAGTTTAGAGGAAAACGATGGAAGGAGACACTGATGAACAATGGTATAAAGACATACAAAACTTCTGTGTATCACCCAAGCAGCAACCCAGCTGAGAGAGTATTAAGGGAAGTAGGCAGATTACTCCGAACCTATTGTCACAACCAACAGCGGAGATGGTCGGAATATTTATCAATTGCAGAAGAATTTATCAACTTCGCTCATCATCAAGCCATTGATACCACCCCATACACAGCAATGTTCGAGAGACCTCCACCAAGGGAGATAGCAGAGTTAATTAACTTTCCTCGAAGTGAAGCATATCAGTTCGACAACATAAAATTTTACAATAAAATTCAGGAACGCACAGAGAAAAGAAGAAAGAAATACCAAGAACATCGACCCAAACCCATAGAATACAATGTCGGGGACAAAGTACTATTAAAAAACAGAGAACTGCCAAGTACAATAGAGGGAATAGCAAAGAAACTGTTACTGCTATACACCGGACCCTATACTATTACAAAAAAGAATGGGAATAATACATATGAAATCATGGGCATACAAACACAGAGAAAGAAAGGGACATATAACCAGTCATCAATAGAGATATTATTCAGAACAAGTATCAATTTAAACGTAAATTTCTCAAATCCCATAAAGGAATTCTTCAAAATGATCAGTTTTCGTAGGGGGACAATATGTAACAAGACATATAACCACAATATTTTAAGTATTAAAATATAAGTAACACGTGATAATAATTGAGGGGGCCAAGAACCATCAAGTATTTACAATGAGAATGCCAAGCATGAAACTACATAAACAACTAATAAAGAAGAATGAACTCACAACACAGGAGCTAATATAGTAATGGTAATAATAATTAATAACAAGAAAGAAAATGCACTAAATAGTGATTATACAACAGAAACAATAACCCAATAGATCCGGTCAGTAAGAAGCCAATAAACCATGAAATAAACATATTATAAGGAAGAAATAATAATACTGATGATATCAATCAGAATGGTGACCTAAGAAGAACTAAAACTACAAAAAAATGAGATAAGAAGGCCTAATGTGAAGTAAATAGCCAACACCAGTAAAGTACTAACTGAGAGACTTACAAATTGTAGACAAAACATTAACTGACTAACTTAGATGACCTATATATGACCACTAGTCTTGTAAATGAGTAGGGCATCCAATATTAGCCAAGAGAGTGAGAGTAACAATAATATTAATACAATAAGAAGCTGTAAACAACAGCATAATAGAATATTGTGAACAGCATTAATGTAAATAAAAAGAGAATCAAAATTGTTAAATGACAATAATGATTGTTAACTAAGTTATGGAAAAATGATAATAGAAAGAAAAGGGAACTAATTAATAAATTACAGGTGATAATTAATAACATAGTACTAGTAAAAACAAGATTAAAAATGTAAATTTGAATCAACTCAGTTCACCCATTGTTGCTATAAAGGGGGAAGACACATAACCTAAATACAGGTACTTTCCACCTAGATTAATACTTATCCATAACTAAAACATGTTTAAACTAAAATCTCTTGTACAAAAAATCAAGAAGAGGTGATAAGGTTTCTACCAGTGCCAAGATCAGCTACCTAGAGCAATATTTATGTGATAAATAATGCAAACCAAATGAACAAAAACAGACAAAATGAGAATCACCATGTAAAACTCAGATAAAACCTATTGTAAAATTAAACAGGAATAAAAAGGGGGATACCTGTATAACAAATAAGATGTTATATCACTAAGATGATGGTGTAAGAGAATTATTATCAGTAATGTAAAGTATAATAATAATAATTAAGCACATCTGTCATGAGCCACTAGATGTAAATACTGTTATTCAATTCTCAACGCGAAAGAGCGAACCAATGTATGAAAACACCAGATTAGAAATCAATGTAATAACTGCAGTGAACTATTCTCAACCAGACAGTGGCCTGAAGGGACACTACTTAATTAAAAAAGAAATAAAGTAAGGGGACACCTGATAGTACTATACAGAGGTCACTAAATAGACTAAAAAACCAGGGAATAACAATATATTCCCATTAACAAAGTCAACCAGTAGTTGTAATGACACTGTATATATAATTGGGACAACATAGAAATTGCCCAGAAACTATTTCTCATATATAATTAATCACTATAGTGAGTAGACTCATAGGCCTAACACAATGTTAGCATAAGAGATGTATTTTGTTCATAATCATAAGTAAATAATAAGTAAAGAGTGTAAAAGGACTCGAAAGGCATAATCTCGAAGAGATATGATTGTCATTAGCTAGTCATAATCCAAGAATATATAAACTTAGTCATAAATAGTGCAGTGTTAATTTCAAACAATATCTTCCTTAATCATGGACGAAAACATATCATGTGTGACTCTAAATTAAGAGCCAAATATTCGCCATGCAGTGGTAAGCTCAGATTCACAATCTAAGGAGTGATAAGAAAGTTATGTCAATTTTAAAAATATTTGAGTTAATTTGGAAAAATGTCTAGCGTCAGTTCGTAATCTCGAACCCAGCCATCCACGCTTATTACAACAATTAAATAATTTCGCGAAGGGGGTATGTGCGCTAAAGTAAAGATCGTCAGCCAATCAAACAAGGGAAATCGACAAATTTTACAAGGATTGCAGACGGGAATGGCAGCAACATACACCACCTCGAGGCACTTTTTGAATAACCTTTGATGAGTACAGACGGCAGCTCGACTTCGCCAGAAAATAGCTGTTTAACCTAGCTTGTGCGCGTCATCGATGTAAACAGAAGCAAACCTCAATTTGTGTGATATCATAACAACATTACAATTGAAGCTGAATGAAGAATAAACAGTGCGAATACATGAATTGCTAAGTGTATAATCCCTAGCAATTCCGCGATTTACAGGGAGTAAAGTGATTTTTTATATTAATTAAGGAAGTTGAGAAATGACAATATATTTATCGAACAACATTAATGCAATGTGTATAGACTAAAGTATAAAGGGCATTGCACCCTATTAATTTCATTCAACAATTGTTTATCGAGAGAATCCTCAAATTCATTTTTATATAATTAATAAATACGGTAAGAGTTCTGAAGACAATAATAGTCTGTTCTATATAAACACTGAGTGTGTTACAATTAATAACACCTAAATGAAGTTATTAACGTTAAACCAAGATTAAACTAACGATAGTTAGTAAGTTACTTGAGAATTGTCAGCTGACGAAATTAATTAACGAAAGTTAACCAATGCAAATATAATTTATATTTATTAATTTAGGAAGAGTCTACTACTATTGAAATATTTCTATAAATTATTAATAAAGGAAGGTCGCATCAAGCGACATAATATACTAATAACTAAACGATTACCTCTTTGAAGGAATCCAGTATAACGGTTCAGATGACTCTTTAAGGAACACTGAATTGAGTTATTATTTTATTGCGTTCACATTTTATGTATTGTAAAGAGTTCTTTCAACGTTCATTAAGTCATTTAATATTCATTGTCGATTCACAATTAAACAAGTTAACCTATAATGCCGGAATCAGGCATGGTCATTATTTTATCTATTATACATTAAGATGTAATTGATTTGTAACCACTCTCCGACTACCTAATAATGGTAGAATAAGTTTTCTAGTTACTTTATTTGTATTCTGCAAGCTAAAAGAACCTACACCTTAGTAAAATAGTTAACCGAAAAATATGTTAATCCAGGCTGATGTTTGTAGATCAGAATTACCAACCCTGAAACAACTTTTTATAAAATTAAATTCCAATGTAAAACAAATTTGAACCTAGAACGGTTTATGATATTTTAAAACAATTCAAGTGATGTTAAAATGAAATAAATTATAATTTTCATACAGCAAATTAGAGTCAGATGGTTTATTTCAATAGACTAGGTCATTACAGAATAGGTGAATCTCTCTCAATGGATGGCACGACAGACAGCGGCAATTTGAATTGTGGTAATTAAATCTAACATTAGATTGTCACATCAACACTGCGAAGTCAGCCAGACTCACTTCAAGTAAGTAGTTATTTCATACAAAACTAAATGTACTTTCAGTGAGAGATCAACTTCACAGATTCACCTAGTCAACCGAAGAAACGTCTCACCATAAACAAACTTCGAAGAAAAATAAAATGAACAATTTTTAACACTTTAAATATTTTTTTAAAACAACGTCAAGAGACATTAACCGAATTAATTAATGGAATTAACCCAACATTAATTAATTTAATTAAACCATTAAATTAAATTAAAATAAATTAAATTCAAACAAAAATAAATAAACTTCAAGTTAAATTAAATAAAACGCAATTGAAAAAGGACCACGTATCATCTGATCTTATACAAATTGGCGCACCAACGTAAGAGGCTCGAATTAGGTCAAAACTAATTCTAAATAAATAAATAAAAACCAATTTACCTAATTTCTAGCAGCAGCTGTAGTACAAAAAACTAGAGATCCATAAAAGAGCGACATCGAGGAAACGCGCGGCGGACGCGGAACAGGAAATAAACATGGACGAAAAGGAGGCGACGCCGGTGGAAGACATCGAAGCGAGATTACCTCTCATGGAACCGAACAGACCCGAACAAACCACGGAGAGTGTGTACATGAATAGCCTTATGGAATTTCTCAAGAAAATAGACGACAGCAATAAAGAAATGAAGGAGGAATTAAAGGAAAACAACCGACAATTAAATATGGAATCGTTAAATAAGAAAATGGATTACAACAGTAAGAAAATAGACGAGTTGAAACAAGATAGCCAGAAGAACATGGAAGCCTTGAATGAGAAAATAGAGGAGGAGATGACCGAAGTTAGAAAATAAATCTCCGAAATAAACGAGAAATGGAGACAAACCAGCCATGAACTGCAACAAGCGAAGGAAAATATTAATACAAATATGAACGATATGGAGGAAGATCATCAGATTAGGTTTGAATCGGTACGACAGGAGACACAAGATGAGATGGTACGACTGCGATCAAACATCGGAGAGAGGTGCGTGGGCATCGAGACCACAGTCAATGGAGTACGAACTCAAGTTAGTGAAAACCAAGAGAAGATAGAAGAGCTACAACGCCGAGAAATCCCCAAAATCAGAGAGGAACGTGAAACTATCGGCAACCGACCAATGATCGTACCACACCTCCAAAATACGGAAAATCGAGAAGCCATGAACTTCAGGGCATACAAGAAGAACCCGATGGAGTTCCTAGCCAGAGTGGACGAAGTACAGGGTGTTTCATATAAAACGCAACCCACTAATCAGCCTTCTGTAATATTTGAATTTACCGCCAAACTCCCCTACGTTTTACTGGAATAGACTCGACCAACAATCGAACATTGCGCCGGCGCAGTAAACTGCCACTGATACCTATGACAAAGCGATCATAATGCTCAGTGCATTGTTAGAGAGAAAATGTTTTTTTCGCAAGACGAACGTGTTTTTATTCTTGAGTCGTACTTTAGCACGCGGTCAGTGGTTGTAGTGCAAGAATCTTTTTGCCGTAAGTACCGTGATAAACCAGCACCTAACAAGACATCGAGTTTAATCAAATTTACGAGTTTTTAAAAGCCCTCATCGTAAAAATCTGCCGCCTGTGATTTCAGCCATTCATTAACGCCCGCCTTCAGCTCTTCGTCGTCTTCAAAGCGCTGTGTTGCCAGCCACTTTTTCATACGCATGAACAGGTGATAATCGCTCAGTGCCAGATCAGGGCTGTATGGGGGATGATTGAAAAGCTCCCATCCAAACTTTCTCAGAAGTTCTTGCATTCGTGATGCTGTATGCGGTCGGGCGTTGTCGTGGAAGAACAATACCCCGGAGCTCAACTTACCGCGTCGCTTGTTTTGGATTGCTCTCCGCAGCTTTTTTAAGGTTTCACAGTAAATCTCGGAGTTGCTTGTGGTACCCCGTTCCATCAACTCTACCAGGAGAACCCCTTTTCTGTCCCAAAAAACTGTCACCATCATTTTCCTTGCTGACAAGGTCTGCACACACTTCCGCTCATCATCGTGCACATTGGTGCGGCCATTTTTAAACAGAACACACCACTGCCTTACTCCATTACATTCTTCCCATACACCTCACACAGTCGCCGATGAATGTCCACCGGTCTGCAGTTTTCTGCTTGCAGAAATCGTATTACTGAGCGCACTTCACAGCTCGTGGGATTTTCAATCGCAGCACTCATTTTAAAAATTATTATTAACAAGCACCTACAGCAACAAACCGCGAACACTTGAACAACTGAAGGTCAATATCGAACAATCTGTTTTAAATATCAACCCAAATACTCTAAAAAAAGTTGCAAGAAACACAGTGAAAAGGGTGGAAGCGTGTATTCATGAAGATGGCGGCCACTTCCAGCATTTACTCTAGAATTTTAAGTATTGTAAAGTTTGGAAATAAAATATTTAATTAAATACTTTACATATGCCTTTTTATTTAAATGTAATTACTGACATAGATGGGTTGCGTTTTATGTGGAACACCCTTTATTAACGAGACACCAGATGGCCAGTCATCCGAGGCAATATAGATGAGTACTTCAAGGAAGTCAACGATAACTGGTGGATGGCGACGCGCCACGACATACAAAGCTACGCCGAATTTAAAGAATTATTCAAGGCGAAGTATTGGTCGGAAGGTACAAAGAACATCGTGAGGGACAATATCTGCTACGGAAGGTACGAGGCGATCAGAAGAGCCACACTGACGGCTTATTTCCTCGGGAAAGTTTGTTTAGCGAGGAACCTCGAACCCAGGATTCCCGAAGAGAGTCTCGTGACTAAACTGGCATTTCACTATGAAGGAGGCATAGCCAGAGCGCGACTCAGTGGCCAAGTCAAGACAATTCAAGCGATGGCAGCACTACTCGAAGGGTACGAGCACGAGGGTTATTATCGCAGGAGTCGACAAGGCAATGATCGGTACACGGACCACGCGAATCAGAACAATAACAATAACAACAATTACGGAAATTATCGACCCAATTTCAATAATAATCGCAACAATAACAATAATAATGAACCATACAATAGGGCCCGTAATAATAATCCGAACGAGGGTAATCTAAATAGTAATCGAACAAACAGCCCGAATCACCAATTTAATCGAACAAACGGGCCATTTAACCAGGGTAATCGGCCGAATAATCAAGGTTACAACAACCAGAATTATAATCAACAGAACCGACCATACCGTAGGGTTAACTACGTGCGAGCCGGAAATAATGGTGGGGGGAGACGCTACTACCCACGACGAGCGAATTTCGGCAGTAGCCCACACCGACGCAATAGTTACGAAGAAGAGAGGAACCCGAGAAACGAAACCAGAAGGAGTCGAAGCCAAGAAGACTATCGACGGCCCAATTTCGAGGAAGACCGCCTTCAACATGGTAACAGAACCAACGACGATGAACCGCCACGGAATTCACTGGACAGACGGCAGGAAGAGGCTGAACCCTCTTTAAACTTATAGCGGCAGTGAGAAAACGACATGGACCTTCACTGAACCGATCTATTGGGCATGATCACTTAGTAAATAACAACGTAACAGAACGAACCATTACTCTAATCAAAACAAATTTTTTGAAAAATCTACGGGACGAATTATTAGAAGAGGATGGCAACAAAACGGAACACAACAACACGGAAATCGCATATATAATCGCGGAAATAAATGGGGTATACGCCAAGATAATGATAGACACCGGCGCAAATGTGTCGCTAATCGATAATATTGAACTACATAAAATACAGGAAAAGAGCAAGAAGATTATACCTACACTACCTGTAAATAATACTGTATTGATAGGAGCAACAGGGCGTCAAAACAAGACCGTCAGAAAACAAGTTATGTTAGAATTAACGAGTAACGGCGAAACAATCTCTATGGAATTTTTGGTAGCCAATGGACTACCCTTTATGATGTTAATCGGCTGCGATATGCTGAGAAAGTGTTCAGCTGTTATAGATATGAGCAGAGCCAAAGTAACTCTGGACTCAAATTGTGTAAATTGGACGGCGAAGCTAATTGGAAGCGAAAGTGCCCCTTTGGACCGGGCCATTTACAATGTTAGGGAAATAAAAAACCATAGACAGTATACGCCGAATGATAATATATTTTACGAGAATGATGACGGCATCTTGTGGAGAGAAAAATTAGAGAAATACGCACCTTTAAAAGAGAAACGAAGAATGCTCAACTAACAAATACACAGGTAGAGAAATTGATTAGTATATACAACGACTATCGACATGTATTTTCTGACACGCCTGGTAAGGTAAAAACTATCAATGCGAAATAAGATTCAAAGAACCGGTGAATTTTAACCATAAATCTTATCCCATCGCGTATTCGCTGAAGGAAGCGGTAAGAGAAGAAATTAACCGTTTGTTAAGAGAAGATATAATTGAACCCAGCCATTCTCCATATACCAGCCCAATTCTAGCAGTTCCGAAGAAAAACGGGAAAGTGCGGATTTGCTTGGACGCACGGGAGATAAACAAAACCATAATTAATGACCGCACATCCCCGGGAGAGATAGAGGAGATCCTTAAAAAATTCCATGGTACCCGATTTATAAGTACTTGGGATACAGTCTGCGGGTATTGGCAGGTGGAATTACACCCGAACAGCCGCCAATACATGGCTTTCATATTCGAGGGGCGCAACTACCATTTCAAAAGACTACCCTTTGGACTGGTCAACTCCGTCGCAGTGTTCGTAAAGTGCATGGACCAAGTGTTAGGACAAGAAGCACTCCAATTCACTACGATTTACGTGGATGACTTGCTTATCACATCAGCGAACTGGGAGGAACATTGCCAACGAGTAGAACATATTTTGAAGAAACTGTCCGAGAATAATATAACGTTGAAACTGGAAAAATCAAAATTCATCACGGACGAAGTGCAGTTTCTGGGTTTTAACTTATCTGAACACGGAATCACACCATCTAAAGACAAAATCGAAGCGATCCAGCAATTTCCAACACCGAAGAATAAGAAACAATTGCAATCATTCTTAGGTATTTGCAATTATTATCGCAAGTTCACACAAAATTATTCAGAGTAGACATCACAATTTGCACATCAATTATCGTCAAAAAACAAATAGACATGGGGGCCAGACCAAGACACAACACTACAGTTAATTAAGACTAAATTCCTTGAAACCATTATGTTACACCACACGGATTTTACAAAACCATTTTATATGAATTGCGACGCTAGTGACGTCAGCCTAGGATCTGTATTATATCAGGAGGACGATGAAGAGAACCATCTAGTAATCAGTTTCGCTAGCAGAGTGCTTAAGAGTTGCCAGCGCAATTACAACGTAACCGAAAAAGAGTTACTAAGCGTCGTATTTGCCTGTAATAAATACCGAACATATATTTTAGGATACCCTATAACGGTTCGAACGGACCGCAAATCAATCTCTTTCTTAAAAAATTGTAAATTGAATCACGGTAGACTAACGAGATGGAGTCTAGTACTGCAAGAGTATAACATAAGTTGGGAGAACATCCCGGGTAAAAAGAATATTGCAGCAGACACCCTGTCCAGAATTAACGTAGAGGATCAGACGTTCGAAGGAGAGAAAGAAACAGTGATCAAATTGTATAATATAATTAAGAGCAGGTCTGACATAGTACAGAAAATTGGACAACGCCAAAAACAAGACAGTAAAATAAACAGAATCCAACAAAGACTGACAGAACAAGACGAACACATTACATCATTCTATTGCATGCTCCAAGACACACTATTCATAAAGACTAAATTTGGTTACAACACCTGGAAGATAGTGGTACCTCGATCAATAGAAAAGGAATTGATTCTCGACTATCACATCGGATATGGTCACATGGGAGCCGTGAAGGTGGTCAAGGCACTCGAAGAACATACATGCATCAAGGATATGAACAGACGAGTACGAAATAGTATTAAACATTGCCACATTTGCCAGCTTGTTAAATATAATAATGACCAAAAGGAGGGGATGATGATACCCATAACATCATCTTGCAAACTAGAGAAAGTTTTTATAGATATATGTGGTCCATTTCCACGCAGCGGAGGGAGACATCAGTATACATTTCTAATCATGTTTGACCACTACACAAAATTCACCAAGTTATATGCAATAAACCGTGCAACTACACAGAAAATTTTAGGAATGATCATCCAACAATGTCTACCTGAAGTAGGAAACCCTAAATCAATAATCAGTGGCCACGGAACACAGTTTATAGGAAAACGATGGAAGGAGACACTGATGAACAATGGTATAAAAACATACAAAACTTCTGTGTATCACCCAAGCAGCAACCCAGCTGAGAGAGTATTAAGGGAAGTAGGCAGATTACTCCGAACCTATTGTCACAACCAACAGCGGAGATGGTCGGAATATTTATCAATTCCAGAAGAATTTATCAACTTAGCTCATCATCAAGCCATTGATACCACCCCATACACAGCAATGTTCGAGAGACCTCCACCAAGGGAGATAGCAGAGTTAATTAACTTTCCTCGAAGTGAAGCATATCAGTTCGACAACATAAAATTTTACAATAAAATTCTGGAACGCACAGAGAAAAGAAGAAAGAAATACCAAGAACATCGACCCAAACCCATAGAATACAATGTCGGGGACAAAGTACTATTAAAAAACAGAGAACTGCCAAGTACAATAGAGGGAATAGCAAAGAAACTGTTACTGCTATATACCGGACCCTATACTATTACAAAAAAGAATGGGAATAATACATATGAAATCATGGGCATACAAACACAGAGAAAGAAAGGGACATATAACCAGTCATCAATAGAGATATTATTCAGAACAAGTATCAATTTAAACGATAATTTCTCAAATCCCATAAACGAATTCTTCAAAATGATCTATTTTCATGGGGGGACAATACGTAACAAGACATATAACCACAATATTTTAAGTATCAAAATATAAGTAACACGTGATAATAATTGAGGGGGACAAGAACCATCAAGTATTTACAATGAGAATGCCAAGCATGAAACTACATAAACAACTAATAAAGAAGAATGAACTCACAACACAGGAGCTAATATAGTAATGGTAATAATAATTAATAACAAGAAAGAAAATGCACTAAATAGTGATTATACAACAGAAACAATAACCCAATAGATCCGGTCAGTAAGAAGCCAATAAACCATGAAATAAACATATTATAAGGAAGAAATAATAATACTGATGATATCAATCAGAATGGTGACCTAAGAAGAACTAAAACTACAATAAAATATCGGTATGGAGAACCATACATGACTTCCATATTCTAAGACTTATAATATGAAATATGCTTGCCTGCCAAGCACGATATATTTTCTAATATATACATAATTTACATTAAAATGAAAAAATTATAATTTTATTGCCTGGCAACAAAATTATTTTATTTTTAACAATTACCATTGTTTGAAAAAGTTTAAATGAATTTTCAAGTACTTTATTCTTGTTAAAACGTAAAAGGTTGCAGGTAAACTACCCCTTCCCCTTAACCGATCTTCACCAAAATCTAATGGCCTTGAGTCTTCTACAATTCACTTACGTATGCAAAAAATTATTTGATTCTGTTTGAATTTGCGGCAGTTATCGTTTGCCATAGAAAATACGCTTTATAACAAACGTTGCAGGTAAACTACCCCTTCCCCTCAACCGATCTTCACCAAAAACAAAAGGTCTTGAGTACTCTACAAACCAGGGCTGTATGCAGAAAATTATTTGATTATGTTTGAATTTGCGGCTGTTATCGTTTGCCATAGAAAATAACCTTGTTAAAAAAACGTTGTAGGTAAACTACCCCTTTCCCTTAACCGATCTTCACCAAAAACAATAGGTCTTGAGAACTCTACAATTTAGGGCTGTATGCAAATAATCTTTTGATTCTGTTTGAATTTACGGCTGTTATCGTTTCCCATAGGAAATACCCTTGTTAAAACAGAAAACGTTACAGGTAAACTACCCCTTCACCTTAACCGATCTTCACCAAAATCAACAGATCTTGAGAACTCTACAATTCAGGGCTGTATGCGAAACATTATTTGATTCAGTTTTAATTTGCGGCTGTTATCGTTTGGCAAAAAAAAAAATTTCCCTTGATAAAAAAAAACCGTTGCAGGTAAACTACCCCTTTCCCTCAACCGATCTTCACCAAAAACAATAGGTCGTGAGTACTCTACAAATCAGGGCTGTATGTAAAAAGTTATTTGATTCTGTTTGAATTTGCGGCAGTTATCGTTTGCCATAGAAAAACAAGTACTTTACTCTTGTTAAAACGTAAAAGGTTGCAGGTAAACTACCCCTTCCCCTTAACCGATCTTCACCAAAATCGAAAGTTATTGAGACCTCTACAATTCAGGGATGTATGCAAAAAATTATTTGATTCTGTTTGAATTTGCGGCTGTTATCGTTTGCCATAGAAAATACGCTTGATAAAAAAACGTTGCAGGTAAACTACCCCTTCCCCTTAACCGATCTTCACCAAAAACAATAGGTCTTGAGAACTCTACAAATCAGGGCTGTATGCAAAACATTATTTGATTCTGTTTGAATTTGCGGCTGTTATCGTTTGCCATAGAAAATACGCTTGATAAAAAAACGTTGCAGGTAAACTACCCCTTCCCCTTAACCGATCTTCACCAAAAACAATAGGTCTTGAGAACTCTACAAATCAGGGCTGTATGCAAAACATTATTTGATTCTGTTTGAATTTGCGGCTGTTATCGTTTGCCATAGAAAATACGCTTGATAAAAAAACGTTGCAGGTAAACTACCCCTTCCCCTTAACCGATCTTCACCAAAAACAATAGGTCTTGAGTACTCTACAAATCAGGGCTGTATGCAAAACATTATTTGATTCTGTTTGAATTTGCGGCTGTTATCGTTTGCCATAGAAAATACCCTTGTTAAAAAAACGTTGCAGGTAAACTACCCCTTTCCCTCAACCGAACTTCACCAAAAACAATAGGTCTTGAGAACTCTACAATTTAGGGCTGTATGCAAATAATCTTTTGATTCTGTTTGAATTTGCGGCTGTTATCGTTTGCCATAGGAAATACCCTTGTTAAAACATAAAACGTTACAGGTAAACTACCCCTTTCCCTTAACCGATCTTCACCAAAATCAACAGATCTTGAGAACTCTACAATTCAGGGTTGTATGCGAAACATTATTTGATTCTGTTTGAATTTGCGGCTGTTATCGTTTGCCAAACAAACAAAATTACCCTTGCTAAAAAAAAACCGTTGCAGGTAAACTACCCCTTTCCCTTAACCGATCTTCACCAAAAACAATAGGTCGCGAGTACTCGGCAAATCAGGGCTGCATGCAAAAAATTATTTGATTCTGTTTGAATTTGCGGCAGTTATCGTTTGCCATAGAAAAAAAATCTACAGACACACAGACACACAGACAGACACACAGACACACACACAGACACACACACAGACACTTTTCGGAAAACGACTTTTTTCATGTTTTGAGTGTAGTAGAATCAGAATCTGCAATAATCTCGAACACGATTTTTTTTGCCATCACCATACTTCCATTCCTTAAGGAATATGGAAGTAAAATGAGATAAGAAGGCCTAATGTGAAGTAAATAGCCAACACCAGTAAAGTACTAACTGAGAGACTTACAAATTGTAGACAAAACATTAACTGACTAACTTAGATGACCTATATATGACCACTAGTCTTGTAAATGAGTACGGCATCCAATATTAGCCAAGAGAGTGAGAGTAACAATAATATTAATACAATAAGAAGCTGTAAACAACAGCATAATAGCATATTATGAACAGCATTAATGTAAATAAAAAGAGATCCAAATTGTTAAATAACAATAATGATTGTTAACTAAGTTATGGAAAAATGATAATAGAAAGAAAAGGGAACTAATTAATAAATTACAGGTGATAATTAATAACATAGTACTAGTAAAAACAAGATTAAAAATGTAAATTTGAATCAACTCAGTTCACCCATTGTTGCTATAAAGGGGGAAGACACATAACCTAAATACAGGTACTTTCCACCTAGATTAATACTTATCCATAACTAAAACATGTTTAAACTAAAATCTCTTGTACACAAAATCAACAAGAGGTAATAACGTTTCTACCAGTGCCAAGATCAGCTACCTAGAGTAGTATTTATATGATAATTAATGCAAACCAAATGAACAAAAACAGACAAAATGAGAATCACCATGTAAAACTCAGATAAATCCTATTGTAAAATTAAACAGGAATAAAAAGGGGGATACCTGTATAATAAATAAGATGTTATATCACTAAGATGATGGTGTAAGAGAATTATTATCAGTAATGTAAAGTATAATAATAATACTAATTAAGCACATCTGTCATGAGACACTAGATGTAAATACTGTTATTCAATTCTCAACGCGAAAGAGCGAACCAATGTATGAAAACACCAGACTAGAAATCAATGTAATAACTGCAGTGAACTATTCTCAACCAGACAGTGGCCTGAAGGGACACTACTTAATTAAAAAAGAAATAAAGTAAGGGGACACCTGATAGTATTATACAGAGGTCACTAAATAGACTAAAAACTAGGGAATAACAATATATTCCCATTAACAAAGTCAACCAGTAGTTGTAATGACACTGTATATATAATTGGGACAACATAGAAATTGCCCAGAAACTATTTCTCATATATAATTAATCAATATAGTGAGTAGACTCATAGGCCTAAAACAATGTTAGCATAAGAGATGTATTTTGTTCGTAATCATAAGTAAATAATAAGTAAGGAGTGTAAAAGGACTCGAAAGGCGTAATCTCGAAGAGATATGATTGTCATTAGCTAGTCATAATCCAAGAATATATAAACTTAGTCATAAATAGTGCACAGTGTTAATCTCAAACAATATCTTCCTTATCATGGACGAAAACATATCATGTGTGGACTCTAAATTAAGAGTCAAATATTCGCCATGCAGTGGTAAGCACAGATTCACAATCTATGGAGTGATAAGAAAGTTATGTCAATTTTAAAAATATTTGAGTTAATTTGGAAAAATGTCTAGCGCCAGTTCGTAATCTCGAACCCAGCCACCCACGCTTATTACAACAATTAAATAATTTCGCTAAGGGGGTATGTGTGCTAAAGTAAAGATCGTCAGCCAATCTAACAAGAGAAATCGACAAATTTTACAAGGATTGCAGACGGGAATGGCAGCAACATACGCCACCTCGAGGAACTTTTTGAATAACCTTTGATGAGTACAGAAGGCAGCTCGACTTCGCCAGAAAACAGCTGTTTAACCTAGCTTGTGCGCGTCATCGATGTAAACAGAAGCAAACTTCAATTTGTGTGATATCATAACAACATTACAATTGAAGCTGAATGAAGAATAAACAGTGCGAATACATGAATTGCTAAGTGTATAATCCCTAGCAATTCCGCGATTTACAGGAAGTAAAGTGATTTTTTATATTAATTAAGGAAGTTGAGAAATGATGATATCTTTATCGAACAACATTAATGCAATGTGTATAGACTAAAGTATAAAGGACATTGCATCCTATTAATTTCATTCAACAATTGTTTATCGAGAGAATCCTCAAATTCATTTTTATATAATTAATAAATACGGTAAGAGTTCTGAAGACAATAATAGTCTGTTCTATATAAACACTGAGTGTGTTACAATTAATAACACCTAAATGAAGTTATTAACGTTAAACCAAGATTAAACTAACGATAGTTAGTAAGTAATTTGAGAATTATCAGCTGACGAAATTAATTAACGAAAGTTAACCAATGCAAATATAATTTATGTTTATTAATTTAGGAAGAGTCTACTACTATTGAAATGTTTCTATATCTATATATATAAAAGAGAAATACCACTGACTCACTGATTCATCACGAAATCTCCGAAACTATAACACCTAGAAACTTGAAATTTGGCATGTAGTTTCCTTATGTGATGTAGGTATCCACTAAGAAGGGATTTTTGGAAATTCGACCTTTAAAGGGAGAAAAAGGGGGGGAAGTTTGACTGACATAGAATCAATGTAGAGCAAAAACTACTGAATGGATATCAATGAAACTTTGAACATAGCTTCATTATAGGTCTTAGGTGCTCGCTAAGAAACGGTTTTAAAAACTTTCACTCCTAAGGAGCAAACCCCCCCACATTGTATGTATGTATGTTCCACATCTCCTCCTAAACCACTGGACCGATTTCAACCAAACTTGGCACAAATATTTTACGTGACGGGAGAACCAACATAGGTGAGGTGCTTTTTTCGATGGGGTCCTTTGGGGGGTTCCTTGGGGTCTTCCACATCTCCTCCTAAACCACTGGACCGATTTCAACCAAACTTGGCACAAATATTTTACGCGACGGGAGAACCAACATAGGTGAGGTGCTTTTTTCGATGGGGTTCTTTGGGGTCTTCCACATCTCCTCCTAAACCACTGGACCGATTTCAACCAAACTTGGCACAAATATTTTACACAATGGGAGAACCAACATAGGATAGGTGTTTTTTCGATGGGGTCCTTTGGGGGTTCTTTGGGGTCTTCCACATCTCCTCCTAAACCACTGGACCGATTTCAACCAAACGTGGCACAAATATTTTACGCGACGGGAGATTCAACATAGGATAGGTGTTTTCTTCGATGGGGTCCTTTGGGGGGTTCTTTGGGGTCTTCCACGTCTCCTCCTAAACCACTGGACCGATTTCAACCAACCTTGGCACAAATATTTTACGCAACGGGAGAACCAACATAGGAGCTGTTTTCTTCGATGGGGTCCTTTGGGGTCTTCCACATCTCCTCCTAAACCACTGGACCGATTTCAACCAAACTTGGCACAAATATTTTACTCAACGGGAGAACCAACGTAGGGTAGGTGTTTTTTCGATACGATCCTTCGGGGGTCCTTTGGGGTCTTCCACATCTCCTCCTAAACCACTGGACCGATTTCAACCAAACTTGGCACAAATATTTTACGCAACGGGAGAACCAACATAGGATAAGTGTTTTTTCGATACGATCCTTTGGGGGATCCTTTGGGTCTTAAAAACTATTAGATCTGGTTACTAAGGCAACCCAATAGAATAGATTCTGGTTACCATAGCATCGGTGGAAGTCTCCCGCGTAGGAAATAGCGCGGGAGTCGTCCGACGGGCCTTCCCCGGAGTTCATCCACGGAACCCGGGGAGTCTTAGGTCGGATCCCGCAAAAGACAGCGGGGCCAGAGTCCACGGTTCTTATAAATAAAGATATAGGTTATGATATCAAAGGTGGTGTATGCATCTTAAGAAACTTCTTAATAGTGTGTGAATTCAGAGTTGTTTCATTTTGAATTTAAAAGTGGATAAGTTAAGATCGAAGTAAGTTATAAGCGAGTATAAAAAACAAAGTTTTGATAGCAAATGTTTTCAGATCATAGTGTTCAGACAATATAAATGCACTTGCTTCAGTTTGAATTTAAAAATTGATAAGCTGAAATCTATAGATGTATTGTATTGTTAGAATAAGTTTAGGAGACACTAATTTAACAAATGCCTTATTTCAACATTAACACAATGAATTATAAAAGACAGTAAATACGCAGCGCGTGAAAGTACTGTAGACATTTTATTGAAAACTAATTTAGCTGTTCGCCCTCTCCCAGAATTAGAAATCGAGCAGAAGCATCACGCGCAACAGAATTCTTCTCCAGATATAAGAATACAGTTTATGACATGTTCTTAAACAGGTGCGCTACAGAGTATTCCTCCAGTGAGAATGCGAACGTAACAATATAAGGAAGATTATACAATATACAAGTAATATAACGTTAGAACAAGAATAGGTGCCTATGAGCCTATGAATAAATTATGAACCCGAGCAACGCTGGGTAAATCGGCTAGATATAGATATCTATATAAGCCAAATACCACTGACTGACTCACTGATCACGATATCTCTGAAACCACTGAATGGATATCAATAAAAGTTTGAACGTAGCTTCATCATAGGTCTTAGGTGTTCACTAAGAAACGGTTTTAAAAACTTTCACTCCTAAGGGGCAAAAAACCAAATAATGAAATTTATCGCGGGAATTGCATACTTTGTAAATGAAGTGGTTGACATCTCAGTTTATTGGAAACCCCGAATACATTTAGTTCTGAGTTTTTAATCATTGTTTTAAATTGAAAAACTTCATTGTTTGCAGGTTCTTACAGTCGAGAAAATTTCGAAGTTCAATTAATTAATAAATGTATGTCCTTTTTTTCTCGGAAACGGCTCTAACGATTTTCTCGAAATAAATAATAAATAGCTGTTGCTACGAATGTAAATAAACAAACTAAGAGTTGAGAATTTGTACAATCTATCTAATCCTATACTATTAAGCGAGCAATAATTGTACAATTACGTACAAAGTGAAACTCCGTAGCGAAGCACGGGTATTTTGCTAGGTATTTAGCAAAAACTACTGAATGGATATCAATGAAACTTTCAACATAGCTTCATCATAGGTCTTAGATGCTCACTAAGAAACGGTTTAAAAACTTTCACTCCTAAGTGGTAAACCCCCCCCCCCCACATTGTATGTATGTATCTATGTATGTATGTTCCATATCTCCTCCTAAACCACTGGACCGATTTCAACCAAACTTGGCACAAATATTTTACACGACAGGAGAACCAACATAGGAGAGGTGCTTTTTTTGATGGGGTCCTTTGGGGGGTCCTTTGGGGTCTTCCACATCTCCTCCTAAACCACTGGACCGATTTCAACCAACCTTGGCACAAATATTTTACGCAACGGGAGAACCAACATAGGATAGGTGTTTTCTTCGATGGGGTCCTTTGGGGTCTTCCACATCTCCTCCTAAACCACTGGACCGATTTCAACCAAACATGGCACAAATATTTTACGCAACGGGAGAACCAACATAGGACAGGTGTTTTTTTCGATACGATCCTCTGGGGGGTCCTTTGGGTCTTAAAAAACTATTAGATCTGGTTACTATGGCAACCCAATAGAATAGATTGTGGTTACCATAGCATCGGTGGATGTCTCCCGCGTAGGAAATAGTGCGGGAGTCGTCCAACGGGCCTTCCCCAGAACGATACCTCTGAAACCTTCTGGTTTCACGATATCTCTGAATCCACTGAATGGATATCAATGAAACTTTGAACATAGCTTCATCATAGGTCTTAGGTGCTCAAACTTTCACTCCTAAGGGGCAAAAAACCAAATACTGAAATTTATCCACGGTAAGTGGTTGACATCTCAGTTTACTGGAAACCCCGAATACATTTAGTCCTGAGTTTTTAATTATTGTTTTAAATCGAAAAAACTTCGTTCTTTGCAGGTTCTTATAGTCGAGAAAATTTCGAAGTTCAATTAATTAATAAATGTATGTCCTTTTTTTCTCGGAAACGGCTCTAACGATTTTCTCGAAATAAATAATAAATAGCTGTTGCTATGAATGTAAATAAACAAACTAAGAGTTGAAAATTTGTACAATCTATCTAATCCTATCCTATTAAGCGAGCAATAATTGTACAATTACGTACAACATGAAACTCCGTAGTGAAGGACGGGTATTTTGCTAGTATTATTAATAAAGGAAGGTCGTATCAAGCGACATAATATACTAATAACTAAACGATTACCTCTTTGAAGGAATCCAGTATAACGGTTCAGATGACTCTTTAAGGAACACTGAATTGAGTTATTATTTTATTGCATTCACATTTTATGTATTGTAAAGAGTTCTTTCAACGTTCATTAAGTCATTTAACATTCACTGTCGATTGACAATTAAACAAGTTAACCTATAATGCCGGAATCAGGCATGGTCATTATTTTATCTATTATACATTAAGATGTAATTGATTTGTAACCACTCTCCGACTACCTAATAATGGTAGAATAATTTTCTATTTACTTTATTTGTATTCTGCAAGCTAAAAGAACCTACACGTTAGTCAAATAGTTAACCAAAAAATATGTTAATCCAGTCTGAAGTTTGTAGATCAGAACTACCAACTATGAGACAACTTTTTATAAAATTAAATTCCAATGTAAAACAAATTTGAACCTAGAACGGTTTATGATAATTTAAAATAATTCAAGTGATGTTAAAATGAAATAAATTATAATTTTCATACAGCAAATTAGAGTCAGATGGTTTATTTCAATAGACTAGGTCATTACAGAATATATGAACCTCTCTCAATGGATGGCACGACAGACAGCGGCAATTTGAATTGTGGTAATTAAATCTAACATTAGATTGTCACATCAACACTGCGAAGTCAGCCAGACTCACTTCAAGTAAGTAGTTATTTCATACAAAACTAAATGTACTTTCAGTGAGAGATCAACTTCACAGATTCACCTAGTCAACCGAAGAAACGTCTCACCATAAACAAACTTCGAAGAAAAATAAAATGAACAATTTTTAACACTTTAAATATTTTTTTTAAAACAACGTCAAGAGATATTAACCGAATTAATTAATGGAATTAACCCAACATTAATTAATTTATTTAAACAATTAAATTAAATTAAATTCAAAGCAACAATAAATAAACTTCAAGTTAAATTAAATAAAACGCAATTAAAAAAGGTCCACGTATCGTCTGATCTTACACAAATTGGCGCACCAACGTACGAGGCTCGAATTAGGTCAAAACTAATTCTAAATAAATAAATAAAAACCAATTTACCTAATTTCTAGCAGCAGCTGCAGTACAAAAAACTAGAGATCCATAAAAGAGCGACATCGAGGAAACGCGTGGCGGACGCGGAACAGGAAATAAACATGGACGAAAAGGAGGCGACGCTGGTGGAAGACATCGAAGCGAGATTACTTCCCATGGAACCGAACAGACCCGAACAAACCAAAGAGAGTGTGAACATGAATAGCCTCATGGAATTTCTCAAGAAAATAGACGACAGCAATAAAGAAATGAAGGAGGGATTAAAGGAAAACAACCGACAATTAAATACGAATATGGAATCGTTAAATAAGAAAATGGATTACAACAGTAAGAAAATAGACGAGTTGAAACAAGATAGCCAGAAGAACATGGAAGCCTTGAATGAGAAAATAGAGGAGGAGATGACCGAAGTTAGAAAATAAATCTCCAAAATAAACGAGAAATGGAGACAAACCAGCCATGAACTGCAACAAGCGAAGGAAAATATTAATACTCGAATGAACGACATGGAGGAAGATCATCAGATTAGGATTGAATCAGTACGACAGGAGACACAAGATGAGATGGTACGACTGCGATCAAACATCGGAGAGAGGTGCGTGGGCATCGAGACCACAGTCAATGGAGTACAAACTCAAGTTAGTGAAAACCAAGAGAAGATAGAAGAGCTACAACGCCGAGAAATCCCCAAAATCAGAGAGGTACTCGAAACTATCAGCAACCGACCAATGATCGTACCACACCTCCAAAATACGGAAAATCGAGAAGCCATGAACTTCAGGGCATACAAGAAGAACCCGATGGAGTTCCTAGCCAGAGTGGACGAAGTATTAACAAGACACCGAGAGACCAGATGGCCAGTCATCCGAGGCAATATAGATGAGTACTTCAAGGAAGTCAACGATAACTGGTGGACGGCGAATAAAAAACCATAGACAGTATACGCCGAATAATAATATATTTTACGAGAATGACGACGGCCTCTTGTGGAGAGAAAAATTAGAAGAAATACTCACCTTTAAAAGAGAAAAGAAGAATGCTCAACTAACAAATACACAGGTAGAGAAATTGATTAGTATATACAACGACTATCGACATGTATTTTCTGACACGCCTGGTAAGGTAAAAAACTATCAATGCGAAATAAGATTCAAAGAACCGGTGAATTTTAACCCATCGCGTATTCGCTAAAGGAAGCGGTAAGAGAAGAAATTAACCGTTTGTTAAGAGAAGATATAATTGAACCCAGCCATTCTCCATATACCAGCCCAATTCTAGCAGTTCCGAAGAAAAACGGGAAATTGTGGATTTGCTTGGATGCACGGGAGATAAACAAAACCATAATTAATGACCGCACATCCCCGGGAGAGATAGAGGAGATCCTTAAAAAATTCCATGGTACCCGATTTATAAGTACTTGGGATACAGTCTGCGGGTATTGGCAGGTGGAATTACACCCGAACAGCCGCCAATACATGGCTTTCATATTCGAGGGGTGCAACTAACATTTCAAAAGACTACACTTTGGACTGGTCAACTCCGTCGCAGTGTTCGTGAAGTGCATGGACCAAGTGTTAGGACAAGAAGCACTCCAATTCACTACGATTTACGTGGATGACTTACTTATCACATCAGCGAACTGGGAGGAACATTGCCAACGAGTAGAACATGTGTTGAAGAAACTGTCCGAAAATAATATAACGTTGAAACTGGAAAAATCAAAATTCATCGCCGATGAAGTGCAGTTTCTGGGTTTTAACTTATCTGAACACGGACTCGCACCATCTAAAGACAAAATCGAAGCGATCCAGCAATTTCCAACACCGAAGAATAAGAAACATTTGCAATCATTCTTAGGTATTTGCAATTATTATCGCAAGTTCAAACAAAATTATTCAGAGTTGACATCACAATTTGCACATCAATTATCGTCAAAAAACAAATAGACATGGGGGCCAGACCAAGACACAACACTACAGTTAATTAAGACTAAATTCCTTGGAACCACTATGTTACACCACACGGATTTTACAGAACCGTTTTATATGAATTGCGACGCTAGTGACGTCAGCCTAGGATCCGTATTATATCAGGAGGACGATGAAGAGAACCATCTAGTAATCAGCTTCGCTAGCAGAGTGCTTAAGAGTTGCCAGCACAATTACAACGTAACCGAAAAAGAGTTACTAAGCGTCGTATTTGCCTGTAATAATTACCGAACATATATTTTAGGATACCCTATAACGGTTCGAACGGACCGCAAATCAATCTCTTTCTTAAAAAATTGTAAATTGAATCACGGTAGACTAACGAGATGGAGTCTAGTACTGCAAGAGTATAACATAAGTTGGGAGAACATCCCGGGTAAAAAGAATATTGCAGCAGACACCCTGTCCAGAATTAACGTAGTGGATCAGACGTTCGAAGGAGAGAAAGAAACAGTGATCAAATTGTATAATATAATTAAGAGCAGGTCTGACATAGTACAGAAAATTGGACAACACCAAAAACAAGACAGTAAAATAAATAGAATCCAACAAAGACTGACAGAACAAGACGAACACATTACATCATTCTATTGCATGCACCAAGACATACAATTCATAAAGACAAAATTTGGTTACAACACCTGGAAGATAGTGGTACCTCGATCAACAGAAAAGGAATTGATTCTCGACTATCACATCCGATATGGTCACATGGGAGCCGTGAAGGTGGTGAAGGCTCTCGAAGAACATACATGCATCAAGGATATGAACAGACGAGTACGAAATAATATTAAACATTGCCACATTTGCCAGCTTGTTAAATATAATAATGACCAAAAGGAGGGGATGATGATACCCATACATCATCTTGCAAACTAGAGAAAGTTTTTATAGATATATGTGGTCCATTTCCATGCAGCGGAGGGAGACATCAGTATACATTTCTAATCATCATGTTTGACCACTACACAAAATTCACAAAGTTATATGCAATAAACCGTGCAACTACACAGAAAATTTTAGGAATGATCATCCAACAATATCTACCTGAAGTAGGAAACCCTAAATCAATAATCAGTGGCCACGGAACACAGTTTAGAGGAAAACGATGGAAGGAGACACTGATGAACAATGGTATAAAGACATATAAAACTTCAGTGTATCACCCAAGCAGCAACCCAGCTGAGAGAGTATTAAGGGAAGTAGGCAGAATACTCCGAACCTATTGTCACAACCAACAGCGGAGATGGTCGGAATATTTATCAATTGCAGAAGAATTTATCAACTTAGCTCATCATCAAGCCATTGATACCACCCCATACACAGCAATGTTCGAGAGACCTCCACCAAGGGAGATAGCAGAGTTAATTAACTTTCCTCGAAGTGAAGCATTTCAGTTCGACAACATAAAATTTTACAATAAAATTCTGGAACGCACAGAGAAAAGAAGAAAGAAATACCACGAACATCGACCCAAACCCATAGAATACAATGTCGGGGACAAAGTACTATTAAAAAACAGAGAACTGCCAAGTACAATAGAGGGAATAGCAAAGAAACTGTTACTGCTATACACCGGTGTCGAGTTACTCCTTCCGTGACTCATTATTTATTTTTTACCAAGTACATAATCATCGTACTTACCACATAATTATGGTATACTGCTCCGGTACTCATGGTTCACTTGCTCTTATTACTTTATTTATTGGGTCCAGGTTCGTTATAGGCGAGATTGCGGAAACAGTGGAGTGTGAAATAAAAACTCTATTAACGTTTTTAGACATGAACATTACTTTTACTCAAGCCAATTTTGCATATTTTTAATACAGATTACAATGACGTTATTTCCTACAAAACAAGATGGCGTCTACAAATTACTCTTACAACGATATTTAATATTCAGTATTTCATTCTTATTTACTTATTTATTTTGGCTTAATATCTTTTTGTCAGTCGTTATTGCAAATTTACTGATGGTAATAAAAGTACGTTCCACAAACCAATGTCTACCCTCTAGGCCGGCCTTTCACTCTACCATGCGTTCACGCACACACACACATTACATATTATTTCATTTCTATTTCTGAGCTCGTACATATTAAAAGGTTGGATAAATTTTGGATTTTAACTTTCCTGCTTGTAGGTTCGAAGTTCTTGTAGTCCGGTTTACTTCTGCTGTTAATAATTTTGGGCCGAGGTCTCACGGTTCAACTGTTCTGTTCTCCTTTTAAGCACTGAATTTAGAATTTACATTTTCCACTTGTAATTTTTTGAAAGTACTGTATTGACTAATATTGAATTATTCACATTTTAGCTGAGTTTTACACTTTTAATGGCCATGACGGCCAACGGAATTGTACAACTTGTTGCCGCTTAGGCTGATGTCTTCAGAGTGGGCAGACATTGTGTCGAACTTTCGACAGATGGAGGGGATCAATTGTGATACACGATTCGTCCGCATCAGCTGACGGCATTGTTCCTCGTCATTGTTGTGACGTGTGTCAATATTTGTAATATCATTTTGGTTTGTGTCAATCAGAATCGCCATTGTATACGTTTTCCTTCACACGTACGCCTTCAGCCTTGAATTAAATCGTATTGATGAAACTGTGTTGTTCGTGCAGACATAGGGAAAATGGACATAACCATTCTTTATATATATGAATACAATAAAAATATTATGTAACATCCTCAAACCGCATAATTATGACAACAGGCCCGTTTGTCCTGTTACACCGGACCCTATACTATTACAAAAAAGAATGGGAATAATACATATGAAATCATGGACATACAAACACAGAGAAAGAAAGGGACACATAACCAGTCACCAATAGAGATATTATTCAGAACAAGTATCAATTTAAACGATAATTTCTCAAATCCCATAAAGGAATTCTTCAAAATGATCTATTTTCGTGGGGGGACAATATATAACAAGACAAATAACCACAATATTTTAAGTATCAAAATATAAGTAACACGTGATAATAATTGAGGGGGACAAGAACCATAAAGTATTTACAATGAGAATGCCAAGCATGAAACTACATAAACAACTAATAAAGAAGAATGAACTCACAACACAGGAGCTAATATAGTAATGGTAATAATAATTAATAACAAGAAAGAAAATGCACTAAATAGTGATTATACAACAGAAACAATAACCCAATAGATCCGGTCAGTAAGAAGCCAATAAACCATGAAATAAACATATTATAAGGAAGAAATAATAATACTGATGATACCAATCAGAATGGTGACCTAAGGAGAACTAAAACTTCAATAAAAATGAGATAAGAAGGCCTAATGTGAAGTAAATAGCCAACACCAGTAAAGTACTAACTGAGAGACTTACAAATTGTAGACAAAACATTAACTGACTAACTTAGATGACCTATATATGACCACTAGTCTTGTAAATGAGTAGGGCATCCAATATTAGCCAAGAGAGTGAGAGTAACAATAATATTAATACAATAAGAAGCTGTAAATAACAGCATAATAGCATATTATGAACAGCATTAATGTAAATAAAAAGAGAATCAAAATTGTTAAATAACAATAATGATTGTTAACTAAGTTATGGAAAAATGATAATAGAAAGAAAAGGGAACTAATTAATAAATTACAGGTGATAATTAATAACATAGTACTAGTAAAAACAAGATTAAAAATGTAAATTTGAATCAACTCGGTTCACCCATTGTTGCTATAAAGGGGGAAGACACATAACCTAAATACAGGTACTTTCCACCTAGATTAATACTTATCCATAACTAAAACATGTTTAAACTAAAATCTCTTGTGCACAAAATCAAGAAGAGGTGATAAGGTTTCTACCAGTGCCAAGATCAGCTACCTAGAGTAGTATTTATATGATAATTAATGCAAACCAAATGAACAAAAACAGACAAAATGAGAATCACCATGTAAAACTCAGATAAAACCTATTGTAAAATTAAACAGGAATAAAAGGGGTTACCTGTATAATAAATAAGATGTTATATCACTAAGATGATGGTGTAAGAGAATTATTATCAGTAATGTAAAGTATAATAATAATAATTAAGCACATCTGTCATGTGACACTAGATGTAAATAATGTTATTCAATTCTCAAAGCGAAAGAGCGAACCAATGTATGAAAACACCAGATTAGAAATCAATGTAATAACTGTAGTGAACTATTCTGAACCAGACAGTGGCCTGAAGGGACACTACTTAATTAAAAAAGAAATAAAGTAAGGGGACACCTGATAGTACTATACAGAGGTCACTAAATAGACTAAAAAACCAGGGAATAACAATATATTCCCATTAACAAAGTCAACCAGTAGTTGTAATGACACTGTATATATAATTGGGACAACATAGAAATTGCCCAGAAACTATTTCTCATATATAATTAATCACTATAGTGAGTAGATTCATAGGCCTAAGACAATGTTAGCATAAGAGATGTATTTTGTTCATAATCATAAGTAAATAATAAGTAAGGAGTGTAAAAGGACTCGAAAGGCATAATCTCCAAGAAATATGATTGTCATTAGCTAGTCATAATCCAAGAATATATAAACTTAGTCATAAATAGTGCACAGTGTTAATCTCAAACAATATCTTCCTTAATCATGGATGAAAACATATCATGTGTGAACTCTAAATTAAGAGTCAAATATTCGCCATGCAGTGGTAAGCTCAGATTCACAATCTAAGGAGTGATAAGAAAGTTATGTCAATTTTAAAAATATTTGAGTTAATTTGGAAAAATGTCTAGCGTCAGTTCGTAATCTCGAACCCAGCCACCCACGCTTATTACAACAATTAAATAATTTTGCGAAGGGGGTATGTGCGCTAAAGTAAAGATCGTCAGCCAATCAAACAAGAGAAATCGACAAATTTTACAAGGATTGCAGACGGGAACGGCAGCAACATACGCCACCTCGAGGAACTTTTTGAATAACCTTTGATGAGTACAGATGGCAGCTCGACTTCGCCAGAAAACAGCTGTTTAACTAGCTTGTGCGCGTCATCGATGTAAACAGAAGCAAACCTCAATTTGTGTGATATCATAACAACATTACAATTGAAGCTGAATGAAGAATAAACAGTGCGAGTACATGAACTGCTAAGTGTATAATCCCTAGCAATTCCGCAATTTACAGGGAGTAAAGTGATTTTTTATATTAATTAAGGAAGTTGAGAAATGACGATATATTTATCGAACAACATTAATGCAATGTGTATTGACTAAAGTATAAAGGGCATTGCACCCTATTAATTTCATTCAACAATTGTTTATCGAGAGAATCCTCAAATTCATTTTTATATAATTAATAAATATGGTAAGTTCTGAAGACAATAATAGTCTGTTCTATGTAAACACTGAGTGTGTTACAATTAATA
Organism: Magicicada septendecula; assembly: GCA_034769895.1. Lineage (NCBI taxonomy): Eukaryota > Metazoa > Arthropoda > Insecta > Hemiptera > Cicadidae > Magicicada > Magicicada septendecula. The sequence continues at coordinate 166,524,390 of CM068373.1, read as the reverse complement.
ACACCTAAATGAAGTTATTAACGTTAAACCAAGATTAAACTAATGATAGTTAGTAAGTAATTTGAGAATTGTCAGATGACGAAATTAATTAATGAAAGTTAACCAATGCAAATATAATTTATGTTTATTAATTTAGGAAGAGTCTACTACTATTGAAATATTTCTATATATTATTAATAAAGGAAGGTCGTATCAAGCGACATAATATACTAATAACTAAACGATTACCTCTTTGAAGGAATCCAGTATAATGGTTCAGATGACTCTTTAAGGAACACTGAATTGAGTTATTATTTTATTGCGTTCACATTTTATGTATTGTAAAGAGTTCTTTCAACATTCATTAAGTCATTTAACATTAATTGTCGATTGACAATTAAACAAGTTAACCTATAATGCCGGAATCAGGCATGGTCATTATTTTATCTATTATACATTAAGATGTAATTGATTTGTAACCACTCTCCGACTACCTAATAATGGTAGAATAAGTTTTCTAGTTACTTTATTTGTATTCTGCAAGCTAAAAGGACCTACACCTTAGTAAAATAGTTAACCGAAAAATATGTTAATCCAGTCTGATGTTTGTAGATCAGAACTACCAACCCTGAGACAACTTTTTATCAAATTAAATTCCAATGTAAAACAAATTTGAACCTAGAACGGTTTATGATATTTTAAAATAATTCAAGTGATGTTAAAATGAAATAAATTATAATTTTCATACAGCAAATTAGAGTCAGATGGTTTATTTCAATAGACTAGGTCATTACAGAATAGGTGAACATCTCTCAATGGATGGCACGACAGACAGCGGCAATTTGAATTGTGGTAATTAAATCTAACTTTAGATTGTCACATCAACACTGTGAAGTCAGGCAGACTCATTTCAAGTAAGTAGTTATTTCATACAAAACTGAATGTACTTTCAGTGAGAGATCAACTTCACATATTCACCTAGTCAACCAAAGAAACGTCTCACCATAAACAAACTTCGAAGAAAAATAAAATGAACAATTTTTAACACTTTAAATATTTTTTTAAAACAACGTCAAGAGACATTAACCGAATTAATTAATGGAATTAACCCAACATTAATTAATTTAATTAAACAATTAAATTAAATTAAATTCAAAACAAAAATAAATAAACTTCAAGTTAAATTAAATAAAACGCAATTAAAAAAGGACCACGTATCATTTGATCTTATACAATATAATACACATTTTCAAATATATCAGGGAATTTTGTTCAAGAAAAGAGAAGGGGTGAGCGTGATTGGAGATCGGTTGTACCAGAAGGGTTGATAGATAGAATTATTTGGGATTGCCATATAAGGTACGGGCATTTTGGGGCGAAAAAGTGTACAAATGTGTTAAAGGAGTCATGTGTTTTTAAGAATACGGAGAGGCGAGTTAGAAGGTTGTTACGGGGATGTGATTTGTGTCAATTATGTGATAAGGTAGTGAATTATAGGGTAGAAGGAGAGTTGAATTATATTAAAGTGGAGAGGCCGTTTGATTTAGTTGCTGTAGATTTATATGGGCCATTGCCAAAGGTTAGGGGTGGAGTAATGTATGTTTTTGTTGTTTTGGACACTTTTTCCAAGTTTATTAAGTTATATAGTGTGAAGAGAGCGACGAGCAGGGTGCTAAGCGAAAAGATAATGAGGGACTACATGTGTAAATATAGGGAAACCAAAGGTAATATTATCAGATCATGGACCCCAATTCATCAGCGGTAGGTGGCGGCAGACCCTTGGATGGGAAGGCATATACCCAAGCATACGGCAGTATATCACCCACAGTCCAACCAAGCAGAGCGGGTGATGAGAGAGATCGGTAGGATATTTCGAGCTTATTGTCACGCCAAACACAGTGAATGGCCACTATACGTGAAGAAGGTAGAAGAACGGTTGAACAGTACCACCCATGAATCCATCGGGTTTACGCCGTATGAATTAATAAAGGGAGCACGCCCACCTAGAATATTGGAACAACTTTTTGATTATCCACCAGAAAATCGGACCACAGACATCAATGTGAAAATCCAACTAGCAAATGAAAGTTTACTCACCAAAGGGGAAAGGAGAAAGCGGAGGAATGATGAAAAAGGTAAGTGGTCTAAGTATGAGGTAGGACAGTTGGTATTGGTAAGGAGACACGATTTGTCTAGTGGGCAAGATAAAGAGGTAAAGAAGTTTTTTCTATTATACGAAGGACCATATGAAGTGATAGCAATAAAGATGAACAACGCATACGTGTTGCAAAACCAAGCAACGCAGGAGATAGTAGGTACACAGAACGCAACAAATTTGAAGTTATATTGGTCACAGTAAATAAACGAATTTTAATCTATTATATGTATTTTTCAGAAGGGACTCTCCCACATTTTCAGGCGGTCATGGCTTCACCATCCCTGACTGTGTATTTTGGCTGTTTGGAGGCGGACCATGGTTGGAGGTAAACTCAACTAGGGGGTGAAAGCAACGATGGTCCTACTCCACAAATTGGTGCAAGTAGAAATTTAGAAATTTAATACTGTCTTGTTGAACGGGGAGGGGGACCCCTAAAGTTCGTGGATCAAATGTAAAAAAAAAAAAAAAAAAAAAAAAAAAAAAAAAAAAAAAAAAAATTATAATTGGCAATTATCCACGAACAGATAATGGTTTTATTTTTCTAATAGAACATCCAAAATTAATGTAAATAACAAGTGCGACTCGTTAGGAGTTATTTCGTTCCCTAATAGTATGGTCAGTAATGAGTAACCATACCATACTATTATGTAACAACATACAAATAATTTTAAACGGCGGTCAAACTTATAACGGATTAAAGAAGTAGTTGTAATTTACATTTAAATTTAGGAGGGTTAAGGTGACCAATTAGCGTTACAATACACTTGTTGCACTTGTTAGAAACAATTGTTGAAAAATAAGATAGAGAGTATGCATGTGTGCCTAGGTTAGACTCTATGGTAGATAGTAGATGAAATATCAGAAATAAGAAATAGCAGATCAGTGTCTGGTAGTAATTAAAAGGAAAAAATGATGTAAAATGTGAATAAATCAAATGTTGAGTGTAATCTTTAGTGGAAGTGGAGTAATTCAAAGAACATAGTGAAGCTATGTTGATAATATAGAACTGATAAATGGATAGTGAAATTTAAATGATAATGTTTGGGAAATTTGTTGTAACAAATAATGATTTCATTTACTTTTTGTGAATTGTAGGGATAATGTAAATTTTAAATGTATAATATGTTTTAAAATGCGATTCCCCAAATTTCGGGTGGTCCCGGCCTTACCAGCCCAGACCGTGGTTTTGGATGACAACTAGCTGTGGGCAGACTTATTGTAAACTGACCATGGTTGGTTGCCTATGAAATTGGTATAATTTAGAAATTAACAGGGGGTTTAATCAGGGGAATCACCATAACTTTGGAACAGCGGCTACCACCGAATGGGGTGATAGAACCGTATTAAGGGTGTATGAATCATTGTAGTAGGATTACTGGTGTCCTCGGATACCAGTAATGACGAATTTTTATATAACGCCGAAGCAAGAACAGTGTAAGCAGTGTTTGCACCCTAATAAAATTCAGTTCTTGTGGACGCAAATGGGCGCTGCAGTCCAACATCATTAAGCAATAGAGTGTGTGAAAAGGAGCTGGCCGTTACAAGCCAGGGGCATAAATACAGTATTTATGTAACAAGGTATATGGCTTACACGGTGTGTCCGTGAGGTAATTTACCTAATTGTAACTGGGTTTAAGGGGGGATATTAGATAATGATGGAGAAGGAGGTTACTAAACTGTTAGTAATGAGTTATTGAGTATTAAATTGAGTTATGTCGATGATGTAGAATGTGTAGTTGATCTGAAAATGTAAATAAATGCTTTTGTATTGATTTAAGGAGTATTATGAAGATGCTTAATGATTGTTAAGTAAATAATTTGTTATGATATAGTTGATTTAAATGTGTTTTATTCTATACAAGAATTTTAATAATGAATTTAATTATTTTGAAATGTGAATTATATAATGGAAGGTATTTGTAATGTTGTAATGGGAAATGTTTATTTAAATTCTGATTGGAATCTGGGAAATAATTTTGAATTTTGGGATAAGAATTAACGAGATAAGTGTATACAGAATGTTGGTATTGAAGTTTAAATGTTTTATGTTGTAATGGGACAGATTAGGAGCATAAAGAATTTTAAGAAATATTAAAGGAGTCAGTGTGCACCTTTGTGGAACTTCGTTTTAACCAGCCACACATATGTCTTCAAAATGTCCTGTGGTTCTTAGTGTATCTGGTAAGGCCAGATGGTGTTTAGATAATTTTGCTGTATTGCCCTCTGAGTGGACCAAAAATGTGAAATTGGGTTGGGAAAGTAATTATAAAGAGATAAATAGAATGATAGAGGTGTTTCATGTAAAGAAAGGTTATAGAGAATTGGTAGAGAGAATAAATAACATTAACTATTTACCCTATGAAGGAAATAGTGCAGTAGTAAACGATAATTATATCGATAATGGTGATAAACGCTTACCTGTTGTAAGAATTAGCGCATTAGTAGTAATTGATGACTATAGTGATGAGAATATAAACTATTTAATTGTGACCAATGATACCAAAGGAGACTTAACCATACTTGATGTAGACATGACATATGATAAAATAATAATGGGGGATAACCCTGGGAATTATTATAATGGTATAATGGAAAAAACAAATTTATGTGGTTATTATATTAACAATAGGAATGTAATGAATTTAAATAAAAATGAATTGGGTATATTTGACATAAGACTAATTTTCGATGATGGCGATTAGACAAATAGTGAATGAATATTTAATTACTTGAGTTAATGGTATAATTACTTGGCTTACTTATGTAATGAGGTGTGGTAAATAATGAAATGAGATGACAAAAATTTGTAAATAAATTCGTATTGGTGTTAAGGTTATGTTGATATTTGGGTAGTGCATCAGCTGATATGCTGTTAACATGTATATTGTATTTTGTGTGACTGGTTTTTACAGCTATGAGGGAGTTAATAACAACAATATTTTATTTTGATGAGTAATTGCCATAAATGTATTTCATGATGAAATAAAATAATGCAAGAGGTAATTGAATGGGGTTAACTTTTTGTGAATAACATAATGAAGTAACTTAGTGTTTTGATTGTAACGTAGTTAAAATTTATGTAGGAGGATTTTATTAATGTAGAATCGTTTTGAATGATTTAATTACAGTAACTTAGTGTTTTGAGAAAAGGAAGAAATTAAATTTGAGCAGGAATTAAATTAATTTGAAATGTGAATTTTGGGTAATGAACTTAAATTTATTTTGTTTTGGATGGTGTAATGTAGATGATCAACATGTTTAACAGAAAAATAAAGGAAAAGTGATAATGAAAAGTAAACAGTTAGAATGTTGATTTAATGTCGGTGTTACCTGTAATATGTATTCCTACAGTAAGGTTGTTATGATTTTTTTTATTATTTTATGTAATCAATTTGCAATTTTTTGCGGGGAATAATGTTTTGTCAGGAGAAAAGTACCAGTGTATAATTTGTATGGAATTTATATGTATTAGATGTAAGTATACCGTAAATTTATATTGCCATTAGCAAATTAAATAAGCAACCAGTACTTTGCTAACAATGAACCAGTACGACTAAGAGGAATCGAATCAGTTGGGGATATGGAATAATGGAAGGCCGTTTAGTGATATCTTGATTGAATGTTTCAGAGTCAGGTGATACTGTGGTGACGTGCCTGTCTGATTTTATGGTGTTGGGATCTCGAGTGAGAAGTCCAGTAAGGTCGGATAGGTGCGGCCACAGCCACCGGACTACGGGGGTAAGTACCCATGATTTTAGTAAGGATTTAAGGGGGGTTGCAGCGCTATACCCTCACTGATCCTCTTAGGGTTAGGCAATGAGAGTTTTTATGCTTCGGCATAAAACCTCTCATTGGGGGGTATTGTAACGGGACAGATTAGGGGCATAAAGAATTTTAAGAAATATTAAAGCAGTCAGTGTGCACCTTTGTGGAACCTCATTTTAACCAGCCACACATATAATGTTATTACTAAACACTCGTCTGTGTTTATGTCTAGACAGCCCGGCTAGACGTATTACGTAACCGCTGGCAACTCAGTCTCTCTGTGAATTACAGAAAAACACGTAATTGCCACAACCCAGTTTTCATCAGGAGGTCACAGTAGTTAGTCATCGTTGAACCAGCCAAGTAGACAGCAGAGCCGCGCGGGTGGGGCAGTAAGGGAGCGAGTGGTTCTAGTAACCAGTGTTAGAACAATAAGTCAGTCGTTGACTAACAGCAGAGAGGAAAGCAGTCTTAAAAACTGAGTGAGCATAAGTCAAAGGCCTGGGGCGTCTAAGATGGGCCGAAAACACCATAATCGGCCTATCCAGTAAAGTGTGCGAGTAATCAGCGGTCATAAAAAGAAAACAACAAGTGCTCGAGCATAATTAACGTCGACCGACAAAATGTTAAAAAATGTAATCTAAAATAGTAGTGGACTACTGAATAATAATCGTACAGCTAGAGTGATAAACTTAGAAACGTTTAAAAAACAACAGTTTGGAGTGACCAGTGAAACAGCGAATAACACGTGGTGGTGGTGGTGAAACTGTTTGGAACGCCGTTGATTGGTTAAGTACAACTCATAAACTATCAAATAAATTTTATAAACACATGAAATAAATAGTTCAATATCAAAAAAAATACCGATTTAAAGAGCTCTAATAACGGGGGTTAAGTATGCAAATGTAAAAAGGGTCAAAGAGTGCATGAGACAAAGTACTGGGTCATTAAGCATATTAAGCACCTTGTTATAGTCATGTAAGAATAGTAATCGTAAGAATTGTTTTATTCTCATTTTGTATACAGATAACTTTATACACTATTTTCATTCAACAAAAAACTAAAAACTTTTAATCAATGTATTAGTTGACAAGAAATGTGGAGAATCTGAGATGTTGTTATATAGGTGTAGAAAATAACATACTTTTATTCAATAAAAGAAGAATAATTTGTTTAGTCAGCATAACCTGTGTTAAGATCATTTTGCAACTCAAACCAAATAATCCCTCTGCAACTATTTCCGTCTATACGACCCTGGATTGAAACCCAAAGGTAAGAAAAATAAAGTTTTTATAAATTCAATAAAAATAATTATTTGCAATAAAAAACGTAAAGTTTCAGTGTCCCCCGAACTAGGGACTCGATTTTATTAATTGAAATAAATTCAATTGTTTCAATGTCATGTTAAGTATGCATCCATGTATATGTTGGAAGTTAAGAGAAAACCCAATGCTTCTTAACACAAACCAGCACAGCTAAGGGGAACCAGATCAGTTAGGGATATGGTATTATGCAAGGCCACTATTTGATATTTTGATTTCATGTTTCAGTGTCTGGCGATGCTGTGGCGGCAGTTCTGTGCTGGCCGGCGCATCAGAGCAGGGGCGTCAAGTGCCTGTCTGGCCTTGCGGTGTTGGGATCTCGAAAGGGAAGTCCAGTAAGGTCATTCAGGTGTGGTCACAGTCACTGGACCAGGGGGTAAGTTAACCACAATTTTTAATAAAACATAAAGGGGGTTGTGGCGACATATCCAGACTGATACCTTTAGGAAGTATGAGAGTGTCAATGAGAGTTTTTATGCTTCGGCATAAAACCTCTCATTGAGGGGGTATTGTAACACTACAATTAGGCCCAACCAGGGTAATTTAGGGAGAAATAATAATTGTAAATTTTATTTCTAAATTATAACGACGTATGCAATGTGGATGAATTAGTGTCAAGGTCAGTGAAGCAGAACGCAAGAAAACCAGTTATTTTTAGCTGTATGACATTTGAACTTTGCACTGGAGAAGTCACGCCCGATGACGTCAGGGCCGAACCTTTAAATACGTCACTTGGAATGTATATCCAAATTTATGCCACTGTCAAATTTGGCTTCAAAACACAATTAGAACAAAAGAGTGAAATCACGTGACTCCCCCGCTACCTCAGAAACTGAGGAAGTAAAATTCGCCCCAGTAAAGAAATACACCTTGTGCCGGCCGGTCGCTAACAAAGTTCTGGAATAAATTACGGGCGCACGCCCAACACCACACGCATAAAATATGGATTAACAAAATTTTAAATAAGTAACATGAACATTATTTTGAAGACAAACGTTAAAAAAAAAATAAAAGGAAAACGTGAAATGTACGGAGAAATTGGGACTGCATGCAACAGTTGGAGTCGTGGGAAGGATGTCAGATAAGTAACAGAGTGATGGCAAAAAATATAATTTTCACAAACATAAATAAATTCAATATTATATATACATATTAATTAAATTGGCCAATTAAATAGCAAATGTATTTATTCAAAGAAAATATGAGGGTTAAAAAATCAAAATATGTACCGCATGAAAGTGTGCGTGTCTGTGTGAATGTACAGAATATATAATTAAGAAGTGCTGGGTTGCGATATATATGTATAATTAAAATTGATGATTTTACTATGAATTCCATTTTGTTCAAGAGTAAAAATAATGGTAGTAATTAATGCTAACTTGATTTTCATGAGTTGCGCCTCATGGCTGAATAAATAATATGATTTTCATTCTTTGAAGAAGGGCTTAATTCATAAATGTTATGAATAAGAATAAAGGGTAATGGTATCTGTAGAACAAAAAACGATTGATTTCCTGAAAACAACCTAATTCTGTTCTTCCATTCGTCTAATCAAACCCTGGTGAGTAACAATTTTTATTTATGGTTGGTAGTAACATAAGATGGCGGCCGAGTTAAGTGACGAGGCTGAATTTTGTAAACACAAAATAAAATAAACAAAGTGTAAAGTAAAAGTTAAGTTTCAATATTATATACTTGGATTCCGTTCTCCATGACGTGTCCGTTACTTAACTAAATATAATTAATTCACTACCGACTCGGAACACAATTGTTCCGTATATATATTATATACACCAAGAAATAGACTGTAGCAAAGTGTTTGAATTTATTATTAAATAAAATCAGGTTAATAAATCTTATTTTTTAAATCTGTAAGTAAAGTTTTTTGTCTTCATGATTTTCAGCATTACCCAAGAAACACCACAAGAAGGTGACCATATCATTACAATTATTAATGGAGGTTTTGCCGTAGATTAAAAAATAAAAAAATTAAAAGAAAAATGACGAAAACCCAACTACTCTAATGTCTGTTTTAGTAAAAGTAACCATTGTAAAGCAGACAATCATTTTTTCTTTTTTATTATTATGAATACAATAAACATAATGCCTAAAAAAAAAATAATGATTTAGTCCTAGTCTGAAAGTTTATGTATGTTTTCACTGATATTTATAGCCCTATATGGAATATTTTCACAAATCTAAATAACTGATAACAACATGCTGAGTATTTTTGCAAACATAGCTTACAAATCTTTTAAAGGCAGAACAAAATTTACAAGAGATTTTGACAAATATTAATTTTGTTAAATTATTAAAGACACTGAGTTTGTATTTTGAATAAATTCCTCATAGCCTGGTAACCCACATGGACTTCTACAATTATTTTCAAAATATTGCTTCCATTTTTTACTTCCATGTTACATAAGGAAATGGAAGTATGGTGATGGAGAAAAAAATTGTGTTTGAGATAAGGGCTGACACTGATTGTACTACCCTTAAAACATGAAGAAAAATCATTTTCCTAAAAGTGTCTGTTTGTAGAATTTTTCTATGGTGAACAATAACTGCCACAAATTCCAACAGAATCAAATAATGTTTTCCATATGTGCCTCAGTTGTAGAGGACTCGAGACCTATTGATTTTAGTGACGATCAGTTAAGGGGAAGGGGTAGTTTACCTGCAGCATTTTATATTTTAACAAGAATAAAGTACTTAATTTTGATAAATAAAGTATCCTGGAAAGAAGGTCATAATAATCCACTGTAGAAAGGTAGATGAAAGTATCTATAAATAAAAAGGGTAGTTGAAGGTTGAGGGGGTAATTTTTTATAAATGAAAATGATAGTTCAAGGGGAAGGGTGTAAAGTTTTATATGTGTACTATGTTATCGGCAACAAAGAAGTAGTTTGTTGTTAAAACTCCTTCCCGGGCTGTTTGGACGTGGCTCAATGTTTTCTGCAAAACCATATGTTTTGGCAGTCCCATCGACTACCATCATCAGTGAAAATCGAGTGCGCTAACGTGAGGTGGTATAAGTTAGTGACCACAATACTGTGGTTAAGGCTGAAGAAAGAAGAAGTTTCTATGGATATATTTCATTTTGAAAATGATATTAAATATAAATCTTAGAACATGGAAGTCATGTATTGTTCTCCATACCAATATTTACCTACGGTTTCAATGTAAACAGTACATTCAGAGTTGGGTTAAAATTCCCTTTAGTGTGATACTTAAAATGGATTTTTACAATTTTCTCAAAATTTGGGACCCTGGTATACTAAAATTTTGAGATTTCCAATGCTAAACACTATATTCAGATTGTAGTCAAAATTCTCCAAATTTTCCAAATTTTTACCCCTCATATTTTTGCCCCTGCCGCCTATTTTTGGGTGGATCAGTATCAGAAACAACAGGACTCTGTGGTGTAAATATATGATAGTTACTTTTGATCTATCATTACTGCAAATAGAATTTTATAAAGCTTAGAATATTTAGAGTGGATAAGTGTCCTTCCTTGCCCCAACCCAGAAATTATGCCCATGATGAAGACTAAAATATAAAAATCAGAAGATGGAGGAATGTCAACAAACAAATTAATCAAACAAGAGGGGAAGTCTCATATACTCAACAGTAACAACCAATTAATATTTATTATTTATATTACTATAATTGGGTTAACTGCGAGTGAAGATAACTAACACAAAACTGTATGAAGCTAAGAATTATTAAAATAACAATCAAAGGAACTCTGTTAATAATAAAGGAATACATCTGTATAGGTCAACTGAAAGATTGGATCAATAATAGAAGATGTGAATGATAAAGCAAAGGAGATCAACAAAAGACTGAATGGCATGATCACGTTCAAGAACATATTAAAAATTATTACCAAGGGCCAATTTTCTGAAAGATAACAATAGGCAGACCAAGTATAGATAGAGGCAGTTTAAGAAAATAATGCTAGTAAAGACCAGGCATAAGGTGTAAATTATTCTTGGATTTTTTTGTCCATTAATTAACTAATTATAAGTATAATACTAATGACTTGGAACACTACGTTTTTTATTGGTAAAAATGTAAAATTTTTACCTTATAGCCTGAACCATTTTTCGCTTCTTATAACCTTCGTCAGAGGCTGCCACTAGGAGCGCTGTCCGTCTTGTTCTTGGTGTCGGCGCCGTCGTTTGAAAGATCGACGTTGTGTGTGTGCGGTGTGATATGTTCGAATAGTACATGTGATTTGAAATGTGTCTGTTTGTTTAGGATGTCTAGAAATGTACAAACACAGGAAAACACATAGAAACGACATCCTAAACAAACAGACACAACTCAAATCATACGTACTATTCGAACATATCACACCGTATACTCACAACATCACTCTTTCAAACGACGGTGCCGATGCCAAGAACAAGATGGACAGCGCTCATAGTGGCAGCCTCTAATGAAGCTTATAATAAGCAAAAACTGGTTCAGGCTATAAGGTAAACATTTTACATTTTTACCAATAAAAAACGTAGTGTTCCGAGTCAGTAGTATTATATATTTAATTAGCATAAATTATGTTTGCTTATTTCATCAATATAATCATACAGAAGAACACAACCATTTATATGCATGTGGATGTGTAATTTCAGTTATTATTACAATGTTTTCATGAAACAAATGGAGAGCGTGTGAATTAAGCATTAAAAATTGCAGTAAAAAAATGATCATAATTCTGTCCATAAATTAATGAAACTATAATAGACAGACCAAAAATAACAGTTCAAAGATGCATTAGCAGAACAAGCAGATGACAAATAGTCTTTAGTCACCTTTGTCTTGACAGTTAATAATTTAAATGTCAATGATATAATATTGTTTCATACCCAACGTGCTTTTAATAAGTAAATTACTCATGGCTATTGTCATGATTACAGTGGAACCTCGATATAACACCCATGTGATAAAATGCGACCCTTGATGTAACGCACATTTTTCACGATCCTGGCAAATTAAATAGTTAAACTTGGGACCTTTATATAAAGCGTTTTTTGGTTGGTCCGCAGAAGAGTGTTATATCAAAGCTTCACTGTATATAGAATTATGTATTTAAGTTTTCTCTTTTCAAAACACACATGTGCTTGTGTGTGTGGATACTCTCTCACACCCTTCTTGTCTCTTGGTGTGTGCACAATAAAATAGAATTCAAAAAGAAGTTAGACTAATGGGAATTAATAACAGGACATGGGTCTAATACTTATGGGAAAATTATGATATAATATGGCCTCATGATGTATCGGTGACACAGGCTGTACATTATGGTACAAAATCCAGAACATATAACATATGGAATCTGTCAATCACAACTAGAGATGATTCACAAATATTGAACTTACACACACACACTTTCATGATTTTGCTTTTGCAGCAACTAAGCAATATTGGGTGGCAACTTGGTGAAAAATGGGTATTTTTAGGTAGCATGGCGTATGATAATTGATGATCAAACTAAAGCTTTTTGGATATTTGCAAATCAATCAGCAAATTGGGTAATTTTCATTTCTATTAGCTACTATGATAATACCCTGCATTTGGAGTAAAACTAGTTAATCTCAGTTTAATATTTACAATACTTGGCCAACATACATAAGTATTTTATGACATTCACTGTTTAATTACATGGATTACTTTTCTTAGTGTTTTTGTTCATAATTATGAAAAATCTTGACCATTTCAATAATTTTAACCTATTTATATAGTTAAAATATACTCTTAAATAATGAAGGAACACAGGTAAAATAAATTTTGCAGCAGTTTTGTTACTGTTTAAAGCACTGACATATTGTGTTAATTAAAAGCAGTGAAAGCTATAAAAAATTTTAAATATCTGCGTTAGAGACTTGTTTATGCAAACTTTCATTTTTTGCATCATACACATACACACACACACACACACACAATGGTGTGAAACAGATTGCAGCTAGTTTAACAGTGGATCATGATGGCTGCAACCTTGACAAGTGTAAACTAAATGGCTATCACCTTGATTCCACAGGTGCCATCTATTCTTAGTTGCCTGTTGTAACAATCACTTGCATCTCAAGGTTGTGTGTGTGTGTGTGTGTGTGTGTGTGTGTGTGTGTGTGTGTGTGTGTGTGTGTGTGTGTGTGTGTGTGTGTGTGTGTGTGTGTGTTATAAGGGGGGGGGGCAATGCCTTCAAAAATTACTGTTCCAAATAATTCGATGTCTCTAATTAAATATGAATTGAACATAATGAAGTTAAAAATGAAATCAAAAGATACATAATTACCGCTACATGTACATGTCAAGTCGAATAAAGCTACGGATTGTATATGTAATGAGGAAGTGTTTGCTTTTCTGTTAATGAAGAGAATAACATACAGAGTAGGTCTTAAATTGCTTGATAAAATGCATTTCTTGATTACCATAAATTAGTTTTACAGCGTATGTGTGTGTGGTTTATATAGTATAGTATTACTGCAAAGTTCAAAAGCTTCTTACTTCGTACTTTATATGGTACTTTGGTTCAATGCTTAAAAACAATTCCATGTTTATATTTTGGGAAATGTGACGAGACTTGAGATGTTATTTTAAGTAAACTTAATACAGAATTTAATAAAATTAGGACTGAAATAACAACACACCAAGTTTTTACAACGGTATATCTTTGTGTATATAGGTTGCAAATACAAATTTATTTGTGTTTGAGGAGCCCCACGTTCTTGGGATGTCAAAATTTTATAACACTACAAATTGATGTTTATTTAATGTAATTTAAATGTGTGTGTTATATAACATAACAAATTCAATTTAATTTATTGAATTGATTTCATGGGTGTAATCGTAATAAGATGATACGTTATTTAAGTTTAAAATTGTTCCATAATTTATTTATTAAACAAAATCTTTCATATCGCATATTAAATATTGACTCATTATTATATCGTTTGTACGAAGTTTTTGTACATAACTTATTGCTAACAAATTACATACACAAGTTATACACAAATCTTATTCTCTAATTTTAATTACTTTAAAATATTTATTTTGCTCTCAGCTTACTCATTGTGTAGCCTACTCATCTTTTTGCAATTGCTGATTCGTTAGCTTCAAAAATGAATTTACTTCTATTCCAATTTCTTTTATATTACTTTGTTTTAACTTTCTACTGCATATGCATTCTCCTTTATCATCAATGACTTTACTAATTATGTTAATTCAAAATTTAAATATTTCTCTTATCATTTACGTTACTAATTACTAAATTTGATACAAGAAATATTATTCTAATTTTTATTCTGCTTTTACATTTATGTATAATTTATTTATTTTAATATTGGTTGAATGTCTTTCATTCCAACTTTACTTAGTGTCTTTCAAATGTTTATAATTACAATGGTTTTTTATCACCTCGTTTGATGTTGTTATTCATCTGTACGTCCTCCTTCTGGTCCTCTGGTCGTGTTCTACTGCATGTGCTGATTAATAGTCATCTCGTCTCATGTCCTATGCTGCTGGTGTGTCCATAGACCTCATCGTATGTATTCTGCGGCTCTGGTTGGACATCTAGTTTGTCCTGTGACTCTTACTATAGATGTGAATTGGCGTCGTCGACTGACATAGCCTCCTGCGGCAACGGTTGAATCGAGAAGAAGAAACTTTATTAGCGCGACCTGGTATTTATAGTCAGGTCGTGCAAAAATTCCTGTCTGAACAATATTTGACCTGTCAGATTCAGTCGAGCGTCACCTTCCCCACTCTGGTTCAAGTCACAATTTTCACGAATTATGAAGTTTGTTTCACATCACTCGATGCTCAATAGATCACTAATTTTTATGTGATTACTATACGTAAATTGCACTTCTTTATGGTACTCACAAAAAGAGTTATTCATTTTTTACATATAGTAATTGCAATTTTCGTCCCATCGATACGGTTTTTTAACACTTTATTCACCTATAATTTCTATACACTTTGGTGTCTTTTGTTTTATCCTATCGTACATAGTTTTCTTATAATTAAAATAAACATACAACTATTTTACTTGAAAAGGGTTGGTTACATTTCAGGAATGGACAGGTTTCACACACACCAACAAAATATGCGCGTACACAACGTTAGCGACAGGTGTGTTGAAAATGCATGTCCATGCATGAATTCTGCGCTCCCTATTTTTACTACGATCCAGCTTATGCAATCTGAATCATGTTTATTAATTTATATTTATTATTTATTTCATTTATTTTGGCCATCCACAGTACCGTTAATGTTTGTACTGTTGCATTATTTCCCTGCTTGGTGAAAAAAATTTGTTTAATACCAAATTAAAATGTTGTTTTCTCTGCCTATTTATTAGACAAACAATATGTATTGTTTTTATTTATCGACACATTTATTTTTTTATGTGCGACTAATAATGAGTCTTCGATTTTTCAATTTTACCCTTATTTGGAGGTTTTCTGAGCAATATTTCCCCTCCCTCATAGGTAAAGTCGCTGTGGTGTTTCGGTACATCCACTTTAATCGTTGTTCCACTTTACTCGTTCTAGTGACCCAGTTATTTATGAATGGAATTTTCTCAAAGAGATAGCATGGTATTTACCGATTTCTTTTTTTCTCACGCCGTCATACACTATGAATGTCTGTTTACCAACTTGTCATACTAGTGTATATGGTCCATCATACAACCTGAAAAATATCTTAGCTGTATTGTCAACTCTTTTTCCTACTGGATTAGTCTTTAATAATACCTCTTCTCCCACGATGAATTGTTGTAGTTTGTGTGTTCTGTTAAATCTCTCCACTCTCTTGTTACCTCTTTCTATTATCCGTCGCTTTGCGTATTCAATTCACTTACTGGTACAGGTAAATTCTGGTTGCCGGGTTTGTTTATGTACTTCATCCAAAATCTGTTCGGCTTTTTATCTTCTTCTAATTCTATTGGAGTATAACTGGTTGCTTCACTGTAGTTCTCGTTGATGGCTTTCTCGAGAAATGGTAGATATTCTGCCCATTTATTGTGTTGATTATGGCAGTATATCCTTAAATATTTACCTAGTTCCTTGTTAACCCTTTCTGCAAGGTTTCCTGAGGATGTCTTTTGGATGTGAGTACAGGTTGTACTCCATTTTCTCTCAAAGTTCTCTCCCATTTCTCACTCTGGAATTGTACACCCTGATCACTCAAGACCTTTTTCATCTTGCCAAATGCTGGAATATACTTCTGCAATAGTATCTTTAGAACAACCTTCGTTGTGGGTCGCATAATTGGGTACAGTTGGACTGCCTTGGAAAACACATCGATATCGATACATACCAATATGTGTTTCACTCCTTGAGTTGATCATGGTAGTGGTCCCAGAAAATGCACTCCAATTAGCTCTCCCTTATTTTCTTTATGGATGCTCTGCATTTCAACATATTTATGCCATCCTTCACTCTGTAATTTTACATTTCCTTAATCATAACATTACTACATTCTTTAATCTTTTCTTAACATGAACATTACTTACATTTCTTACATTTATTTTCTGATCGCTAATAATTTTCTTCATTCTTACCCTGTGCTGTAATACACTTCCGTAACAGAATACTTTTTTAGCTTCGTAGTGTGTCGCATGATCGGTTACAGATGAACTGCCTTAGTTTTTAACTCACTCGATATTTTACTCATAGTCTTGAGCCCTAAGTGGTTTCTTCCACTATCGCTTTCTTCTGTGTCCTTGCATTTCCACAAAGGTATGAAGTTTTCGCTTGATCAGCCGTTCTGACAATTATCAATTATTTCTTTCTCATTTATAACCTTCTCTTCATATTAATAACAACATTCATTACAATCATTTCTTAAATATTTCTTTAAACATTAACATTCCTTACCCTTTCTTTAACATAAACGTTTCCTTTATTTCTTATATTTATTTCACATAGCATTTCTTTTTATTTAATTCTTTAACATTAACAATAACATTTCTTATCATTTCTAACCCTTTCTTCACATTATTAATAATTAACAGTAATATTTTTTGTTTAAAAATAATTCTTATTTTCATTAGAGCGTAGAGTGCGGTGTGTCGTTTGATTTCCACCCTCCTTAGTTTAAACTAACAATTGTTTCAGAATGATCACAGTTGCACACCACTATATAAAAATTATCCCGATTAGCGCTTTCAAGCCTCACAGCCCATCGTCAGATCGGAATAGGCAGAAATTATTTTAAAACCAAACCCTTCACCCCTCTCCCCACCCTGCTCACACACAACAAGCTATAATATAAATGACCCTTCCCCACCCCCTAAACCCTGTCACACTATCTGCACAGTTACATATTTTTCTAGCAAATTCCTTGTGTTTCAGTGTTGTGTGTGTGTGTGTGCATCCTTTTAAACTACCCTCTTCCTCTCTACACACGTGGGTCAGCACACACCCTTATTTTAAAACAACCAATTAGTACTATGCAGTATAATTCTTAATCTTATCTATCTGTCCTCTTTCATTTACTTCTTAATCATGTTATAAAATATTTCTTCATTATCAAATTTAATTTTAATATTAATTAAATTGTCTAACCCTTTTTCTCTTTCTTTCAATATTTCTAACTCCTCTCTAAGCTTCCTTTCAACTGTGTTATTTACTGTTTTTACAATTTCGTATTCTTCCAAAGGATTAACAAACTTATGGTTGTCTTCTATGAAATGTCTTGCATATAACGAATTGGTTGTTCTATTACCTTCTCCACGTTTGTGGTCAGACAACCTGCATACGAATTTTCGTCCTGTCTCACCTAGGTACACTTTAATTTTAATATATATTAATTTATATTAATTTTAATATTAGGTAAATTTTAAATCTAATTTAATACCCCTACATGTGTGCAACAAAGACCGTTACATGGACGCAATAGAAGAGTTCGAAATATACAAAGCATATAATAACATAAACAGCCGAGACTTCATATTGAATGACCACTTAAAATTTAAATCCAACCCGCTATACGATACAGCATTGAACCTGCTTAGGCATCTGAGTGATTATTATCACTCAGATAATAATTCAGTGTCCGATCGGCTTCGTCATGGTGCGCACCATTTAGAAAGCGAGTGAATTACATAGTGGACAATTATGTGTAATATGTGATTTTAACTATTTAATGACCTCAATAGAGCGATTTAATCTGATGATGGAGCAGATGTTCCAAAACGCGTCATTTTAATCGACGTAACGAAGTCACACGACGGATATAAGGTGATTTATTTATCTATAATTTACTATTCATACGTGACTTGGATACCAAGAACTAATATGCATTTTAAATGAAATGTGGTCCATGATTATTTTTACTTCCATGTTCCATAAGGAAAATGAAGTATGGTGATTGCGAAAACAATTGTGTTTGAGATTACGGGTGATTCTGATTGTACTACCCTCAAAGGTGAAGAAAAGTCATTTTCTGAAAAGTGTCTGTGTGTCTGTCTGTGTATAGAATTTTTTCTATGGTGAACGATAACTGCCGCAAATTCAAACAGAATCAAATAATTTTTTGCATATGTGCTCGAGTTGTAGAGGACGCAAGGCCTATTGATTCTGGTGAAGATCGGTTAAGGGGAAGGGGTAGTTTACCTTCAACGTTTTATGTTTTAACAAGAGTGAAGTACCTACTTAATTTTGATAAATAAAGTGTCCTGAAAAAAGGTCATAATAGTCCACTGTAGAAAGGTAGATGAAACATCTATAAATGAAAATGATAGTTGAAGAGGGAGGGTGTAAATTTTTATATGTGGACTACAATATCGGCAACAAAAAAGTAGTTTGTTGTTAAAATTCCTTTGTGGGCTGATTGGCCATGGTCCAGTGTTTCCAGCAAAACCAATCGTTTTGGCAGTGTCATCGACTGCCATCATCAGTGAAAATCAAGTGCGCTAACGTGAGGTGGTATATGTTAGTGACAACAGTACTGTGGTTTAGGCTGAAGAAAGAAGTAGTTTCTATTGAAATATTTCATTTCAAAAATTATTTTAAATATAAATCTTAGAACATGGAAGTCATGTATGGTTCTTCATACCGATATTTTAAGTTAGTAATGTCTAATTGTAAATATGTTATAAATTGTAATGTTGTAAGCTTATTATATGTAACGCCTATAATGAAAGTAAAAGTATCCTTCCTGAATAGTAAAACTTGCTCACGATTTTGAACGAAATACATCTGTTATTAGACAAATTTCGATATTAGATAATTTTCAATTATCAGAACAATTACGGAATTCCTGATTTCCCACCTTTTTTTGTTTAGTAAAGTAACAGTTGTAGAGCAGACACTCATACCATAAAAGCTAAATATTCGAAAATTTCCAATTTGTGATAAAATCCCTTTAGTCTGACCCCGGCTGGATTTTTACAAATTTTTGACCCGTTGTTGGAGGTCAAAAAATTTTTAAACCTCCAAAACTGTACACTATAATCAGATTTTTCTAAAAATTCTCTTTAATTTGATGCCCCACATGAAATTTGTGATTTTATTGAAATTTTGACCCACTTTTTAGGGTAAAAAGTTTTGAAATTATTTTTAAAACTGAATACTAAATTCATTTGTGGTTAAAATCACTTTAATTTCATACTACACTCGGACTTTTGCAATTTTTTCATAATTTTAACACCATCACATTGTGGGGGGGGGGGGTCAATCTCAAAATCGATAGGGTTCTGTAAGGCAAAAGTATGGATTCATGAGCCAAGTTTTATGAAAATCGATTGATGTATTCAAAAGTTATCATAAGACATATCCAAAACAGGCAGACAAATGGCAAATAGCCAAATGGCAAACTCCCAGCTCTGTTCACATGTTCAATTATTTGTCTTATTGTAAATGGATTTACAGCTTTCCAAGTTCTGATCATGAAAAAAGAAGAAAAATAAATAAATTAAATGTGGTCCATGATTATTTTTACTTCCATGTTCCATAAGGAAAATGAAGTATGGTGATTGCAAAAACAATTGTGTTTGAGATTACGGGTGATTCTGATTGTACTACCCTCAAAGGTGAAGAAAAGTCATTTTCTGAAAAGTGTCTGTGTGTCTGTCTGTGTATAGAATTTTTTCTATGGTGAACGATAACTGCCGCAAATTCAAACAGAATCAAATAATTTTTTGCATATGTGCTCGAGTTGTAGAGGACGCAAGGCCTATTGATTCTGGTGAAGATCGGTTAAGGGGAAGGGGTAGTTTACCTTCAACGTTTTATGTTTTAACAAGAGTGAAGTACCTACTTAATTTTGATAAATAAAGTGTCCTGAAAAAAGGTCATAATAGTCCACTGTAGAAAGGTAGATGAAACATCTATAAATGAAAATGATAGTTGAAGAGGGAGGGTGTAAATTTTTATATGTGGACTACAATATCGGCAACAAAAAAGTAGTTTGTTGTTAAAATTCCTTTGTGGGCTGATTGGCCGTGGTCCAGTGTTTCCAGCAAAACCAATCGTTTTGGCAGTGTCATCGACTGCCATCATCAGTGAAAATCAAGTGCGCTAACGTGAGGTGGTATATGTTAGTGACAACAGTACTGTGGTTTAGGCTGAAGAAAGAAGTAGTTTCTATTGAAATATTTCATTTCAAAAATTATTTTAAATATAAATCTTAGAACATGGAAGTCATGTATGGTTCTTCATACCGATATTTTAAGTTAGTAATGTCTAATTGTAAATATGTTATAAATTGTAATGTTGTAAGCTTATTATATGTAACGCCTATAATGAAAGTAAAAGTATCCTTCCTGAATAGTAAAACTTGCTCACGATTTTGAACGAAATACATGTGTTATTAGACAAATTTCGATATTAGATAATTTTCAATTATCAGAACAATTACGGAATTCCTGATTTCCCACCTTTTTTTGTTTAGTAAAGTAACAGTTGTAGAGCAGACACTCATACCATAAAAGCTAAATATTCGAAAATTTCCAATTTGTGATAAAATCCCTTTAGTCTGACCCCGGCTGGATTTTTACAAATTTTTGACCCGTTGTTGGAGGTCAAAAAATTTTTAAACCTCCAAAACTGTACACTATAATCAGATTTTTCTAAAAATTCTCTTTAATTTGATGCCCCACATGAAATTTGTGATTTTATTGAAATTTTGACCCACTTTTTAGGGTAAAAAGTTTTGAAATTATTTTTAAAACTGAATACTAAATTCATTTGTGGTTAAAATCACTTTAATTTCATACTACACTCGGACTTTTGCAATTTTTTCATAATTTTAACACCATCACATTGTGGGGGGGGGGGGGTCAATCTCAAAATCGATAGGGTTCTGTAAGGCAAAAGTATGGATTCATGAGCCAAGTTTTATGAAAATCGATTGATGTATTCAAAAGTTATCATAAGACATATCCAAAACAGGCAGACAAATGGCAAATAGCCAAATGGCAAACTCCCAGCTCTGTTCACATGTTCAATTATTTGTCTTATTGTAAATGGATTTACAGCTTTCCAAGTTCTGATCATGAAAAAAGAAGAAAAATAAATAAATTAAATGTGGTCCATGATTATTTTTACTTCCATGTTCCATAAGGAAAATGAAGTATGGTGATTGCAAAAACAATTGTGTTTGAGATTACGGGTGATTCTGATTGTACTACCCTCAAAGGTGAAGAAAAGTCATTTTCTGAAAAGTGTCTGTGTGTCTGTCTGTGTATAGAATTTTTTCTATGGTGAACGATAACTGCCGCAAATTCAAACAGAATCAAATAATTTTTTGCATATGTGCTCGAGTTGTAGAGGACGCAAGGCCTATTGATTCTGGTGAAGATCGGTTAAGGGGAAGGGGTAGTTTACCTTCAACGTTTTATGTTTTAACAAGAGTGAAGTACCTACTTAATTTTGATAAATAAAGTGTCCTGAAAAAAGGTCATAATAGTCCACTGTAGAAAGGTAGATGAAACATCTATAAATGAAAATGATAGTTGAAGAGGGAGGGTGTAAATTTTTATATGTGGACTACAATATCGGCAACAAAAAAGTAGTTTGTTGTTAAAATTCCTTTGTGGGCTGATTGGCCGTGGTCCAGTGTTTCCAGCAAAACCAATCATTTTGGCAGTGCCATCGACTGCCATCATCAGTGAAAATCAAGTGCGCTAACGTGAGGTGGTATATGTTAGTGACAACAGTACTGTGGTTTAGGCTGAAGAAAGAAGTAGTTTCTATGGAAATATTTCATTTCAAAAATTATTTTAAATATAAATCTTAGAACATGGAAGTCATGTATAGGTCTCCATACCGATATTTATTTTGGGGATTCAATAAGTAATGAATTTTATACCAGTAGTGTTTGTGGATTGTATCAAATGCTTTTTCAATCACATAATGCACACAAGCTAGTATTGTTCAAGTGTGAACACCAGATATGCATTCAGTGAAATGAAGTAGATGAACATGTCATAATTATGTCACCCCCAATAATTAACTAATATACCCTTTCAGTGCTGAATATTTTTTGTGAATACCAATAAAAGTTTTAATGGTAAAAAAATTAAAATTATTTATATTTAAAATTTCTTGAGTACAATAAATAAATCCCAACCATAATTTTATCTATTCTTTTTTCTTTATTTAAGTTTATGGTATGAGTGTCTGCTCTACAACTGTTACTTTACTAAACAAAAAAAGGTGGGAAATCAGGAATTCGGTAATTGTTCTGATAATTGAAAATTATCTAATATCGAAATTTGTCTAATAACAGATGTATTTCATTCAAAATAGTGAGCAAGTTTTACTATTCAGGAAGCATACTCTTACTTTCATTATAGGCGTTACACATAATAAGCTTACTTACAACATTACAATTTATAACATATTTACAATTAGACATTACTAACTTAAAATATCAGTATGAAGAACCATACATGACTTCCATGTTCTAAGATTTATATTTAAAATCATTTTTGAAATGAAATATTTCAATAGAAACTACTTCTTTCTTCACCCTTAACAACAGTACTGTGGTCACTAACGTATACCACCTCACATTAGCTCACTCAATTTTCACTGATGATGGCAGTCGATGGCACTGCTGAAATGTCTGGTTTTGCAGAAAACATTGGACCACGGCCAAACAGCACGGGAAGGAATTTTAGCAACAAACTACTTCTTTTTTGCCGATAACATAGTACACATATAAAAAATTATCCCCTCCCCCTTCTACTATCATTTTCATTTATAAAAAATTAACCCTTCCCCTTCAACTACCCTTTTTATTTATAGATATTTCATCTACCTTTCTACAGTGAATTATTATGACCTTCTTTCCAGGATACTTTACATTGGAAAGTAATATTTTACGAGCACGAAATTAAGTACTTTACTCTTTTTAAAACATCAAACGTTGCAGGTAAACTGCCCCTTCCCATTAACCAATCTTCACCAAAATCAATAGGCCTTGAGTCCTCTACAATTTAGAGACGTATACAAAAAATTATTTTTTTATTCTGTTTGAATTTGCGGCAGTTATTGTTCGCCATAGAAAAAATTCTACACACAGACACTTTTCAGAAAATGACTTTTCTTCATGTTTTGAGGGTAGTACAATGAGAATCAGCCCTTATCTCGAACAAAATTTTTTTCGGCATCACCATACTTCCATTTCCTTATGGAACATGGAAGTAAAAGGAGGTATCAGAATCTCAAACCATTTAATTCTCTGTGAAAAAAAAACAAGTGCCTTCTTAAAGCAATTACTCTCGTGAAGGTCACCAACACCTACTATGAATTGAGGAAGAGGTGTGAAACGCGCCATAAACTAATCTTCCAATAAATTTTAAGATTTTCAATTAGTGTTTGTAAATGTTGAAATAGATAATAAGAACGACTTACAAAAATTTTGTAATCTGTGAAACTTATTATTAACAAAAATTACCGTACCGGTAGTCTTTTAAGTTTCAGTTATAATCGAGCCGTTAAAGAGGCAACTTGACGTTCTCAGTACTCTTCTCGGAATGAAAAAATCGTTTTTAACTTTTCGGAAAAGTCCGCTTACCTACTGCATAATTTAAGTAGCTTACGACCTTATAAAAAATGCGGGGCGCGCTTTTCGTAAAAACTGTTGATGGCTCGTTAAGCTGACATATATATTAACTGTGTAGATTAAGTACAATAAAACTACATAGCTACACATTATAGTGTTTGTTACATAAACCAATAATTACCTTGTATCACTCTCATTGTGATGAAAATCTCTACAAGCGTTGGCTGTATTAACGAAATTACTAAAAATTAAACTCTTTTTCCCGGTTCTAAGGTTTTATACGGTATTCGTCTGTTATGACGTAAGCGTCAAGTTTAAACTATCGTATTTTAGAATTAAATTACCGTATTCATAGAGCACGTATTCTAAGCGGATTGTTACACTGGGATTTACGTTAAAGTTCAGATTAAGGAGAAACGGTAACACTTTTTCCTGTCTAATAGACGTAAATTATTCACGTCAGACAATTAACAATTATTCTGCGTACCATGCCTACTTGCTTTGTATTCCTTATTTAGAGGTGATAATGTTTTAAATAAAATTAAGAACGTACAGTAGGTAGCGGGGTAATGGTTAACTTCATCGTGCAATAAATGATTTATTTTCATCGTTCCAAACGACATGTAAATCTGATTACAATTATTTAGTGCAGTGGCCGTTATCGTTCTCTTAATGTTAAATACCTGCAACTTTTGTGGTTCGGTTATCAATTTTTTTAACGTAAATTCGGACTTAAGTCTGCAGACTGACAGCATGAAGCCACTCGGGCAACTTCGTTACTGTTCGTCGCTATTGTCTACTCTTCGTCAACCCAGACTCTACACTTACGTGTATAATGAAATCCACACATTTTTATCCAAATCGGGGTTTTCCTGTGTGCAAGCGGATGAATTGAATATTAAAATGAAATTTGATTGTGGTCACAGTTAAATATTAAAACATAATATAGAATTAATTCAACCATATCGTTGTACTCCATTTATTACCCTGAATTGTAGTTTTTGTTTTAGCCTTTGTTTCCTCCAGAAACAAACAATTTCACTGGCTCCCCAGATAAATATGAACCTTTTCACTACATCGTCGCATTAGTATATGAAATATACGTTTATTAAGAAAACTTATTTTATACCGTTTTGCCTGTTTTTAAGTTCAGTTTTTTGTACTCACAATGTTGGTTTTGATATATTGCTGTAATCAGTTGCGGTAAAACTCCTCTTTACCAGTGCACTAACTTCGCAGGTTGGTTTCGTATTTATCTGGAGTCAATTTAATCACGGCAAAATGTAAATTCCGGCGCCGCGCGTGTACTATATTTCGGTGTCCGATGTGTACATCCAACTGTTTTCTTCACAAGTAACTAATGCCAGCTTATTGAGGTTATGTACGACAATGTAACTTAAATAAAATTTACTTTGTCAGTGTACATTAAAAGGGTGTATTTATTGGAAGTACAGAAATTAGTTTATATTTATCGCACATAATTACGGTACAGAGACGATTTTGGGAGGTTGTTGCTAAGTTTAACAATATAACTTAACCTTTTACATTTTTAAAATTAATTAGACGTAACAAACGTTTCCTTAGTTAGTGAACATTCAAAGGCTGTATGTATTGTATGGATAAAAGGCTGTATATAACATTAACGGCTGTATTTATTCGAAGTAAGTAATGCCAGCTTATGGAGGTTATGTACGACAATGTAACTTAAATAAAATTTACTTTGTTCGTGTACATTAAAAGGGTGTATTTATTGGAAGTACAGAAATTAGTTTATCGCACATAATTACGGTACAGAGACGATTTTGGCAGGTTGTGGCTACGTTTAATTATTTAACTTAACCTTTTAGATTTTTAAAATTAATTAGACTTAACAGACATTTCCTTAGTTAGTGTACATTCAAAGGCTGTATATAACATTAAAGGCTGTCTTTATTCAAAGTACCGGAATTAAAACGTACTTCCAATTTAGAACCTAGTACAATCTAATGTATAACCAAACAAGTACATTAAAATTCTTTTTTCAACATAATGCAATAATAAGCAATGTGTAGTTTCTGTTAACATGCAAATGATTAAGTATTAATAATGGGTTACAGTGGAATTTAATGCTACTACGGTCTGAATTAATGCAAATAAAATTGGGAGAATCTCGTAAACATATTAAAGAATGCTTGTATATTACATACACACAAAATTATTACAGTACGGACCTTTGTTAATGAATAGAAACAAATTTGACTCTATACTTTAGTATGTACCAATAAAATTCACCTTTTTTCAAATACCAATATCTGTTGTTGTTTTTCATACCCTTAAAAAAAGGTCATTAACAACATACATTATGAGAAAACGTGATTACAAATAACCAGCCATTAGTTACTTAGAAGAAAATAGATATAACATTTACAAACATCAAATCTTCAATTCTCTCCCTATTTGTTTTATAAAAACTGGAGTTTCTACTGCAGGTTTTAAGTCCACTAACTACTTAATTAAATATACATAATTGTTCCTGTATCTTGTTGGGTAACATTATATTAATACATCTGCTTCCTACTCATATGTGCAAACAATGTTTTTAATGTACGGTCCTAAAATCTTTATCAACACTTTATATCTTTAAAATTTAGACAAAGTCTAATGAGCAACTTGGCCTAACCTGAATTTACATGACCTGGCTCAGAACAACTTTATTTTGGCAAATACAAAGATGAAGACTGGTTGCAATTTCTTCAGGGCTCACACCTGCTGCCAGGCCTAGTTCTATAACATGATAAGGAAGAAATAAATCAGCCCAAACCTGCAACCGCTGTGGGAAGGCTTTTACACCATTACCAATAAGATTAATGATGTCATCTAAGAATAACTCATTAGCTTTATTTTTAACTTTCATTAGTTTTATCTTTTTTAACAATTTTTAATGCAGTTTACTGGAGTAAAATCTTCTTATTGATAATGTTCTTATCAGTTTCATTACATTATTCTTATCTCTTTTTATTACCGTATCTCAGACAATATTTATAGTATACAATTTAGTTAATGACTTAGTATTTTGTTCTTCATGTATCATGGTCATGAAATGGTTTAAGTTGGGGCCTATTTTATGTAAGGGGAAAACATAACGTTACAATATTGTAATTACTTTTATTTCTATAATTATTTATAAGTATTACTTTGTACAAACAAAACTGGCTTAGAAATGGGTCTACTTAGGAAATTATGGAATTCTGCTGAAATTTCGAATAGTTCTGGAGGGGAATTGATCCCCTGATAACCCCCCTCCGCAAGTTACTCCACTGATCCCACTCTACACAGTTCCAAGAAATCCTGTATTTAGTAGAGCTTCCCTTATGTGCCTGGTAAGTGAAGGAGAAGGGATCTATTTAACGTGCAAGTTGAAGAATATATTTAATTATTGCACTTAACTTGATATAAGTACTGATTACATTTCAGGATTATTATTTTCAGAAATAATGTATGTAAACCAGTTTTCCCCATATAAAGTTAATTAAAATTCTTTAATGCATAGCATTCCAGGCATTTACAGTAGTAGATTTGTTTTACTAAATTTGAATTTACACAAATAATTCTCTTTGATTAACCAGAGTTACACACACAAACTAAATGCTGAGTGTCCTCCTAGTGTATAAATTCAGCTAAAACAGTATTCCAAAAACTTACCTTGTTACTAGAATATGTGACATGATGAACTTTTCATCATGTGTTCGACTTTGTGTTGGGAGTTAAGCATTTTAATAATTTATATTTATGCAGGCGTATAGCAAAATCTGATCATCATGGAAAAGGAATAAGGCATTTTGTAATAACTGATTAGTTCCTGCTGTATTACCGAATCATATTACAAGACCAATTTTTGTTTAATTGAAAAGATATATTTTAATTGTTTCTTTTGGTGCAATCTGTAAATTCCATGACACACGTCCATAAAGGTTTGAAAATATGCTTACTCCAGTTTGATAGGAATAAATTTTCAAAAAACTAATACAAATTTGTTATGTCTGATCACACCAGCTATCCTGTCTATTGGCAATGAGACTTTTATCCAAATTTATCTTATACTATTGTGCTAAGATGTTACACTACATTTGTATACTGTAATACAGTGTATTATTTGCAGAATGACAGGGTTATAAAAAATTCTGAAAGAATTGTTGCTTTTACAACACCATCCTTTATCAAGTGACTACTCAAATCTGCCAGTTTTTCACAGATCCCCTAGTGATGCTCCAAACTTTTCAAGGATTCTCCTGGCCTTAAAAAACTGGACTGGCCTCATTGATTGACATGACTAATGTTAAATTTACTTTGGGATACTTCCAAACATAATACAATTTACAATAAACAAACAAAATATTATGCCTGCCTAATTTTTTCCAGAACTGTATACACATAATTTGATCTGGATAGAACATTTATTAAACAATAATACTGTTTGATGCAAATAATTAAAATATCGGTATGGAGAACCATACATGACTACCATGTTCTAAGATTTATATTTGAAATCATTTTAGAAATGAAATATTTCTATAGAAACTACTTCTACCTTCAGCCTCAACCACAGAATTGTGATCACTAACATATACCACCTCATGTTCATAAAACAGTATTCCAAACACTTACCTTGTTACTATGGTGTCTTCAACAGGTACATTGGTGTATAAATTCGTTATGTCAAATGATGCTAATGTTGAGTTGTGTGGTATATGGATGTGTTCTAGTTTTTTGACAAGTTCTATGTTGTTTTTAACAGAAGTGTTGTTTGTTGGTTAGATTTATGTTGTTTGTTGGTTAGATTTATATGTTTTCTGATTAGTTTATCTAGGTGTCTGGCGATTTTGTGGGAGGGTGCTTGTGTGTTATTTATCAAAGGTCAAATGGGTATATTGGGTTTGTGTATTTTTGGTAATGCGTTTACTTTTGGGGGGTTAGGTTTAATTTCTTTTTAGGTATTTTATGTTTTCTGTTTGGATTATGTATTTTGCATTATTTATGAATTTGTTTTTGGTATTTTATTGTTGGATCTTTGGTTATTTGAGTTATATTGTTTTCCGAGAAGAATTTCTGTTTTATTGTTTATTTCTTAAATATTAGAATTACCTTGGTTCCTTCTTTGCAATTATGTTTATTTCTTGTTTGTTCATTATGACTGTTGTAATTTCTATAGGTACTTTTGGTGTGTTTGTTGTAATTTTGTGTTTTACATAATCTTTTGTGATTAAATCATTTGGTGTAAAATGTTCCAGATTATAAAATACACCTAACAGTTTTAACATACAATATATATAGTAACACCTCTATACATAGTAACAGGTATATCAATATACCTGTAATCACAGGTATGGGAAAGTAATGGCAAATCTTGCATAATCTTGTTATCAGTTATTGTTATTATTCGGCTAGTGCTATTAAATTCATATTGGCCCAAAGTGATCACAAAAGGAATTTATTATATTTGTTTACAGTCATCGGTGTTGATTCCAAATGGATTTGAAATTTATATAAATTAATTTTCACTCACATGAATGAAGTTGCAACCATAAAGAAATACAGAATATATTTTCTATGACAGCAGACAAGACAGGACACTTGTATTTTGCCTTTTATGTGTGTACATACATTCAGACATCATTTATTTGGATTGACTTCTGCAAGCTTGAAATCAAATACTAATAATGTTTTATGAATATTAATTACTACACTTTCACATGTGAAACTTACTTTGTTTATTTTCCTCGTACGACATTTCAGTGTGGTGTTCGCCTTCATCAGCGGGGTATGATACAGAATGTCCGGAACTTGTAACGGTTTGTTTAGTTGGTAGGTTGTGTGTGGGAGTGTGGAGGTGGAAGGGGGTTATGTAAAATTATAATCCTCAAAGTATAATATTGAATTAATTGGGATGTTTTGTTAAATTGTTACGACGGTCTCACCGATCGTCACATAGTACAGTGGAAACCAAAATAAAACACACTTATGACTTTGCAAATTACATTTATTATATTTTTAATTGGTGTTGTTACATGCTTGTTCACTTCTTTTGTTACATTTTAAATCAGTGTTGTGTTGTGATTAGCTACGATGGTAGTGTTATTAGTACAGACGAGGATGCTGCAGTTTCTTTTCTTAAAGAAAAAGATTTGGTTCACAGTCCTCGTCAATGTGGTAATGGACATGATATGATTTTAGCGCTTGGGCAGCAACAGCGTTGGTGTTGTAATAAGAAGACTTGCCGTGAGTATAAGCCAGTTTGCAAGGACACATTTTTAGAGGGGTCCAGATTACCCCTGAGAACAATAATAAAATGTATTTATGACTGGTGTGAAGGCCGTAGTAGTGTGAAAAACAGTAAAAATCAACTGAAAATCGACAACAAAACACACACACATTGGACGGCTTACTTAAGACATATCTGTGCTGAAGACATCATGAGCAACCCACAGAAAATTGGAGGACCAAATTTAACAGTTGAAATTGACGAGAGTCTCTTTGCCAAGAGAAAAAATAATGTTGGCCGGGTGTATCCACAACAGTGGGTTTTCGGAGGATTCTGTCGAGAAACAAAGGAATGTTTCTTGTGTCGTATCGAAGATCGGTCAGCAGCTACCCTCCTACCTCTCATAGTGGCAAATATTGAACCAGGGTCCATTATAATGTCAGATGAGTGGCGTTCATACCGTCAAATTGTTAATTTGCCACAACAGTACACTCATTTGACTGTAAACCATAGTTATAACTTCGTGGATCCTCAAACGGGAGCACATACACAAGGCGTAGAAAGCATGTGGCGGTCCTGTAAACGCCAAAACGTGATTGAATGTGGTGTGAGAAGGGAACGCTTAGATTCCTATTTAAGTGAGTTCATGTGGCGAACAAGAAATGCAAACCAGGATTTGTTCGAGTTCATGTGGAGGTCCGCAGAGGTCCAGAATATCTTTCCAGGTAATGCATCGACAATAATTGTGTAGTTACTGGAACAATCTGAGGATTCACAGACACTTAACTCGCTGTATTAATGTAGAAGTGTGTAGAGTCACCTCCTTACCACTCACGACTACCTGTAACAATATTGTAAATAATTATAAGCTGAACACTGTGGGAAAAAGTGCTAAGTGAAGGAAGAAAAAGTGTAATATAATGAATGATCAGTAATCAGAAAAGACTGTTAAAATTAATGATTCACCCCAAATGTATGAAACAAATGAAACATAGACTATACGTAAGATTAAGGGAGACATGATTTATATTATTCTGAATGTTCAGCAACATTGTATTAATTAGGATTTAAACCCAAGTCCCATATTTGTTTCAAGGGAAAAGACTACAATTAGAAGGTTCAATTTGTTTAATTAATTGTATTAAGAGTTAGTTATGTTTAAATATGTTTTGTGTGTAATAATGTTAGTAATGTTGCTATTAAGAATATTATGCTATTATGGCTATTATGAATTGTCAAAGAAGAAAAAGGTTGTAAGAAAATAGACACACTGTTATGTATAAAATACCATAGATACCTAAATTAGGCTCAGACACACTAAATAGAATTAATCAGTCAACAAAATTTGGCAAACTAAGGAAAAAATTACTACTATGGAATGTAAACCAGTTTGTAATAAGTAATAATCCCATCAATCAATGTAATCCCAGCCATAAAGATACAACTCTAAAGTAGCATGTCTATAATTCCTGTTTTAAGGTAATATTAGTGTTGGAAGGTAATAGAAGCATTAATTTCAGATAATCAAACCACAATCACAAGCATTAATCAAATCACATAATCAAACTACTCCTTTCCCTTAACCGATCTTCACAAAGAACAATACGTCTTGAGTACTCTACACAGGGCTGTACACAGAAAATTATTTTATTCAGTTTGAATTTGCGGCTCTTATCGTTTGCCACAGAAAATACCCTTGTTAAAATGTTGCAGGTAAACTACCCCTTTCCGTTAACCGATCTTCACCAAAACCAATAGGTCTTGAGTACTATACAAATCAGGGCTGTATGTAAAAAAATATTTGATTCTAAATATAATTATTACACTACTATTGTGTTCCGAGTCGTAGTGTAATAATTATATTTAGTTAATTAATGGACACGTCATGGACAATGAAATCCAAGTATTCGATTCTGTTTGAATTTTTGGCTGTTATCGTTTGCCATAGAAAAAAAATCTACACACAAACACACACACACACACTTTTCGAAAAATGACTTTTCATGTTTTGAGGGTAGTACAATCAGAATCTGCAAAAATCTCGAACACGATTTTTTTTTTGCCATCACCATACTTCCATTTCATTAAGGACATGGAAGTAAAAGGTAAGGGGCTTAACAATATCTACCACTTTTTAGATAAAGAAGGAGTATGCACTACGGTTAATAGCTTATGCTACAAGATACATAAGTGTTTATTTTAAAAATTAGTACAGTAACATACAAGACAGGTTACATGAACAACCGCTGGAAGAAACGGAGAATAAACAGTTACAGTGAGGTCGAAAGACGTAGAATTGAGCACTACAGAGTCAATTGGGTTTGTAAAGAAACATCAAACCCAATGTACTATCATTACACACAACAAT
The DNA here is from genome assembly GCA_034769895.1 of Magicicada septendecula. Classification (NCBI taxonomy): domain Eukaryota; kingdom Metazoa; phylum Arthropoda; class Insecta; order Hemiptera; family Cicadidae; genus Magicicada; species Magicicada septendecula. The sequence goes on along the minus strand of CM068373.1, from coordinate 166,491,541 downwards.
GTACTATCATTACCTAACCAACCACAACACTCATGTAGAGTAGATGTATTATTTAGGAAGTATCTGTGCCTCAACTAAGTACTAAGTCCAGTATACTGTAACAGGATCTACTGTTCCACACTGTAAATAAAGAAGATGGGCAATAATATATATTGTAACGTTTATCCCTTTTTCTTACCTTTAAATCTGTAGTATCTTGTCCTTGTAGTATTCTATATTGTAATAGATGTATTGGTATTGTTTTTGTATTCGTCAGTCTCACCTAACGTTATAGTTAAATTGTGTACCTTTAATTCAATTGTAAAAAAGACTGTTTGCATTAAATGTAATGTAATAATGTAACAATATGTATGTGTAGGCTGATTAGAATGGAATGGCTGTTTACTTACCACTTTACCTAGTATTTTGGTCACTTAACCAAAAATTTGTCCATTTTAAGTACAGACTCTAACCTATCAGATTGCAATGTAACTGGAATTTGTTGAAAACAAGATTAAACTATCACTCATATATTCAACCCCCCCCCCACAGAGAGTGGGAGGGGGAAGAGAGAGAGTTATATATCATTGTTGAATAATTAAGACATTCCTTTTAACAAAAATATACTTTTTAATTAAATTATTACAACTATTTATTTTTACTTTAATTATATTTATGTTTCTGAATAATTGAATACAATACAATAATTAAAATAAAAGTATATTGTTGTTAAAAAGTATTTTATTTTTTATTGAATAATAATAATAACATAAGAATATAAAATAAAGTAATTTGTAAATATTTCGTTATACTTCTGACATGTAAAGTAGTATACATCAATAGTCTACTCTCATACAGTATACGAATTTGTTGGAAAATATCATGCACACTACTTGGCAAAGGTTCAACACTGATTTAAAAATGTTTTGTTTAATGCAAACACTGAAACACACTATACACAAGAAATAGAACTCATCATGAACATAACGTGATTATATTACTTCTTATGGTATAAGAATATGATATCGGTTTTTTATTTAATACCCACTTGTAAAGGAAAAAATACAGTTATTATTTTATAAATAACTTTGTTACAGCTGCTGTGAAGTTGTTTAGATTAAATAATGTAACCTAACCAACTTTTAAGTATTTAATATTAAGTATAAGTATATTTAATCCTCAGAGAAAATGAACAATTAACACCAGTTTTTGAAAGAACCATGAAAGGAGAGAAGATGAGCTTGTGTACGAAATGCAAAGTGGAGTATCTTATGTAGAGATGAAAGCTCAACAGTTCAAACCAAATACATATGAATGGAGATGATTGGTAATATCTGGGACCTGTCACACAACAGAACACCATACAATGATGATAGTGTGTATCACTTATTTCATCACATCTCTTACCATGTAATGTGCCTGCTTTTAATAATATTTTCAAAGGATTTTAATACTTTGTTTTGACTGGTTTCACTGTGTAAATTACAAACCTGAATATAGTCCTGGAATACATACGGTAATCAATTTTTCCATTCACAGCCACGTTTCGCATTAAATCACGAATGCCTGCAAAGAAAAATAAATTACATCACCGGACACACCAAGTACTGACATATGAACAGTAATCAATTATTTTGTTTAATCAGTCAACATTCTAAGAGACCAATATTAAAGGGTTTACAGATTATTGACGCATCCACCAAAACACACACACACAGGTTGTGGTATGTGTTACAATTGTGTCTTATTTTCAGCTAACCGTTCTTTTACAGGTGAAATCAGTACAATTGTACCTCGTGAGTATAAGGTTAGTTTAAGCTGTACCTATGATATTAAACATAACAATACACTGAACATGATTATTACACTTTATATGATATCAGCTTTTTGGCTTAATATCCACTTGTAAAAGAAAAAATACAAAATGATTATTATTTTATAATTAACTTTGTTACAGCTGTTGTGAAGTTATTTAGAATAATAATGTAACCTAACCTACTTTTAAGTACTGAATACTTTTAATGTGTCATGTACTGTGTTCAATAAGGAAACGAAATACTTTTACAGAGTACTTAAAATCCTTGAAAATGGTATTGGATTAAGCTTGAGCAATGAATAATTAAACTAAGCACATGATTTCAAAGTCAATATCATAATTAACTACGTATTCTAAATAGAACATACCAAATTGATAATACTTAACAAAGTCATGTAAAACAAGAATCATAAAGGGGCTTCATATTTTTTTATATCTTCAAGCATTTTCTCGAACAAATCCTGGTTTGCATTTCTTGTTCGCCACATGAACTCACTTAAATAGGAATCTAAGCGATCCCTTCTCGTACCACATTCAATCACGTTTTGGCGTTTACAGGACCGCCACATGCTTTCTATGCTTTGTGTATGCGCTCCAGTTTGAGGGTCCACAAAGTTATAACTATGGTTTACAGTCAAATGAGTGTACTGTTGTGGCAAATTAACAATTTGACGGTATGAACGCCACTCATCTGACATTATAATGGACCCTGGTTCAATATTTGCCACTATGAGAGGTAGGAGAGTACCTGCTGATCGATCTTCGACAGGACACAAGAAACATTCCTTTGTTTCTCGACAGAATCCTCCGAAAACCCACTGTTGTGGATACACCTGGCCAACATTATTTTTTCTCTTGGCAAAGAGACTCTCGTCAATTTCAACTGTTAAATTTGGTCCTCCAATTTTCTTTGGGTTGCTCATGATGTCTTCAGCACAGATATGTCTTAAGTAAGCCGTTCAATGTGTGTGTGTTTTGTTGTCGATTTTCAGTTGATTTTTACTGTTTTTCACACTACTACGGCCTTCACACCAGTCATAAATAAATTTTATTATTGTTCTCAGGGATAATTTGGACCCCTCTAAAAATGTGTCCTTGCGAACTGGCTTATACTCATGGCAAGTCTTCTTATTGCAACACCAACGCTGTTGCTGCCCAAGCGCTAAAATCATATCATGTCCATTACCACACTGACGAGGATTGTGAACCAAACCTTTTTCTCGAAGAAAAGAAAGTGCATCCTCTTCTGTACCAATAACACTTGACAGTTCATCGTAGCTAATCATAATTAATTAATAATTAATGTGAAACTCCCAACACAACACTGATTTAAAATGTAACAAATTCGGTGAACAAGCATGATAACTTTTTCAGTTACCGCCATCGTAACAATACAATTTTACCACGTGCTGTACAAATGGCATTTGGTCTTTGACTATTCTAAGCAAAATTCAAGACCTTTAGGAATAAATGGGTAAATTTTAAAACAAATTTAAAGACTCTCTGTATTAAATTTAAAGTCTACTAAAATTAACGACACATGTTATTTCAAAAGGACAGTGAATAACTCTAAAGGATACTAAATCATTCTTACTACTGTTCAGGTGCAGTATGTACTCCAGAGGCAGATTTATGCATAGGCAAAGTAGGGAACTGGCGGCAAATTTTGTGAATACCGGAGAGATGTGGACACGGAGATTTGCGAAAACAAGCTATTTCCGGAGATTTGCGGACACTAGGCCTTTTGCTACCTGAGAGAGGGATGACAAAATTCCAAAAGTATTTCTATACCGGAGGTTTGCGGACAGGTCTTATCTGAGGTGCGCCCGCTTGTAAAATTTTATGACGGGGTCATAGTCCTAGATGCGCCCATTTTACTTCGAGTCCCCCACGTAGCTGTCCCCCCCCTGCGTTTTATTATTTCTAGCCTAACGTATCTACCAACAATCGTTTGTGACAAACTTTGTTTTATGGTTTTATATAATAAATTCGCTTCGATTTTATATATAAAGTTTCTGGTCAGTTGCTCAATTCGAGTGTTTGGGTTTCAAGTGGTCAGGTATAGAATAAGGGATTATTCTCTTATGCACACACGCACATCGACCATTTTCAGGTACACCGGGCGCAACTCGTCTCGGCCCTGCGGACACTACCCTTTCGGGTGTGATAGAATGTGGAACCATGTCAATGAACCCGCCCACCAGTTTACCAGTACGAATCCACTCCAAGTATTTGTCACTTTGAGTTTGACACTCGTACAGTGAAGACGAGTATGAAAGTTGTTACAACTACTAAGGGTAAACCTTGTGCCCATTACAACGGTTATGCGTATCGTAAATTTCGGGAGTCGAAAGAAGGTGTTGTTACGTGGATGTGTTTACGGGAGAAGTCCAATCGCTGTAAAGGAAAGATGCGGTCGAAGAAAGAATATGTTTCCGAACTTTTGTGTGGACCACCTGATGACGCGTCCTTAGAAGTGAGGAAGCATGTGGAGAAGGTGAAGAAGAGGGCATGTGAATAAAATACTCAGTTATCTGCGATATACACAGATGAAATTGGAGATGTTCATAATAGAGGTTATGATTTTGTCACAGTAATGCCCCATGCAGAAACATTGAAGAGAGCCATTCGGGATCATTGGTGTAAAACCCAAGGAAACCAGCATGAACCAAAGAGTTGCGAAGATATTGTTCTTTCAGAAGACATTCTAAAAATGAGCGATGGCAGCAGTTTCCTTCTTAAAGGTGGCGCATTAGAAGAGAGAATTATCGTTTTTAGTGGCAGCAAAGGAAAGGAATGTCTAGGAAACTCTTCGCATTTTTTAATGGACGCTACATTCAAGAACTGTTGCAAGGAATTTACACAAATCTACACAATCCATGCAGATTTGTTTGGCGTCCAAGTGTGGTAAATGTAGACTTCGAGGCTTCTGCGATTGCGGCCCTTCGTCAAGTTTTCCCCACAGCTGAAATAAGTGGATGTTACTTCCACGTGAAAGTGTTTGTGGAGGAAGGTCCAAGATGTAGGCCTAACAGAGGACTATCGCCAGAATGAAGAAACAAGGCTTCACGTCAGTATGTGTGCAGCGTTGACGTTTTTAAATTTATTCCTATCAAACTGGAGTAAGCATGTTTTCAAACCTTTATGGACGTTGTAATAAACCAGAATGCTTCTCCTTGAAAGCCCCACTGTTGGGCCAGCCAATTTGTAATAAACGAACTTATTATTTATATTTGTTTATTAATTTGAAACTGAGTTGTAAAATATTTAAACGTTGTAATAGGTGAAAATTGAAAGTTACTAATTTTATAAAGTAATTAAGATGTAGCATTAGATGTTATTAAGAGTGTGTTTACAATTGCAAAAATTATAAGTGTCTGAAAAGAACTCTTTTAGATAAAAAATAAGATAATTGCATTAATATTATTTGAACAATAACGTTGCTTAAATTTCAAAATAAAGTGTACTAGCTGGTCGCTTGATGACGGTGACCGTCGTGTTGATACTAGCAGCGAAACTCCTCCTCCAGGTTGACAGTTGTCTAAGTACGTAAAGTCTAGTAACGTCTGGACAATAAAATTAATAAAATACACTTCCACGTACCTGTTCGTGATTCTGGAAGTTCAGAAGTTCAATAAATCAATAAGCTGCCAAGACGGTTTACAAAACCAGCTTACTTTATCTACAAGGTTAGGTTACCTTGTTTAATAATGGGCGCCACACAGGTTTATTTCGGGAAAATCCCGTGGAAAACCCATTAATAGAATCAAATAATAATTTAGAAAAACTGGAATTGTGTTTATTGCCCTTATGGCAATTCAATTCAACAATATATGATTGCAAATAAGAGTTGTTTTGATTATTCTGAATGAATTATTTATCTATTTTTTAGAAATAAATCAAGTCAAGTTATGCTGCTAATAACTGGGTTTTATTTGTACCCTTGATAATGAATTCAGACAAATATAATTAAGAGAATACATTGATATATAATTGCAAATATTTTGTTACATACCCTATATGACTGGCTCAGAGCATAAACAATAATTCTGGTTAAGTCCAGATACTCTTTACTTTAAACATTAATATTATTTATATCTCAGGCGTAATTTCTTTGAAACACAAGAAAGAATGCTCATGCCTACACAATGACTAATTATTTTATAATACGATATCGACTAGTAATGCCTTTTAGTTTACTAATAAAAAATCGAACCTAGTTTATAGGTTAGGCGTTCGTCACGCTTGCTTAATTATTCACAAAGTTATATGGTGAGATCACTTATGACTAACATCATTCTTAAATAGGATTGACAAATCCATTAAATAAATTCAGACATGGTGTGATACAGAAAATGTTTTCGTGTTATGCGTCAGTACAGTCCTTGTTTACAAAACATATAGGTTAGTGCACTCAGTGTAATGGAATAAATTGTTGCACAGTTACCTCTGTGTTTTAATCTTTCGATTAAAATCCAATTAAACACTTCAATGGTCGGATTGTAATGACCATTGATATTCACTACACACGCACTGGAACAGAGAATATTGGTCCGCTTCTGACTAAAAAGGACCTTATTTGATACTATTTAATTATTTTCTCCTGTTCGATATGTTCCCGCACTAAATAAAATAATACTTCACTTCGATGCACTGATCCTATGTAGAGTATCTTGTAGTTACTTTTTGTTGTTGCCGAAATAATTCAATAGATGCACTATTACAATGAAGCTATCAGTTAGTAAAAATTTTGATGAGACGAGCGTACCTTCCGCTCTGGATGAACGTTAAAAGTGTCTAACGGCAATTAGCCACGCTTCTTTATATACCCTCTGTTTTGATCGGGCTTAGGCAATTGTTTTAAATTCTTGGATTTCATTGTCCATGACGTGTCCGTTACTTAACTAAATATCACTATAATATTGACGACTCGGAACACAAAGTTTTTTATAAGTAAAAACGTAAAGTTTTACCTTACAGCCTAAACCGGCTTTCACCTATAGAAGGTTTCATCAGAGGCTGTCGTTAGTAGCGCTGCTCGTCTTGTTGTTGGCGACGAGAAAGTGTTTCGAAAGATTGAAGCTGTGTGTGTGTGGTGAGATGTGTTCGAATAATGCGTGCGATTTGAATTGTGTCTGTTCGTTTAGGATGTCGTTTTTATTTGTTTTTGTGTGTTTGTATATTTCTAATTGTTCTAGAGTGTCTAGTTTTCGGCCTTTTGTGTGTACGTGTAGTATGTTCATGTTATTGTCGATGTTTTTATATGTGTGGTTTGCTTCAATGAGGTGGTTTGCGAAGGTAGATTCTGTAGTGGTGTGGAGTGCTTTTGTGTGTTCAATGTATCTCTGTTTGAAGCTACGTCCTGTCTGGCCTATGTAGAATTTACTGCAATTTGAACAATTTAGTTTATATACACCGGGTAGATCGAATTTGTTTTGTGCTTTGGGCATGCGTTTTGATAGTGTGTGTTCTGTTTTGTTAGTAGTTTTGTAAGCGATTCTGTATCCTGCTTTTTTGAATTTGTGGGCAATTTTTTCTGTTTGTTTGTTGATGTATGTTAGTGTTATGAATTTGTTGTTTTCTGTCTTTGTCTGTTGTTTGTTTTGTGTTTTGTGTAGGAGTTTACTGACTATTGTTCTGTCATAACCGTTAGATTCTGCTAGATATTTTATCGTGTTTAGTTCGTCTTTGTAGTCTATTTCATCTAAGGGGATGTTGTTAAGTCTATGTATCATGGTTCTAAAAGCAGCTAGTTTGTGTTGTATTGGGTGATTGGAGGTGTTGTGTATTAGTGTGTCAGTTGTAGTTGGTTTTCTGTATATACTGAATTTGTGCCTGTGTTCTAGTTTTGTGATGGAGAGGTCTAAGAAGTTTATGGTATTGTTGTGTTCGTATTCGGCAGTGAAGGTTATGTTTTTATGTATTTTGTTTATGTGCGTTAGTAACTGTTCACATTGTCTTTTGTTTCCCCTGTATAGTATTAGAATGTCATCAACGTATCTGTGCCAATATAGTATTTTATGTGAGTGTCTGTCATTGTTTGTGAGTATTTTTGTTTTTTCTAAGTGTTGGAGGAAGACTTCTGCTAGAATGCTGGATATGGGGGAGCCCATAGGTAGGCCATCGTTCTGTGTGTAGTATTTATTGTTATAAGTAAAGTAGTTTTGTTTTGTGATAATGTTCAGAGTTTCTGTTATTTCATTGATAATTTCGTCTGGTGTGTTGTTCTGTTTGAGTTTGTTTTGTAGGATGGTGATTGTTTCAGAGATGGGAATGTTTGTGTACAGGTTTTTAATGTCAAAGGAGGCTAATGTGGCGTTATGGGGGATGTGTATGTCTTTTATTTTTGTTACTAGGTCAGTGTTGTTTTTTACTGCAATGTTGTTGTCTATTTGTGTGTGTTGTCTAATAATTTTGTCTAGATATTTTGCCAGTTTGTGTGCAGGGGCATTACGGTAGTTGATAATGGGGCGGATCGGAATGTCTTCTTTATGGATTTTGGGAAGCGCTTGGAGTGTAGGTGCTGATGGTCAGATTTGTTTCATGTAGGGCTTTTGTTTATGTGTCATAATGTGTTTGGCTTTGTTGACTATTTGTTTTACTGAGTTTTGGTATCTGTCGGTGGGGTCGTGTTTTAGTTCTGTGATGTTGTTCTGTTCTATGAAGTCTTGTACTTTTTTGTGTAGGTTGTCTGTGGGGATAATTACAGTCGTGTTGCCTTTGTCAGCTTTTACAAATGTGATGTTGTGTTTGTGTGCCTTTTCCCTCAGTTTGATGGCTGTGTGTATTTCTGAGTTGTGGTTGTTGTTGTCTGGTGTCTTATGTACTCCTATTGTGTTGTTTATATTATGTCTTAATGTGTCTTGATGTTCTGGTGCTGTGTTTTGTATATTTGTTTCTGTGTCAATTATGAGCTTTGTTAGTGTTTGGTTGTTATGTTTGTAATGTATGTTATGTTTTAGGCCTTTATCAAGGAGTGTTTGTTCGTTTTTTGTGAGTGTGACGTTCGTGAGGTTTACTGTACGTGGGTAGAATTTGTGCGAGGGAATTATATCTGTTTTGATTGGTGTCAGGTTTTTTATTTTTCTGTCGTGTTTTGTCTGTATGATATGTATTTGTTTTTTTGTCCATTCATTTGTGTGATGTATTAGTTCTGTCATGTAATTGTGTCCGTATGTGTTGGCGATATGTAGGTGTAGTGTTAATGCTTTGCGGTTAAGAGCGTCTTTTTTCTTATATAGTTGTTTAATTGATTCTTTTACGCAAATAAACAAAATACATAAAAACATAACCTTCACTGCCGAATACGAACACAACAATACCATAAACTTCTTAGACCTCTCCATCACAAAACTAGAACACAGGCACAAATTCAGTATATACAGAAAACCAACTACAACTGACACACTAATACACAACACCTCCAATCACCCAATACAACACAAACTAGCTGCTTTTAGAACCATGATACATAGACTTAACAACATCCCCTTAGATGAAATAGACTACAAAGACGAACTAAACACGATAAAATATCTAGCAGAATCTAACAGTTATGACAGAACAATAGTCAGTAAACTCCTACACAAAACACAAAACAAACAACAGACAAAGACAGAAAACAACAAATTCATAACACTAACATACATCAACAAACAAACAGAAAAAATTGCCCACAAATTCAAAAAAGCAGGATACAGAATCGCTTACAAAACTACTAACAAAACAGAACACACACTATCAAAACGCATGCCCAAAGCACAAAACAAATTCGATCTACCCGGTGTATATAAACTAAATTGTTCAAATTGCAGTAAATTCTACATAGGCCAGACAGGACGTAGCTTCAAAAAGAGATACATTGAACACACAAAAGCACTCCACACCACTACAGAATCTACCTTCGCAAACCACCTCATTGAAGCAAACCACACATATAAAAACATCGACAATAACATGAACATACTACACGTACACACAAAAGGCCGAAAACTAGACACTCTAGAACAATTAGAAATATACAAACACACAAAAACAAATAAAAACGACATCCTAAACGAACAGACACAATTCAAATCGCACGCATTATTCGAACACATCTCACCACACACACACAGCTTCAATCTTTCGAAACACTTTCTCGTCGCCAACAACAAGACGAGCAGCGCTACTAACGACAGCCTCTGATGAAGCCTTCTATAGGTGAAAGCCGGTTTAGGCTGTAAGGTAAAACTTTACGTTTTTACTTATAAAAAACTTTGTGTTCCGAGTCGTCAATATTATAGTGATATTTAGCAATTGTTTTATTTATTAAGCTATTTTCTGATTGGCTTAGCCAGGCGTTACGAAAGTGACGTATTGTCTTTCCAACTGTCACTAACGGTTTTTTAACCGACTCGTCGCCAGAATGATTGACAGCCGTCGTTGTTGTTAGTGTTGATAAACAGATTTCTTATTTATTATGTACAAATGATGCTAACGCCTGTCACGCACTTATTATAGTTGCGATCGGGGTCGTATCGCTATCAAATTAAAGGATATTTTTTCCTCTTCAATTTGATATAGTTTGACACTGGTTTATTTACACTTTCACTGACATTTTTTAATTAACAATGTTCAGGTATATGGCTTCGCGCTGTCGTCTGCTAATCAAAGCCGGTGATTACTCTCTCTTATCAATACATTGTTTGTGTTCCACATCGCATTTTTCACTTAAACGTCTATGTTAGAACACTATTATATCCGTCCTGATATTTATTTATTAAATATTATGATTAAACCTTAACTTATACATTGCTATGAACTATACTTACTCACTATGACATTTTGTTTCACATTATTTTGCTCCATGCTATTAATTAATAATTGAACTATTCCTTGTCTAACATATTAACAATGCTTATCGCTATGTTTGGGTATAAAGATTGTTCAGTGTACGTGATTTACACTCATAGTACTTTCTACTAATCACCTTATTGATGATTGTTTTAGGCATTGCTGAGGCATACCGTTTGCATCGGATTTATGCCTTAATAATGTTTATTAGTTTATTTTTCGGTACTTTGATGAGGTAGCTTACTTATATAAGGTTCCCTCTTACAAATATTTTTACTTGTCATAAGCCCATTTGAGACTGTAATACAGCTTCAATCTTATATTGTGGCCATAGCTAATCTTAGTCCTTGGCATTAATAGTTACTAGTCATAGTTGATTTATTCTCAGCCAAATGCTGATGCTGATATCACATTATTCGGATTCTTATTTAATTGTTTTTATTAACATGTCAAATTCCATTTAAGTTATTCACTGACTCGCTTGACAGCTTAAAGTGAATTTACTTTGTCCATTAGTTTGTGTCAGTTATAGTATGGGTTGTAGTGTCAAGCAGTGTTTAGGTTTACTGCTTCTCGTGGCACTTCTTCTTCTTTCTTCTTCAATGGTTCCTCTCTTCTTTGCTACTCTTATCATTATATTATCTACTTACATTACCGTCATGTATTTATTAAATCTAAGGGCATATGTCTAGGTTATGTAACACCTGGTCATGTTACATATACTCCCCTCTCAAAATTGATAATTTGAGAGAAAATTTGATTTTTGATAAAATTATCATTTCATTTCAGTTTTTTAGTATATTACTACTGCTTTTGTCTTGTACTCTGTACATTGACCTTTAACATACTATTAGTGTGCTACACTAGTTTGAGTTCTTGGCTAGTGATATAATTCTTAGCTTACTAGTATTTTTTCGAGTTTCTCATATTCTAAGTTATTTAATTACAATAGATTTCACTTCTTAAATTAACAATTTCCTGTCTTACAATAATACATTTTTCTTTCTCCTTACATATCTTTATTTTTGTGATAATCTCAATGGTTCTTTCACTTTTTACCTCACAGATTCTTTAATAATAGTCCTTGATATATTACTAAATAATTCCCTAACATTTGTAGTGGGTTCGGAATCAGAGTGGCTCACTGTGGCATACATTCTCCGCCATTCCTCATTACACATACTCAGAATCAGAGGCATCCTCATCTCTGTCTGAGACAAAATAAAAATTGCATATAGCAATAGTTGCACTATCACAACACATAAAATATAACATATCATTCATTTTTCCATAATATAACATATTCAATATAACATTCAAGGTATTAGAGGTTTCCATTTGTATCACATTTCATTCTTTTATACTTTCTAACATACTTCCTTTTCACAGGTAATCATTTCTTTTCAGACTTGACATTCTCGGCCATGCTTTTTATTAGCCGTATTGTTACCTTTTTATACTAGTTGACAATTTGTTTTGGTTTATTTGAGCATTCTTAAAATTACACACTTATATTGATCATCATATAATTATGCAGTTGTTTCTTACATATAGAGTTTACAATATTTCATTCTTACAATAGTTTACAAGTTTTTCTCTCGTCAGTAATTTACACTTATCCTGAATTATCAGGGTTTACAGTATTCATATACTAATTGTTTTTGTTAGATGTTCTCTGACATATCTTGTTACATACGACATTTGGTAATTAAATAATATTTTTCTTTCTCTTCATTCCACAATAATAATAGCCATCTTTATAACTAACTCTCTTTGGTCGTCTGCCTCTCTACTCCTTCAAGTGTCTGATAATTTACACTTATTCTGGATTATTTTATATAATATCTTAGTTTTGTGAGGGGTATACAATATTTGACATTTAAATTCAATATAACGATACAATTATAACACATTAGTAGTTAATACTTTTTCTCTTTTCCTCTTTAAATATAGCATAATAATTTTAGTTATAAAATAGTAGTATTTCCTCTTTAAATTAATCTAACATAGGAGTATTAGAGTAATTTTATGTCACTCTTTTAGGTATATTTTTGTTATATGCTACCTTTGGTTATATATGATATAATAGATATCTTTCTTCTCATTAAATTATTGGGTTTACTATACACATTTTTCTACCATTTAGTATGATAAATCTGGCTCTTATTTAATAGGTAACAAATAGTTTGGCCTATACACTAATACTACACACTTTTTATAACACAATATGGCAAATAGGTTTGCTATAGGCAATTAGTCACTTTCAATACCTTGGGCATAATACATGATTCTTCTAATCACTAATTGAATCCGTTTATGGTAGCTATTTTTAAAATTTCTTATGCACTAAATATTCCGGTGGTAAATGTTGTATACCACTATAATTTATGTTTTTTAACAATAATCACATTTATGGTCTACATATTTGGGGTTATATTGTGCTTTTCCATTCTATTGGGTTCATTGTTTGGGATGATTACGTTTCACAGGTACCCTTCTTCATAGCTGTCTCTAGTACAACATGTTTGTGGTATTTGGCACCCTGTAACAACCTCTCATGCGGTTCTTCCACTTTGCGGCCACCAGATAGTCATTGGCTCCCCGTTTTCTCGCCTTCTTCTTCTCCTCATCTTCGATATCCATGTGTCCCGTGTACTCTGGGTCTTTGTTATTATTGACGTCTAGTACCTCTTCTAACTCTGGTTGATCGTCATTAGTTTCCTGGTTGGATTTTTCCATTGATTGGTCCCTCTTCTTCCGTAATTCCTTTATTTCTTGGGCGTACCCTTCAATGATCCGGTCCGGTTGTTCTTGATACCCTTTCCTTTTCTTGGAATGCCTTATTCTCCCTTTGGAAATATTTGCTTTAAGTATTTTATTGGTTATAGTCTTCTTTGTTGTAGCACATTTCTTCTCTTCGTCCATCTTCATGAAGCTCCTTCGATACTCCTTCCTATAGGTCCCTTCTTTACGGTTGATGACTGGGAAATAAATCATATTAACTAGACCACTTCGAGTCATTTTGATTAATTCTTTTGTTACTCTAGTCTTCTTTGGGCGTATTATTCTTCTTATCTTCGCCTCCTTTTCTTCCGTTTTCTTAATTATTTCGTTCTTTTCTTCATGATTTTTAATTTTTAAATTCACTTGTTCGGTAGTTGTATTTCTGGGTAATTCTTTTGTCTCCACTTGATCATCACACATGGGCAGATTATTTTGTTCTAAGTCTTCATTCTCGGCTACTAACTCTTCCGCTTCTTTAATTACCTGAGTCTCCTTTATACCTTCGGCATCGATCTCCTTATATTGAATATCTTCCTCGTTTCTGTCAAGCTCATTTTCAGATAATAATGTATTTGAGTCCCCTTCATTCTCAATTAGTTCGACCTCGTCTTCGGATGGCATGCTTAATTCTCCTATGGTTTCATCATTGGGTACTTCTTCAGTCTCTGAGTTGTTGTCGTTGCGTACTTCTCCTCTTACTATCTGACCCAATTCTTCCGTATATTTCTTATTCATTTCATCCATTTTCTGGCTAATCTTATTTAATGTGGTGTTCAACTCTTCTCTTAAGGCTCTACTGCTGTCATCTATTTTACTGTTTAACGTGTCCATGGCTTATTGTCTATCTTTTTATTCAAGTCTTCCTTCAATAATTCTAAGTTCTTGTTATTGTCGTCTAACCTTGCATGTAGGTCTTCTTTCAGTGACTCCCATGTTTTTACTAACAGACTCCATATTTTTATTTAAATCTTCCTTTAATGCTTCCATATTCTTCTGGTTCTCTTCCCGGGATTTCCTACCGTCTTCTTTTAATGACTCATTATTTCTAGTCATTTGTTCCATCATCATCATCATCATCATCATCATGTTCTCTATTCTTGCCCCTTCGGTGGCTTTATCGGGCTGGTCGCCGACCATTACTTCCACTTCTGGTTCTGCATGGGGTGTTTCTTCGGGTCGAGTTTCTATGTTATTAATGGTAATGACTTCCATTTCGGGTGTTGGTTGTGTCTCCGGCATCTCTGTATTTATCTGTATTTCTTCTATTCGACTGTCCTTGTACCTTGTGTCGTATTGATGTGTGTGTGGCATGTTTGCTCTTTTGTGTCTGCCGGGCTGATTATAATTATAAAAAATATTTTTATCTAATATCTTTTTCAGCCTCACGTTGCTGGTCGCCAATTTGTAATACTACTAATATTTCTCCTTAAAAGCCCCACTGTTGGGCCAGCCAATTTGTAATAAATGAACTTATTATTTATATGTGTTTATTAATTTGAAACTGAGTTGTAAAATATTTAAACGTTGTAATAGGTGAAAATTGAAAGTTACTAATTTTATAAAGTAATTAAGATGTAGCATTAGATGTTATTAAGAGTGTGTTTACAATTGCAAAAATTATAAGTGTCTGAAAAGAACTCTTTTAGATAAAAAATAAGATAATTGCATTAATATTATTTGAACAATAACGTTGCTTAAATTTCAAAATAAAGTGTACTAGCTGGTCGCTTGATGACGGTGACCGTCGTGTTGATACTAGCAGCGAAACTCCTCCTCCAGGTTGACAGTTGTCTAAATACGTAAAGTCTAGTAACGTCTGGACAATAAAATTAATAAAATACACTTCCACGTACCTGTTCGTGATTCTCGAAGTTCAGAAGTTCAATAAATCAATAAGCTGCCAAGACGGTTTACAAAACCAGCTTACTTTATCTACAAGGTTAGGTTACCTTGTTTAATAATGGGCGCCACACAGGTTTATTTCGGGAAAATCCCGTGGAAAACCCATTAATAGAATCAAATAATAATTTAGAAAAACTGGAATTGTGTTTATTGCCCTTATGGCAATTCAATTCAACAATATATGATTGCAACTAAGAGTTGTTTTGATTATTCTGAATGAATTATTTATCTATTTTTTAGAAATAAATCAAGTCAAGTTATGCTGCTAATAACTGGGTTTTATTTGTACCCTTGATAATGAATTCAGACAAATATAATTAAGAGAATACATTGATATATAATTGCAAATATTTTGTTACATACCCTATATGACTGGCTCAGAGCATAAACAATAATTCTGGTTAAGTCCAGATACTCTTTACTTTAAACATTAATATTATTTATATCTCAGGCGTAAGTTCTTTGAAACACAAGAAAGAATGCTCATGCCTACACAATGACTAATTATTTTATAATACGATATCGACTAGTAATGCCTTTTAGTTTACTAATAAAAAATCGAACCTAGTTTATAGGTTAGGCGTTCGTCACGCTTGCTTAATTATTCACAAAGTTATATGGTGAGATCACTTATGACTAACATCATTCTTAAATAGGATTGACAAATCCATTAAATAAATTCAGACATGGTGTGATACAGAAAATGTTTTCGTGTTATGCGTCAGTACAGTCCTTGTTTACAAAACATATAGGTTAGTGCACTCAGTGTAATGGAATAAATTGTTGCACAGTTACCTCTGTGTTTTAATCTTTCGATTAAAATCCAATTAAACACTTCAATGGTCGGATTGTAATGACCATTGATATTCACTACACACGCACTGGAACAGAGAATATTGGTCCGCTTCTGACTAAAAAGGACCTTATTTGATACTATTTAATTATTTTCTCCTGTTCGATATGTTCCCGCACTAAATAAAATAATACTTCACTTCGATGCACTGATCCTATGTAGAGTATCTTGTAGTTACTTTTTGTTGTTGCCGAAATAATTCAATAGATGCACTATTACAATGAAGCTATCAGTTAGTAAAAATTTTGATGAGACGAGCGTACCTTCCGCTCTGGATGAACGTTAAAAGTGTCTAACGGCAATTAGCCGCGCTTCTTTATATACCCCCTGTTTTGATCGGGCTTAGGCAATTGTTTTATTTATTAAGCTATTTTCTGATTGGCTTAGCCAGGCGTTACGAAAGTGACGTATTGTCTTTCCAACTGTCACTAACGGTTTTTTAACCGACTCGTCGCCAGAATGATTGACAGCCGTCGTTGTTGTTAGTGTTGATAAACAGATTTCTTATTTATTATGTACAAATGATGCTAACGCCTGTCACGCACTTATTATAGTTGCGATCGGGGTCGTATCGCTATCAAATTAAAGGATATTTTTTCCTCTTCAATTTGATATAGTTTGACACTGGTTTATTTACACTTTCACTGACATTTTTTAATTAACAATGTTCAGGTATATGGCTTCGCGCTGTCGTCTGCTAATCAAAGCCGGTGATTACTCTCTCTTATCAATACATTGTTTGTGTTCCACATCGCATTTTTCACTTAAACGTCTATGTTAGAACACTATTATATCCGTCCTGATATTTATTTATTAAATATTATGATTAAACCTTAACTTATACATTGCTATGAACTATACTTACTCACTATGACATTTTGTTTCACATTATTTTGCTCCATGCTATTAATTAATAATTGAACTATTCCTTGTCTAACATATTAACAATGCTTATCGCTATGTTTGGGTATAAAGATTGTTCAGTGTACGTGATTTACACTCATAGTACTTTCTACTAATCACCTTATTGATGATTGTTTTAGGCATTGCTGAGGCATACCGTTTGCATCGGATTTATGCCTTAATAATGTTTATTAGTTTATTTTTCGGTACTTTGATGAGGTAGCTTACTTATATAAGGTTCCCTCTTACAAATATTTTTACTTGTCATAAGCCCATTTGAGACTGTAATACAGCTTCAATCTTATATTGTGGCCATAGCTAATCTTAGTCCTTGGCATTAATAGTTACTAGTCATAGTTGATTTATTCTCAGCCAAATGCTGATGCTGATATCACATTATTCGGATTCTTATTTAATTGTTTTTATTAACATGTCAAATTCCATTTAAGTTATTCACTGACTCGCTTGACAGCTTAAAGTGAATTTACTTTGTCCATTAGTTTGTGTCAGTTATAGTATGGGTTGTAGTGTCAAGCAGTGTTTAGGTTTACTGCTTCTCGTGGCACTTCTTCTTCTTTCTTCTTCAATGGTTCCTCTCTTCTTTGCTACTCTTATCATTATATTATCTACTTACATTACCGTCATGTATTTATTAAATCTAAGGGCATATGTCTAGGTTATGTAACACCTGGTCATGTTACATATACTCCCCTCTCAAAATTGATAATTTGAGAGAAAATTTGATTTTTGATAAAATTATCATTTCATTTCAGTTTTTTAGTATATTACTACTGCTTTTGTCTTGTACTCTGTACATTGACCTTTAACATACTATTAGTGTGCTACACTAGTTTGAGTTCTTGGCTAGTGATATAATTCTTAGCTTACTAGTATTTTTTCGAGTTTCTCATATTCTAAGTTATTTAATTACAATAGATTTCACTTCTTAAATTAACAATTTCCTGTCTTACAATAATACATTTTTCTTTCTCCTTACATATCTTTATTTTTGTGATAATCTCAATGGTTCTTTCACTTTTTACCTCACAGATTCTTTAATAATAGTCCTTGATATATTACTAAATAATTCCCTAACATTTGTAGTGGGTTCGGAATCAGAGTGGCTCACTGTGGCATACATTCTCCGCCATTCCTCATTACACATACTCAGAATCAGAGGCATCCTCATCTCTGTCTGAGACAAAATAAAAATTGCATATAGCAATAGTTGCACTATCACAACACATAAAATATAACATATCATTCATTTTTCCATAATATAACATATTCAATATAACATTCAAGGTATTAGAGGTTTCCATTTGTATCACATTTCATTCTTTTATACTTTCTAACATACTTCCTTTTCACAGGTAATCATTTCTTTTCAGACTTGACATTCTCGGCCATGCTTTTTATTAGCCGTATTGTTACCTTTTTATACTAGTTGACAATTTGTTTTGGTTTATTTGAGCATTCTTAAAATTACACACTTATATTGATCATCATATAATTATGCAGTTGTTTCTTACATATAGAGTTTACAATATTTCATTCTTACAATAGTTTACAAGTTTTTCTCTCGTCAGTAATTTACACTTATCCTGAATTATCAGGGTTTACAGTATTCATATACTAATTGTTTTTGTTAGATGTTCTCTGACATATCTTGTTACATACGACATTTGGTAATTAAATAATATTTTTCTTTCTCTTCATTCCACAATAATAATAGCCATCTTTATAACTAACTCTCTTTGGTCGTCTGCCTCTCTACTCCTTCAAGTGTCTGATAATTTACACTTATTCTGGATTATTTTATATAATATCTTAGTTTTGTGAGGGGTATACAATATTTGACATTTAAATTCAATATAACGATACAATTATAACACATTAGTAGTTAATACTTTTTCTCTTTTCCTCTTTAAATATAGCATAATAATTTTAGTTATAAAATAGTAGTATTTCCTCTTTAAATTAATCTAACATAGGAGTATTAGAGTAATTTTATGTCACTCTTTTAGGTATATTTTTGTTATATGCTACCTTTGGTTATATATGATATAATAGATATCTTTCTTCTCATTAAATTATTGGGTTTACTATACACATTTTTCTACCATTTAGTATGATAAATCTGGCTCTTATTTAATAGGTAACAAATAGTTTGGCCTATACACTAATACTACACACTTTTTATAACACAATATGGCAAATAGGTTTGCTATAGGCAATTAGTCACTTTCAATACCTTGGGCATAATACATGATTCTTCTAATCACTAATTGAATCCGTTTATGGTAGCTATTTTTAAAATTTCTTATGCACTAAATATTCCGGTGGTAAATGTTGTATACCACTATAATTTATGTTTTTTAACAATAATCACATTTATGGTCTACATATTTGGGGTTATATTGTGCTTTTCCATTCTATTGGGTTCATTGTTTGGGATGATTACGTTTCACAGGTACCCTTCTTCATAGCTGTCTCTAGTACAACATGTTTGTGGTATTTGGCACCCTGTAACAACCTCTCATGCGGTTCTTCCACTTTGCGGCCACCAGATAGTCATTGGCTCCCCGTTTTCTCGCCTTCTTCTTCTCCTCATCTTCGATATCCATGTGTCCCGTGTACTCTGGGTCTTTGTTATTATTGACGTCTAGTACCTCTTCTAACTCTGGTTGATCGTCATTAGTTTCCTGGTTGGATTTTTCCATTGATTGGTCCCTCTTCTTCCGTAATTCCTTTATTTCTTGGGCGTACCCTTCAATGATCCGGTCCGGTTGTTCTTGATACCCTTTCCTTTTCTTGGAATGCCTTATTCTCCCTTTGGAAATATTTGCTTTAAGTATTTTATTGGTTATAGTCTTCTTTGTTGTAGCACATTTCTTCTCTTCGTCCATCTTCATGAAGCTCCTTCGATACTCCTTCCTATAGGTCCCTTCTTTACGGTTGATGACTGGGAAATAAATCATATTAACTAGACCACTTCGAGTCATTTTGATTAATTCTTTTGTTACTCTAGTCTTCTTTGGGCGTATTATTCTTCTTATCTTCGCCTCCTTTTCTTCCGTTTTCTTAATTATTTCGTTCTTTTCTTCATGATTTTTAATTTTTAAATTCACTTGTTCGGTAGTTGTATTTCTGGGTAATTCTTTTGTCTCCACTTGATCATCACACATGGGCAGATTATTTTGTTCTAAGTCTTCATTCTCGGCTACTAACTCTTCCGCTTCTTTAATTACCTGAGTCTCCTTTATACCTTCGGCATCGATCTCCTTATATTGAATATCTTCCTCGTTTCTGTCAAGCTCATTTTCAGATAATAATGTATTTGAGTCCCCTTCATTCTCAATTAGTTCGACCTCGTCTTCGGATGGCATGCTTAATTCTCCTATGGTTTCATCATTGGGTACTTCTTCAGTCTCTGAGTTGTTGTCGTTGCGTACTTCTCCTCTTACTATCTGACCCAATTCTTCCGTATATTTCTTATTCATTTCATCCATTTTCTGGCTAATCTTATTTAATGTGGTGTTCAACTCTTCTCTTAAGGCTCTACTGCTGTCATCTATTTTACTGTTTAACGTGTCCATGGCTTATTGTCTATCTTTTTATTCAAGTCTTCCTTCAATAATTCTAAGTTCTTGTTATTGTCGTCTAACCTTGCATGTAGGTCTTCTTTCAGTGACTCCCATGTTTTTACTAACAGACTCCATATTTTTATTTAAATCTTCCTTTAATGCTTCCATATTCTTCTGGTTCTCTTCCCGGGATTTCCTACCGTCTTCTTTTAATGACTCATTATTTCTAGTCATTTGTTCCATCATCATCATCATCATCATCATCATGTTCTCTATTCTTGCCCCTTCGGTGGCTTTATCGGGCTGGTCGCCGACCATTACTTCCACTTCTGGTTCTGCATGGGGTGTTTCTTCGGGTCGAGTTTCTATGTTATTAATGGTAATGACTTCCATTTCGGGTGTTGGTTGTGTCTCCGGCATCTCTGTATTTATCTGTATTTCTTCTATTCGACTGTCCTTGTACCTTGTGTCGTATTGATGTGTGTGTGGCATGTTTGCTCTTTTGTGTCTGCCGGGCTGATTATAATTATAAAAAATATTTTTATCTAATATCTTTTTCAGCCTCACGTTGCTGGTCGCCAATTTGTAATACTACTAATATTTCTCCTTAAAAGCCCCACTGTTGGGCCAGCCAATTTGTAATAAATGAACTTATTATTTATATGTGTTTATTAATTTGAAACTGAGTTGTAAAATATTTAAACGTTGTAATAGGTGAAAATTGAAAGTTACTAATTTTATAAAGTAATTAAGATGTAGCATTAGATGTTATTAAGAGTGTGTTTACAATTGCAAAAATTATAAGTGTCTGAAAAGAACTCTTTTAGATAAAAAATAAGATAATTGCATTAATATTATTTGAACAATAACGTTGCTTAAATTTCAAAATAAAGTGTACTAGCTGGTCGCTTGATGACGGTGACCGTCGTGTTGATACTAGCAGCGAAACTCCTCCTCCAGGTTGACAGTTGTCTAAATACGTAAAGTCTAGTAACGTCTGGACAATAAAATTAATAAAATACACTTCCACGTACCTGTTCGTGATTCTCGAAGTTCAGAAGTTCAATAAATCAATAAGCTGCCAAGACGGTTTACAAAACCAGCTTACTTTATCTACAAGGTTAGGTTACCTTGTTTAATAATGGGCGCCACACAGGTTTATTTCGGGAAAATCCCGTGGAAAACCCATTAATAGAATCAAATAATAATTTAGAAAAACTGGAATTGTGTTTATTGCCCTTATGGCAATTCAATTCAACAATATATGATTGCAACTAAGAGTTGTTTTGATTATTCTGAATGAATTATTTATCTATTTTTTAGAAATAAATCAAGTCAAGTTATGCTGCTAATAACTGGGTTTTATTTGTACCCTTGATAATGAATTCAGACAAATATAATTAAGAGAATACATTGATATATAATTGCAAATATTTTGTTACATACCCTATATGACTGGCTCAGAGCATAAACAATAATTCTGGTTAAGTCCAGATACTCTTTACTTTAAACATTAATATTATTTATATCTCAGGCGTAAGTTCTTTGAAACACAAGAAAGAATGCTCATGCCTACACAATGACTAATTATTTTATAATACGATATCGACTAGTAATGCCTTTTAGTTTACTAATAAAAAATCGAACCTAGTTTATAGGTTAGGCGTTCGTCACGCTTGCTTAATTATTCACAAAGTTATATGGTGAGATCACTTATGACTAACATCATTCTTAAATAGGATTGACAAATCCATTAAATAAATTCAGACATGGTGTGATACAGAAAATGTTTTCGTGTTATGCGTCAGTACAGTCCTTGTTTACAAAACATATAGGTTAGTGCACTCAGTGTAATGGAATAAATTGTTGCACAGTTACCTCTGTGTTTTAATCTTTCGATTAAAATCCAATTAAACACTTCAATGGTCGGATTGTAATGACCATTGATATTCACTACACACGCACTGGAACAGAGAATATTGGTCCGCTTCTGACTAAAAAGGACCTTATTTGATACTATTTAATTATTTTCTCCTGTTCGATATGTTCCCGCACTAAATAAAATAATACTTCACTTCGATGCACTGATCCTATGTAGAGTATCTTGTAGTTACTTTTTGTTGTTGCCGAAATAATTCAATAGATGCACTATTACAATGAAGCTATCAGTTAGTAAAAATTTTGATGAGACGAGCGTACCTTCCGCTCTGGATGAACGTTAAAAGTGTCTAACGGCAATTAGCCGCGCTTCTTTATATACCCCCTGTTTTGATCGGGCTTAGGCAATTGTTTTATTTATTAAGCTATTTTCTGATTGGCTTAGCCAGGCGTTACGAAAGTGACGTATTGTCTTTCCAACTGTCACTAACGGTTTTTTAACCGACTCGTCGCCAGAATGATTGACAGCCGTCGTTGTTGTTAGTGTTGATAAACAGATTTCTTATTTATTATGTACAAATGATGCTAACGCCTGTCACGCACTTATTATAGTTGCGATCGGGGTTGTATCGCTATCAAATTAAAGGATATTTTTTCCTCTTCAATTTGATATAGTTTGACACTGGTTTATTTACACTTTCACTGACATTTTTTAATTAACAATGTTCAGGTATATGGCTTCGCGCTGTCGTCTGCTAATCAAAGCCGGTGATTACTCTCTCTTATCAATACATTGTTTGTGTTCCACATCGCATTTTTCACTTAAACGTCTATGTTAGAACACTATTATATCCGTCCTGATATTTATTTATTAAATATTATGATTAAACCTTAACTTATACATTGCTATGAACTATACTTACTCACTATGACATTTTGTTTCACATTATTTTGCTCCATGCTATTAATTAATAATTGAACTATTACTTGTCTAACATATTAACAATGCTTATTGCTATGTTTGGGTATAAAGATTGTTCAGTGTACGTGATTTACACTCATAGTACTTTCTACTAATCACCTTATTGATGATTGTTTGTTTTAGGCATTGCTGAGGCATACCGTTTGCATCGGATTTATGCCTTAATAATGTTTATTAGTTTATTTTTCGGTACCTTGATGAGGTAGCTTACTTATATAAGGTTCCCTCTTACAAATATTTTTACTTGTCATAAGCCCATTTGAGACTGTAATACAGCTTCAATCTTATATTGTGGCCATAGCTAATCTTAGTCCTTGGCATTAATAGTTACTAGTCATAGTTGATTTATTCTCAGCCAAATGCTGATGCTGATATCACATTATTCGGATTCTTATTTAATTGTTTTTATTAACATGTCAAATTCCATTTAAGTTATTCACTGACTCGCTTGACAGCTTAAAGTGAATTTACTTTGTCCATTAGTTTGTGTCAGTTATAGTATGGGTTGTAGTGTCAAGCAGTGTTTAGGTTTACTGCTTCTCGTGGCACTTCTTCTTCTTTCTTCTTCAATGGTTCCTCTCTTCTTTGCTACTCTTATCATTATATTATCTACTTACATTACCGTCATGTATTTATTAAATCTAAGGGCATATGTCTAGGTTATGTAACACCTGGTCATGTTACATATACTCCCCTCTCAAAATTGATAATTTGAGAGAAAATTTGATTTTTGATAAAATTATCATTTCATTTCAGTTTTTTAGTATATTACTACTGCTTTTGTCTTGTACTCTGTACATTGACCTTTAACATACTATTAGTGTGCTACACTAGTTTGAGTTCTTGGCTAGTGATATAATTCTTAGCTTACTAGTATTTTTTCGAGTTTCTCATATTCTAAGTTATTTAATTACAATAGATTTCACTTCTTAAATTAACAATTTCCTGTCTTACAATAATACATTTTTCTTTCTCCTTACATATCTTTATTTTTGTGATAATCTCAATGGTTCTTTCACTTTTTACCTCACAGATTCTTTAATAATAGTCCTTGATATATTACTAAATAATTCCCTAACATTTGTAGTGGGTTCGGAATCAGAGTGGCTCACTGTGGCATACATTCTCCGCCATTCCTCATTACACATACTCAGAATCAGAGGCATCCTCATCTCTGTCTGAGACAAAATAAAAATTGCATATAGCAATAGTTGCACTATCACAACACATAAAATATAACATATCATTCATTTTTCCATAATATAACATATTCAATATAACATTCAAGGTATTAGAGGTTTCCATTTGTATCACATTTCATTCTTTTATACTTTCTAACATACTTCCTTTTCACAGGTAATCATTTCTTTTCAGACTTGACATTCTCGGCCATGCTTTTTATTAGCCGTATTGTTACCTTTTTATACTAGTTGACAATTTGTTTTGGTTTATTTGAGCATTCTTAAAATTACACACTTATATTGATCATCATATAATTATGCAGTTGTTTCTTACATATAGAGTTTACAATATTTCATTCTTACAATAGTTTACAAGTTTTTCTCTCGTCAGTAATTTACACTTATCCTGAATTATCAGGGTTTACAGTATTCATATACTAATTGTTTTTGTTAGATGTTCTCTGACATATCTTGTTACATACGACATTTGGTAATTAAATAATATTTTTCTTTCTCTTCATTCCACAATAATAATAGCCATCTTTATAACTAACTCTCTTTGGTCGTCTGCCTCTCTACTCCTTCAAGTGTCTGATAATTTACACTTATTCTGGATTATTTTATATAATATCTTAGTTTTGTGAGGGGTATACAATATTTGACATTTAAATTCAATATAACGATACAATTATAACACATTAGTAGTTAATACTTTTTCTCTTTTCCTCTTTAAATATAGCATAATAATTTTAGTTATAAAATAGTAGTATTTCCTCTTTAAATTAATCTAACATAGGAGTATTAGAGTAATTTTATGTCACTCTTTTAGGTATATTTTTGTTATATGCTACCTTTGGTTATATATGATATAATAGATATCTTTCTTCTCATTAAATTATTGGGTTTACTATACACATTTTTCTACCATTTAGTATGATAAATCTGGCTCTTATTTAAT
Organism: Magicicada septendecula; assembly: GCA_034769895.1. Taxonomy (NCBI): domain Eukaryota; kingdom Metazoa; phylum Arthropoda; class Insecta; order Hemiptera; family Cicadidae; genus Magicicada; species Magicicada septendecula. Next base: position 166,465,883 of record CM068373.1, on the reverse strand, counting down.
AGGTAACAAATAGTTTGGCCTATACACTAATACTACACACTTTTTATAACACAATATGGCAAATAGGTTTGCTATAGGCAATTAGTCACTTTCAATACCTTGGGCATAATACATGATTCTTCTAATCACTAATTGAATCCGTTTATGGTAGCTATTTTTAAAATTTCTTATGCACTAAATATTCCGGTGGTAAATGTTGTATACCACTATAATTTATCTGTTTTTTAACAATAATCACATTTATGGTCTACATATTTGGGGTTATATTGTGCTTTTCCATTCTATTGGGTTCATTGTTTGGGATGATTACGTTTCACAGGTACCCTTCTTCATAGCTGTCTCTAGTACAACATGTTTGTGGTATTTGGCACCCTGTAACAACCTCTCATGCGGTTCTTCCACTTTGCGGCCACCAGATAGTCATTGGCTCCCCGTTTTCTCGCCTTCTTCTTCTCCTCATCTTCGATATCCATGTGTCCCGTGTACTCTGGGTCTTTGTTATTATTGACGTCTAGTACCTCTTCTAACTCTGGTTGATCGTCATTAGTTTCCTGGTTGGATTTTTCCATTGATTGGTCCCTCTTCTTCCGTAATTCCTTTATTTCTTGGGCGTACCCTTCAATGATCCGGTCCGGTTGTTCTTGATACCCTTTCCTTTTCTTGGAATGCCTTATTCTCCCTTTGGAAATATTTGCTTTAAGTATTTTATTGGTTATAGTCTTCTTTGTTGTAGCACATTTCTTCTCTTCGTCCATCTTCATGAAGCTCCTTCGATACTCCTTCCTATAGGTCCCTTCTTTACGGTTGATGACTGGGAAATAAATCATATTAACTAGACCACTTCGAGTCATTTTGATTAATTCTTTTGTTACTCTAGTCTTCTTTGGGCGTATTATTCTTCTTATCTTCGCCTCCTTTTCTTCCGTTTTCTTAATTATTTCGTTCTTTTCTTCATGATTTTTAATTTTTAAATTCACTTGTTCGGTAGTTGTATTTCTGGGTAATTCTTTTGTCTCCACTTGATCATCACACATGGGCAGATTATTTTGTTCTAAGTCTTCATTCTCGGCTACTAACTCTTCCGCTTCTTTAATTACCTGAGTCTCCTTTATACCTTCGGCATCGATCTCCTTATATTGAATATCTTCCTCGTTTCTGTCAAGCTCATTTTCAGATAATAATGTATTTGAGTCCCCTTCATTCTCAATTAGTTCGACCTCGTCTTCGGATGGCATGCTTAATTCTCCTATGGTTTCATCATTGGGTACTTCTTCAGTCTCTGAGTTGTTGTCGTTGCGTACTTCTCCTCTTACTATCTGACCCAATTCTTCCGTATATTTCTTATTCATTTCATCCATTTTCTGGCTAATCTTATTTAATGTGGTGTTCAACTCTTCTCTTAAGGCTCTACTGCTGTCATCTATTTTACTGTTTAACGTGTCCATGGCTTATTGTCTATCTTTTTATTCAAGTCTTCCTTCAATAATTCTAAGTTCTTGTTATTGTCGTCTAACCTTGCATGTAGGTCTTCTTTCAGTGACTCCCATGTTTTTACTAACAGACTCCATATTTTTATTTAAATCTTCCTTTAATGCTTCCATATTCTTCTGGTTCTCTTCCCGGGATTTCCTACCGTCTTCTTTTAATGACTCATTATTTCTAGTCATTTGTTCCATCATCATCATCATCATCATCATGTTCTCTATTCTTGCCCCTTCGGTGGCTTTATCGGGCTGGTCGCCGACCATTACTTCCACTTCTGGTTCTGCATGGGGTGTTTCTTCGGGTCGAGTTTCTATGTTATTAATGGTAATGACTTCCATTTCGGGTGTTGGTTGTGTCTCCGGCATCTCTGTATTTATCTGTATTTCTTCTATTCGACTGTCCTTGTACCTTGTGTCGTATTGATGTGTGTGTGGCATGTTTGCTCTTTTGTGTCTGCCGGGCTGATTATAATTATAAAAAATATTTTTATCTAATATCTTTTTCAGCCTCACGTTGCTGGTCGCCAATTTGTAATACTACTAATATTTCTCCTTAAAAGCCCCACTGTTGGGCCAGCCAATTTGTAATAAATGAACTTATTATTTATATGTGTTTATTAATTTGAAACTGAGTTGTAAAATATTTAAACGTTGTAATAGGTGAAAATTGAAAGTTACTAATTTTATAAAGTAATTAAGATGTAGCATTAGATGTTATTAAGAGTGTGTTTACAATTGCAAAAATTATAAGTGTCTGAAAAGAACTCTTTTAGATAAAAAATAAGATAATTGCATTAATATTATTTGAACAATAACGTTGCTTAAATTTCAAAATAAAGTGTACTAGCTGGTCGCTTGATGACGGTGACCGTCGTGTTGATACTAGCAGCGAAACTCCTCCTCCAGGTTGACAGTTGTCTAAATACGTAAAGTCTAGTAACGTCTGGACAATAAAATTAATAAAATACACTTCCACGTACCTGTTCGTGATTCTCGAAGTTCAGAAGTTCAATAAATCAATAAGCTGCCAAGACGGTTTACAAAACCAGCTTACTTTATCTACAAGGTTAGGTTACCTTGTTTAATAATGGGCGCCACACAGGTTTATTTCGGGAAAATCCCGTGGAAAACCCATTAATAGAATCAAATAATAATTTAGAAAAACTGGAATTGTGTTTATTGCCCTTATGGCAATTCAATTCAACAATATATGATTGCAACTAAGAGTTGTTTTGATTATTCTGAATGAATTATTTATCTATTTTTTAGAAATAAATCAAGTCAAGTTATGCTGCTAATAACTGGGTTTTATTTGTACCCTTGATAATGAATTCAGACAAATATAATTAAGAGAATACATTGATATATAATTGCAAATATTTTGTTACATACCCTATATGACTGGCTCAGAGCATAAACAATAATTCTGGTTAAGTCCAGATACTCTTTACTTTAAACATTAATATTATTTATATCTCAGGCGTAAGTTCTTTGAAACACAAGAAAGAATGCTCATGCCTACACAATGACTAATTATTTTATAATACGATATCGACTAGTAATGCCTTTTAGTTTACTAATAAAAAATCGAACCTAGTTTATAGGTTAGGCGTTCGTCACGCTTGCTTAATTATTCACAAAGTTATATGGTGAGATCACTTATGACTAACATCATTCTTAAATAGGATTGACAAATCCATTAAATAAATTCAGACATGGTGTGATACAGAAAATGTTTTCGTGTTATGCGTCAGTACAGTCCTTGTTTACAAAACATATAGGTTAGTGCACTCAGTGTAATGGAATAAATTGTTGCACAGTTACCTCTGTGTTTTAATCTTTCGATTAAAATCCAATTAAACACTTCAATGGTCGGATTGTAATGACCATTGATATTCACTACACACGCACTGGAACAGAGAATATTGGTCCGCTTCTGACTAAAAAGGACCTTATTTGATACTATTTAATTATTTTCTCCTGTTCGATATGTTCCCGCACTAAATAAAATAATACTTCACTTCGATGCACTGATCCTATGTAGAGTATCTTGTAGTTACTTTTTGTTGTTGCCGAAATAATTCAATAGATGCACTATTACAATGAAGCTATCAGTTAGTAAAAATTTTGATGAGACGAGCGTACCTTCCGCTCTGGATGAACGTTAAAAGTGTCTAACGGCAATTAGCCGCGCTTCTTTATATACCCCCTGTTTTGATCGGGCTTAGGCAATTGTTTTATTTATTAAGCTATTTTCTGATTGGCTTAGCCAGGCGTTACGAAAGTGACGTATTGTCTTTCCAACTGTCACTAACGGTTTTTTAACCGACTCGTCGCCAGAATGATTGACAGCCGTCGTTGTTGTTAGTGTTGATAAACAGATTTCTTATTTATTATGTACAAATGATGCTAACGCCTGTCACGCACTTATTATAGTTGCGATCGGGGTCGTATCGCTATCAAATTAAAGGATATTTTTTCCTCTTCAATTTGATATAGTTTGACACTGGTTTATTTACACTTTCACTGACATTTTTTAATTAACAATGTTCAGGTATATGGCTTCGCGCTGTCGTCTGCTAATCAAAGCCGGTGATTACTCTCTCTTATCAATACATTGTTTGTGTTCCACATCGCATTTTTCACTTAAACGTCTATGTTAGAACACTATTATATCCGTCCTGATATTTATTTATTAAATATTATGATTAAACCTTAACTTATACATTGCTATGAACTATACTTACTCACTATGACATTTTGTTTCACATTATTTTGCTCCATGCTATTAATTAATAATTGAACTATTCCTTGTCTAACATATTAACAATGCTTATCGCTATGTTTGGGTATAAAGATTGTTCAGTGTACGTGATTTACACTCATAGTACTTTCTACTAATCACCTTATTGATGATTGTTTTAGGCATTGCTGAGGCATACCGTTTGCATCGGATTTATGCCTTAATAATGTTTATTAGTTTATTTTTCGGTACTTTGATGAGGTAGCTTACTTATATAAGGTTCCCTCTTACAAATATTTTTACTTGTCATAAGCCCATTTGAGACTGTAATACAGCTTCAATCTTATATTGTGGCCATAGCTAATCTTAGTCCTTGGCATTAATAGTTACTAGTCATAGTTGATTTATTCTCAGCCAAATGCTGATATCACATTATTCGGATTCTTATTTAATTGTTTTTATTAACATGTCAAATTCCATTTAAGTTATTCACTGACTCGCTTGACAGCTTAAAGTGAATTTACTTTGTCCATTAGTTTGTGTCAGTTATAGTATGGGTTGTAGTGTCAAGCAGTGTTTAGGTTTACTGCTTCTCGTGGCACTTCTTCTTCTTTCTTCTTCAATGGTTCCTCTCTTCTTTGCTACTCTTATCATTATATTATCTACTTACATTACCGTCATGTATTTATTAAATCTAAGGGCATATGTCTAGGTTATGTAACACCTGGTCATGTTACATATACTCCCCTCTCAAAATTGATAATTTGAGAGAAAATTTGATTTTTGATAAAATTATCATTTCATTTCAGTTTTTTAGTATATTACTACTGCTTTTGTCTTGTACTCTGTACATTGACCTTTAACATACTATTAGTGTGCTACACTAGTTTGAGTTCTTGGCTAGTGATATAATTCTTAGCTTACTAGTATTTTTTCGAGTTTCTCATATTCTAAGTTATTTAATTACAATAGATTTCACTTCTTAAATTAACAATTTCCTGTCTTACAATAATACATTTTTCTTTCTCCTTACATATCTTTATTTTTGTGATAATCTCAATGGTTCTTTCACTTTTTACCTCACAGATTCTTTAATAATAGTCCTTGATATATTACTAAATAATTCCCTAACATTTGTAGTGGGTTCGGAATCAGAGTGGCTCACTGTGGCATACATTCTCCGCCATTCCTCATTACACATACTCAGAATCAGAGGCATCCTCATCTCTGTCTGAGACAAAATAAAAATTGCATATAGCAATAGTTGCACTATCACAACACATAAAATATAACATATCATTCATTTTTCCATAATATAACATATTCAATATAACATTCAAGGTATTAGAGGTTTCCATTTGTATCACATTTCATTCTTTTATACTTTCTAACATACTTCCTTTTCACAGGTAATCATTTCTTTTCAGACTTGACATTCTCGGCCATGCTTTTTATTAGCCGTATTGTTACCTTTTTATACTAGTTGACAATTTGTTTTGGTTTATTTGAGCATTCTTAAAATTACACACTTATATTGATCATCATATAATTATGCAGTTGTTTCTTACATATAGAGTTTACAATATTTCATTCTTACAATAGTTTACAAGTTTTTCTCTCGTCAGTAATTTACACTTATCCTGAATTATCAGGGTTTACAGTATTCATATACTAATTGTTTTTGTTAGATGTTCTCTGACATATCTTGTTACATACGACATTTGGTAATTAAATAATATTTTTCTTTCTCTTCATTCCACAATAATAATAGCCATCTTTATAACTAACTCTCTTTGGTCGTCTGCCTCTCTACTCCTTCAAGTGTCTGATAATTTACACTTATTCTGGATTATTTTATATAATATCTTAGTTTTGTGAGGGGTATACAATATTTGACATTTAAATTCAATATAACGATACAATTATAACACATTAGTAGTTAATACTTTTTCTCTTTTCCTCTTTAAATATAGCATAATAATTTTAGTTATAAAATAGTAGTATTTCCTCTTTAAATTAATCTAACATAGGAGTATTAGAGTAATTTTATGTCACTCTTTTAGGTATATTTTTGTTATATGCTACCTTTGGTTATATATGATATAATAGATATCTTTCTTCTCATTAAATTATTGGGTTTACTATACACATTTTTCTACCATTTAGTATGATAAATCTGGCTCTTATTTAATAGGTAACAAATAGTTTGGCCTATACACTAATACTACACACTTTTTATAACACAATATGGCAAATAGGTTTGCTATAGGCAATTAGTCACTTTCAATACCTTGGGCATAATACATGATTCTTCTAATCACTAATTGAATCCGTTTATGGTAGCTATTTTTAAAATTTCTTATGCACTAAATATTCCGGTGGTAAATGTTGTATACCACTATAATTTATCTGTTTTTTAACAATAATCACATTTATGGTCTACATATTTGGGGTTATATTGTGCTTTTCCATTCTATTGGGTTCATTGTTTGGGATGATTACGTTTCACAGGTACCCTTCTTCATAGCTGTCTCTAGTACAACATGTTTGTGGTATTTGGCACCCTGTAACAACCTCTCATGCGGTTCTTCCACTTTGCGGCCACCAGATAGTCATTGGCTCCCCGTTTTCTCGCCTTCTTCTTCTCCTCATCTTCGATATCCATGTGTCCCGTGTACTCTGGGTCTTTGTTATTATTGACGTCTAGTACCTCTTCTAACTCTGGTTGATCGTCATTAGTTTCCTGGTTGGATTTTTCCATTGATTGGTCCCTCTTCTTCCGTAATTCCTTTATTTCTTGGGCGTACCCTTCAATGATCCGGTCCGGTTGTTCTTGATACCCTTTCCTTTTCTTGGAATGCCTTATTCTCCCTTTGGAAATATTTGCTTTAAGTATTTTATTGGTTATAGTCTTCTTTGTTGTAGCACATTTCTTCTCTTCGTCCATCTTCATGAAGCTCCTTCGATACTCCTTCCTATAGGTCCCTTCTTTACGGTTGATGACTGGGAAATAAATCATATTAACTAGACCACTTCGAGTCATTTTGATTAATTCTTTTGTTACTCTAGTCTTCTTTGGGCGTATTATTCTTCTTATCTTCGCCTCCTTTTCTTCCGTTTTCTTAATTATTTCGTTCTTTTCTTCATGATTTTTAATTTTTAAATTCACTTGTTCGGTAGTTGTATTTCTGGGTAATTCTTTTGTCTCCACTTGATCATCACACATGGGCAGATTATTTTGTTCTAAGTCTTCATTCTCGGCTACTAACTCTTCCGCTTCTTTAATTACCTGAGTCTCCTTTATACCTTCGGCATCGATCTCCTTATATTGAATATCTTCCTCGTTTCTGTCAAGCTCATTTTCAGATAATAATGTATTTGAGTCCCCTTCATTCTCAATTAGTTCGACCTCGTCTTCGGATGGCATGCTTAATTCTCCTATGGTTTCATCATTGGGTACTTCTTCAGTCTCTGAGTTGTTGTCGTTGCGTACTTCTCCTCTTACTATCTGACCCAATTCTTCCGTATATTTCTTATTCATTTCATCCATTTTCTGGCTAATCTTATTTAATGTGGTGTTCAACTCTTCTCTTAAGGCTCTACTGCTGTCATCTATTTTACTGTTTAACGTGTCCATGGCTTATTGTCTATCTTTTTATTCAAGTCTTCCTTCAATAATTCTAAGTTCTTGTTACTGTCGTCTAACCTTGCATGTAGGTCTTCTTTCAGTGACTCCCATGTTTTTACTAACAGACTCCATATTTTTATTTAAATCTTCCTTTAATGCTTCCATATTCTTCTGGTTCTCTTCCCGGGATTTCCTACCGTCTTCTTTTAATGACTCATTATTTCTAGTCATTTGTTCCATCATCATCATCATCATCATCATGTTCTCTATTCTTGCCCCTTCGGTGGCTTTATCGGGCTGGTCGCCGACCATTACTTCCACTTCTGGTTCTGCATGGGGTGTTTCTTCGGGTCGAGTTTCTATGTTATTAATGGTAATGACTTCCATTTCGGGTGTTGGTTGTGTCTCCGGCATCTCTGTATTTATCTGTATTTCTTCTATTCGACTGTCCTTGTACCTTGTGTCGTATTGATGTGTGTGTGGCATGTTTGCTCTTTTGTGTCTGCCGGGCTGATTATAATTATAAAAAATATTTTTATCTAATATCTTTTTCAGCCTCACGTTGCTGGTCGCCAATTTGTAATACTACTAATATTTCTCCTTAAAAGCCCCACTGTTGGGCCAGCCAATTTGTAATAAATGAACTTATTATTTATATGTGTTTATTAATTTGAAACTGAGTTGTAAAATATTTAAACGTTGTAATAGGTGAAAATTGAAAGTTACTAATTTTATAAAGTAATTAAGATGTAGCATTAGATGTTATTAAGAGTGTGTTTACAATTGCAAAAATTATAAGTGTCTGAAAAGAACTCTTTTAGATAAAAAATAAGATAATTGCATTAATATTATTTGAACAATAACGTTGCTTAAATTTCAAAATAAAGTGTACTAGCTGGTCGCTTGATGACGGTGACCGTCGTGTTGATACTAGCAGCGAAACTCCTCCTCCAGGTTGACAGTTGTCTAAATACGTAAAGTCTAGTAACGTCTGGACAATAAAATTAATAAAATACACTTCCACGTACCTGTTCGTGATTCTCGAAGTTCAGAAGTTCAATAAATCAATAAGCTGCCAAGACGGTTTACAAAACCAGCTTACTTTATCTACAAGGTTAGGTTACCTTGTTTAATAATGGGCGCCACACAGGTTTATTTCGGGAAAATCCCGTGGAAAACCCATTAATAGAATCAAATAATAATTTAGAAAAACTGGAATTGTGTTTATTGCCCTTATGGCAATTCAATTCAACAATATATGATTGCAACTAAGAGTTGTTTTGATTATTCTGAATGAATTATTTATCTATTTTTTAGAAATAAATCAAGTCAAGTTATGCTGCTAATAACTGGGTTTTATTTGTACCCTTGATAATGAATTCAGACAAATATAATTAAGAGAATACATTGATATATAATTGCAAATATTTTGTTACATACCCTATATGACTGGCTCAGAGCATAAACAATAATTCTGGTTAAGTCCAGATACTCTTTACTTTAAACATTAATATTATTTATATCTCAGGCGTAAGTTCTTTGAAACACAAGAAAGAATGCTCATGCCTACACAATGACTAATTATTTTATAATACGATATCGACTAGTAATGCCTTTTAGTTTACTAATAAAAAATCGAACCTAGTTTATAGGTTAGGCGTTCGTCACGCTTGCTTAATTATTCACAAAGTTATATGGTGAGATCACTTATGACTAACATCATTCTTAAATAGGATTGACAAATCCATTAAATAAATTCAGACATGGTGTGATACAGAAAATGTTTTCGTGTTATGCGTCAGTACAGTCCTTGTTTACAAAACATATAGGTTAGTGCACTCAGTGTAATGGAATAAATTGTTGCACAGTTACCTCTGTGTTTTAATCTTTCGATTAAAATCCAATTAAACACTTCAATGGTCGGATTGTAATGACCATTGATATTCACTACACACGCACTGGAACAGAGAATATTGGTCCGCTTCTGACTAAAAAGGACCTTATTTGATACTATTTAATTATTTTCTCCTGTTCGATATGTTCCCGCACTAAATAAAATAATACTTCACTTCGATGCACTGATCCTATGTAGAGTATCTTGTAGTTACTTTTTGTTGTTGCCGAAATAATTCAATAGATGCACTATTACAATGAAGCTATCAGTTAGTAAAAATTTTGATGAGACGAGCGTACCTTCCGCTCTGGATGAACGTTAAAAGTGTCTAACGGCAATTAGCCGCGCTTCTTTATATACCCCCTGTTTTGATCGGGCTTAGGCAATTGTTTTATTTATTAAGCTATTTTCTGATTGGCTTAGCCAGGCGTTACGAAAGTGACGTATTGTCTTTCCAACTGTCACTAACGGTTTTTTAACCGACTCGTCGCCAGAATGATTGACAGCCGTCGTTGTTGTTAGTGTTGATAAACAGATTTCTTATTTATTATGTACAAATGATGCTAACGCCTGTCACGCACTTATTATAGTTGCGATCGGGGTCGTATCGCTATCAAATTAAAGGATATTTTTTCCTCTTCAATTTGATATAGTTTGACACTGGTTTATTTACACTTTCACTGACATTTTTTAATTAACAATGTTCAGGTATATGGCTTCGCGCTGTCGTCTGCTAATCAAAGCCGGTGATTACTCTCTCTTATCAATACATTGTTTGTGTTCCACATCGCATTTTTCACTTAAACGTCTATGTTAGAACACTATTATATCCGTCCTGATATTTATTTATTAAATATTATGATTAAACCTTAACTTATACATTGCTATGAACTATACTTACTCACTATGACATTTTGTTTCACATTATTTTGCTCCATGCTATTAATTAATAATTGAACTATTCCTTGTCTAACATATTAACAATGCTTATCGCTATGTTTGGGTATAAAGATTGTTCAGTGTACGTGATTTACACTCATAGTACTTTCTACTAATCACCTTATTGATGATTGTTTTAGGCATTGCTGAGGCATACCGTTTGCATCGGATTTATGCCTTAATAATGTTTATTAGTTTATTTTTCGGTACTTTGATGAGGTAGCTTACTTATATAAGGTTCCCTCTTACAAATATTTTTACTTGTCATAAGCCCATTTGAGACTGTAATACAGCTTCAATCTTATATTGTGGCCATAGCTAATCTTAGTCCTTGGCATTAATAGTTACTAGTCATAGTTGATTTATTCTCAGCCAAATGCTGATATCACATTATTCGGATTCTTATTTAATTGTTTTTATTAACATGTCAAATTCCATTTAAGTTATTCACTGACTCGCTTGACAGCTTAAAGTGAATTTACTTTGTCCATTAGTTTGTGTCAGTTATAGTATGGGTTGTAGTGTCAAGCAGTGTTTAGGTTTACTGCTTCTCGTGGCACTTCTTCTTCTTTCTTCTTCAATGGTTCCTCTCTTCTTTGCTACTCTTATCATTATATTATCTACTTACATTACCGTCATGTATTTATTAAATCTAAGGGCATATGTCTAGGTTATGTAACACCTGGTCATGTTACATATACTCCCCTCTCAAAATTGATAATTTGAGAGAAAATTTGATTTTTGATAAAATTATCATTTCATTTCAGTTTTTTAGTATATTACTACTGCTTTTGTCTTGTACTCTGTACATTGACCTTTAACATACTATTAGTGTGCTACACTAGTTTGAGTTCTTGGCTAGTGATATAATTCTTAGCTTACTAGTATTTTTTCGAGTTTCTCATATTCTAAGTTATTTAATTACAATAGATTTCACTTCTTAAATTAACAATTTCCTGTCTTACAATAATACATTTTTCTTTCTCCTTACATATCTTTATTTTTGTGATAATCTCAATGGTTCTTTCACTTTTTACCTCACAGATTCTTTAATAATAGTCCTTGATATATTACTAAATAATTCCCTAACATTTGTAGTGGGTTCGGAATCAGAGTGGCTCACTGTGGCATACATTCTCCGCCATTCCTCATTACACATACTCAGAATCAGAGGCATCCTCATCTCTGTCTGAGACAAAATAAAAATTGCATATAGCAATAGTTGCACTATCACAACACATAAAATATAACATATCATTCATTTTTCCATAATATAACATATTCAATATAACATTCAAGGTATTAGAGGTTTCCATTTGTATCACATTTCATTCTTTTATACTTTCTAACATACTTCCTTTTCACAGGTAATCATTTCTTTTCAGACTTGACATTCTCGGCCATGCTTTTTATTAGCCGTATTGTTACCTTTTTATACTAGTTGACAATTTGTTTTGGTTTATTTGAGCATTCTTAAAATTACACACTTATATTGATCATCATATAATTATGCAGTTGTTTCTTACATATAGAGTTTACAATATTTCATTCTTACAATAGTTTACAAGTTTTTCTCTCGTCAGTAATTTACACTTATCCTGAATTATCAGGGTTTACAGTATTCATATACTAATTGTTTTTGTTAGATGTTCTCTGACATATCTTGTTACATACGACATTTGGTAATTAAATAATATTTTTCTTTCTCTTCATTCCACAATAATAATAGCCATCTTTATAACTAACTCTCTTTGGTCGTCTGCCTCTCTACTCCTTCAAGTGTCTGATAATTTACACTTATTCTGGATTATTTTATATAATATCTTAGTTTTGTGAGGGGTATACAATATTTGACATTTAAATTCAATATAACGATACAATTATAACACATTAGTAGTTAATACTTTTTCTCTTTTCCTCTTTAAATATAGCATAATAATTTTAGTTATAAAATAGTAGTATTTCCTCTTTAAATTAATCTAACATAGGAGTATTAGAGTAATTTTATGTCACTCTTTTAGGTATATTTTTGTTATATGCTACCTTTGGTTATATATGATATAATAGATATCTTTCTTCTCATTAAATTATTGGGTTTACTATACACATTTTTCTACCATTTAGTATGATAAATCTGGCTCTTATTTAATAGGTAACAAATAGTTTGGCCTATACACTAATACTACACACTTTTTATAACACAATATGGCAAATAGGTTTGCTATAGGCAATTAGTCACTTTCAATACCTTGGGCATAATACATGATTCTTCTAATCACTAATTGAATCCGTTTATGGTAGCTATTTTTAAAATTTCTTATGCACTAAATATTCCGGTGGTAAATGTTGTATACCACTATAATTTATCTGTTTTTTAACAATAATCACATTTATGGTCTACATATTTGGGGTTATATTGTGCTTTTCCATTCTATTGGGTTCATTGTTTGGGATGATTACGTTTCACAGGTACCCTTCTTCATAGCTGTCTCTAGTACAACATGTTTGTGGTATTTGGCACCCTGTAACAACCTCTCATGCGGTTCTTCCACTTTGCGGCCACCAGATAGTCATTGGCTCCCCGTTTTCTCGCCTTCTTCTTCTCCTCATCTTCGATATCCATGTGTCCCGTGTACTCTGGGTCTTTGTTATTATTGACGTCTAGTACCTCTTCTAACTCTGGTTGATCGTCATTAGTTTCCTGGTTGGATTTTTCCATTGATTGGTCCCTCTTCTTCCGTAATTCCTTTATTTCTTGGGCGTACCCTTCAATGATCCGGTCCGGTTGTTCTTGATACCCTTTCCTTTTCTTGGAATGCCTTATTCTCCCTTTGGAAATATTTGCTTTAAGTATTTTATTGGTTATAGTCTTCTTTGTTGTAGCACATTTCTTCTCTTCGTCCATCTTCATGAAGCTCCTTCGATACTCCTTCCTATAGGTCCCTTCTTTACGGTTGATGACTGGGAAATAAATCATATTAACTAGACCACTTCGAGTCATTTTGATTAATTCTTTTGTTACTCTAGTCTTCTTTGGGCGTATTATTCTTCTTATCTTCGCCTCCTTTTCTTCCGTTTTCTTAATTATTTCGTTCTTTTCTTCATGATTTTTAATTTTTAAATTCACTTGTTCGGTAGTTGTATTTCTGGGTAATTCTTTTGTCTCCACTTGATCATCACACATGGGCAGATTATTTTGTTCTAAGTCTTCATTCTCGGCTACTAACTCTTCCGCTTCTTTAATTACCTGAGTCTCCTTTATACCTTCGGCATCGATCTCCTTATATTGAATATCTTCCTCGTTTCTGTCAAGCTCATTTTCAGATAATAATGTATTTGAGTCCCCTTCATTCTCAATTAGTTCGACCTCGTCTTCGGATGGCATGCTTAATTCTCCTATGGTTTCATCATTGGGTACTTCTTCAGTCTCTGAGTTGTTGTCGTTGCGTACTTCTCCTCTTACTATCTGACCCAATTCTTCCGTATATTTCTTATTCATTTCATCCATTTTCTGGCTAATCTTATTTAATGTGGTGTTCAACTCTTCTCTTAAGGCTCTACTGCTGTCATCTATTTTACTGTTTAACGTGTCCATGGCTTATTGTCTATCTTTTTATTCAAGTCTTCCTTCAATAATTCTAAGTTCTTGTTACTGTCGTCTAACCTTGCATGTAGGTCTTCTTTCAGTGACTCCCATGTTTTTACTAACAGACTCCATATTTTTATTTAAATCTTCCTTTAATGCTTCCATATTCTTCTGGTTCTCTTCCCGGGATTTCCTACCGTCTTCTTTTAATGACTCATTATTTCTAGTCATTTGTTCCATCATCATCATCATCATCATCATGTTCTCTATTCTTGCCCCTTCGGTGGCTTTATCGGGCTGGTCGCCGACCATTACTTCCACTTCTGGTTCTGCATGGGGTGTTTCTTCGGGTCGAGTTTCTATGTTATTAATGGTAATGACTTCCATTTCGGGTGTTGGTTGTGTCTCCGGCATCTCTGTATTTATCTGTATTTCTTCTATTCGACTGTCCTTGTACCTTGTGTCGTATTGATGTGTGTGTGGCATGTTTGCTCTTTTGTGTCTGCCGGGCTGATTATAATTATAAAAAATATTTTTATCTAATATCTTTTTCAGCCTCACGTTGCTGGTCGCCAATTTGTAATACTACTAATATTTCTCCTTAAAAGCCCCACTGTTGGGCCAGCCAATTTGTAATAAATGAACTTATTATTTATATGTGTTTATTAATTTGAAACTGAGTTGTAAAATATTTAAACGTTGTAATAGGTGAAAATTGAAAGTTACTAATTTTATAAAGTAATTAAGATGTAGCATTAGATGTTATTAAGAGTGTGTTTACAATTGCAAAAATTATAAGTGTCTGAAAAGAACTCTTTTAGATAAAAAATAAGATAATTGCATTAATATTATTTGAACAATAACGTTGCTTAAATTTCAAAATAAAGTGTACTAGCTGGTCGCTTGATGACGGTGACCGTCGTGTTGATACTAGCAGCGAAACTCCTCCTCCAGGTTGACAGTTGTCTAAATACGTAAAGTCTAGTAACGTCTGGACAATAAAATTAATAAAATACACTTCCACGTACCTGTTCGTGATTCTCGAAGTTCAGAAGTTCAATAAATCAATAAGCTGCCAAGACGGTTTACAAAACCAGCTTACTTTATCTACAAGGTTAGGTTACCTTGTTTAATAATGGGCGCCACACAGGTTTATTTCGGGAAAATCCCGTGGAAAACCCATTAATAGAATCAAATAATAATTTAGAAAAACTGGAATTGTGTTTATTGCCCTTATGGCAATTCAATTCAACAATATATGATTGCAACTAAGAGTTGTTTTGATTATTCTGAATGAATTATTTATCTATTTTTTAGAAATAAATCAAGTCAAGTTATGCTGCTAATAACTGGGTTTTATTTGTACCCTTGATAATGAATTCAGACAAATATAATTAAGAGAATACATTGATATATAATTGCAAATATTTTGTTACATACCCTATATGACTGGCTCAGAGCATAAACAATAATTCTGGTTAAGTCCAGATACTCTTTACTTTAAACATTAATATTATTTATATCTCAGGCGTAAGTTCTTTGAAACACAAGAAAGAATGCTCATGCCTACACAATGACTAATTATTTTATAATACGATATCGACTAGTAATGCCTTTTAGTTTACTAATAAAAAATCGAACCTAGTTTATAGGTTAGGCGTTCGTCACGCTTGCTTAATTATTCACAAAGTTATATGGTGAGATCACTTATGACTAACATCATTCTTAAATAGGATTGACAAATCCATTAAATAAATTCAGACATGGTGTGATACAGAAAATGTTTTCGTGTTATGCGTCAGTACAGTCCTTGTTTACAAAACATATAGGTTAGTGCACTCAGTGTAATGGAATAAATTGTTGCACAGTTACCTCTGTGTTTTAATCTTTCGATTAAAATCCAATTAAACACTTCAATGGTCGGATTGTAATGACCATTGATATTCACTACACACGCACTGGAACAGAGAATATTGGTCCGCTTCTGACTAAAAAGGACCTTATTTGATACTATTTAATTATTTTCTCCTGTTCGATATGTTCCCGCACTAAATAAAATAATACTTCACTTCGATGCACTGATCCTATGTAGAGTATCTTGTAGTTACTTTTTGTTGTTGCCGAAATAATTCAATAGATGCACTATTACAATGAAGCTATCAGTTAGTAAAAATTTTGATGAGACGAGCGTACCTTCCGCTCTGGATGAACGTTAAAAGTGTCTAACGGCAATTAGCCGCGCTTCTTTATATACCCCCTGTTTTGATCGGGCTTAGGCAATTGTTTTATTTATTAAGCTATTTTCTGATTGGCTTAGCCAGGCGTTACGAAAGTGACGTATTGTCTTTCCAACTGTCACTAACGGTTTTTTAACCGACTCGTCGCCAGAATGATTGACAGCCGTCGTTGTTGTTAGTGTTGATAAACAGATTTCTTATTTATTATGTACAAATGATGCTAACGCCTGTCACGCACTTATTATAGTTGCGATCGGGGTCGTATCGCTATCAAATTAAAGGATATTTTTTCCTCTTCAATTTGATATAGTTTGACACTGGTTTATTTACACTTTCACTGACATTTTTTAATTAACAATGTTCAGGTATATGGCTTCGCGCTGTCGTCTGCTAATCAAAGCCGGTGATTACTCTCTCTTATCAATACATTGTTTGTGTTCCACATCGCATTTTTCACTTAAACGTCTATGTTAGAACACTATTATATCCGTCCTGATATTTATTTATTAAATATTATGATTAAACCTTAACTTATACATTGCTATGAACTATACTTACTCACTATGACATTTTGTTTCACATTATTTTGCTCCATGCTATTAATTAATAATTGAACTATTCCTTGTCTAACATATTAACAATGCTTATCGCTATGTTTGGGTATAAAGATTGTTCAGTGTACGTGATTTACACTCATAGTACTTTCTACTAATCACCTTATTGATGATTGTTTTAGGCATTGCTGAGGCATACCGTTTGCATCGGATTTATGCCTTAATAATGTTTATTAGTTTATTTTTCGGTACTTTGATGAGGTAGCTTACTTATATAAGGTTCCCTCTTACAAATATTTTTACTTGTCATAAGCCCATTTGAGACTGTAATACAGCTTCAATCTTATATTGTGGCCATAGCTAATCTTAGTCCTTGGCATTAATAGTTACTAGTCATAGTTGATTTATTCTCAGCCAAATGCTGATATCACATTATTCGGATTCTTATTTAATTGTTTTTATTAACATGTCAAATTCCATTTAAGTTATTCACTGACTCGCTTGACAGCTTAAAGTGAATTTACTTTGTCCATTAGTTTGTGTCAGTTATAGTATGGGTTGTAGTGTCAAGCAGTGTTTAGGTTTACTGCTTCTCGTGGCACTTCTTCTTCTTTCTTCTTCAATGGTTCCTCTCTTCTTTGCTACTCTTATCATTATATTATCTACTTACATTACCGTCATGTATTTATTAAATCTAAGGGCATATGTCTAGGTTATGTAACACCTGGTCATGTTACATATACTCCCCTCTCAAAATTGATAATTTGAGAGAAAATTTGATTTTTGATAAAATTATCATTTCATTTCAGTTTTTTAGTATATTACTACTGCTTTTGTCTTGTACTCTGTACATTGACCTTTAACATACTATTAGTGTGCTACACTAGTTTGAGTTCTTGGCTAGTGATATAATTCTTAGCTTACTAGTATTTTTTCGAGTTTCTCATATTCTAAGTTATTTAATTACAATAGATTTCACTTCTTAAATTAACAATTTCCTGTCTTACAATAATACATTTTTCTTTCTCCTTACATATCTTTATTTTTGTGATAATCTCAATGGTTCTTTCACTTTTTACCTCACAGATTCTTTAATAATAGTCCTTGATATATTACTAAATAATTCCCTAACATTTGTAGTGGGTTCGGAATCAGAGTGGCTCACTGTGGCATACATTCTCCGCCATTCCTCATTACACATACTCAGAATCAGAGGCATCCTCATCTCTGTCTGAGACAAAATAAAAATTGCATATAGCAATAGTTGCACTATCACAACACATAAAATATAACATATCATTCATTTTTCCATAATATAACATATTCAATATAACATTCAAGGTATTAGAGGTTTCCATTTGTATCACATTTCATTCTTTTATACTTTCTAACATACTTCCTTTTCACAGGTAATCATTTCTTTTCAGACTTGACATTCTCGGCCATGCTTTTTATTAGCCGTATTGTTACCTTTTTATACTAGTTGACAATTTGTTTTGGTTTATTTGAGCATTCTTAAAATTACACACTTATATTGATCATCATATAATTATGCAGTTGTTTCTTACATATAGAGTTTACAATATTTCATTCTTACAATAGTTTACAAGTTTTTCTCTCGTCAGTAATTTACACTTATCCTGAATTATCAGGGTTTACAGTATTCATATACTAATTGTTTTTGTTAGATGTTCTCTGACATATCTTGTTACATACGACATTTGGTAATTAAATAATATTTTTCTTTCTCTTCATTCCACAATAATAATAGCCATCTTTATAACTAACTCTCTTTGGTCGTCTGCCTCTCTACTCCTTCAAGTGTCTGATAATTTACACTTATTCTGGATTATTTTATATAATATCTTAGTTTTGTGAGGGGTATACAATATTTGACATTTAAATTCAATATAACGATACAATTATAACACATTAGTAGTTAATACTTTTTCTCTTTTCCTCTTTAAATATAGCATAATAATTTTAGTTATAAAATAGTAGTATTTCCTCTTTAAATTAATCTAACATAGGAGTATTAGAGTAATTTTATGTCACTCTTTTAGGTATATTTTTGTTATATGCTACCTTTGGTTATATATGATATAATAGATATCTTTCTTCTCATTAAATTATTGGGTTTACTATACACATTTTTCTACCATTTAGTATGATAAATCTGGCTCTTATTTAATAGGTAACAAATAGTTTGGCCTATACACTAATACTACACACTTTTTATAACACAATATGGCAAATAGGTTTGCTATAGGCAATTAGTCACTTTCAATACCTTGGGCATAATACATGATTCTTCTAATCACTAATTGAATCCGTTTATGGTAGCTATTTTTAAAATTTCTTATGCACTAAATATTCCGGTGGTAAATGTTGTATACCACTATAATTTATCTGTTTTTTAACAATAATCACATTTATGGTCTACATATTTGGGGTTATATTGTGCTTTTCCATTCTATTGGGTTCATTGTTTGGGATGATTACGTTTCACAGGTACCCTTCTTCATAGCTGTCTCTAGTACAACATGTTTGTGGTATTTGGCACCCTGTAACAACCTCTCATGCGGTTCTTCCACTTTGCGGCCACCAGATAGTCATTGGCTCCCCGTTTTCTCGCCTTCTTCTTCTCCTCATCTTCGATATCCATGTGTCCCGTGTACTCTGGGTCTTTGTTATTATTGACGTCTAGTACCTCTTCTAACTCTGGTTGATCGTCATTAGTTTCCTGGTTGGATTTTTCCATTGATTGGTCCCTCTTCTTCCGTAATTCCTTTATTTCTTGGGCGTACCCTTCAATGATCCGGTCCGGTTGTTCTTGATACCCTTTCCTTTTCTTGGAATGCCTTATTCTCCCTTTGGAAATATTTGCTTTAAGTATTTTATTGGTTATAGTCTTCTTTGTTGTAGCACATTTCTTCTCTTCGTCCATCTTCATGAAGCTCCTTCGATACTCCTTCCTATAGGTCCCTTCTTTACGGTTGATGACTGGGAAATAAATCATATTAACTAGACCACTTCGAGTCATTTTGATTAATTCTTTTGTTACTCTAGTCTTCTTTGGGCGTATTATTCTTCTTATCTTCGCCTCCTTTTCTTCCGTTTTCTTAATTATTTCGTTCTTTTCTTCATGATTTTTAATTTTTAAATTCACTTGTTCGGTAGTTGTATTTCTGGGTAATTCTTTTGTCTCCACTTGATCATCACACATGGGCAGATTATTTTGTTCTAAGTCTTCATTCTCGGCTACTAACTCTTCCGCTTCTTTAATTACCTGAGTCTCCTTTATACCTTCGGCATCGATCTCCTTATATTGAATATCTTCCTCGTTTCTGTCAAGCTCATTTTCAGATAATAATGTATTTGAGTCCCCTTCATTCTCAATTAGTTCGACCTCGTCTTCGGATGGCATGCTTAATTCTCCTATGGTTTCATCATTGGGTACTTCTTCAGTCTCTGAGTTGTTGTCGTTGCGTACTTCTCCTCTTACTATCTGACCCAATTCTTCCGTATATTTCTTATTCATTTCATCCATTTTCTGGCTAATCTTATTTAATGTGGTGTTCAACTCTTCTCTTAAGGCTCTACTGCTGTCATCTATTTTACTGTTTAACGTGTCCATGGCTTATTGTCTATCTTTTTATTCAAGTCTTCCTTCAATAATTCTAAGTTCTTGTTATTGTCGTCTAACCTTGCATGTAGGTCTTCTTTCAGTGACTCCCATGTTTTTACTAACAGACTCCATATTTTTATTTAAATCTTCCTTTAATGCTTCCATATTCTTCTGGTTCTCTTCCCGGGATTTCCTACCGTCTTCTTTTAATGACTCATTATTTCTAGTCATTTGTTCCATCATCATCATCATCATCATCATGTTCTCTATTCTTGCCCCTTCGGTGGCTTTATCGGGCTGGTCGCCGACCATTACTTCCACTTCTGGTTCTGCATGGGGTGTTTCTTCGGGTCGAGTTTCTATGTTATTAATGGTAATGACTTCCATTTCGGGTGTTGGTTGTGTCTCCGGCATCTCTGTATTTATCTGTATTTCTTCTATTCGACTGTCCTTGTACCTTGTGTCGTATTGATGTGTGTGTGGCATGTTTGCTCTTTTGTGTCTGCCGGGCTGATTATAATTATAAAAAATATTTTTATCTAATATTTTTTTCAGCCTCACGTTGCTGGTCGCCAATTTGTAATACTACTAATATTTCTCCTTAAAAGCCCCACTGTTGGGCCAGCCAATTTGTAATAAATGAACTTATTATTTATATGTGTTTATTAATTTGAAACTGAGTTGTAAAATATTTAAACGTTGTAATAGGTGAAAATTGAAAGTTACTAATTTTATAAAGTAATTAAGATGTAGCATTAGATGTTATTAAGAGTGTGTTTACAATTGCAAAAATTATAAGTGTCTGAAAAGAACTCTTTTAGATAAAAAATAAGATAATTGCATTAATATTATTTGAACAATAACGTTGCTTAAATTTCAAAATAAAGTGTACTAGCTGGTCGCTTGATGACGGTGACCGTCGTGTTGATACTAGCAGCGAAACTCCTCCTCCAGGTTGACAGTTGTCTAAATACGTAAAGTCTAGTAACGTCTGGACAATAAAATTAATAAAATACACTTCCACGTACCTGTTCGTGATTCTCGAAGTTCAGAAGTTCAATAAATCAATAAGCTGCCAAGACGGTTTACAAAACCAGCTTACTTTATCTACAAGGTTAGGTTACCTTGTTTAATAATGGGCGCCACACAGGTTTATTTCGGGAAAATCCCGTGGAAAACCCATTAATAGAATCAAATAATAATTTAGAAAAACTGGAATTGTGTTTATTGCCCTTATGGCAATTCAATTCAACAATATATGATTGCAACTAAGAGTTGTTTTGATTATTCTGAATGAATTATTTATCTATTTTTTAGAAATAAATCAAGTCAAGTTATGCTGCTAATAACTGGGTTTTATTTGTACCCTTGATAATGAATTCAGACAAATATAATTAAGAGAATACATTGATATATAATTGCAAATATTTTGTTACATACCCTATATGACTGGCTCAGAGCATAAACAATAATTCTGGTTAAGTCCAGATACTCTTTACTTTAAACATTAATATTATTTATATCTCAGGCGTAAGTTCTTTGAAACACAAGAAAGAATGCTCATGCCTACACAATGACTAATTATTTTATAATACGATATCGACTAGTAATGCCTTTTAGTTTACTAATAAAAAATCGAACCTAGTTTATAGGTTAGGCGTTCGTCACGCTTGCTTAATTATTCACAAAGTTATATGGTGAGATCACTTATGACTAACATCATTCTTAAATAGGATTGACAAATCCATTAAATAAATTCAGACATGGTGTGATACAGAAAATGTTTTCGTGTTATGCGTCAGTACAGTCCTTGTTTACAAAACATATAGGTTAGTGCACTCAGTGTAATGGAATAAATTGTTGCACAGTTACCTCTGTGTTTTAATCTTTCGATTAAAATCCAATTAAACACTTCAATGGTCGGATTGTAATGACCATTGATATTCACTACACACGCACTGGAACAGAGAATATTGGTCCGCTTCTGACTAAAAAGGACCTTATTTGATACTATTTAATTATTTTCTCCTGTTCGATATGTTCCCGCACTAAATAAAATAATACTTCACTTCGATGCACTGATCCTATGTAGAGTATCTTGTAGTTACTTTTTGTTGTTGCCGAAATAATTCAATAGATGCACTATTACAATGAAGCTATCAGTTAGTAAAAATTTTGATGAGACGAGCGTACCTTCCGCTCTGGATGAACGTTAAAAGTGTCTAACGGCAATTAGCCGCGCTTCTTTATATACCCCCTGTTTTGATCGGGCTTAGGCAATTGTTTTATTTATTAAGCTATTTTCTGATTGGCTTAGCCAGGCGTTACGAAAGTGACGTATTGTCTTTCCAACTGTCACTAACGGTTTTTTAACCGACTCGTCGCCAGAATGATTGACAGCCGTCGTTGTTGTTAGTGTTGATAAACAGATTTCTTATTTATTATGTACAAATGATGCTAACGCCTGTCACGCACTTATTATAGTTGCGATCGGGGTCGTATCGCTATCAAATTAAAGGATATTTTTTCCTCTTCAATTTGATATAGTTTGACACTGGTTTATTTACACTTTCACTGACATTTTTTAATTAACAATGTTCAGGTATATGGCTTCGCGCTGTCGTCTGCTAATCAAAGCCGGTGATTACTCTCTCTTATCAATACATTGTTTGTGTTCCACATCGCATTTTTCACTTAAACGTCTATGTTAGAACACTATTATATCCGTCCTGATATTTATTTATTAAATATTATGATTAAACCTTAACTTATACATTGCTATGAACTATACTTACTCACTATGACATTTTGTTTCACATTATTTTGCTCCATGCTATTAATTAATAATTGAACTATTCCTTGTCTAACATATTAACAATGCTTATCGCTATGTTTGGGTATAAAGATTGTTCAGTGTACGTGATTTACACTCATAGTACTTTCTACTAATCACCTTATTGATGATTGTTTTAGGCATTGCTGAGGCATACCGTTTGCATCGGATTTATGCCTTAATAATGTTTATTAGTTTATTTTTCGGTACTTTGATGAGGTAGCTTACTTATATAAGGTTCCCTCTTACAAATATTTTTACTTGTCATAAGCCCATTTGAGACTGTAATACAGCTTCAATCTTATATTGTGGCCATAGCTAATCTTAGTCCTTGGCATTAATAGTTACTAGTCATAGTTGATTTATTCTCAGCCAAATGCTGATGCTGATATCACATTATTCGGATTCTTATTTAATTGTTTTTATTAACATGTCAAATTCCATTTAAGTTATTCACTGACTCGCTTGACAGCTTAAAGTGAATTTACTTTGTCCATTAGTTTGTGTCAGTTATAGTATGGGTTGTAGTGTCAAGCAGTGTTTAGGTTTACTGCTTCTCGTGGCACTTCTTCTTCTTTCTTCTTCAATGGTTCCTCTCTTCTTTGCTACTCTTATCATTATATTATCTACTTACATTACCGTCATGTATTTATTAAATCTAAGGGCATATGTCTAGGTTATGTAACACCTGGTCATGTTACATATACTCCCCTCTCAAAATTGATAATTTGAGAGAAAATTTGATTTTTGATAAAATTATCATTTCATTTCAGTTTTTTAGTATATTACTACTGCTTTTGTCTTGTACTCTGTACATTGACCTTTAACATACTATTAGTGTGCTACACTAGTTTGAGTTCTTGGCTAGTGATATAATTCTTAGCTTACTAGTATTTTTTCGAGTTTCTCATATTCTAAGTTATTTAATTACAATAGATTTCACTTCTTAAATTAACAATTTCCTGTCTTACAATAATACATTTTTCTTTCTCCTTACATATCTTTATTTTTGTGATAATCTCAATGGTTCTTTCACTTTTTACCTCACAGATTCTTTAATAATAGTCCTTGATATATTACTAAATAATTCCCTAACATTTGTAGTGGGTTCGGAATCAGAGTGGCTCACTGTGGCATACATTCTCCGCCATTCCTCATTACACATACTCAGAATCAGAGGCATCCTCATCTCTGTCTGAGACAAAATAAAAATTGCATATAGCAATAGTTGCACTATCACAACACATAAAATATAACATATCATTCATTTTTCCATAATATAACATATTCAATATAACATTCAAGGTATTAGAGGTTTCCATTTGTATCACATTTCATTCTTTTATACTTTCTAACATACTTCCTTTTCACAGGTAATCATTTCTTTTCAGACTTGACATTCTCGGCCATGCTTTTTATTAGCCGTATTGTTACCTTTTTATACTAGTTGACAATTTGTTTTGGTTTATTTGAGCATTCTTAAAATTACACACTTATATTGATCATCATATAATTATGCAGTTGTTTCTTACATATAGAGTTTACAATATTTCATTCTTACAATAGTTTACAAGTTTTTCTCTCGTCAGTAATTTACACTTATCCTGAATTATCAGGGTTTACAGTATTCATATACTAATTGTTTTTGTTAGATGTTCTCTGACATATCTTGTTACATACGACATTTGGTAATTAAATAATATTTTTCTTTCTCTTCATTCCACAATAATAATAGCCATCTTTATAACTAACTCTCTTTGGTCGTCTGCCTCTCTACTCCTTCAAGTGTCTGATAATTTACACTTATTCTGGATTATTTTATATAATATCTTAGTTTTGTGAGGGGTATACAATATTTGACATTTAAATTCAATATAACGATACAATTATAACACATTAGTAGTTAATACTTTTTCTCTTTTCCTCTTTAAATATAGCATAATAATTTTAGTTATAAAATAGTAGTATTTCCTCTTTAAATTAATCTAACATAGGAGTATTAGAGTAATTTTATGTCACTCTTTTAGGTATATTTTTGTTATATGCTACCTTTGGTTATATATGATATAATAGATATCTTTCTTCTCATTAAATTATTGGGTTTACTATACACATTTTTCTACCATTTAGTATGATAAATCTGGCTCTTATTTAATAGGTAACAAATAGTTTGGCCTATACACTAATACTACACACTTTTTATAACACAATATGGCAAATAGGTTTGCTATAGGCAATTAGTCACTTTCAATACCTTGGGCATAATACATGATTCTTCTAATCACTAATTGAATCCGTTTATGGTAGCTATTTTTAAAATTTCTTATGCACTAAATATTCCGGTGGTAAATGTTGTATACCACTATAATTTATGTTTTTTAACAATAATCACATTTATGGTCTACATATTTGGGGTTATATTGTGCTTTTCCATTCTATTGGGTTCATTGTTTGGGATGATTACGTTTCACAGGTACCCTTCTTCATAGCTGTCTCTAGTACAACATGTTTGTGGTATTTGGCACCCTGTAACAACCTCTCATGCGGTTCTTCCACTTTGCGGCCACCAGATAGTCATTGGCTCCCCGTTTTCTCGCCTTCTTCTTCTCCTCATCTTCGATATCCATGTGTCCCGTGTACTCTGGGTCTTTGTTATTATTGACGTCTAGTACCTCTTCTAACTCTGGTTGATCGTCATTAGTTTCCTGGTTGGATTTTTCCATTGATTGGTCCCTCTTCTTCCGTAATTCCTTTATTTCTTGGGCGTACCCTTCAATGATCCGGTCCGGTTGTTCTTGATACCCTTTCCTTTTCTTGGAATGCCTTATTCTCCCTTTGGAAATATTTGCTTTAAGTATTTTATTGGTTATAGTCTTCTTTGTTGTAGCACATTTCTTCTCTTCGTCCATCTTCATGAAGCTCCTTCGATACTCCTTCCTATAGGTCCCTTCTTTACGGTTGATGACTGGGAAATAAATCATATTAACTAGACCACTTCGAGTCATTTCGATTAATTCTTTTGTTACTCTAGTCTTCTTTGGGCGTATTATTCTTCTTATCTTCGCCTCCTTTTCTTCCGTTTTCTTAATTATTTCGTTCTTTTCTTCATGATTTTTAATTTTTAAATTCACTTGTTCGGTAGTTGTATTTCTGGGTAATTCTTTTGTCTCCACTTGATCATCACACATGGGCAGATTATTTTGTTCTAAGTCTTCATTCTCGGCTACTAACTCTTCCGCTTCTTTAATTACCTGAGTCTCCTTTATACCTTCGGCATCGATCTCCTTATATTGAATATCTTCCTCGTTTCTGTCAAGCTCATTTTCAGATAATAATGTATTTGAGTCCCCTTCATTCTCAATTAGTTCGACCTCGTCTTCGGATGGCATGCTTAATTCTCCTATGGTTTCATCATTGGGTACTTCTTCAGTCTCTGAGTTGTTGTCGTTGCGTACTTCTCCTCTTACTATCTGACCCAATTCTTCCGTATATTTCTTATTCATTTCATCCATTTTCTGGCTAATCTTATTTAATGTGGTGTTCAACTCTTCTCTTAAGGCTCTACTGCTGTCATCTATTTTACTGTTTAACGTGTCCATGGCTTATTGTCTATCTTTTTATTCAAGTCTTCCTTCAATAATTCTAAGTTCTTGTTATTGTCGTCTAACCTTGCATGTAGGTCTTCTTTCAGTGACTCCCATGTTTTTACTAACAGACTCCATATTTTTATTTAAATCTTCCTTTAATGCTTCCATATTCTTCTGGTTCTCTTCCCGGGATTTCCTACCGTCTTCTTTTAATGACTCATTATTTCTAGTCATTTGTTCCATCATCATCATCATCATCATCATGTTCTCTATTCTTGCCCCTTCGGTGGCTTTATCGGGCTGGTCGCCGACCATTACTTCCACTTCTGGTTCTGCATGGGGTGTTTCTTCGGGTCGAGTTTCTATGTTATTAATGGTAATGACTTCCATTTCGGGTGTTGGTTGTGTCTCCGGCATCTCTGTATTTATCTGTATTTCTTCTATTCGACTGTCCTTGTACCTTGTGTCGTATTGATGTGTGTGTGGCATGTTTGCTCTTTTGTGTCTGCCGGGCTGATTATAATTATAAAAAATATTTTTATCTAATATCTTTTTCAGCCTCACGTTGCTGGTCGCCAATTTGTAATACTACTAATATTTCTCCTTAAAAGCCCCACTGTTGGGCCAGCCAATTTGTAATAAATGAACTTATTATTTATATGTGTTTATTAATTTGAAACTGAGTTGTAAAATATTTAAACGTTGTAATAGGTGAAAATTGAAAGTTACTAATTTTATAAAGTAATTAAGATGTAGCATTAGATGTTATTAAGAGTGTGTTTACAATTGCAAAAATTATAAGTGTCTGAAAAGAACTCTTTTAGATAAAAAATAAGATAATTGCATTAATATTATTTGAACAATAACGTTGCTTAAATTTCAAAATAAAGTGTACTAGCTGGTCGCTTGATGACGGTGACCGTCGTGTTGATACTAGCAGCGAAACTCCTCCTCCAGGTTGACAGTTGTCTAAATACGTAAAGTCTAGTAACGTCTGGACAATAAAATTAATAAAATACACTTCCACGTACCTGTTCGTGATTCTCGAAGTTCAGAAGTTCAATAAATCAATAAGCTGCCAAGACGGTTTACAAAACCAGCTTACTTTATCTACAAGGTTAGGTTACCTTGTTTAATAATGGGCGCCACACAGGTTTATTTCGGGAAAATCCCGTGGAAAACCCATTAATAGAATCAAATAATAATTTAGAAAAACTGGAATTGTGTTTATTGCCCTTATGGCAATTCAATTCAACAATATATGATTGCAACTAAGAGTTGTTTTGATTATTCTGAATGAATTATTTATCTATTTTTTAGAAATAAATCAAGTCAAGTTATGCTGCTAATAACTGGGTTTTATTTGTACCCTTGATAATGAATTCAGACAAATATAATTAAGAGAATACATTGATATATAATTGCAAATATTTTGTTACATACCCTATATGACTGGCTCAGAGCATAAACAATAATTCTGGTTAAGTCCAGATACTCTTTACTTTAAACATTAATATTATTTATATCTCAGGCGTAAGTTCTTTGAAACACAAGAAAGAATGCTCATGCCTACACAATGACTAATTATTTTATAATACGATATCGACTAGTAATGCCTTTTAGTTTACTAATAAAAAATCGAACCTAGTTTATAGGTTAGGCGTTCGTCACGCTTGCTTAATTATTCACAAAGTTATATGGTGAGATCACTTATGACTAACATCATTCTTAAATAGGATTGACAAATCCATTAAATAAATTCAGACATGGTGTGATACAGAAAATGTTTTCGTGTTATGCGTCAGTACAGTCCTTGTTTACAAAACATATAGGTTAGTGCACTCAGTGTAATGGAATAAATTGTTGCACAGTTACCTCTGTGTTTTAATCTTTCGATTAAAATCCAATTAAACACTTCAATGGTCGGATTGTAATGACCATTGATATTCACTACACACGCACTGGAACAGAGAATATTGGTCCGCTTCTGACTAAAAAGGACCTTATTTGATACTATTTAATTATTTTCTCCTGTTCGATATGTTCCCGCACTAAATAAAATAATACTTCACTTCGATGCACTGATCCTATGTAGAGTATCTTGTAGTTACTTTTTGTTGTTGCCGAAATAATTCAATAGATGCACTATTACAATGAAGCTATCAGTTAGTAAAAATTTTGATGAGACGAGCGTACCTTCCGCTCTGGATGAACGTTAAAAGTGTCTAACGGCAATTAGCCGCGCTTCTTTATATACCCCCTGTTTTGATCGGGCTTAGGCAATTGTTTTATTTATTAAGCTATTTTCTGATTGGCTTAGCCAGGTGTTACGAAAGTGACGTATTGTCTTTCCAACTGTCACTAACGGTTTTTTAACCGACTCGTCGCCAGAATGATTGACAGCCGTCGTTGTTGTTAGTGTTGATAAACAGATTTCTTATTTATTATGTACAAATGATGCTAACGCCTGTCACGCACTTATTATAGTTGCGATCGGGGTCGTATCGCTATCAAATTAAAGGATATTTTTTCCTCTTCAATTTGATATAGTTTGACACTGGTTTATTTACACTTTCACTGACATTTTTTAATTAACAATGTTCAGGTATATGGCTTCGCGCTGTCGTCTGCTAATCAAAGCCGGTGATTACTCTCTCTTATCAATACATTGTTTGTGTTCCACATCGCATTTTTCACTTAAACGTCTATGTTAGAACACTATTATATCCGTCCTGATATTTATTTATTAAATATTATGATTAAACCTTAACTTATACATTGCTATGAACTATACTTACTCACTATGACATTTTGTTTCACATTATTTTGCTCCATGCTATTAATTAATAATTGAACTATTCCTTGTCTAACATATTAACAATGCTTATCGCTATGTTTGGGTATAAAGATTGTTCAGTGTACGTGATTTACACTCATAGTACTTTCTACTAATCACCTTATTGATGATTGTTTTAGGCATTGCTGAGGCATACCGTTTGCATCGGATTTATGCCTTAATAATGTTTATTAGTTTATTTTTCGGTACTTTGATGAGGTAGCTTACTTATATAAGGTTCCCTCTTACAAATATTTTTACTTGTCATAAGCCCATTTGAGACTGTAATACAGCTTCAATCTTATATTGTGGCCATAGCTAATCTTAGTCCTTGGCATTAATAGTTACTAGTCATAGTTGATTTATTCTCAGCCAAATGCTGATGCTGATATCACATTATTCGGATTCTTATTTAATTGTTTTTATTAACATGTCAAATTCCATTTAAGTTATTCACTGACTCGCTTGACAGCTTAAAGTGAATTTACTTTGTCCATTAGTTTGTGTCAGTTATAGTATGGGTTGTAGTGTCAAGCAGTGTTTAGGTTTACTGCTTCTCGTGGCACTTCTTCTTCTTTCTTCTTCAATGGTTCCTCTCTTCTTTGCTACTCTTATCATTATATTATCTACTTACATTACCGTCATGTATTTATTAAATCTAAGGGCATATGTCTAGGTTATGTAACACCTGGTCATGTTACATATACTCCCCTCTCAAAATTGATAATTTGAGAGAAAATTTGATTTTTGATAAAATTATCATTTCATTTCAGTTTTTTAGTATATTACTACTGCTTTTGTCTTGTACTCTGTACATTGACCTTTAACATACTATTAGTGTGCTACACTAGTTTGAGTTCTTGGCTAGTGATATAATTCTTAGCTTACTAGTATTTTTTCGAGTTTCTCATATTCTAAGTTATTTAATTACAATAGATTTCACTTCTTAAATTAACAATTTCCTGTCTTACAATAATACATTTTTCTTTCTCCTTACATATCTTTATTTTTGTGATAATCTCAATGGTTCTTTCACTTTTTACCTCACAGATTCTTTAATAATAGTCCTTGATATATTACTAAATAATTCCCTAACATTTGTAGTGGGTTCGGAATCAGAGTGGCTCACTGTGGCATACATTCTCCGCCATTCCTCATTACACATACTCAGAATCAGAGGCATCCTCATCTCTGTCTGAGACAAAATAAAAATTGCATATAGCAATAGTTGCACTATCACAACACATAAAATATAACATATCATTCATTTTTCCATAATATAACATATTCAATATAACATTCAAGGTATTAGAGGTTTCCATTTGTATCACATTTCATTCTTTTATACTTTCTAACATACTTCCTTTTCACAGGTAATCATTTCTTTTCAGACTTGACATTCTCGGCCATGCTTTTTATTAGCCGTATTGTTACCTTTTTATACTAGTTGACAATTTGTTTTGGTTTATTTGAGCATTCTTAAAATTACACACTTATATTGATCATCATATAATTATGCAGTTGTTTCTTACATATAGAGTTTACAATATTTCATTCTTACAATAGTTTACAAGTTTTTCTCTCGTCAGTAATTTACACTTATCCTGAATTATCAGGGTTTACAGTATTCATATACTAATTGTTTTTGTTAGATGTTCTCTGACATATCTTGTTACATACGACATTTGGTAATTAAATAATATTTTTCTTTCTCTTCATTCCACAATAATAATAGCCATCTTTATAACTAACTCTCTTTGGTCGTCTGCCTCTCTACTCCTTCAAGTGTCTGATAATTTACACTTATTCTGGATTATTTTATATAATATCTTAGTTTTGTGAGGGGTATACAATATTTGACATTTAAATTCAATATAACGATACAATTATAACACATTAGTAGTTAATACTTTTTCTCTTTTCCTCTTTAAATATAGCATAATAATTTTAGTTATAAAATAGTAGTATTTCCTCTTTAAATTAATCTAACATAGGAGTATTAGAGTAATTTTATGTCACTCTTTTAGGTATATTTTTGTTATATGCTACCTTTGGTTATATATGATATAATAGATATCTTTCTTCTCATTAAATTATTGGGTTTACTATACACATTTTTCTACCATTTAGTATGATAAATCTGGCTCTTATTTAATAGGTAACAAATAGTTTGGCCTATACACTAATACTACACACTTTTTATAACACAATATGGCAAATAGGTTTGCTATAGGCAATTAGTCACTTTCAATACCTTGGGCATAATACATGATTCTTCTAATCACTAATTGAATCCGTTTATGGTAGCTATTTTTAAAATTTCTTATGCACTAAATATTCCGGTGGTAAATGTTGTATACCACTATAATTTATCTGTTTTTTAACAATAATCACATTTATGGTCTACATATTTGGGGTTATATTGTGCTTTTCCATTCTATTGGGTTCATTGTTTGGGATGATTACGTTTCACAGGTACCCTTCTTCATAGCTGTCTCTAGTACAACATGTTTGTGGTATTTGGCACCCTGTAACAACCTCTCATGCGGTTCTTCCACTTTGCGGCCACCAGATAGTCATTGGCTCCCCGTTTTCTCGCCTTCTTCTTCTCCTCATCTTCGATATCCATGTGTCCCGTGTACTCTGGGTCTTTGTTATTATTGACGTCTAGTACCTCTTCTAACTCTGGTTGATCGTCATTAGTTTCCTGGTTGGATTTTTCCATTGATTGGTCCCTCTTCTTCCGTAATTCCTTTATTTCTTGGGCGTACCCTTCAATGATCCGGTCCGGTTGTTCTTGATACCCTTTCCTTTTCTTGGAATGCCTTATTCTCCCTTTGGAAATATTTGCTTTAAGTATTTTATTGGTTATAGTCTTCTTTGTTGTAGCACATTTCTTCTCTTCGTCCATCTTCATGAAGCTCCTTCGATACTCCTTCCTATAGGTCCCTTCTTTACGGTTGATGACTGGGAAATAAATCATATTAACTAGACCACTTCGAGTCATTTCGATTAATTCTTTTGTTACTCTAGTCTTCTTTGGGCGTATTATTCTTCTTATCTTCGCCTCCTTTTCTTCCGTTTTCTTAATTATTTCGTTCTTTTCTTCATGATTTTTAATTTTTAAATTCACTTGTTCGGTAGTTGTATTTCTGGGTAATTCTTTTGTCTCCACTTGATCATCACACATGGGCAGATTATTTTGTTCTAAGTCTTCATTCTCGGCTACTAACTCTTCCGCTTCTTTAATTACCTGAGTCTCCTTTATACCTTCGGCATCGATCTCCTTATATTGAATATCTTCCTCGTTTCTGTCAAGCTCATTTTCAGATAATAATGTATTTGAGTCCCCTTCATTCTCAATTAGTTCGACCTCGTCTTCGGATGGCATGCTTAATTCTCCTATGGTTTCATCATTGGGTACTTCTTCAGTCTCTGAGTTGTTGTCGTTGCGTACTTCTCCTCTTACTATCTGACCCAATTCTTCCGTATATTTCTTATTCATTTCATCCATTTTCTGGCTAATCTTATTTAATGTGGTGTTCAACTCTTCTCTTAAGGCTCTACTGCTGTCATCTATTTTACTGTTTAACGTGTCCATGGCTTATTGTCTATCTTTTTATTCAAGTCTTCCTTCAATAATTCTAAGTTCTTGTTATTGTCGTCTAACCTTGCATGTAGGTCTTCTTTCAGTGACTCCCATGTTTTTACTAACAGACTCCATATTTTTATTTAAATCTTCCTTTAATGCTTCCATATTCTTCTGGTTCTCTTCCCGGGATTTCCTACCGTCTTCTTTTAATGACTCATTATTTCTAGTCATTTGTTCCATCATCATCATCATCATCATCATCATGTTCTCTATTCTTGCCCCTTCGGTGGCTTTATCGGGCTGGTCGCCGACCATTACTTCCACTTCTGGTTCTGCATGGGGTGTTTCTTCGGGTCGAGTTTCTATGTTATTAATGGTAATGACTTCCATTTCGGGTGTTGGTTGTGTCTCCGGCATCTCTGTATTTATCTGTATTTCTTCTATTCGACTGTCCTTGTACCTTGTGTCGTATTGATGTGTGTGTGGCATGTTTGCTCTTTTGTGTCTGCCGGGCTGATTATAATTATAAAAAATATTTTTATCTAATATCTTTTTCAGCCTCACGTTGCTGGTCGCCAATTTGTAATACTACTAATATTTCTCCTTAAAAGCCCCACTGTTGGGCCAGCCAATTTGTAATAAATGAACTTATTATTTATATGTGTTTATTAATTTGAAACTGAGTTGTAAAATATTTAAACGTTGTAATAGGTGAAAATTGAAAGTTACTAATTTTATAAAGTAATTAAGATGTAGCATTAGATGTTATTAAGAGTGTGTTTACAATTGCAAAAATTATAAGTGTCTGAAAAGAACTCTTTTAGATAAAAAATAAGATAATTGCATTAATATTATTTGAACAATAACGTTGCTTAAATTTCAAAATAAAGTGTACTAGCTGGTCGCTTGATGACGGTGACCGTCGTGTTGATACTAGCAGCGAAACTCCTCCTCCAGGTTGACAGTTGTCTAAATACGTAAAGTCTAGTAACGTCTGGACAATAAAATTAATAAAATACACTTCCACGTACCTGTTCGTGATTCTCGAAGTTCAGAAGTTCAATAAATCAATAAGCTGCCAAGACGGTTTACAAAACCAGCTTACTTTATCTACAAGGTTAGGTTACCTTGTTTAATAATGGGCGCCACACAGGTTTATTTCGGGAAAATCCCGTGGAAAACCCATTAATAGAATCAAATAATAATTTAGAAAAACTGGAATTGTGTTTATTGCCCTTATGGCAATTCAATTCAACAATATATGATTGCAACTAAGAGTTGTTTTGATTATTCTGAATGAATTATTTATCTATTTTTTAGAAATAAATCAAGTCAAGTTATGCTGCTAATAACTGGGTTTTATTTGTACCCTTGATAATGAATTCAGACAAATATAATTAAGAGAATACATTGATATATAATTGCAAATATTTTGTTACATACCCTATATGACTGGCTCAGAGCATAAACAATAATTCTGGTTAAGTCCAGATACTCTTTACTTTAAACATTAATATTATTTATATCTCAGGCGTAAGTTCTTTGAAACACAAGAAAGAATGCTCATGCCTACACAATGACTAATTATTTTATAATACGATATCGACTAGTAATGCCTTTTAGTTTACTAATAAAAAATCGAACCTAGTTTATAGGTTAGGCGTTCGTCACGCTTGCTTAATTATTCACAAAGTTATATGGTGAGATCACTTATGACTAACATCATTCTTAAATAGGATTGACAAATCCATTAAATAAATTCAGACATGGTGTGATACAGAAAATGTTTTCGTGTTATGCGTCAGTACAGTCCTTGTTTACAAAACATATAGGTTAGTGCACTCAGTGTAATGGAATAAATTGTTGCACAGTTACCTCTGTGTTTTAATCTTTCGATTAAAATCCAATTAAACACTTCAATGGTCGGATTGTAATGACCATTGATATTCACTACACACGCACTGGAACAGAGAATATTGGTCCGCTTCTGACTAAAAAGGACCTTATTTGATACTATTTAATTATTTTCTCCTGTTCGATATGTTCCCGCACTAAATAAAATAATACTTCACTTCGATGCACTGATCCTATGTAGAGTATCTTGTAGTTACTTTTTGTTGTTGCCGAAATAATTCAATAGATGCACTATTACAATGAAGCTATCAGTTAGTAAAAATTTTGATGAGACGAGCGTACCTTCCGCTCTGGATGAACGTTAAAAGTGTCTAACGGCAATTAGCCGCGCTTCTTTATATACCCCCTGTTTTGATCGGGCTTAGGCAATTGTTTTATTTATTAAGCTATTTTCTGATTGGCTTAGCCAGGCGTTACGAAAGTGACGTATTGTCTTTCCAACTGTCACTAACGGTTTTTTAACCGACTCGTCGCCAGAATGATTGACAGCCGTCGTTGTTGTTAGTGTTGATAAACAGATTTCTTATTTATTATGTACAAATGATGCTAACGCCTGTCACGCACTTATTATAGTTGCGATCGGGGTTGTATCGCTATCAAATTAAAGGATATTTTTTCCTCTTCAATTTGATATAGTTTGACACTGGTTTATTTACACTTTCACTGACATTTTTTAATTAACAATGTTCAGGTATATGGCTTCGCGCTGTCGTCTGCTAATCAAAGCCGGTGATTACTCTCTCTTATCAATACATTGTTTGTGTTCCACATCGCATTTTTCACTTAAACGTCTATGTTAGAACACTATTATATCCGTCCTGATATTTATTTATTAAATA
The DNA here is from genome assembly GCA_034769895.1 of Magicicada septendecula. Classification (NCBI taxonomy): domain Eukaryota; kingdom Metazoa; phylum Arthropoda; class Insecta; order Hemiptera; family Cicadidae; genus Magicicada; species Magicicada septendecula. Next base: position 166,429,589 of record CM068373.1, on the reverse strand, counting down.
TTATGATTAAACCTTAACTTATACATTGCTATGAACTATACTTACTCACTATGACATTTTGTTTCACATTATTTTGCTCCATGCTATTAATTAATAATTGAACTATTACTTGTCTAACATATTAACAATGCTTATTGCTATGTTTGGGTATAAAGATTGTTCAGTGTACGTGATTTACACTCATAGTACTTTCTACTAATCACCTTATTGATGATTGTTTGTTTTAGGCATTGCTGAGGCATACCGTTTGCATCGGATTTATGCCTTAATAATGTTTATTAGTTTATTTTTCGGTACCTTGATGAGGTAGCTTACTTATATAAGGTTCCCTCTTACAAATATTTTTACTTGTCATAAGCCCATTTGAGACTGTAATACAGCTTCAATCTTATATTGTGGCCATAGCTAATCTTAGTCCTTGGCATTAATAGTTACTAGTCATAGTTGATTTATTCTCAGCCAAATGCTGATGCTGATATCACATTATTCGGATTCTTATTTAATTGTTTTTATTAACATGTCAAATTCCATTTAAGTTATTCACTGACTCGCTTGACAGCTTAAAGTGAATTTACTTTGTCCATTAGTTTGTGTCAGTTATAGTATGGGTTGTAGTGTCAAGCAGTGTTTAGGTTTACTGCTTCTCGTGGCACTTCTTCTTCTTTCTTCTTCAATGGTTCCTCTCTTCTTTGCTACTCTTATCATTATATTATCTACTTACATTACCGTCATGTATTTATTAAATCTAAGGGCATATGTCTAGGTTATGTAACACCTGGTCATGTTACATATACTCCCCTCTCAAAATTGATAATTTGAGAGAAAATTTGATTTTTGATAAAATTATCATTTCATTTCAGTTTTTTAGTATATTACTACTGCTTTTGTCTTGTACTCTTTACATTGACCTTTAACATACTATTAGTGTGCTACACTAGTTGAGTTCTTGGCTAGTGATATAATTCTTAGCTTACTAGTATTTTTTCGAGTTTCTCATATTCTAAGTTATTTAATTACAATAGATTTCACTTCTTAAATTAACAATTTCCTGTCTTACAATAATACATTTTTCTTTCTCCTTACATATCTTTATTTTTGTGATAATCTCAATGGTTCTTTCACTTTTTACCTCACAGATTCTTTAATAATAGTCCTTGATATATTACTAAATAATTCCCTAACATTTGTAGTGGGTTCGGAATCAGAGTGGCTCACTGTGGCATACATTCTCCGCCATTCCTCATTACACATACTCAGAATCAGAGGCATCCTCATATCTGTCTGAGACAAAATAAAAATTGCATATAGCAATAGTTGCACTATCACAACTGTAACGATACAATTAAGCCAAATCTCGTACCAGTGATAAAAAAGATAATTCTTGATATAAAATTACTTCATATGAAATAAAATGTGTAAAAAATGATTAAAATGTAAATACTTTGACATGACGTACAACGATATTACCCAACCCAAGTGATTGAGCCAAAAAACACAAACATAAAGAAGGGAACCACGTAACATACTTATTAAAATGTAGATATTTTGACATGATTGAGCCGACAACCCAAACATACTTAAGAAAATGTGATTGACAAAACAATGATGGACATAGAACTAAAGGAGAACCAAACCAAGATGAAGAATGAAGATGAAGATTATTGAAGAAGAAGAAGAAGAGGAAGAATGAAGAGGAGACAGATAAAACCCAAGGGGAAACTAACACACATATATAAAAGGGAAAGATTGTATGTTAAAGATAGAATACGGTCAATAAACCTTAAATAATTATAAATTAATGAAACCAATGTTATTATTATTATTGATTTAACATATGTAACCATTTTTAAGACAATACAATTATAAAGCAAAGTAGTATAGGAAGAGTACATTAACCCTGTCAGAAAGGTTAGATTCAACCAAAACACAACTAGCCTAATATTGTTTATAGTAAACATAATACTAGAACAAAATAGTGAGAAATGGTAGGAAAAAGTATAGGGGTTACCCATTAAATAACACTAATTGCAAAACAGTGAACCAAAGTGAAGTGTTTTAGTGAAGTGTTAATGCCCTATAAAATAGTGAAGGTGAAACATTCAAATTAGAATGCTAAGGAAATAGACACTCTTTAAAACATTGATAAACCACCAATGATCAGAGTGGAATTATAAGTAATTGTATACCTAGAAGTAATTAAAAATAGTATTTAAAATTAATATAAGGAAAGCATGTGACATATCAGGGAGAAAGCCCAGTACCATAACTTGTGTTAACATGGCATGATAGGATAGAAGTAAAGTTTGTTATTAAAGATTACATTTATAAAGAATACAACTCCCCATGTTGAAAGGGGAATCAACCTTAATAATATTAGAGAAAGTGACAATGTTTATCACAATACTTTATAAGACAAGATAGAAATCAATGTTAGTACTAAGAACAATTTATGATTTATAAAGAATAGTTGATTCAATGTTAAAGAAGGAATATGACTGAAAAGGGACTTACAGTCCATAAACCCAACTATTATATTTTAAATGAAAAGTAATGAAAATTTATGTTGAATAATAATTAAAACACAAACAAATAAGTGAAGCCCATCAGGCTGAATTCAGAATGTAATTTAAAAGGGAAATACACTAGAAAACAATCATGGCTGTTTGTAACTAGAAAAACAGTTAACTGCCAAGAACATTTCAAATGCAAATTGTATCAATTTCACAAAAAATCTTACTAATCTAAGAACAGTGAATGGACAATGATTGTATATCAGTTATTTCTACACAGAAATATTATTGTAATAATTTAATTCAAGAAAGATATGTTATTTTTTAAATGTCGACTAATTAGACTATAGTTAAAGTGTAACAAAATATGACCTTATGAGGTATCATTGTAAACTTTGAAAGGAAAGAAAAATAATAGTGATGTCATTTATTATCCCAAAGGAATTATAAGGGAATAAAATCATTGGGAAAATACTTAATAAATTTGAATAAAAATTCAAATATCTCTAACAATGTAAGTAAAGAGTAATGAAACAAGCATGGAATTATTAGTTACTATGACAACGAGTCATTTGAGGCTTATTTTTCCATTAAATTATACAGACGCTGAAGAAACGAAGCGTGGGTACGCCACACAAGAAATTGGACAAACTAAAACTTTAATTTAAATAGTTATAACAAGTCAACTAGTGAATTCAAATGATCCCATGTGAAGAGACGTCGATCTGTACAGAATTAATGATGACCAGGAACGAAATTGAACAAACTAATTAAAGAAAAAAAACCAGACCAGTTTGAAGAAGACGCTGGAAGCCTACAACCAGCCCAAATTCGAAAAATACACGCCTACCCATGTTGACCCTCCAACGTGAGACGAACTGATAAGTACCGAATAATTTCTTACTCCTAAAACCCCAAATCACTTAAATTATTTTCAAATGATAAAATTTCTCACTATTTAAAAGTAGTATTTTCTTTCAAAGGTAAAGGCATAATTTACTTATATTAAAAACCATTTATAAAGATAACCTTATTTGTAAACATAATTACTGTAACAGAAATACGACACTACGGAACAAATTGTACAAACACATTATAAATCCTAAGTACCTATAAGGTATAATAGTGTACTTTCTTTTCATGTAATCAACGTTTATGTCTATTTTCATGATCAAAAGAACTCCAGATTTTAAAAACATAGTAATTTGTTGACATAACGGAATGATAGTGTTTTAAAATCGAAATTTGCCAACCTTGAGATGTTTATGTTTCACGCTCTAAGCCGGGGCATAATATTATAATCTGTTTATGATTCAATTGTCATATTTATTAATAATTAAATTTGTATTAAAAGATACAGTACAACACAATATTCTCTTGTTATTTCATAGGATTTATTTTTGTAAAATATATGTGTGTTAGCGAAGTAGTAAGTATCAGCCAACTAGCGCTTGTTACGAGTGGCCGAGTCGACAACCTGTGTAGCAGCGGGAATAATTCGAACGCCACAGCTGTCCATGCTAATACCACATATTACTTTAAAAATTAAATGTTTTAATTGTTTTAATAAAAACAATTTGGCGCCACCCGGGAATCGTAATCCCTATGAATTGACAGGTAGGTTGTACTGGTGACATTGACAACGCTACGGACTCCAGTAGTGACGTCGATTTATGTAACAACCAGTGTGAGGCAAACACACTACAATCACACTAATACACCATATAAACAAGTGTGATACATTTTAACAGGAACGACCCATATTTATTGTTACATATTGGCTTCCATCGCGGGGCTTAAACAAGGCGGACGTTATTTATTGTTACATATTGGCGACCAGCAACGTGTGGCTGGTAAGAATAACTAGCGGCGATCATGAATAGACACGGGATGGTTACGAGACGCAAAGGGAAGGAAACACCAAACCAAGAAGGAAACCCAGAAGTGGAGGAAGTCGAGGAAGTAGAAATGGAGGAAACGACTGGAGAATTGTCAGAAGAAAACTCACAGGAGGACCAAGTGGAAAATCCAAATCCACCTGAACCTGAACCTGAACCGGAAATAGAAGCAGAAGTCATGGTAAATAACCAACCAATAAAACCAACAGAAGAAACAAAATTAGATCGCATGCTGAACTTCATGATGGAACAATTTGGACAAATGAATAAAAAATTGGAGTCAGACAAGGAAGAGTTAAATAAAAAATTGGAAAAACTGGACATCTTGAACGACAAAATAGAAAGCAACCATGAAGACTTGAAGAGAAGTCAAGAGGCATTGGAAAAGAAGAGCGAAGAACTGAAGAAACAGATCAAGAAGGATCTGGAGATGGTAAACAAAAAGATGGAAGCTAATCATGATGTTCTCCAACGGAAAATCGAGGAAGAAAGTAAGAAAACCAAGGAGGAATGGAAGCAACAACTAGTCGAATGTCGAGAAGAGATTAGACAAACGGTAACAGAGACCAACGAAACGGTAATACAAATCAGGGAAGAATTAACTAGTAAAATTAGTAACGTTGAAGAGGAAGGCAAATTGAGGGCAACGGGGTTCTACCAAGTCCTTACTGAAGGATGCCAGAAGAATAAACAAGAAGTGGTCAAGGAAATGGAGGAGAGGCACCAAGAGCTACAACTGGATGTAAACAATCGGGTAGAGAAGGTGTATACCGTCATAGACAAAATTGACGGACTGACCCGAGAAAACCGAGAAAAAATCCAGGGAATCAGCATGCGAGAGAAACAGATGCAGGAAGAATTAGATGCATTAAGAGAAAAACCATATAATCAAACACAGTTCGTAACTAGTGAGAACAGAGAAATGATTAATTTTCGTAGCTACAGGAGAAACCCGATAGAATTCCTCAAACGGGTAGAAGAACTGATAGAGAAGAACAGAGAAACCAGATGGTCTAGGGTGAGGAGTATGATCGACGAGATGTTTCGTGACACCCATGACAATTGGTGGACGGCCACAAGACCTGAGATAAATGATGCTCAGGAATTCAAGAAACAGTTCAGGGAGAAGTATTGGTCCGAATCAACACAGAATGTGGTCCGCAATGACATTAGTAACGGGAGGTACGAAACACAAGGAGGACACACATTAACATCGTATTTTCTGGGAAAGGTATGTTTAGCCAGAAATTTGGAACCCAGGATACCGGAAGAATCGTTGGTGATACAACTGGGTTACCATTACGAAGAGGCCATCCAGAAGGCCAGGCGACAAGGCCAAATTAAAACAATCCAAGGAATGGTTAGCTTACTGGAAGACCTGGAGAACGATAACCAGTATCGAAAAAACAGGGTCACAAACCAAAGATACAATAAGTGGAATGAACACAATAATACACCTAATTTCCAGGGACCATACAATTATCCACAAGACAATAATCGAAATAACTGGGGCCGGAATAACAATAATAATAATGCAGAACCAACATTCCATGGAAACGATCAGCATCGCTATCCAAATAACCAGCCTGGTAACCGAGGACAACAGAACAATCACCCAGGGAGTCCAAACAATAATAGAAACAGCCCAAATAATAACAACCGACCAAGTGGGAATTATCGAGGAGGAGAACCTGAACAACGTACCAACAGTCACCCCAATGACCACAATTATTACGGCAACCGGTATCATCCCAATTACCAGTACAACCGAGGACCCGGGGGCAATCCAAATAGGAGTGACAATCGACGTCATGTAAATTTTATTAGTGGTAGAAGGCGGAATAACCACCGAAGATACAATTCAAATTGGCACCGAGAGCCATGGTACAATGCATCCAACGAGACTGACAACAGACCATCAGTGAACAGGAACAATGAACCACTACAAAATGGAAATAACCAGCAAAATGTGCCACACAATGAAGCGAACGACCAGCCAAGCAACCTGGCCGTCAGCCAGCAGCCACCTTTAAACTAAAAAGGTCAGTGATAAAGTATGAACGCCCTTCACATGACCAATCACTTGGGTTGATACGTCAAACAATGTCAGATAAACAAACCAAAGGAATCACGATAATTTACAACAATTATTTAAAAAATATTCGAGAAGAACTTCTCGAGGAAGAGGCCACTCAATTACCACAGAACAATAGTGAAATTGTTCATATAAAGGCAACAATAAACGGTACCATAACCAGTATTCTGGTAGACACGGGGTCTAATATCTCTCTCATTAACCAACCTGAATTAGAAAGAATTCAAGCTCACTCTCGAACACCAATACCTACATTGCCAATAAATAATATAGTCATCATTGGCGCGACGGGCAAACAGAACAAAACAGTGAAAAAGCAAGTGTCATTGGAACTAGATAATCTAGAATCCACCATCTCCATTGTATTTCTCGTGGCAAATGGGCTACCTTTCAATATGCTCATCGGATGTGATATACTAAGAAAGTATTCAGCGGTGATAAACCTGCAGCAGGGAGTAGTGTTGTTAAATTCAGAACAAGGAACCTGGTCCGCGAACATTATCAATTGTGTACCAAGTCCAACTGCTTTAAGCCAAAACACAGAACTGAAAAGTTATTATTGCCAGAGGCATGAGCCAGATGTTACCATAGTAGAGGAGGAGGAGCGTAAGACCTTATGGAACCAGAAGTTGGAAGAGATTATCACCTTCCAAAGGGAACGGCCTATGCAGGAGATTAGTAAACAACAATCCAAAAAATTAATCGCCATTTACAATGAATATCAGCATGTTTTTTCGAACATCCCCGGAAAGGTTAAGGGATATCAATGTAAAATTCAATTCCGAGAACCAGTGGACTTCCACCGGAAATCATATCCAATAGCACATTCTTTAAAAAACGAAGTTAGAATGGAAATAAATAGAATGATTACCGAAGACATACTTGAATACAGTCATTCACAATATACCAGTCCCATAGTTGCCATCCCCAAGAAAAATGGCAAGGTGCGAATCTGCCTCGACGCACGAGAAATAAATAAGATGATTATAAATGACAGAACCTCACCGGGAGAAATAGAAGAAATTCTGAAGAGATTCCACGGAATCAGATATATTAGCACTTGGGATACTGTATATGGGTATTGGCAGGTAGAGCTGCACCCACACAGTAGACAATACTTAGCATTCCTGTTCGACGGTAGAAACTACCAGTTCAAAAGGCTACCATTTGGACTAATAAATTCAGTAGCAGTGTTCGTGAAGTGCATGGACCAAGTGTTAGGTCAAGAGGCACTGGAATTTACTACAGTGTACGTTGACGACCTACTTATTACGTCAGCCAACTGGGACGAACACTGTGAAAGAGTCAGACATGTGTTGGAAAAATTATCTAACAACAATATCACACTTAAGTTAGACAAATCAAAGTTCATTGCTAAAGAAGTAAAATTCTTAGGATTCAACCTAACTGAAGAGGGAATCTCTCCATCCCAAGAGAAGGTTGACGCCATACAAAATTTCCCATCACCAAGAAACAAAAAACAGTTGCAATCCTTCCTAGGGGTATGTAATTACTACAGGAAATTTCAGACCAACTACTCACACCTAACAGCTGAATTTTCCAAGCAATTATCTTCAAAAGAAAAATGGACGTAGGGAGTGGAACAAGAAGAAGTGTTTAAATTAATCAAACAAAAATTTGTTGACACTGTTATTTTACGCCACCCTAATTTTGCAAAACAGTTCTATCTAAACTGCGACGCTAGTGATGTAAGTCTAGGCGCAGAATTATACCAAGAAGACGAAGATGGCAATCACCTAGTCATTAGCTTCGCCAGCCGAATACTCAATAGCTGTGAGCGTAACTATAATGTTACAGAAAAGGAGTTGCTTAGCATAGTATTCGCGTGCGGCAAGTTTAGGACGTACATACTTGGATATAATATAACGGTCCGAAGCGATCATAAATCAATATCGTTTCTAAAACAATGTAAGTTGAATCATGGCCGACTTACTCGATGGATACTTGCCTTGCAAGAATACCACATTACATGGGAATATATTCCAGGACGAAAAAATATAGTGGCAGATGTTTTGTCCAGAATAAATGTAGTAAATCAGACATCTGAAGGAGAAAAGGGGAAGATAGCAAAAGTGTATTATATGTTGAAGGATAGAAAAGACCTGGAAGATATTATGAACCAAATAGTGTTGCAACAAGAGCAAGATACAAAAATATCCAACATCAGAAGAAGACTGATGGAGTCTGAAACCATTATTAACCAATTTTACTGTGTGTACAACAATATTTTATTTATGAAAACAAGAAAAAACCAAGATACTTGGAAACTGGTAGTCCCTCAATCATTGGAAAATCAAATTATCAAAGATTATCATGTGAGATACGGCCACATGGGAACAATTAAAATGGTAAAAGCATTAGAAGAGGATTTGTTTATAAAAAATATTGCAAGAAAAGTAAGTAAAAACATAAAAACCTGCACATTGTGTCAGATGGTCAAAACCAATAACGAAAGGAAGGATGGAACGATGATACCCATCACGTCAAGTGCCAAATTAGAGAAGGCGTTCCTCGACATATGTGGACCATTCCCACGTAGCGGAGGACGACACGGCTACAAATTCATTGTTATCATACTTGACCATTACACCAAGTACACCAAATTATATGCTATAAACAGAGCCACAACAAGGAAAATATTAGACATTATAAAAAATAAATACATTATAGAAATTGGAAGACCGTGCATGTTAATAACAGACCACGGAATGCAATTTAAAGGAAGAAAATGGCAAGAAGAGTTATTAAAATTAAATATTAAAACTTATAAAACATCAGTCTACCACCCTAGCAGCAATCCCGCAGAAAGAATGTTGAGGGAGGTGGGACGCATTCTGAGAACTTATTGTCATAACAACCAGAGAGAATGGTACAAATATTTACCTTCAACCGAAGAGTTTTTAAACATTAGTTACCACCAATTCACTGAGAGTACGCCTTACTTGATGATGTTCGAGAGGAAGCCAAACAGAGAGATACAAGAGATAATAGAATTCCCAAAGGACCCAGAAGACCCGTATGACAAAAATAAATGGTACAGCCTAATAGTGGAAAAAATTGAGAAACAAAAGGCCAAATATGCAAAGAACCAGCCCAAAATAATAAAATATAAAGAGGGAGAAAAAATACTAATAAAAAATCGTGAACTACCAAGTACAATGGAAGGTATAGCAAAGAAATTATTGTTGCTATACACGGGTCCGTATATCATCACAAGAGACAATGGTAATAACACTTACCAAATCAGTAATATCAATACAAAGAAAATCAAGGGAGTTTACAATCAAACTTCAATAAAAAAGTTTTACGAGGAAGAATAAAACCATTGTGAAATGAAACAAATTTCAAAATTCTAAAAGAGATGGTAAGAGCAGCTTACTCAAATATTTAGATGATGTATGCGGAACAATAAAAAAGTTTTAATGAAAAAAAAAACACAAAGGAAACAGTTACACAAATTCCTTTCAATTTAAATCAGTTTAAAATATAACAAAAAATTGAAATATGAAGTATGAAGTAAAAAGTGAGATAATCAGGAATAAGTTACACACATTCCTATGTAATAAAAATGTAAGAAGCACAAACTTACAATTATAATTAAAAACAAAAAATAGCTAAAAAGGAATACGCTACAAACATTCCTTTAAGGTAAGACCATTAACTTACCAAAGAATTATCAAAAATGATGTTGAATACAGAGTAAAATAAACCAAAATAAAATCAAGTTCAAATTACTGAGATAAATACTTGAAATTGTACTGAACCGAAAGTATTACCAGAAAAAATAAATAAAACTTTACCTGGTACAAGGAGAGAGAGAGAAATTGTATATAAAACAAATATGGCTAAAGCAGAATCCTGCTAAATGACTAAAAAAATGTCTAAAACAATTAAAATGATCACAACGAGCATTGAAAACAAAATAATGAAAAGTGAGATATGATGAAATTAACATATGAATAAAGATAAAATTTCTCAATATAGTATATGAGTAGATGATAGTGTATAGTTAAGGTATAGCGGAAGGAAGAATGAGTAGTAATGATAAAGTGATCTAAAAACAAACCACAAGGTGGACAATCCCAATTATATTATTATATTATTATTATTATTAAGTCACAAGTTGACAAAGATTTAAGATTTACTGTTGAAAAGTCCAGCAATCTATGTGAACTGAGTAGAGAAGATGTGCCTCTAGTCTCAGAAAATTGAGTAGTAATGGGAGAAACCAGCTACTATATAAAGTTAGGGAAATAAAATTTGTGTATGAGGGAATATGCACCAATGGAAATAAATATAAACAGATCCAAATAAAATGGAGTGAATTAAGTAAGAAGAGAAATGGAGAATGGAGAAACAAACAAGGAAGAGAAGGAAAAAAGTTATCTATAACTGATAATTTCATAAAACACTATGCTAGTATTTTATTAAAATGATCAATTTTAGAGGAGAGGCATTATGTAACGATACAATTAAGCCAAATCTTGTACCAGTGATAAAAAGATAATTCTTGATATAAAATTACTTCATATGAAATAAAATGTGTAAAAAATGATTAAAATGTAAATACTTTGACATGACGTACAACGATATTACCCAACCCAAGTGATTGAGCCAAAACACACAAACATAAAGAAGGGAACCACGTAACATACTTATTAAAATGTAGATATTTTGACATGATTGAGCCGACAACCCAAACATACTTAAGAAAATGTGATTGACAAAACAATGATGGACATAGAACTAAAGGAGAACCAAACCAAGATGAAGAATGAAGATGAAGATTATTGAAGAAGAAGAAGAGGAAGAATGAAGAGGAGACAGATAAAACCCAAGGGGAAACTAACACACATATATAAAAGGGAAAGATTGTATGTTAAAGATAGAATACGGTCAATAAACCTTAAATAATTATAAATTAATGAAACCAATGTTATTATTATTATTGATTTAACATATGTAACCATTTTTAAGACAATACAATTATAAAGCAAAGTAGTATAGGAAGAGTACATTAACCCTGTCAGAAAGGTTAGATTCAACCAAAACACAACTAGCCTAATATTGTTTATAGTAAACATAATACTAGAACAAAATAGTGAGAAATGGTAGGAAAAAGTATAGGGGTTACCCATTAAATAACACTAATTGCAAAACAGTGAACCAAAGTGAAGTGTTTTAGTGAAGTGTTAATGCCCTATAAAATAGTGAAGGTGAAACATTCAAATTAGAATGCTAAGGAAATAGACACTCTTTAAAACATTGATAAACCACCAATGATCAGAGTGGAATTATAAGTAATTGTATACCTAGAAGTAATTAAAAATAGTATTTAAAATTAATATAAGGAAAGCATGTGACATATCAGGGAGAAAGCCCAGTACCATAACTTGTGTTAACATGGCATGATAGGATAGAAGTAAAGTTTGTTATTAAAGATTACATTTATAAAGAATACAACTCCCCATGTTGAAAGGGGAATCAACCTTAATAATATTAGAGAAAGTGACAATGTTTATCACAATACTTTATAAGACAAGATAGAAATCAATGTTAGTACTAAGAACAATTTATGATTTATAAAGAATAGTTGATTCAATGTTAAAGATGGAATATGACTGAAAAGGGACTTACAGTCCATAAACCTAACTATTATATTTTAAATGAAAAGTAATGAAAATTTATGTTGAATAATAATTAAAACACAAACAAATAAGTGAAGCCCATCAGGCTGAATTCAGAATGTAATTTAAAAGGGAAATACACTAGAAAACAATCATGGCTGTTTGTAACTAGAAAAACAGTTAACTGCCAAGAACATTTCAAATGCAAATTGTATCAATTTCACAAAAAATCTTACTAATCTAAGAACAGTGAATGGACAATGATTGTATATCAGTTATTTCTACACAGAAATATTATTGTAATAATTTAATTCAAGAAAGATATGTTATTTTTTAAATGTCGACTAATTAGACTATAGTTAAAGTGTAACAAAATATGACCTTATGAGGTATCATTGTAAACTTTGAAAGGAAAGAAAAATAATAGTGATGTCATTTATTATCCCAAAGGAATTATAAGGGAATAAAATCATTGGGAAAATACTTAATAAATTTGAATAAAAATTCAAATATCTCTAACAATGTAAGTAAAGAGTAATGAAACAAGCATGGAATTATTAGTTACTATGACAACGAGTCATTTGAGGCTTATTTTTCCATTAAATTATACAGACGCTGAAGAAACGAAGCGTGGGTACGCCACACAAGAAATTGGACAAACTAAAACTTTAATTTAAATAGTTATAACAAGTCAACTAGTGAATTCAAATGATCCCATGTGAAGAGACGTCGATCTGTACAGAATTAATGATGACCAGGAACAAAATTGAACAAACTAATTAAAGAAAAAAAACCAGACCAGTTTGAAGAAGATGCTGGAAGCCTACAACCAGCCCAAATTCGAAAAATACACGCCTACCCATGTTGACCCTCCAACGTGAGACGAACTGATAAGTACCGAATAATTTCTTACTCCTAAAACCCCAAATCACTTAAAATTATTTTCAAATGATAAAATTTCTCACTATTTAAAAGTAGTATATTCTTTCAAAGGTAAAGGCATAATTTACTTATATTAAAAACCATTTATAAAGATAACCTTATTTGTAAACATAATTACTGTAACAGAAATACGACACTACGGAACAAATTGTACAAACTCATTATAAATCCTAAGTACCTATAAGGTATAATAGTGTACTTTCTTTTCATGTAATCAACGTTTATGTCTATTTTCATGATCAAAAGAACTCCAGATTTTAAAAACATAGTAATTTGTTGACATAACGGAACGATAGTGTTTTAAAATCGAAATTTGCCAACCTTGAGATGTTTATGTTTCACGCTCTAAGCCGGGGCATAATATTATAATCTGTTTATGATTCAATTGTCATATTTATTAATAATTAAATTTGTATTAAAAGATACAGTACAACACAATATTCTCTTGTTATTTCATAGGATTTATTTTTGTAAAATATATGTGTGTTAGCGAAGTAGTAAGTATCAGCCAACTAGCGCTTGTTACGAGTGGCCGAGTCGACAACCTGTGTAGCAGCGGGAATAATTCGAACGCCACAGCTGTCCATGCTAATACCACATATTACTTTAAAAATTAAATGTTTTGTTTTAATAAAAACAATTTGGCGCCACCCGGGAATCGTAATCCCTATGAATTGACAGGTAGGTTGTACTGGTGACATTGACAACGCTACGGACTCCAGTAGTGACGTCGGTTTATGTAACAACCAGTGTGAGGCAAACACACAACAATCACACTAATACACCATATAAACAAGTGTGATACATTTTAACAGGAACGACCCATATTTATTGTTACACAACACATAAAATATAATATATCATTCATTTTTCCATAATATAACATTCAAGGTATTAGAGGTTTTCATTTGTATCACATTTCATTCTTTTATACTTTCTAACATACTTCCTTTTCACAGGTAATCATTTCTTTTCAGACTTGACATTCTCGGCCATGCTTTTTATTAGCCGTATTGTTACCTTTTTATACTAGTTGACAATTTGTTTTGGTTTATTTGAGCATTCTTAAAATTACACACTTACATTGATCATCATATAATTATGCAGTTGTTTCTTACATATAGAGTTTACAATATTTCATTCTTACAATAGTTTACAAGTTTTTCTCTCATCAGTAATTTACACTTATCCTGAATTATCAGGGTTTACAGTATTCATATACTAATTGTTTTTGTTAGATGTTCTCTGACATATCTTGTTACATACGACATTTGGTAATTAAATAATATTTTTCTTTCTCTTCATTCCACAATAATAATAGCCATCTTTATAACTAACTCTCTTTGGTCGTCTGCCTCTCTACTCCTTCAAGTGTCTGATAATTTACACTTATTCTGGATTATTTTATATAATATCTTAGTTTTGTGAGGGGTATACAATATTTGACATTTAAATTCAATATAACGATACAATTATAACACATTAGTAGTTAATACTTTTTCTCTTTTCCTCTTTAAATATAGCATAATAATTTTAGTTATAAAATAGTAGTATTTCCTCTTTAAATTAATCTAACATAGGAGTATTAGAGTAATTTTATGTCACCCTTTTAGGTATATTTTTGTTATATGCTACCTTTGGTTCTATATGATATAATAGATATCTTTCTTCTCATTAAATTATTGGGTTTACTATACACATTTTTCTACCATTTAGTATGATAAATCTGGCTCTTATTTAATAGGTAACAAATAGTTTGGCCTATACACTAATACTACACACTTTTTATAACACAATATGGCAAATAGGTTTGCTATAGGCAATTAGTCACTTTCAATACCTTGGGCATAATACATGATTCTTCTAATCACTAATTGAATCCGTTTATGGTAGCTATTTTTAAAATTTCTTATACACTAAATATTCCGGTGGTAAATGTTGTATACCACTATAATTTATCTGTTTTTTAACAATAATCACATTTATGGTCTACATATTTGGGGTTATATTGTGCTTTTCCATTCTATTGGGTTCATTGTTTGGGATGATTACGTTTCACAGGTACCCTTCTTCATAGCTGTCTCTAGTACAACATGTTTGTGGTATTTGGCACCCTGTAACAACCTCTCATGCGGTTCTTCCACTTTGCGGCCACCAGATAGTCATTGGCTCCCCGTTTTCTCGCCTTCTTCTTCTCCTCATCTTCGATATCCATGTGTCCCGTGTACTCTAGGTCTTTGTTATTATTGACGTCTAGTACCTCTTCTAACTCTGGTTGATCGTCATTAGTTTCCTGGTCGGATTTTTCCATTGATTGGTCCCTCTTCTTCCGTAATTCCTTTATTTCTTGGGCGTACCCTTCAATGATCCGGTCCGGTTGTTCTTGATACCCTTTCCTTTTCTTGGAATGCCTTATTCTCCCTTTGGAAATATTTGCTTTAAGTATTTTATTGGTTATAGTCTTCTTTGTTGTAGCACATTTCTTCTCTTCGTCCATCTTCATGAAGCTCCTTCGATACTCCTTCCTATAGGTCCCTTCTTTACGGTTGATGACTGGGAAATAAATCATATTAACTAGACCACTTCGAGTCATTTCGATTAATTCTTTTGTTACTCTAGTCTTCTTTGGGCGTATTATTCTTCTTATCTTCGCCTCCTTTTCTTCCGTTTTCTTAATTATTTCGTTCTTTTCTTCATGATTTTTAATTTTTAAATTCACTTGTTCGGTAGTTGTATTTCTGGGTAATTCTTTTGTCTCCACTTGATCATCACACATGGGCAGATTATTTTGTTCTAAGTCTTCATTCTCGGCTACTAACTCTTCCGCTTCTTTAATTACCTGAGTCTCCTTTATACCTTCGGCATCGATCTCCTTATATTGAATATCTTCCTCGTTTCTGTCAAGCTCATTTTCAGATAATAATGTATTTGAGTCCCCTTCATTCTCAATTAGTTCGACCTCGTCTTCGGATGGCATGCTTAATTCTCCTATGGTTTCATCATTGGGTACTTCTTCAGTCTCTGAGTTGTTGTCGTTGCGTACTTCTCCTCTTACTATCTGACCCAATTCTTCCGTATATTTCTTATTCATTTCATCCATTTTCTGGCTAATCTTATTTAATGTGGTGTTCAACTCTTCTCTTAAGGCTCTACTGCTGTCATCTATTTTACTGTTTAACGTGTCCATGGCTTATTGTCTATCTTTTTATTCAAGTCCTCCTTCAATAATTCTAAGTTCTTGTTATTGTCGTCTAACCTTGCATGTAGGTCTTCTTTCAGTGACTCCCATGTTTTTAATAACAGACTCCATATTTTTATTTAAATCTTCCTTTAATGCTTCCATATTCTTCTGGTTCTCTTCCCGGGATTTCCTACCGTCTTCTTTTAATGACTCATTATTTCTAGTCATTTGTTCCATCATCATCATCATCATGTTCTCTATTCTTGCCCCTTCGGTGGCTTTATCGGGCTGGTCGCCGACCATTACTTCCACTTCCGGTTCTGCATGGGGTGTTTCTTCGGGTCGAGTTTCTATGTTATTAATGGTAATGACTTCCATTTCGGGTGTTGGTTGTGTCTCCGGCATCTCTGTATTTATCTGTATTTCTTCTATTTGACTGTCCTTGTACCTTGTGTCGTATTGATGTGTGTGTGGCATGTTTGCTCTTTTGTGTCTGCCGGGCTGATTATAATTATAAAAAATATTTTTATCTAATATCTTTTTCAGCCTCACGTTGCTGGTCGCCAATTTGTAATACTACTAATATTTCTCCTTAAAAGCCCCACTGTTGGGCCAGCCAATTTGTAATAAACGAACTTATTATTTATATGTGTTTATTAATTTGAAACCGAGTTGTAAAATATTTAAACGTTGTAATAGGTGAAAATTGAAAGTTACTAATTTTATAAAGTAATTAAGATGTAGCATTAGATGTTATTAAGAGTGTGTTTACAATTGCAAAAATTATAAGTGTCTGAAAAGAACTCTTTTAGATAAAAAATAAGATAATTGCATTAATATTATTTGAACAATAACGTTGCTTAAATTTCAAAATAAAGTGTACTAGCTGGTCGCTTGATGACGGTGACCGTCGTGTTGATACTAGCAGCGAAACTCCTCCTCCAGGTTGACAGTTGTCTAAGTACGTAAAGTCTAGTAACGTCTGGACAATAAAATTAATAAAATACACTTCCACGTACCTGTTCGTGATTCTCGAAGTTCAGAAGTTCAATAAATCAATAAGCTGCCAAGACGGTTTACAAAACCAGCTTACTTTATCTACAAGGTTAGGTTACCTTGTTTAATAATGGGTGCCACACAGGTTTATTTCGGGAAAATCCCATGGAAAACCCATTAATAGAATCAAATAATAATTTAGAAAAACTGGAATTGTGTTTATTGCCCTCATGGCAATTCAATTCAACAATATATGATTGCAACTAAGAGTTGTTTTGATTATTCTGAATGAATTATTTATCTATTTTTTAGAAATAAATCAAGTCAAGTTATGCTGCTAATAACTGGGTTTTATTTGTACCCTTGATAATGAATTCAGACAAATATAATTAAGAGAATACATTGATATATAATTGCAAATATTTTGTTACATACCCTATATGACTGGCTCAGAGCATAAACAATAATTCTGGTTAAGTCCAGATACTCTTTACTTTAAACATTAATATTATTTATATCTCAGGCGTAAGTTCTTTGAAACACAAGAAAGAATGCTCATGCCTACACAATGACTAATTATTTTATAATACGATATCGACTAGTAATGCCTTTTAGTTTACTAATAAAAAATCGAACCTAGTTTATAGGTTAGGCGTTCGTCACGCTTGCTTAATTATTCACAAAGTTATATGGTGAGATCACTTATGACTAACATCATTCTTAAATAGGATTGACAAATCCATTAAATAAATTCAGACATGGTGTGATACAGAAATGTTTTCGTGTTATGCGTCAGTACAGGTTTTGTTTACAAAACATATAGGTTAGTGCACTCACTGTAATGGAATAAATTGTTGCACAGTTACCTCTGTGTTTTAATCTTTCGATTAAAATCCAATTAAACACTTCAATGGTCGGATTGTAATGACCATTGATATTCACTACACACGCACTGGAACAGAGAATATTGGTCCGCTTCTGACTAAAAAGGACCTTATTTGATACTATTTAATTATTTTCTCCTGTTCGATATGTTCCCGCACTAAATAAAATAATACTTCACTTCGATGCACTGATCCTATGTAGAGTATCTTGTAGTTACTTTTTGTTGTTGCCGAAATAATTCAATAGATGCACTATTACAATGAAGCTATCAGTTAGTAAAAATTTTGATGAGACGAGCGTACCTTCCGCTCTGGATGAACGTTAAAAGTGTCTAACGGCAGTTAGCCGCGCTTCTTTATATACCCTCTGTTTTGATCGGGCTTAGGCAATTGTTTTATTTATTAAGCTATTTTCTGATTGGCTTAGCCAGGCGTTACGAAAGTGACGTATTGTCTTTCCAACTGTCACTAACGGTTTTTTAACCGACTCGTCGCCAGAATGATTGACAGCCGTCGTTGTTGTTAGTGTTGATAAACAGATTTCTTATTTATTATGTACAAATGATGCTAACGCCTGTCACGCACTTATTATAGTTGCGATCGGGGTCGTATCGCTATCAAATTAAAGGATATTTTTTCCTCTTCAATTTGATATAGTTTGACACTGGTTTATTTACACTTTCACTGACATTTTTTAATTAACAATGTTCAGGTATATGGCTTCGCGCTGTCGTCTGCTAATCAAAGCCGGTGATTACTCTCTCTTATCAATACATTGTTTGTGTTCCACATCGCATTTTTCACTTAAACGTCTATGTTAGAACACTATTATATCCGTCCTGATATTTATTTATTAAATATTATGATTAAACCTTAACTTATACATTGCTATGAACTATACTTACTCACTATGACATTTTGTTTCACATTATTTTGCTCCATGCTATTAATTAATAATTGAACTATTACTTGTCTAACATATTAACAATTCTTATCGCTATGTTTGGGTATAAAGATTGTTCAGTGTACGTGATTTACACTCATAGTACTTTCTACTAATCACCTTATTGATGATTGTTTGTTTTAGGCATTGCTGAGGCATACCGTTTGCATCGGATTTATGCCTTAATAATGTTTATTAGTTTATTTTTCGGTACCTTGATGAGGTAGCTTACTTATATAAGGTTCCCTCTTACAAATATTTTTACTTGTCATAAGCCCATTTGAGACTGTAATACAGCTTCAATCTTATATTGTGGCCATAGCTAATCTTAGTCCTTGGCATTAATAGTTACTAGTCATAGTTGATTTATTCTCAGCCAAATGCTGATGCTGATATCACATTATTCGGATTCTTATTTAATTGTTTTTATTAACATGTCAAATTCCATTTAAGTTATTCACTGACTCGCTTGACAGCTTAAAGTGAATTTACTTTGTCCATTAGTTTGTGTCAGTTATAGTATGGGTTGTAGTGTCAAGCAGTGTTTAGGTTTACTGCTTCTCGTGGCACTTCTTCTTCTTTCTTCTTCAATGGTTCCTCTCTTCTTTGCTACTCTTATCATTATATTATCTACTTACATTACCGTCATGTATTTATTAAATCTAAGGGCATATGTCTAGGTTATGTAACACGTGGTCATGTTACATATACTCCCCTCTCAAAATTGATAATTTGAGAGAAAATTTGATTTTTGATAAAATTATCATTTCATTTCAGTTTTTTAGTATATTACTACTGCTTTTGTCTTGTACTCTTTACATTGACCTTTAACATACTATTAGTGTGCTACACTAGTTGAGTTCTTGGCTAGTGATATAATTCTTAGCTTACTAGTATTTTTTCGAGTTTCTCATATTCTAAGTTATTTAATTACAATAGATTTCATTTCTTAAATTAACAATTTCCTGTCTTACAATAATACATTTTTCTTTCTCCTTACATATCTTTATTTTTGTGATAATCTCAATGGTTCTTTCACTTTTTACCTCACAGATTCTTTAATAATAGTCCTTGATATATTACTAAATAATTCCCTAACATTTGTAGTGGGTTCGGAATCAGAGTGGCTCACTGTGGCATACATTCTCCGCCATTCCTCATTACACATACTCAGAATCAGAGGCATCCTCATCTCTGTCTGAGACAAAATAAAAATTGCATATAGCAAAAGTTGCACTATCACAACACATAAAATATAACATATCATTCATTTTTCCATAATATAACATATTCAATATAACATTCAAGGTATTAGAGGTTTCCATTTGTATCACATTTCATTCTTTTATACTTTCTAACATACTTCCTTTTCACAGGTAATCATTTCTTTTCAGACTTGACATTCTCGGCCATGCTTTTTATTAGCCGTATTGTTACCTTTTTATACTAGTTGACAATTTGTTTTGGTTTATTTGAGCATTCTTAAAATTACACACTTACATTGATCATCATATAATTATGCAGTTGTTTCTTACATATAGAGTTTACAATATTTCATTCTTACAATAGTTTACAAGTTTTTCTCTCGTCAGTAATTTACACTTATCCTGAATTATCAGGGTTTACAGTATTCATATACTAATTGTTTTTGTTAGATGTTCTCTGACATATCTTGTTACATATGACATTTGGTAATTAAATAATATTTTTCTTTCTCTTCATTCCACAATAATAATAGCCATCTTTATAACTAACTCTCTTTGGTCGTCTGCCTCTCTACTCCTTCAAGTGTCTGATAATTTACACTTATTCTGGATTATTTTATATAATATCTTAGTTTTGTGAGGGGTATACAATATTTGACATTTAAATTCAATATAACGATATAATTATAACACATTAGTAGTTAATACTTTTTCTCTTTTCCTCTTTAAATATAGCATAATAATTTTAGTTATAAAATAGTAGTATTTCCTCTTTAAATTAATCTAACATAGGAGTATTAGAGTAATTTTATGTCACTCTTTTAGGTATATTTTTGTTATATGCTACCTTTGGTTCTATATGATATAATAGATATCTTTCTTCTCATTAAATTATTGGGTTTACTATACATATTTTTCTACCATTTAGTATGATAAATCTGGCTCTTATTTAATAGGTAACAAATAGTTTGGCCTATACACTAATACTACACACTTTTTATAACACAATATGGCAAATAGGTTTGCTATAGGCAATTAGTCACTTTCAATACCTTGGGCATAATACATGATTCTTCTAATCACTAATTGAATCCGTTTATGGTAGCTATTTTTAAAATTTCTTATACACTAAATATTCCGGTGGTAAATGTTGTATACCACTATAATTTATCTGTTTTTTAACAATAATCACATTTATGGTCTACATATTTGGGGTTATATTGTGCTTTTCCATTCTATTGGGTTCATTGTTTGGGATGATTACGTTTCACAGGTACCCTTCTTCATAGCTGTCTCTAGTACAACATGTTTGTGGTATTTGGCACCCTGTAACAACCTCTCATGCGGTTCTTCCACTTTGCGGCCACCAGATAGTCATTGGCTCCCCGTTTTCTCGCCTTCTTCTTCTCCTCATCTTCGATATCCATGTGTCCCGTGTACTCTGGGTCTTTGTTATTATTGACGTCTAGTACCTCTTCTAACTCTGGTTGATCGTCATTAGTTTCCTGGTTGGATTTTTCCATTGATTGGTCCCTCTTCTTCCGTAATTCCTTTATTTCTTGGGCGTACCCTTCAATGATCCGGTCCGGTTGTTCTTGATACCCTTTCCTTTTCTTGGAATGCCTTATTCTCCCTTTGGAAATATTTGCTTTAAGTATTTTATTGGTTATAGTCTTCTTTGTTGTAGCACATTTCTTCTCTTCGTCCATCTTCATGAAGCTCCTTCGATACTCCTTCCTATAGGTCCCTTCTTTACGGTTGATGACTGGGAAATAAATCATATTAACTAGACCACTTCGAGTCATTTCGATTAATTCTTTTGTTACTCTAGTCTTCTTTGGGCGTATTATTCTTCTTATCTTCGCCTCCTTTTCTTCTGTTTTCTTAATTATTTCGTTCTTTTCTTCATGATTTTTAATTTTTAAATTCACTTGTTCGGTAGTTGTATTTCTGGGTAATTCTTTTGTCTCCACTTGATCATCACACATGGGCAGATTATTTTGTTCTAAGTCTTCATTCTCGGCTACTAACTCTTCCGCTTCTTTAATTACCTGAGTCTCCTTTATACCTTCGGCATCGATCTCCTTATATTGAATATCTTCCTCGTTTCTGTCAAGCTCATTTTCAGATAATAATGTATTTGAGTCCCCTTCATTCTCAATTAGTTCGACCTCGTCTTCGGATGGCATGCTTAATTCTCCTATGGTTTCATCATTGGGTACTTCTTCAGTCTCTGAGTTGTTGTCGTTGCGTACTTCTCCTCTTACTATCTGACCCAATTCTTCCGTATATTTCTTATTCATTTCATCCATTTTCTGGCTAATCTTATTTAATGTGGTGTTCAACTCTTCTCTTAAGGCTCTACTGCTGTCATCTATTTTACTGTTTAACGTGTCCATGGCTTATTGTCTATCTTTTTATTCAAGTCCTCCTTCAATAATTCTAAGTTCTTGTTATTGTCGTCTAACCTTGCATGTAGGTCTTCTTTCAGTGACTCCATGTTTTTACTAACAGACTCCATATTTTTATTTCAATCGTCCTTTAATGCTTCCATATTCTTCTGGTTCTCTTCCCGGGATTTCCTACCGTCTTCTTTTAATGACTCATTATTTCTAGTCATTTGTTCCATCATCATCATCATCATGTTCTCTATTCTTGCCCCTTCGGTGGCTTTATCGGGCTGGTCGCCGACCATTACTTCCACTTCCGGTTCTGCATGGGGTGTTTCTTCGGGTCGAGTTTCTATGTTATTAATGGTAATGACTTCCATTTCGGGTGTTGGTTGTGTCTCCGGCATCTCTGTATTTATCTGTATTTCTTCTATTCGACTGTCCTTGTACCTTGTGTCGTATTGATGTGTGTGTGGCATGTTTGCTCTTTTGTGTCTGCCGGGCTGATTATAATTATAAAAAATATTTTTATCTAATATCTTTTTCAGCCTCACGTTGCTGGTCGCCAATTTGTAATACTACTAATATTTCTCCTTAAAAGCCCCACTGTTGGGCCAGCCAATTTGTAATAAACGAACTTATTATTTATATGTGTTTATTAATTTGAAACCGAGTTGTAAAATATTTAAACGTTGTAATAGGTGAAAATTGAAAGTTACTAATTTTATAAAGTAATTAAGATGTAGCATTAGATGTTATTAAGAGTGTGTTTACAATTGCAAAAATTATAAGTGTCTGAAAAGAACTCTTTTAGATAAAAAATAAGATAATTGCATTAATATTATTTGAACAATAACGTTGCTTAAATTTCAAAATAAAGTGTACTAGCTGGTCGCTTGATGACGGTGACCGTCGTGTTGATACTAGCAGCGAAACTCCTCCTCCAGGTTGACAGTTGTCTAAGTACGTAAAGTCTAGTAACGTCTGGACAATAAAATTAATAAAATACACTTCCACGTACCTGTTCGTGATTCTCGAAGTTCAGAAGTTCAATAAATCAATAAGCTGCCAAGACGGTTTACAAAACCAGCTTACTTTATCTACAAGGTTAGGTTACCTTGTTTAATAATGGGTGCCACACAGGTTTATTTCGGGAAAATCCCATGGAAAACCCATTAATAGAATCAAATAATAATTTAGAAAAACTGGAATTGTGTTTATTGCCCTCATGGCAATTCAATTCAACAATATATGATTGCAACTAAGAGTTGTTTTGATTATTCTGAATGAATTATTTATCTATTTTTTAGAAATAAATCAAGTCAAGTTATGCTGCTAATAACTGGGTTTTATTTGTACCCTTGATAATGAATTCAGACAAATATAATTAAGAGAATACATTGATATATAATTGCAAATATTTTGTTACATACCCTATATGACTGGCTCAGAGCATAAACAATAATTCTGGTTAAGTCCAGATACTCTTTACTTTAAACATTAATATTATTTATATCTCAGGCGTAAGTTCTTTGAAACACAAGAAAGAATGCTCATGCCTACACAATGACTAATTATTTTATAATACGATATCGACTAGTAATGCCTTTTAGTTTACTAATAAAAAATCGAACCTAGTTTATAGGTTAGGCGTTCGTCACGCTTGCTTAATTATTCACAAAGTTATATGGTGAGATCACTTATGACTAACATCATTCTTAAATAGGATTGACAAATCCATTAAATAAATTCAGACATGGTGTGATACAGAAATGTTTTCGTGTTATGCGTCAGTACAGGTTTTGTTTACAAAACATATAGGTTAGTGCACTCACTGTAATGGAATAAATTGTTGCACAGTTACCTCTGTGTTTTAATCTTTCGATTAAAATCCAATTAAACACTTCAATGGTCGGATTGTAATGACCATTGATATTCACTACACACGCACTGGAACAGAGAATATTGGTCCGCTTCTGACTAAAAAGGACCTTATTTGATACTATTTAATTATTTTCTCCTGTTCGATATGTTCCCGCACTAAATAAAATAATACTTCACTTCGATGCACTGATCCTATGTAGAGTATCTTGTAGTTACTTTTTGTTGTTGCCGAAATAATTCAATAGATGCACTATTACAATGAAGCTATCAGTTAGTAAAAATTTTGATGAGACGAGCGTACCTTCCGCTCTGGATGAACGTTAAAAGTGTCTAACGGCAGTTAGCCGCGCTTCTTTATATACCCTCTGTTTTGATCGGGCTTAGGCAATTGTTTTATTTATTAAGCTATTTTCTGATTGGCTTAGCCAGGCGTTACGAAAGTGACGTATTGTCTTTCCAACTGTCACTAACGGTTTTTTAACCGACTCGTCGCCAGAATGATTGACAGCCGTCGTTGTTGTTAGTGTTGATAAACAGATTTCTTATTTATTATGTACAAATGATGCTAACGCCTGTCACGCACTTATTATAGTTGCGATCGGGGTCGTATCGCTATCAAATTAAAGGATATTTTTTCCTCTTCAATTTGATATAGTTTGACACTGGTTTATTTACACTTTCACTGACATTTTTTAATTAACAATGTTCAGGTATATGGCTTCGCGCTGTCGTCTGCTAATCAAAGCCGGTGATTACTCTCTCTTATCAATACATTGTTTGTGTTCCACATCGCATTTTTCACTTAAACGTCTATGTTAGAACACTATTATATCCGTCCTGATATTTATTTATTAAATATTATGATTAAACCTTAACTTATACATTGCTATGAACTATACTTACTCACTATGACATTTTGTTTCACATTATTTTGCTCCATGCTATTAATTAATAATTGAACTATTACTTGTCTAACATATTAACAATTCTTATCGCTATGTTTGGGTATAAAGATTGTTCAGTGTACGTGATTTACACTCATAGTACTTTCTACTAATCACCTTATTGATGATTGTTTGTTTTAGGCATTGCTGAGGCATACCGTTTGCATCGGATTTATGCCTTAATAATGTTTATTAGTTTATTTTTCGGTACCTTGATGAGGTAGCTTACTTATATAAGGTTCCCTCTTACAAATATTTTTACTTGTCATAAGCCCATTTGAGACTGTAATACAGCTTCAATCTTATATTGTGGCCATAGCTAATCTTAGTCCTTGGCATTAATAGTTACTAGTCATAGTTGATTTATTCTCAGCCAAATGCTGATGCTGATATCACATTATTCGGATTCTTATTTAATTGTTTTTATTAACATGTCAAATTCCATTTAAGTTATTCACTGACTCGCTTGACAGCTTAAAGTGAATTTACTTTGTCCATTAGTTTGTGTCAGTTATAGTATGGGTTGTAGTGTCAAGCAGTGTTTAGGTTTACTGCTTCTCGTGGCACTTCTTCTTCTTTCTTCTTCAATGGTTCCTCTCTTCTTTGCTACTCTTATCATTATATTATCTACTTACATTACCGTCATGTATTTATTAAATCTAAGGGCATATGTCTAGGTTATGTAACACGTGGTCATGTTACATATACTCCCCTCTCAAAATTGATAATTTGAGAGAAAATTTGATTTTTGATAAAATTATCATTTCATTTCAGTTTTTTAGTATATTACTACTGCTTTTGTCTTGTACTCTTTACATTGACCTTTAACATACTATTAGTGTGCTACACTAGTTGAGTTCTTGGCTAGTGATATAATTCTTAGCTTACTAGTATTTTTTCGAGTTTCTCATATTCTAAGTTATTTAATTACAATAGATTTCATTTCTTAAATTAACAATTTCCTGTCTTACAATAATACATTTTTCTTTCTCCTTACATATCTTTATTTTTGTGATAATCTCAATGGTTCTTTCACTTTTTACCTCACAGATTCTTTAATAATAGTCCTTGATATATTACTAAATAATTCCCTAACATTTGTAGTGGGTTCGGAATCAGAGTGGCTCACTGTGGCATACATTCTCCGCCATTCCTCATTACACATACTCAGAATCAGAGGCATCCTCATCTCTGTCTGAGACAAAATAAAAATTGCATATAGCAAAAGTTGCACTATCACAACACATAAAATATAACATATCATTCATTTTTCCATAATATAACATATTCAATATAACATTCAAGGTATTAGAGGTTTCCATTTGTATCACATTTCATTCTTTTATACTTTCTAACATACTTCCTTTTCACAGGTAATCATTTCTTTTCAGACTTGACATTCTCGGCCATGCTTTTTATTAGCCGTATTGTTACCTTTTTATACTAGTTGACAATTTGTTTTGGTTTATTTGAGCATTCTTAAAATTACACACTTACATTGATCATCATATAATTATGCAGTTGTTTCTTACATATAGAGTTTACAATATTTCATTCTTACAATAGTTTACAAGTTTTTCTCTCGTCAGTAATTTACACTTATCCTGAATTATCAGGGTTTACAGTATTCATATACTAATTGTTTTTGTTAGATGTTCTCTGACATATCTTGTTACATATGACATTTGGTAATTAAATAATATTTTTCTTTCTCTTCATTCCACAATAATAATAGCCATCTTTATAACTAACTCTCTTTGGTCGTCTGCCTCTCTACTCCTTCAAGTGTCTGATAATTTACACTTATTCTGGATTATTTTATATAATATCTTAGTTTTGTGAGGGGTATACAATATTTGACATTTAAATTCAATATAACGATATAATTATAACACATTAGTAGTTAATACTTTTTCTCTTTTCCTCTTTAAATATAGCATAATAATTTTAGTTATAAAATAGTAGTATTTCCTCTTTAAATTAATCTAACATAGGAGTATTAGAGTAATTTTATGTCACTCTTTTAGGTATATTTTTGTTATATGCTACCTTTGGTTCTATATGATATAATAGATATCTTTCTTCTCATTAAATTATTGGGTTTACTATACATATTTTTCTACCATTTAGTATGATAAATCTGGCTCTTATTTAATAGGTAACAAATAGTTTGGCCTATACACTAATACTACACACTTTTTATAACACAATATGGCAAATAGGTTTGCTATAGGCAATTAGTCACTTTCAATACCTTGGGCATAATACATGATTCTTCTAATCACTAATTGAATCCGTTTATGGTAGCTATTTTTAAAATTTCTTATACACTAAATATTCCGGTGGTAAATGTTGTATACCACTATAATTTATCTGTTTTTTAACAATAATCACATTTATGGTCTACATATTTGGGGTTATATTGTGCTTTTCCATTCTATTGGGTTCATTGTTTGGGATGATTACGTTTCACAGGTACCCTTCTTCATAGCTGTCTCTAGTACAACATGTTTGTGGTATTTGGCACCCTGTAACAACCTCTCATGCGGTTCTTCCACTTTGCGGCCACCAGATAGTCATTGGCTCCCCGTTTTCTCGCCTTCTTCTTCTCCTCATCTTCGATATCCATGTGTCCCGTGTACTCTGGGTCTTTGTTATTATTGACGTCTAGTACCTCTTCTAACTCTGGTTGATCGTCATTAGTTTCCTGGTTGGATTTTTCCATTGATTGGTCCCTCTTCTTCCGTAATTCCTTTATTTCTTGGGCGTACCCTTCAATGATCCGGTCCGGTTGTTCTTGATACCCTTTCCTTTTCTTGGAATGCCTTATTCTCCCTTTGGAAATATTTGCTTTAAGTATTTTATTGGTTATAGTCTTCTTTGTTGTAGCACATTTCTTCTCTTCGTCCATCTTCATGAAGCTCCTTCGATACTCCTTCCTATAGGTCCCTTCTTTACGGTTGATGACTGGGAAATAAATCATATTAACTAGACCACTTCGAGTCATTTCGATTAATTCTTTTGTTACTCTAGTCTTCTTTGGGCGTATTATTCTTCTTATCTTCGCCTCCTTTTCTTCTGTTTTCTTAATTATTTCGTTCTTTTCTTCATGATTTTTAATTTTTAAATTCACTTGTTCGGTAGTTGTATTTCTGGGTAATTCTTTTGTCTCCACTTGATCATCACACATGGGCAGATTATTTTGTTCTAAGTCTTCATTCTCGGCTACTAACTCTTCCGCTTCTTTAATTACCTGAGTCTCCTTTATACCTTCGGCATCGATCTCCTTATATTGAATATCTTCCTCGTTTCTGTCAAGCTCATTTTCAGATAATAATGTATTTGAGTCCCCTTCATTCTCAATTAGTTCGACCTCGTCTTCGGATGGCATGCTTAATTCTCCTATGGTTTCATCATTGGGTACTTCTTCAGTCTCTGAGTTGTTGTCGTTGCGTACTTCTCCTCTTACTATCTGACCCAATTCTTCCGTATATTTCTTATTCATTTCATCCATTTTCTGGCTAATCTTATTTAATGTGGTGTTCAACTCTTCTCTTAAGGCTCTACTGCTGTCATCTATTTTACTGTTTAACGTGTCCATGGCTTATTGTCTATCTTTTTATTCAAGTCCTCCTTCAATAATTCTAAGTTCTTGTTATTGTCGTCTAACCTTGCATGTAGGTCTTCTTTCAGTGACTCCATGTTTTTACTAACAGACTCCATATTTTTATTTCAATCGTCCTTTAATGCTTCCATATTCTTCTGGTTCTCTTCCCGGGATTTCCTACCGTCTTCTTTTAATGACTCATTATTTCTAGTCATTTGTTCCATCATCATCATCATCATGTTCTCTATTCTTGCCCCTTCGGTGGCTTTATCGGGCTGGTCGCCGACCATTACTTCCACTTCCGGTTCTGCATGGGGTGTTTCTTCGGGTCGAGTTTCTATGTTATTAATGGTAATGACTTCCATTTCGGGTGTTGGTTGTGTCTCCGGCATCTCTGTATTTATCTGTATTTCTTCTATTCGACTGTCCTTGTACCTTGTGTCGTATTGATGTGTGTGTGGCATGTTTGCTCTTTTGTGTCTCCCGGGCTGATTATAATTATAAAAAATATTTTTATCTAATATCTTTTTCAGCCTCACGTTGCTGGTCGCCAATTTGTAATACTACTAATATTTCTCCTTAAAAGCCCCACTGTTGGGCTAGCCAATTTGTAATAAACGAACTTATTATTTATATGTGTTTATTAATTTGAAACCGAGTTGTAAAATATTTAAACGTTGTAATAGGTGAAAATTGAAAGTTACTAATTTTATAAAGTAATTAAGATGTAGCATTAGATGTTATTAAGAGTGTGTTTACAATTGCAAAAATTATAAGTGTCTGAAAAGAACTCTTTTAGATAAAAAATAAGATAATTGCATTAATATTATTTGAACAATAACGTTGCTTAAATTTCAAAATAAAGTGTACTAGCTGGTCGCTTGATGACGGTGACCGTCGTGTTGATACTAGCAGCGAAACTCCTCCTCCAGGTTGACAGTTGTCTAAGTACGTAAAGTCTAGTAACGTCTGGACAATAAAATTAATAAAATACACTTCCACGTACCTGTTCGTGATTCTCGAAGTTCAATAAATCAATAAGCTGCCAAGACGGTTTACAAAACCAGCTTACTTTATCTACAAGGTTAGGTTACCTTGTTTAATAATGGGCGCCACACAGGTTTATTTCGGGAAAATCCCGTGGAAAACCCATTAATAGAATCAAATAATAATTTAGAAAAACTGGAATTGTGTTTATTGCCCTTATGGCAATTCAATTCAACAATATATGATTGCAACTAAGAGTTGTTTTGATTATTCTGAATGAATTATTTATCTATTTTTTAGAAATAAATCAAGTCAAGTTATGCTGCTAATAACTGGGTTTTATTTGTACCCTTGATAATGAATTCAGACAAATATAATTAAGAGAATACATTGATATATAATTGCAAATATTTTGTTACATACCCTATATGACTGGCTCAGAGCATAAACAATAATTCTGGTTAAGTCCAGATACTCTTTACTTTAAACATTAATATTATTTATATCTCAGGCGTAAGTTCTTTGAAACACAAGAAAGAATGCTCATGCCTACACAATGACTAATTATTTAATAATACGATATCGACTAGTAATGCCTTTTAGTTTACTAATAAAAAATCGAACCTAGTTTATAGGTTAGGCGTTCGTCACGCTTGCTTAATTATTCACAAAGTTATATGGTGAGATCACTTATGACTAACATCATTCTTAAATAGGATTGACAAATCCATTAAATAAATTCAGACATGGTGTGATACAGAAATGTTTTCGTGTTATGCGTCAGTACAGGTTTTGTTTACAAAACATATAGGTTAGTGCACTCAGTGTAATGGAATAAATTGTTGCACAGTTACCTCTGTGTTTTAATCTTTCGATTAAAATCCAATTAAACACTTCAATGGTCGGATTGTAATGACCATTGATATTCACTACACACGCACTGGAACAGAGAATATTGGTCCGCTTCTGACTAAAAAGGACCTTATTTGATACTATTTAATTATTTTCTCCTGTTCGATATGTTCCCGCACTAAATAAAATAATACTTCACTTCGATGCACTGATCCTATGTAGAGTATCTTGTAGTTACTTTTTGTTGTTGCCGAAATAATTCAATAGATGCACTATTACAATGAAGCTATAAGTTAGTAAAAATTTTGATGAGACGAGCGTACCTTCCGCTCTAGATGAACGTTAAAAGTGTCTAACGGCAATTAGCCGCGCTTCTTTATATACCCTCTGTTTTGATCGGGCTTAGGCAATTGTTTTATTTATTAAGCTATTTTCTGATTGGCTTAGCCAGGCGTTACGAAAGTGACGTATTGTCTTTCCAACTGTCACTAACGGTTTTTTAACCGACTCGTCGCCAGAATGATTGACAGCCGTCGTTGTTGTTAGTGTTGATAAACAGATTTCTTATTTATTATGTACAAATGATGCTAACGCCTGTCACGCACTTATTATAGTTGTGATCGGGGTCGTATCGCTATCAAATTAAAGGATATTTTTTCCTCTTCAATTTGATATAGTTTGACACTGGTTTATTTACACTTTCACTGACATTTTTTAATTAACAATGTTCAGGTATATGGCTTCGCGCTGTCGTCTGCTAATCAAAGCCGGTGATTACTCTCTCTTATCAATACATTGTTTGTGTTCCACATCGCATTTTTCACTTAAACGTCTATGTTAGAACACTATTATATCCGTCCTGATATTTATTTATTAAATATTATGATTAAACCTTAACTTATACATTGCTATGAACTATACTTACTCACTATGACATTTTGTTTCACATTATTTTGCTCCATGCTATTAATTAATAATTGAACTATTACTTGTCTAACATATTAACAATGCTTATCGCTATGTTTGGGTATAAAGATTGTTCAGTGTACGTGATTTACACTCATAGTACTTTCTACTAATCACCTTATTGATGATTGTTTGTTTTAGGCATTGCTGAGGCATACCGTTTGCATCGGATTTACGCCTTAATAATGTTTATTAGTTTATTTTTCGGTACCTTGATGAGGTAGCTTACTTATATAAGGTTCCCTCTTACAAATATTTTTACTTGTCATAAGCCCATTTGAGACTGTAATACAGCTTCAATCTTATATTGTGGCCATAGCTAATCTTAGTCCTTGGCATTAATAGTTACTAGTCATAGTTGATTTATTCTCAGCCAAATGCTGATGCTGATATCACATTATTCGGATTCTTATTTAATTGTTTTTATTAACATGTCAAATTCCATTTAAGTTATTCACTGACTCGCTTGACAGCTTAAAGTGAATTTACTTTGTCCATTAGTTTGTGTCAGTTATAGTATGGGTTGTAGTGTCAAGCAGTGTTTAGGTTTACTGCTTCTCGTGGCACTTCTTCTTCTTTCTTCTTCAATGGTTCCTCTCTTCTTTGCTACTCTTATCATTATATTATCTACTTACATTACCGTCATGTATTTATTAAATCTAAGGGCATATGTCTAGGTTATGTAACACGTGGTCATGTTACATATACTCCCCTCTCAAAATTGATAATTTGAGAGAAAATTTGATTTTTGATAAAATTATCATTTCATTTCAGTTTTTTAGTATATTACTACTGCTTTTGTCTTGTACTCTTTACATTGACCTTTAACATACTATTAGTGTGCTACACTAGTTGAGTTCTTGGCTAGTGATATAATTCTTAGCTTACTAGTATTTTTTCGAGTTTCTCATATTCTAAGTTATTTAATTACAATAGATTTCATTTCTTAAATTAACAATTTCCTGTCTTACAATAATACATTTTTCTTTCTCCTTACATATCTTTATTTTTGTGATAATCTCAATGGTTCTTTCACTTTTTACCTCACAGATTCTTTAATAATAGTCCTTGATATATTACTAAATAATTCCCTAACATTTGTAGTGGGTTCGGAATCAGAGTGGCTCACTGTGGCATACATTCTCCGCCATTCCTCATTACACATACTCAGAATCAGAGGCATCCTCATCTCTGTCTGAGACAAAATAAAAATTGCATATAGCAAAAGTTGCACTATCACAACACATAAAATATAACATATCATTCATTTTTCCATAATATAACATATTCAATATAACATTCAAGGTATTAGAGGTTTCCATTTGTATCACATTTCATTCTTTTATACTTTCTAACATACTTCCTTTTCACAGGTAATCATTTCTTTTCAGACTTGACATTCTCGGCCATGCTTTTTATTAGCCGTATTGTTACCTTTTTATACTAGTTGACAATTTGTTTTGGTTTATTTGAGCATTCTTAAAATTACACACTTACATTGATCATCATATAATTATGCAGTTGTTTCTTACATATAGAGTTTACAATATTTCATTCTTACAATAGTTTACAAGTTTTTCTCTCGTCAGTAATTTACACTTATCCTGAATTATCAGGGTTTACAGTATTCATATACTAATTGTTTTTGTTAGATGTTCTCTGACATATCTTGTTACATATGACATTTGGTAATTAAATAATATTTTTCTTTCTCTTCATTCCACAATAATAATAGCCATCTTTATAACTAACTCTCTTTGGTCGTCTGCCTCTCTACTCCTTCAAGTGTCTGATAATTTACACTTATTCTGGATTATTTTATATAATATCTTAGTTTTGTGAGGGGTATACAATATTTGACATTTAAATTCAATATAACGATATAATTATAACACATTAGTAGTTAATACTTTTTCTCTTTTCCTCTTTAAATATAGCATAATAATTTTAGTTATAAAATAGTAGTATTTCCTCTTTAAATTAATCTAACATAGGAGTATTAGAGTAATTTTATGTCACTCTTTTAGGTATATTTTTGTTATATGCTACCTTTGGTTCTATATGATATAATAGATATCTTTCTTCTCATTAAATTATTGGGTTTACTATACATATTTTTCTACCATTTAGTATGATAAATCTGGCTCTTATTTAATAGGTAACAAATAGTTTGGCCTATACACTAATACTACACACTTTTTATAACACAATATGGCAAATAGGTTTGCTATAGGCAATTAGTCACTTTCAATACCTTGGGCATAATACATGATTCTTCTAATCACTAATTGAATCCGTTTATGGTAGCTATTTTTAAAATTTCTTATACACTAAATATTCCGGTGGTAAATGTTGTATACCACTATAATTTATCTGTTTTTTAACAATAATCACATTTATGGTCTACATATTTGGGGTTATATTGTGCTTTTCCATTCTATTGGGTTCATTGTTTGGGATGATTACGTTTCACAGGTACCCTTCTTCATAGCTGTCTCTAGTACAACATGTTTGTGGTATTTGGCACCCTGTAACAACCTCTCATGCGGTTCTTCCACTTTGCGGCCACCAGATAGTCATTGGCTCCCCGTTTTCTCGCCTTCTTCTTCTCCTCATCTTCGATATCCATGTGTCCCGTGTACTCTGGGTCTTTGTTATTATTGACGTCTAGTACCTCTTCTAACTCTGGTTGATCGTCATTAGTTTCCTGGTTGGATTTTTCCATTGATTGGTCCCTCTTCTTCCGTAATTCCTTTATTTCTTGGGCGTACCCTTCAATGATCCGGTCCGGTTGTTCTTGATACCCTTTCCTTTTCTTGGAATGCCTTATTCTCCCTTTGGAAATATTTGCTTTAAGTATTTTATTGGTTATAGTCTTCTTTGTTGTAGCACATTTCTTCTCTTCATCCATCTTCATGAAGCTCCTTCGATACTCCTTCCTATAGGTCCCTTCTTTACGGTTGATGACTGGGAAATAAATCATATTAACTAGACCACTTCGAGTCATTTCGATTAATTCTTTTGTTACTCTAGTCTTCTTTGGGCGTATTACTCTTCTTATCTTCGCCTCCTTTTCTTCCGTTTTCTTAATTATTTCGTTCTTTTCTTCATGATTTTTAATTTTTAAATTCACTTGTTCGGTAGTTGTATTTCTGGGTAATTCTTTTGTCTCCACTTGATCATCACACATGGGCAGATTATTTTGTTCTAAGTCTTCATTCTCGGCTACTAACTCTTCCGCTTCTTTAATTACCTGAGTCTCCTTTATACCTTCGGCATCGATCTCCTTATATTGAATATCTTCCTCGTTTCTGTCAAGCTCATTTTCAGATAATAATGTATTTGAGTCCCCTTCATTCTCAATTAGTTCGACCTCGTCTTCAGATGGCATGCTTAATTCTCCTATGGTTTCATCATTGGGTACTTCTTCAGTCTCTGAGTTGTTGTCGTTGCGTACTTCTCCTCTTACTATCTGACCCAATTCTTCCGTATATTTCTTATTCATTTCATCCATTTTCTGGCTAATCTTATTTAATGTGGTGTTCAACTCTTCTCTTAAGGCTCTACTGCTGTCATCTATTTTACTTTTTAACGTGTCCATGGCTTATTGTCTATCTTTTTATTCAAGTCCTCCTTCAATAATTCTAAGTTCTTGTTATTGTCGTCTAACCTTGCATGTAGGTCTTCTTTCAGTGACTCCATGTTTTTACTAACAGACTCCATATTTTTATTTCAATCGTCCTTTAATGCTTCCATATTCTTCTGGTTCTCTTCCCGGGATTTCCTACCGTCTTCTTTTAATGACTCATTATTTCTAGTCATTTGTTCCATCATCATCATCATCATGTTCTCTATTCTTGCCCCTTCGGTGGCTTTATCGGGCTGGTCGCCGACCATTACTTCCACTTCCGGTTCTGCATGGGGTGTTTCTTCGGGTCGAGTTTCTATGTTATTAATGGTAATGACTTCCATTTCGGGTGTTGGTTGTGTCTCCGGCATCTCTGTATTTCTTCTATTCGACTGTCCTTGTACCTTGTGTCGTATTGATGTGTGTGTGGCATGTTTGCTCTTTTGTGTCTGCCGGGCTGATTATAATTATAAAAAATATTTTTATCTAATATCTTTTTCAGCCTCACGTTGCTGGTCGCCAATTTGTAATACTACTAATATTTCTCCTTAAAAGCCCCACTGTTGGGCCAGCCAATTTGTAATAAACGAACTTATTATTTATATGTGTTTATTAATTTGAAACCGAGTTGTAAAATATTTAAACGTTGTAATAGGTGAAAATTGAAAGTTACTAATTTTATAAAGTAATTAAGATGTAGCATTAGATGTTATTAAGAGTGTGTTTACAATTGCAAAAATTATAAGTGTCTGAAAAGAACTCTTTTAGATAAAAAATAAGATAATTGCATTAATATTATTTGAACAATAACGTTGCTTAAATTTCAAAATAAAGTGTACTAGCTGGTCGCTTGATGACGGTGACCGTCGTGTTGATACTAGCAGCGAAACTCCTCCTCCAGGTTGACAGTTGTCTAAGTACGTAAAGTCTAGTAACGTCTGGACAATAAAATTAATAAAATACACTTCCACGTACCTGTTCGTGATTCTCGAAGTTCAGAAGTTCAATAAATCAATAAGCTGCCAAGACGGTTTACAAAACCAGCTTACTTTATCTACAAGGTTAGGTTACCTTGTTTAATAATGGGCGCCACACAGGTTTATTTCGGGAAAATCCCGTGGAAAACCCATTAATAGAATCAAATAATAATTTAGAAAAACTGGAATTGTGTTTATTGCCCTTATGGCAATTCAATTCAACAATATATGATTGCAACTAAGAGTTGTTTTGATTATTCTGAATGAATTATTTATCTATTTTTTAGAAATAAATCAAGTCAAGTTATGCTGCTAATAACTGGGTTTTATTTGTACCCTTGATAATGAATTCAGACAAATATAATTAAGAGAATACATTGATATATAATTGCAAATATTTTGTTACATACCCTATATGACTGGCTCAGAGCATAAACAATAATTCTGGTTAAGTCCAGATACTCTTTACTTTAAACATTAATATTATTTATATCTCAGGCGTAAGTTCTTTGAAACACAAGAAAGAATGCTCATGCCTACACAATGACTAATTATTTTATAATACGATATCGACTAGTAATGCCTTTTAGTTTACTAATAAAAAATCGAACCTAGTTTATAGGTTAGGCGTTCGTCACGCTTGCTTAATTATTCACAAAGTTATATGGTGAGATCACTTATGACTAACATCATTCTTAAATAGGATTGACAAATCCATTAAATAAATTCAGACATGGTGTGATACAGAAATGTTTTCGTGTTATGCGTCAGTACAGGTTTTGTTTACAAAACATATAGGTTAGTGCACTCAGTGTAATGGAATAAATTGTTGCACAGTTACCTCTGTGTTTTAATCTTTCGATTAAAATCCAATTAAACACTTCAATGGTCGGATTGTAATGACCATTGATATTCACTACACACGCACTGGAACAGAGAATATTGGTCCGCTTCTGACTAAAAAGGACCTTATTTGATACTATTTAATTATTTTCTCCTGTTCGATATGTTCCCGCACTAAATAAAATAATACTTCACTTCGATGCACTGATCCTATGTAGAGTATCTTGTAGTTACTTTTTGTTGTTGCCGAAATAATTCAATAGATGCACTATTACAATGAAGCTATCAGTTAGTAAAAATTTTGATGAGACGTGCGTACCTTCCGCTCTGGATGAACGTTAAAAGTGTCTAACGGCAATTAGCCACGCTTCTTTATATACCCTCTGTTTTGATCGGGCTTAGGCAATTGTTTTATTTATTAAGCTATTTTCTGATTGGCTTAGCCAGGCGTTACGAAAGTGACGTATTGTCTTTCCAACTGTCACTAACGGTTTTTTAACCGACTCGTCGCCAGAATGATTGACAGCCGTCGTTGTTGTTAGTGTTGATAAACAGATTTCTTATTTATTATGTACAAATGATGCTAACGCCTGTCACGCACTTATTATAGTTGCGATCGGGGTCGTATCGCTATCAAATTAAAGGATATTTTTTCCTCTTCAATTTGATATAGTTTGACACTGGTTTATTTACACTTTCACTGACATTTTTTAATTAACAATGTTCAGGTATATGGCTTCGCGCTGTCGTCTGCTAATCAAAGCCGGTGATTACTCTCTCTTATCAATACATTGTTTGTGTTCCACATCGCATTTTTCACTTAAACGTCTATGTTAGAACACTATTATATCCGTCCTGATATTTATTTATTAAATATTATGATTAAACCTTAACTTATACATTGCTATGAACTATACTTACTCACTATGACATTTTGTTTCACATTATTTTGCTCCATGCTATTAATTAATAATTGAACTATTACTTGTCTAACATATTAACAATGCTTATCGCTATGTTTGGGTATAAAGATTGTTCAGTGTACGTGATTTACACTCATAGTACTTTCTACTAATCACCTTATTGATGATTGTTTGTTTTAGGCATTGCTGAGGCATACCGTTTGCATCGGATTTATGCCTTAATAATGTTTATTAGTTTATTTTTCGGTACCTTGATGAGGTAGCTTACTTATATAAGGTTCCCTCTTACAAATATTTTTACTTGTCATAAGCCCATTTGAGACTGTAATACAGCTTCAATCTTATATTGTGGCCATAGCTAATCTTAGTCCTTGGCATTAATAGTTACTAGTCATAGTTGATTTATTCTCAGCCAAATGCTGATGCTGATATCACATTATTCGGATTCTTATTTAATTGTTTTTATTAACATGTCAAATTCCATTTAAGTTATTCACTGACTCGCTTGACAGCTTAAAGTGAATTTACTTTGTCCATTAGTTTGTGTCAGTTATAGTATGGGTTGTAGTGTCAAGCAGTGTTTAGGTTTACTGCTTCTCGTGGCACTTCTTCTTCTTTCTTCTTCAATGGTTCCTCTCTTCTTTGCTACTCTTATCATTATATTATCTACTTACATTACCGTCATGTATTTATTAAATCTAAGGGCATATGTCTAGGTTATGTAACTCCTGGTCATGTTACATATACTCCCCTCTCAAAATTGATAATTTGAGAGAAAATTTGATTTTTGATAAAATTATCATTTCATTTCAGTTTTTTAGTATATTACTACTGCTTTTGTCTTGTACTCTTTACATTGACCTTTAACATACTATTAGTGTGCTACACTAGTTGAGTTCTTGGCTAGTGATATAATTCTTAGCTTACTAGTATTTTTTCGAGTTTCTCATATTCTAAGTTATTTAATTACAATAGATTTCATTTCTTAAATTAACAATTTCCTGTCTTACAATAATACATTTTTCTTTCTCCTTACATATCTTTATTTTTGTGATAATCTCAATGGTTCTTTCACTTTTTACCTCACAGATTCTTTAATAATAGTCCTTGATATATTACTAAATAATTCCCTAACATTTGTAGTGGGTTCGGAATCAGAGTGGCTCACTGTGGCATACATTCTCCGCCATTCCTCATTACACATACTCAGAATCAGAGGCATCCTCATCTCTGTCTGAGACAAAATAAAAATTGCATATAGCAATAGTTGCACTATCACAACACATAAAATATAACATATCATTCATTTTTCCATAATATAACATATTCAATATAACATTCAAGGTATTAGAGGTTTTCATTTGTATCACATTTCATTCTTTTATACTTTCTAACATACTTCCTTTTCACAGGTAATCATTTCTTTTCAGACTTGACATTCTCGGCCATGCTTTTTATTAGCCGTATTGTTACCTTTTTATACTAGTTGACAATTTGTTTTGGTTTATTTGAGCATTCTTAAAATTACACACTTACATTGATCATCATATAATTATGCAGTTGTTTCTTACATATAGAGTTTACAATATTTCATTCTTACAATAGTTTACAAGTTTTTCTCTCGTCAGTAATTTACACTTATCCTGAATTATCAGGGTTTACAGTATTCATATACTAATTGTTTTTGTTAGATGTTCTCTGACATATCTTGTTACATATGACATTTGGTAATTAAATAATATTTTTCTTTCTCTTCATTCCACAATAATAATAGCCATCTTTATAACTAACTCTCTTTGGTCGTCTGCCTCTCTACTCCTTCAAGTGTCTGATAATTTACACTTATTCTGGATTATTTTATATAATATCTTAGTTTTGTGAGGGGTATACAATATTTGACATTTAAATTCAATATAACGATATAATTATAACACATTAGTAGTTAATACTTTTTCTCTTTTCCTCTTTAAATATAGCATAATAATTTTAGTTATAAAATAGTAGTATTTCCTCTTTAAATTAATCTAACATAGGAGTATTAGAGTAATTTTATGTCACTCTTTTAGGTATATTTTTGTTATATGCTACCTTTGGTTCTATATGATATAATAGATATCTTTCTTCTCATTAAATTATTGGGTTTACTATACATATTTTTCTACCATTTAGTATGATAAATCTGGCTCTTATTTAATAGGTAACAAATAGTTTGGCCTATACACTAATACTACACACTTTTTATAACACAATATGGCAAATAGGTTTGCTATAGGCAATTAGTCACTTTCAATACCTTGGGCATAATACATGATTCTTCTAATCACTAATTGAATCCGTTTATGGTAGCTATTTTTAAAATTTCTTATACACTAAATATTCCGGTGGTAAATGTTGTATACCACTATAATTTATCTGTTTTTTAACAATAATCACATTTATGGTCTACATATTTGGGGTTATATTGTGCTTTTCCATTCTATTGGGTTCATTGTTTGGGATGATTACGTTTCACAGGTACCCTTCTTCATAGCTGTCTCTAGTACAACATGTTTGTGGTATTTGGCACCCTGTAACAACCTCTCATGCGGTTCTTCCACTTTGCGGCCACCAGATAGTCATTGGCTCCCCGTTTTCTCGCCTTCTTCTTCTCCTCATCTTCGATATCCATGTGTCCCGTGTACTCTGGGTCTTTGTTATTATTGACGTCTAGTACCTCTTCTAACTCTGGTTGATCGTCATTAGTTTCCTGGTTGGATTTTTCCATTGATTGGTCCCTCTTCTTCCGTAATTCCTTTATTTCTTGGGCGTACCCTTCAATGATCCGGTCCGGTTGTTCTTGATACCCTTTCCTTTTCTTGGAATGCCTTATTCTCCCTTTGGAAATATTTGCTTTAAGTATTTTATTGGTTATAGTCTTCTTTGTTGTAGCACATTTCTTCTCTTCGTCCATCTTCATGAAGCTCCTTCGATACTCCTTCCTATAGGTCCCTTCTTTACGGTTGATGACTGGGAAATAAATCATATTAACTAGACCACTTCGAGTCATTTCGATTAATTCTTTTGTTACTCTAGTCTTCTTTGGGCGTATTACTCTTCTTATCTTCGCCTCCTTTTCTTCCGTTTTCTTAATTATTTCGTTCTTTTCTTCATGATTTTTAATTTTTAAATTCACTTGTTCGGTAGTTGTATTTCTGGGTAATTCTTTTGTCTCCACTTGATCATCACACATGGGCAGATTATTTTGTTCTAAGTCTTCATTCTCGGCTACTAACTCTTCCGCTTCTTTAATTACCTGAGTCTCCTTTATACCTTCGGCATCGATCTCCTTATATTGAATATCTTCCTCGTTTCTGTCAAGCTCATTTTCAGATAATAATGTATTTGAGTCCCCTTCATTCTCAATTAGTTCGACCTCGTCTTCAGATGGCATGCTTAATTCTCCTATGGTTTCATCATTGGGTACTTCTTCAGTCTCTGAGTTGTTGTCGTTGCGTACTTCTCCTCTTACTATCTGACCCAATTCTTCCGTATATTTCTTATTCATTTCATCCATTTTCTGGCTAATCTTATTTAATGTGGTGTTCAACTCTTCTCTTAAGGCTCTACTGCTGTCATCTATTTTACTTTTTAACGTGTCCATGGCTTATTGTCTATCTTTTTATTCAAGTCCTCCTTCAATAATTCTAAGTTCTTGTTATTGTCGTCTAACCTTGCATGTAGGTCTTCTTTCAGTGACTCCATGCTTTTACTAACAGACTCCATATTTTTATTTCAATCGTCCTTTAATGCTTCCATATTCTTCTGGTTCTCTTCCCGGGATTTCCTACCGTCTTCTTTTAATGACTCATTATTTCTAGTCATTTGTTCCATCATCATCATCATCATGTTCTCTATTCTTGCCCCTTCGGTGGCTTTATCGGGCTGGTCGCCGACCATTACTTCCACTTCCGGTTCTGCATGGGGTGTTTCTTCGGGTCGAGTTTCTATGTTATTAATGGTAATGACTTCCATTTCGGGTGTTGGTTGTGTCTCCGGCATCTCTGTATTTCTTCTATTCGACTGTCCTTGTACCTTGTGTCGTATTGATGTGTGTGTGGCATGTTTGCTCTTTTGTGTCTGCCGGGCTGATTATAATTATAAAAAATATTTTTATCTAATATCTTTTTCAGCCTCACGTTGCTGGTCGCCAATTTGTAATACTACTAATATTTCTCCTTAAAAGCCCCACTGTTGGGCCAGCCAATTTGTAATAAACGAACTTATTATTTATGTGTTTATTAATTTGAAACCGAGTTGTAAAATATTTAAACGTTGTAATAGGTGAAAATTGAAAGTTACTAATTTTATAAAGTAATTAAGATGTAGCATTAGATGTTATTAAGAGTGTGTTTACAATTGCAAAAATTATAAGTGTCTGAAAAGAACTCTTTTAGATAAAAAATAAGATAATTGCATTAATATTATTTGAACAATAACGTTGCTTAAATTTCAAAATAAAGTGTACTAGCTGGTCGCTTGATGACGGTGACCGTCGTGTTGATACTAGCAGCGAAACTCCTCCTCCAGGTTGACAGTTGTCTAAGTACGTAAAGTCTAGTAACGTCTGGACAATAAAATTAATAAAATACACTTCCACGTACCTGTTCGTGATTCTCGAAGTTCAGAAGTTCAATAAATCAATAAGCTGCCAAGACGGTTTACAAAACCAGCTTACTTTATCTACAAGGTTAGGTTACCTTGTTTAATAATGGGCGCCACACAGGTTTATTTCGGGAAAATCCCGTGGAAAACCCATTAATAGAATCAAATAATAATTTAGAAAAACTGGAATTGTGTTTATTGCCCTTATGGCAATTCAATTCAACAATATATGATTGCAACTAAGAGTTGTTTTGATTATTCTGAATGAATTATTTATCTATTTTTTAGAAATAAATCAAGTCAAGTTATGCTGCTAATAACTGGGTTTTATTTGTACCCTTGATAATGAATTCAGACAAATATAATTAAGAGAATACATTGATATATAATTGCAAATATTTTGTTACATACCCTATATGACTGGCTCAGAGCATAAACAATAATTCTGGTTAAGTCCAGATACTCTTTACTTTAAACATTAATATTATTTATATCTCAGGCGTAAGTTCTTTGAAACACAAGAAAGAATGCTCATGCCTACACAATGACTAATTATTTTATAATACGATATCGACTAGTAATGCCTTTTAGTTTACTAATAAAAAATCGAACCTAGTTTATAGGTTAGGCGTTCGTCACGCTTGCTTAATTATTCACAAAGTTATATGGTGAGATCACTTATGACTAACATCATTCTTAAATAGGATTGACAAATCCATTAAATAAATTCAGACATGGTGTGATACAGAAATGTTTTCGTGTTATGCGTCAGTACAGGTTTTGTTTACAAAACATATAGGTTAGTGCACTCAGTGTAATGGAATAAATTGTTGCACAGTTACCTCTGTGTTTTAATCTTTCGATTAAAATCCAATTAAACACTTCAATGGTCGGATTGTAATGACCATTGATATTCACTACACACGCACTGGAACAGAGAATATTGGTCCGCTTCTGACTAAAAAGGACCTTATTTGATACTATTTAATTATTTTCTCCTGTTCGATATGTTCCCGCACTAAATAAAATAATACTTCACTTCGATGCACTGATCCTATGTAGAGTATCTTGTAGTTACTTTTTGTTGTTGCCGAAATAATTCAATAGATGCACTATTACAATGAAGCTATCAGTTAGTAAAAATTTTGATGAGACGTGCGTACCTTCCGCTCTGGATGAACGTTAAAAGTGTCTAACGGCAATTAGCCACGCTTCTTTATATACCCTCTGTTTTGATCGGGCTTAGGCAATTGTTTTATTTATTAAGCTATTTTCTGATTGGCTTAGCCAGGCGTTACGAAAGTGACGTATTGTCTTTCCAACTGTCACTAACGGTTTTTTAACCGACTCGTCGCCAGAATGATTGACAGCCGTCGTTGTTGTTAGTGTTGATAAACAGATTTCTTATTTATTATGTACAAATGATGCTAACGCCTGTCACGCACTTATTATAGTTGCGATCGGGGTCGTATCGCTATCAAATTAAAGGATATTTTTTCCTCTTCAATTTGATATAGTTTGACACTGGTTTATTTACACTTTCACTGACATTTTTTAATTAACAATGTTCAGGTATATGGCTTCGCGCTGTCGTCTGCTAATCAAAGCCGGTGATTACTCTCTCTTATCAATACATTGTTTGTGTTCCACATCGCATTTTTCACTTAAACGTCTATGTTAGAACACTATTATATCCGTCCTGATATTTATTTATTAAATATTATGATTAAACCTTAACTTATACATTGCTATGAACTATACTTACTCACTATGA
Source organism: Magicicada septendecula (assembly GCA_034769895.1). Classification (NCBI taxonomy): domain Eukaryota; kingdom Metazoa; phylum Arthropoda; class Insecta; order Hemiptera; family Cicadidae; genus Magicicada; species Magicicada septendecula. The sequence continues at coordinate 166,384,871 of CM068373.1, read as the reverse complement.
CATTTTGTTTCACATTATTTTGCTCCATGCTATTAATTAATAATTGAACTATTACTTGTCTAACATATTAACAATGCTTATCGCTATGTTTGGGTATAAAGATTGTTCAGTGTACGTGATTTACACTCATAGTACTTTCTACTAATCACCTTATTGATGATTGTTTGTTTTAGGCATTGCTGAGGCATACCGTTTGCATCGGATTTATGCCTTAATAATGTTTATTAGTTTATTTTTCGGTACCTTGATGAGGTAGCTTACTTATATAAGGTTCCCTCTTACAAATATTTTTACTTGTCATAAGCCCATTTGAGACTGTAATACAGCTTCAATCTTATATTGTGGCCATAGCTAATCTTAGTCCTTGGCATTAATAGTTACTAGTCATAGTTGATTTATTCTCAGCCAAATGCTGATGCTGATATCACATTATTCGGATTCTTATTTAATTGTTTTTATTAACATGTCAAATTCCATTTAAGTTATTCACTGACTCGCTTGACAGCTTAAAGTGAATTTACTTTGTCCATTAGTTTGTGTCAGTTATAGTATGGGTTGTAGTGTCAAGCAGTGTTTAGGTTTACTGCTTCTCGTGGCACTTCTTCTTCTTTCTTCTTCAATGGTTCCTCTCTTCTTTGCTACTCTTATCATTATATTATCTACTTACATTACCGTCATGTATTTATTAAATCTAAGGGCATATGTCTAGGTTATGTAACTCCTGGTCATGTTACATATACTCCCCTCTCAAAATTGATAATTTGAGAGAAAATTTGATTTTTGATAAAATTATCATTTCATTTCAGTTTTTTAGTATATTACTACTGCTTTTGTCTTGTACTCTTTACATTGACCTTTAACATACTATTAGTGTGCTACACTAGTTGAGTTCTTGGCTAGTGATATAATTCTTAGCTTACTAGTATTTTTTCGAGTTTCTCATATTCTAAGTTATTTAATTACAATAGATTTCATTTCTTAAATTAACAATTTCCTGTCTTACAATAATACATTTTTCTTTCTCCTTACATATCTTTATTTTTGTGATAATCTCAATGGTTCTTTCACTTTTTACCTCACAGATTCTTTAATAATAGTCCTTGATATATTACTAAATAATTCCCTAACATTTGTAGTGGGTTCGGAATCAGAGTGGCTCACTGTGGCATACATTCTCCGCCATTCCTCATTACACATACTCAGAATCAGAGGCATCCTCATCTCTGTCTGAGACAAAATAAAAATTGCATATAGCAATAGTTGCACTATCACAACACATAAAATATAACATATCATTCATTTTTCCATAATATAACATATTCAATATAACATTCAAGGTATTAGAGGTTTTCATTTGTATCACATTTCATTCTTTTATACTTTCTAACATACTTCCTTTTCACAGGTAATCATTTCTTTTCAGACTTGACATTCTCGGCCATGCTTTTTATTAGCCGTATTGTTACCTTTTTATACTAGTTGACAATTTGTTTTGGTTTATTTGAGCATTCTTAAAATTACACACTTACATTGATCATCATATAATTATGCAGTTGTTTCTTACATATAGAGTTTACAATATTTCATTCTTACAATAGTTTACAAGTTTTTCTCTCGTCAGTAATTTACACTTATCCTGAATTATCAGGGTTTACAGTATTCATATACTAATTGTTTTTGTTAGATGTTCTCTGACATATCTTGTTACATATGACATTTGGTAATTAAATAATATTTTTCTTTCTCTTCATTCCACAATAATAATAGCCATCTTTATAACTAACTCTCTTTGGTCGTCTGCCTCTCTACTCCTTCAAGTGTCTGATAATTTACACTTATTCTGGATTATTTTATATAATATCTTAGTTTTGTGAGGGGTATACAATATTTGACATTTAAATTCAATATAACGATATAATTATAACACATTAGTAGTTAATACTTTTTCTCTTTTCCTCTTTAAATATAGCATAATAATTTTAGTTATAAAATAGTAGTATTTCCTCTTTAAATTAATCTAACATAGGAGTATTAGAGTAATTTTATGTCACTCTTTTAGGTATATTTTTGTTATATGCTACCTTTGGTTCTATATGATATAATAGATATCTTTCTTCTCATTAAATTATTGGGTTTACTATACATATTTTTCTACCATTTAGTATGATAAATCTGGCTCTTATTTAATAGGTAACAAATAGTTTGGCCTATACACTAATACTACACACTTTTTATAACACAATATGGCAAATAGGTTTGCTATAGGCAATTAGTCACTTTCAATACCTTGGGCATAATACATGATTCTTCTAATCACTAATTGAATCCGTTTATGGTAGCTATTTTTAAAATTTCTTATACACTAAATATTCCGGTGGTAAATGTTGTATACCACTATAATTTATCTGTTTTTTAACAATAATCACATTTATGGTCTACATATTTGGGGTTATATTGTGCTTTTCCATTCTATTGGGTTCATTGTTTGGGATGATTACGTTTCACAGGTACCCTTCTTCATAGCTGTCTCTAGTACAACATGTTTGTGGTATTTGGCACCCTGTAACAACCTCTCATGCGGTTCTTCCACTTTGCGGCCACCAGATAGTCATTGGCTCCCCGTTTTCTCGCCTTCTTCTTCTCCTCATCTTCGATATCCATGTGTCCCGTGTACTCTGGGTCTTTGTTATTATTGACGTCTAGTACCTCTTCTAACTCTGGTTGATCGTCATTAGTTTCCTGGTTGGATTTTTCCATTGATTGGTCCCTCTTCTTCCGTAATTCCTTTATTTCTTGGGCGTACCCTTCAATGATCCGGTCCGGTTGTTCTTGATACCCTTTCCTTTTCTTGGAATGCCTTATTCTCCCTTTGGAAATATTTGCTTTAAGTATTTTATTGGTTATAGTCTTCTTTGTTGTAGCACATTTCTTCTCTTCGTCCATCTTCATGAAGCTCCTTCGATACTCCTTCCTATAGGTCCCTTCTTTACGGTTGATGACTGGGAAATAAATCATATTAACTAGACCACTTCGAGTCATTTCGATTAATTCTTTTGTTACTCTAGTCTTCTTTGGGCGTATTACTCTTCTTATCTTCGCCTCCTTTTCTTCCGTTTTCTTAATTATTTCGTTCTTTTCTTCATGATTTTTAATTTTTAAATTCACTTGTTCGGTAGTTGTATTTCTGGGTAATTCTTTTGTCTCCACTTGATCATCACACATGGGCAGATTATTTTGTTCTAAGTCTTCATTCTCGGCTACTAACTCTTCCGCTTCTTTAATTACCTGAGTCTCCTTTATACCTTCGGCATCGATCTCCTTATATTGAATATCTTCCTCGTTTCTGTCAAGCTCATTTTCAGATAATAATGTATTTGAGTCCCCTTCATTCTCAATTAGTTCGACCTCGTCTTCAGATGGCATGCTTAATTCTCCTATGGTTTCATCATTGGGTACTTCTTCAGTCTCTGAGTTGTTGTCGTTGCGTACTTCTCCTCTTACTATCTGACCCAATTCTTCCGTATATTTCTTATTCATTTCATCCATTTTCTGGCTAATCTTATTTAATGTGGTGTTCAACTCTTCTCTTAAGGCTCTACTGCTGTCATCTATTTTACTTTTTAACGTGTCCATGGCTTATTGTCTATCTTTTTATTCAAGTCCTCCTTCAATAATTCTAAGTTCTTGTTATTGTCGTCTAACCTTGCATGTAGGTCTTCTTTCAGTGACTCCATGCTTTTACTAACAGACTCCATATTTTTATTTCAATCGTCCTTTAATGCTTCCATATTCTTCTGGTTCTCTTCCCGGGATTTCCTACCGTCTTCTTTTAATGACTCATTATTTCTAGTCATTTGTTCCATCATCATCATCATCATGTTCTCTATTCTTGCCCCTTCGGTGGCTTTATCGGGCTGGTCGCCGACCATTACTTCCACTTCCGGTTCTGCATGGGGTGTTTCTTCGGGTCGAGTTTCTATGTTATTAATGGTAATGACTTCCATTTCGGGTGTTGGTTGTGTCTCCGGCATCTCTGTATTTCTTCTATTCGACTGTCCTTGTACCTTGTGTCGTATTGATGTGTGTGTGGCATGTTTGCTCTTTTGTGTCTGCCGGGCTGATTATAATTATAAAAAATATTTTTATCTAATATCTTTTTCAGCCTCACGTTGCTGGTCGCCAATTTGTAATACTACTAATATTTCTCCTTAAAAGCCCCACTGTTGGGCCAGCCAATTTGTAATAAACGAACTTAATATTTATATGTGTTTATTAATTTGAAACCGAGTTGTAAAATATTTAAACGTTGTAATAGGTGAAAATTGAAAGTTACTAATTTTATAAAGTAATTAAGATGTAGCATTAGATGTTATTAAGAGTGTGTTTACAATTGCAAAAATTATAAGTGTCTGAAAAGAACTCTTTTAGATAAAAAATAAGATAATTGCATTAATATTATTTGAACAATAACGTTGCTTAAATTTCAAAATAAAGTGTACTAGCTGGTCGCTTGATGACGGTGACCGTCGTGTTGATACTAGCAGCGAAACTCCTCCTCCAGGTTGACAGTTGTCTAAGTACGTAAAGTCTAGTAACGTCTGGACAATAAAATTAATAAAATACACTTCCACGTACCTGTTCGTGATTCTCGAAGTTCAGAAGTTCAATAAATCAATAAGCTGCCAAGACGGTTTACAAAACCAGCTTACTTTATCTACAAGGTTAGGTTACCTTGTTTAATAATGGGCGCCACACAGGTTTATTTCGGGAAAATCCCGTGGAAAACCCATTAATAGAATCAAATAATAATTTAGAAAAACTGGAATTGTGTTTATTGCCCTTATGGCAATTCAATTCAACAATATATGATTGCAACTAAGAGTTGTTTTGATTATTCTGAATGAATTATTTATCTATTTTTTAGAAATAAATCAAGTCAAGTTATGCTGCTAATAACTGGGTTTTATTTGTACCCTTGATAATGAATTCAGACAAATATAATTAAGAGAATACATTGATATATAATTGCAAATATTTTGTTACATACCCTATATGACTGGCTCAGAGCATAAACAATAATTCTGGTTAAGTCCAGATACTCTTTACTTTAAACATTAATATTATTTATATCTCAGGCGTAAGTTCTTTGAAACACAAGAAAGAATGCTCATGCCTACACAATGACTAATTATTTTATAATACGATATCGACTAGTAATGCCTTTTAGTTTACTAATAAAAAATCGAACCTAGTTTATAGGTTAGGCGTTCGTCACGCTTGCTTAATTATTCACAAAGTTATATGGTGAGATCACTTATGACTAACATCATTCTTAAATAGGATTGACAAATCCATTAAATAAATTCAGACATGGTGTGATACAGAAATGTTTTCGTGTTATGCGTCAGTACAGGTTTTGTTTACAAAACATATAGGTTAGTGCACTCAGTGTAATGGAATAAATTGTTGCACAGTTACCTCTGTGTTTTAATCTTTCGATTAAAATCCAATTAAACACTTCAATGGTCGGATTGTAATGACCATTGATATTCACTACACACGCACTGGAACAGAGAATATTGGTCCGCTTCTGACTAAAAAGGACCTTATTTGATACTATTTAATTATTTTCTCCTGTTCGATATGTTCCCGCACTAAATAAAATAATACTTCACTTCGATGCACTGATCCTATGTAGAGTATCTTGTAGTTACTTTTTGTTGTTGCCGAAATAATTCAATAGATGCACTATTACAATGAAGCTATCAGTTAGTAAAAATTTTGATGAGACGAGCGTACCTTCCGCTCTGGATGAACGTTAAAAGTGTCTAATGGCAATTAGCCGCGCTTCTTTATATACCCTCTGTTTTGATCGGGCTTAGGCAATTGTTTTATTTATTAAGCTATTTTCTGATTGGCTTAGCCAGGCGTTACGAAAGTGACGTATTGTCTTTCCAACTGTCACTAACGGTTTTTTAACCGACTCGTCGCCAGAATGATTGACAGCCGTCGTTGTTGTTAGTGTTGATAAACAGATTTCTTATTTATTATGTACAAATGATGCTAACGCCTGTCACGCACTTATTATAGTTGCGATCGGGGTCGTATCGCTATCAAATTAAAGGATATTTTTTCCTCTTCAATTTGATATAGTTTGACACTGGTTTATTTACACTTTCACTGACATTTTTTAATTAACAATGTTCAGGTATATGGCTTCGCGCTGTCGTCTGCTAATCAAAGCCGGTGATTACTCTCTCTTATCAATACATTGTTTGTGTTCCACATCGCATTTTTCACTTAAACGTCTATGTTAGAACACTATTATATCCGTCCTGATATTTATTTATTAAATATTATGATTAAACCTTAACTTATACATTGCTATGAACTATACTTACTCACTATGACATTTTGTTTCACATTATTTTGCTCCATGCTATTAATTAATAATTGAACTATTACTTGTCTAACATATTAACAATGCTTATCGCTATGTTTGGGTATAAAGATTGTTCAGTGTACGTGATTTACACTCATAGTACTTTCTACTAATCACCTTATTGATGATTGTTTGTTTTAGGCATTGCTGAGGCATACCGTTTGCATCGGATTTATGCCTTAATAATGTTTATTAGTTTATTTTTCGGTACCTTGATGAGGTAGCTTACTTATATAAGGTTCCCTCTTACAAATATTTTTACTTGTCATAAGCCCATTTGAGACTGTAATACAGCTTCAATCTTATATTGTGGCCATAGCTAATCTTAGTCCTTGGCATTAATAGTTACTAGTCATAGTTGATTTATTCTCAGCCAAATGCTGATGCTGATATCACATTATTCGGATTCTTATTTAATTGTTTTTATTAACATGTCAAATTCCATTTAAGTTATTCACTGACTCGCTTGACAGCTTAAAGTGAATTTACTTTGTCCATTAGTTTGTGTCAGTTATAGTATGGGTTGTAGTGTCAAGCAGTGTTTAGGTTTACTGCTTCTCGTGGCACTTCTTCTTCTTTCTTCTTCAATGGTTCCTCTCTTCTTTGCTACTCTTATCATTATATTATCTACTTACATTACCGTCATGTATTTATTAAATCTAAGGGCATATGTCTAGGTTATGTAACTCCTGGTCATGTTACATATACTCCCCTCTCAAAATTGATAATTTGAGAGAAAATTTGATTTTTGATAAAATTATCATTTCATTTCAGTTTTTTAGTATATTACTACTGCTTTTGTCTTGTACTCTTTACATTGACCTTTAACATACTATTAGTGTGCTACACTAGTTGAGTTCTTGGCTAGTGATATAATTCTTAGCTTACTAGTATTTTTTCGAGTTTCTCATATTCTAAGTTATTTAATTACAATAGATTTCATTTCTTAAATTAACAATTTCCTGTCTTACAATAATACATTTTTCTTTCTCCTTACATATCTTTATTTTTGTGATAATCTCAATGGTTCTTTCACTTTTTACCTCACAGATTCTTTAATAATAGTCCTTGATATATTACTAAATAATTCCCTAACATTTGTAGTGAGTTCGGAATCAGAGTGGCTCACTGTGGCATACATTCTCCGCCATTCCTCATTACACATACTCAGAATCAGAGGCATCCTCATCTCTGTCCGAGACAAAATAAAAATTGCATATAGCAATAGTTGCACTATCACAACACATAAAATATAACATATCATTCATTTTTCCATAATATAACATATTCAATATAACATTCAAGGTATTAGAGGTTTTCATTTGTATCACATTTCATTCTTTTATACTTTCTAACATACTTCCTTTTCACAGGTAATCATTTCTTTTCAGACTTGACATTCTCGGCCATGCTTTTTATTAGCCGTATTGTTACCTTTTTATACTAGTTGACAATTTGTTTTGGTTTATTTGAGCATTCTTAAAATTACACACTTACATTGATCATCATATAATTATGCAGTTGTTTCTTACATATAGAGTTTACAATATTTCATTCTTACAATAGTTTACAAGTTTTTCTCTCGTCAGTAATTTACACTTATCCTGAATTATCAGGGTTTACAGTATTCATATACTAATTGTTTTTGTTAGATGTTCTCTGACATATCTTGTTACATATGACATTTGGTAATTAAATAATATTTTTCTTTCTCTTCATTCCACAATAATAATAGCCATCTTTATAACTAACTCTCTTTGGTCGTCTGCCTCTCTACTCCTTCAAGTGTCTGATAATTTACACTTATTCTGGATTATTTTATATAATATCTTAGTTTTGTGAGGGGTATACAATATTTGACATTTAAATTCAATATAACGATATAATTATAACACATTAGTAGTTAATACTTTTTCTCTTTTCCTCTTTAAATATAGCATAATAATTTTAGTTATAAAATAGTAGTATTTCCTCTTTAAATTAATCTAACATAGGAGTATTAGAGTAATTTTATGTCACTCTTTTAGGTATATTTTTGTTATATGCTACCTTTGGTTCTATATGATATAATAGATATCTTTCTTCTCATTAAATTATTGGGTTTACTATACATATTTTTCTACCATTTAGTATGATAAATCTGGCTCTTATTTAATAGGTAACAAATAGTTTGGCCTATACACTAATACTACACACTTTTTATAACACAATATGGCAAATAGGTTTGCTATAGGCAATTAGTCACTTTCAATACCTTGGGCATAATACATGATTCTTCTAATCACTAATTGAATCCGTTTATGGTAGCTATTTTTAAAATTTCTTATACACTAAATATTCCGGTGGTAAATGTTGTATACCACTATAATTTATCTGTTTTTTAACAATAATCACATTTATGGTCTACATATTTGGGGTTATATTGTGCTTTTCCATTCTATTGGGTTCATTGTTTGGGATGATTACGTTTCACAGGTACCCTTCTTCATAGCTGTCTCTAGTACAACATGTTTGTGGTATTTGGCACCCTGTAACAACCTCTCATGCGGTTCTTCCACTTTGCGGCCACCAGATAGTCATTGGCTCCCCGTTTTCTCGCCTTCTTCTTCTCCTCATCTTCGATATCCATGTGTCCCGTGTACTCTGGGTCTTTGTTATTATTGACGTCTAGTACCTCTTCTAACTCTGGTTGATCGTCATTAGTTTCCTGGTTGGATTTTTCCATTGATTGGTCCCTCTTCTTCCGTAATTCCTTTATTTCTTGGGCGTACCCTTCAATGATCCGGTCCGGTTGTTCTTGATACCCTTTCCTTTTCTTGGAATGCCTTATTCTCCCTTTGGAAATATTTGCTTTAAGTATTTTATTGGTTATAGTCTTCTTTGTTGTAGCACATTTCTTCTCTTCGTCCATCTTCATGAAGCTCCTTCGATACTCCTTCCTATAGGTCCCTTCTTTACGGTTGATGACTGGGAAATAAATCATATTAACTAGACCACTTCGAGTCATTTCGATTAATTCTTTTGTTACTCTAGTCTTCTTTGGGCGTATTACTCTTCTTATCTTCGCCTCCTTTTCTTCCGTTTTCTTAATTATTTCGTTCTTTTCTTCATGATTTTTAATTTTTAAATTCACTTGTTCGGTAGTTGTATTTCTGGGTAATTCTTTTGTCTCCACTTGATCATCACACATGGGCAGATTATTTTGTTCTAAGTCTTCATTCTCGGCTACTAACTCTTCCGCTTCTTTAATTACCTGAGTCTCCTTTATACCTTCGGCATCGATCTCCTTATATTGAATATCTTCCTCGTTTCTGTCAAGCTCATTTTCAGATAATAATGTATTTGAGTCCCCTTCATTCTCAATTAGTTCGACCTCGTCTTCAGATGGCATGCTTAATTCTCCTATGGTTTCATCATTGGGTACTTCTTCAGTCTCTGAGTTGTTGTCGTTGCGTACTTCTCCTCTTACTATCTGACCCAATTCTTCCGTATATTTCTTATTCATTTCATCCATTTTCTGGCTAATCTTATTTAATGTGGTGTTCAACTCTTCTCTTAAGGCTCTACTGCTGTCATCTATTTTACTTTTTAACGTGTCCATGGCTTATTGTCTATCTTTTTATTCAAGTCCTCCTTCAATAATTCTAAGTTCTTGTTATTGTCGTCTAACCTTGCATGTAGGTCTTCTTTCAGTGACTCCATGCTTTTACTAACAGACTCCATATTTTTATTTCAATCGTCCTTTAATGCTTCCATATTCTTCTGGTTCTCTTCCCGGGATTTCCTACCGTCTTCTTTTAATGACTCATTATTTCTAGTCATTTGTTCCATCATCATCATCATCATGTTCTCTATTCTTGCCCCTTCGGTGGCTTTATCGGGCTGGTCGCCGACCATTACTTCCACTTCCGGTTCTGCATGGGGTGTTTCTTCGGGTCGAGTTTCTATGTTATTAATGGTAATGACTTCCATTTCGGGTGTTGGTTGTGTCTCCGGCATCTCTGTATTTATCTGTATTTCTTCTATTCGACTGTCCTTGTACCTTGTGTCGTATTGATGTGTGTGTGGCATGTTTGCTCTTTTGTGTCTGCCGGGCTGATTATAATTATAAAAAATATTTTTATCTAATATCTTTTTCAGCCTCACGTTGCTGGTCGCCAATTTGTAATACTACTAATATTTCTCCTTAAAAGCCCCACTGTTGGGCCAGCCAATTTGTAATAAACGAACTTAATATTTATATGTGTTTATTAATTTGAAACCGAGTTGTAAAATATTTAAACGTTGTAATAGGTGAAAATTGAAAGTTACTAATTTTATAAAGTAATTAAGATGTAGCATTAGATGTTATTAAGAGTGTGTTTACAATTGCAAAAATTATAAGTGTCTGAAAAGAACTCTTTTAGATAAAAAATAAGATAATTGCATTAATATTATTTGAACAATAACGTTGCTTAAATTTCAAAATAAAGTGTACTAGCTGGTCGCTTGATGACGGTGACCGTCGTGTTGATACTAGCAGCGAAACTCCTCCTCCAGGTTGACAGTTGTCTAAGTACGTAAAGTCTAGTAACGTCTGGACAATAAAATTAATAAAATACACTTCCACGTACCTGTTCGTGATTCTCGAAGTTCAGAAGTTCAATAAATCAATAAGCTGCCAAGACGGTTTACAAAACCAGCTTACTTTATCTACAAGGTTAGGTTACCTTGTTTAATAATGGGCGCCACACAGGTTTATTTCGGGAAAATCCCGTGGAAAACCCATTAATAGAATCAAATAATAATTTAGAAAAACTGGAATTGTGTTTATTGCCCTTATGGCAATTCAATTCAACAATATATGATTGCAACTAAGAGTTGTTTTGATTATTCTGAATGAATTATTTATCTATTTTTTAGAAATAAATCAAGTCAAGTTATGCTGCTAATAACTGGGTTTTATTTGTACCCTTGATAATGAATTCAGACAAATATAATTAAGAGAATACATTGATATATAATTGCAAATATTTTGTTACATACCCTATATGACTGGCTCAGAGCATAAACAATAATTCTGGTTAAGTCCAGATACTCTTTACTTTAAACATTAATATTATTTATATCTCAGGCGTAAGTTCTTTGAAACACAAGAAAGAATGCTCATGCCTACACAATGACTAATTATTTTATAATACGATATCGACTAGTAATGCCTTTTAGTTTACTAATAAAAAATCGAACCTAGTTTATAGGTTAGGCGTTCGTCACGCTTGCTTAATTATTCACAAAGTTATATGGTGAGATCACTTATGACTAACATCATTCTTAAATAGGATTGACAAATCCATTAAATAAATTCAGACATGGTGTGATACAGAAATGTTTTCGTGTTATGCGTCAGTACAGGTTTTGTTTACAAAACATATAGGTTAGTGCACTCAGTGTAATGGAATAAATTGTTGCACAGTTACCTCTGTGTTTTAATCTTTCGATTAAAATCCAATTAAACACTTCAATGGTCGGATTGTAATGACCATTGATATTCACTACACACGCACTGGAACAGAGAATATTGGTCCGCTTCTGACTAAAAAGGACCTTATTTGATACTATTTAATTATTTTCTCCTGTTCGATATGTTCCCGCACTAAATAAAATAATACTTCACTTCGATGCACTGATCCTATGTAGAGTATCTTGTAGTTACTTTTTGTTGTTGCCGAAATAATTCAATAGATGCACTATTACAATGAAGCTATCAGTTAGTAAAAATTTTGATGAGACGAGCGTACCTTCCGCTCTGGATGAACGTTAAAAGTGTCTAATGGCAATTAGCCGCGCTTCTTTATATACCCTCTGTTTTGATCGGGCTTAGGCAATTGTTTTATTTATTAAGCTATTTTCTGATTGGCTTAGCCAGGCGTTACGAAAGTGACGTATTGTCTTTCCAACTGTCACTAACGGTTTTTTAACCGACTCGTCGCCAGAATGATTGACAGCCGTCGTTGTTGTTAGTGTTGATAAACAGATTTCTTATTTATTATGTACAAATGATGCTAACGCCTGTCACGCACTTATTATAGTTGCGATCGGGGTCGTATCGCTATCAAATTAAAGGATATTTTTTCCTCTTCAATTTGATATAGTTTGACACTGGTTTATTTACACTTTCACTGACATTTTTTAATTAACAATGTTCAGGTATATGGCTTCGCGCTGTCGTCTGCTAATCAAAGCCGGTGATTACTCTCTCTTATCAATACATTGTTTGTGTTCCACATCGCATTTTTCACTTAAACGTCTATGTTAGAACACTATTATATCCGTCCTGATATTTATTTATTAAATATTATGATTAAACCTTAACTTATACATTGCTATGAACTATACTTACTCACTATGACATTTTGTTTCACATTATTTTGCTCCATGCTATTAATTAATAATTGAACTATTACTTGTCTAACATATTAACAATGCTTATCGCTATGTTTGGGTATAAAGATTGTTCAGTGTACGTGATTTACACTCATAGTACTTTCTACTAATCACCTTATTGATGATTGTTTGTTTTAGGCATTGCTGAGGCATACCGTTTGCATCGGATTTATGCCTTAATAATGTTTATTAGTTTATTTTTCGGTACCTTGATGAGGTAGCTTACTTATATAAGGTTCCCTCTTACAAATATTTTACTTGTCATAAGCCCATTTGAGACTGTAATACAGCTTCAATCTTATATTGTGGCCATAGCTAATCTTAGTCCTTGGCATTAATAGTTACTAGTCATAGTTGATTTATTCTCAGCCAAATGCTGATGCTGATATCACATTATTCGGATTCTTATTTAATTGTTTTTATTAACATGTCAAATTCCATTTAAGTTATTCACTGACTCGCTTGACAGCTTAAAGTGAATTTACTTTGTCCATTAGTTTGTGTCAGTTATAGTATGGGTTGTAGTGTCAAGCAGTGTTTAGGTTTACTGCTTCTCGTGGCACTTCTTCTTCTTTCTTCTTCAATGGTTCCTCTCTTCTTTGCTACTCTTATCATTATATTATCTACTTACATTACCGTCATGTATTTATTAAATCTAAGGGCATATGTCTAGGTTATGTAACTCCTGGTCATGTTACATATACTCCCCTCTCAAAATTGATAATTTGAGAGAAAATTTGATTTTTGATAAAATTATCATTTCATTTCAGTTTTTTAGTATATTACTACTGCTTTTGTCTTGTACTCTTTACATTGACCTTTAACATACTATTAGTGTGCTACACTAGTTGAGTTCTTGGCTAGTGATATAATTCTTAGCTTACTAGTATTTTTCGAGTTTCTCATATTCTAAGTTATTTAATTACAATAGATTTCATTTCTTAAATTAACAATTTCCTGTCTTACAATAATACATTTTTCTTTCTCCTTACATATCTTTACATATCTTTATTTTTGTGATAATCTCAATGGTTCTTTCACTTTTTACCTCACAGATTCTTTAATAATAGTCCTTGATATATTACTAAATAATTCCCTAACATTTGTAGTGGGTTCGGAATCAGAGTGGCTCACTGTGGCATACATTCTCCGCCATTCCTCATTACACATACTCAGAATCAGAGGCATCCTCATCTCTGTCTGAGACAAAATAAAAATTGCATATAGCAATAGTTGCACTATCACAACACATAAAATATAACATATCATTCATTTTTCCATAATATAACATATTCAATATAACATTCAAGGTATTAGAGGTTTTCATTTGTATCACATTTCATTCTTTTATACTTTCTAACATACTTCCTTTTCACAGGTAATCATTTCTTTTCAGACTTGACATTCTCGGCCATGCTTTTTATTAGCCGTATTGTTACCTTTTTATACTAGTTGACAATTTGTTTTGGTTTATTTGAGCATTCTTAAAATTACACACTTACATTGATCATCATATAATTATGCAGTTGTTTCTTACATATAGAGTTTACAATATTTCATTCTTACAATAGTTTACAAGTTTTTCTCTCGTCAGTAATTTACACTTATCCTGAATTATCAGGGTTTACAGTATTCATATACTAATTGTTTTTGTTAGATGTTCTCTGACATATCTTGTTACATATGACATTTGGTAATTAAATAATATTTTTCTTTCTCTTCATTCCACAATAATAATAGCCATCTTTATAACTAACTCTCTTTGGTCGTCTGCCTCTCTACTCCTTCAAGTGTCTGATAATTTACACTTATTCTGGATTATTTTATATAATATCTTAGTTTTGTGAGGGGTATACAATATTTGACATTTAAATTCAATATAACGATATAATTATAACACATTAGTAGTTAATACTTTTTCTCTTTTCCTCTTTAAATATAGCATAATAATTTTAGTTATAAAATAGTAGTATTTCCTCTTTAAATTAATCTAACATAGGAGTATTAGAGTAATTTTATGTCACTCTTTTAGGTATATTTTTGTTATATGCTACCTTTGGTTCTATATGATATAATAGATATCTTTCTTCTCATTAAATTATTGGGTTTACTATACATATTTTTCTACCATTTAGTATGATAAATCTGGCTCTTATTTAATAGGTAACAAATAGTTTGGCCTATACACTAATACTACACACTTTTTATAACACAATATGGCAAATAGGTTTGCTATAGGCAATTAGTCACTTTCAATACCTTGGGCATAATACATGATTCTTCTAATCACTAATTGAATCCGTTTATGGTAGCTATTTTTAAAATTTCTTATACACTAAATATTCCGGTGGTAAATGTTGTATACCACTATAATTTATCTGTTTTTTAACAATAATCACATTTATGGTCTACATATTTGGGGTTATATTGTGCTTTTCCATTCTATTGGGTTCATTGTTTGGGATGATTACGTTTCACAGGTACCCTTCTTCATAGCTGTCTCTAGTACAACATGTTTGTGGTATTTGGCACCCTGTAACAACCTCTCATGCGGTTCTTCCACTTTGCGGCCACCAGATAGTCATTGGCTCCCCGTTTTCTCGCCTTCTTCTTCTCCTCATCTTCGATATCCATGTGTCCCGTGTACTCTGGGTCTTTGTTATTATTGACGTCTAGTACCTCTTCTAACTCTGGTTGATCGTCATTAGTTTCCTGGTTGGATTTTTCCATTGATTGGTCCCTCTTCTTCCGTAATTCCTTTATTTCTTGGGCGTACCCTTCAATGATCCGGTCCGGTTGTTCTTGATACCCTTTCCTTTTCTTGGAATGCCTTATTCTCCCTTTGGAAATATTTGCTTTAAGTATTTTATTGGTTATAGTCTTCTTTGTTGTAGCACATTTCTTCTCTTCGTCCATCTTCATGAAGCTCCTTCGATACTCCTTCCTATAGGTCCCTTCTTTACGGTTGATGACTGGGAAATAAATCATATTAACTAGACCACTTCGAGTCATTTCGATTAATTCTTTTGTTACTCTAGTCTTCTTTGGGCGTATTACTCTTCTTATCTTCGCCTCCTTTTCTTCCGTTTTCTTAATTATTTCGTTCTTTTCTTCATGATTTTTAATTTTTAAATTCACTTGTTCGGTAGTTGTATTTCTGGGTAATTCTTTTGTCTCCACTTGATCATCACACATGGGCAGATTATTTTGTTCTAAGTCTTCATTCTCGGCTACTAACTCTTCCGCTTCTTTAATTACCTGAGTCTCCTTTATACCTTCGGCATCGATCTCCTTATATTGAATATCTTCCTCGTTTCTGTCAAGCTCATTTTCAGATAATAATGTATTTGAGTCCCCTTCATTCTCAATTAGTTCGACCTCGTCTTCAGATGGCATGCTTAATTCTCCTATGGTTTCATCATTGGGTACTTCT
Source organism: Magicicada septendecula (assembly GCA_034769895.1). Lineage (NCBI taxonomy): Eukaryota > Metazoa > Arthropoda > Insecta > Hemiptera > Cicadidae > Magicicada > Magicicada septendecula. The sequence goes on along the minus strand of CM068373.1, from coordinate 166,368,573 downwards.
TCAGTCTCTGAGTTGTTGTCGTTGCGTACTTCTCCTCTTACTATCTGACCCAATTCTTCCGTATATTTCTTATTCATTTCATCCATTTTCTGGCTAATCTTATTTAATGTGGTGTTCAACTCTTCTCTTAAGGCTCTACTGCTGTCATCTATTTTACTTTTTAACGTGTCCATGGCTTATTGTCTATCTTTTTATTCAAGTCCTCCTTCAATAATTCTAAGTTCTTGTTATTGTCGTCTAACCTTGCATGTAGGTCTTCTTTCAGTGACTCCATGTTTTTACTAACAGACTCCATATTTTTATTTCAATCGTCCTTTAATGCTTCCATATTCTTCTGGTTCTCTTCCCGGGATTTCCTACCGTCTTCTTTTAATGACTCATTATTTCTAGTCATTTGTTCCATCATCATCATCATCATGTTCTCTATTCTTGCCCCTTCGGTGGCTTTATCGGGCTGGTCGCCGACCATTACTTCCACTTCCGGTTCTGCATGGGGTGTTTCTTCGGGTCGAGTTTCTATGTTATTAATGGTAATGACTTCCATTTCGGGTGTTGGTTGTGTCTCCGGCATCTCTGTATTTCTTCTATTCGACTGTCCTTGTACCTTGTGTCGTATTGATGTGTGTGTGGCATGTTTGCTCTTTTGTGTCTGCCGGGCTGATTATAATTATAAAAAATATTTTTATCTAATATCTTTTTCAGCCTCACGTTGCTGGTCGCCAATTTGTAATACTACTAATATTTCTCCTTAAAAGCCCCACTGTTGGGCCAGCCAATTTGTAATAAACGAACTTATTATTTATATGTGTTTATTAATTTGAAACCGAGTTGTAAAATATTTAAACGTTGTAATAGGTGAAAATTGAAAGTTACTAATTTTATAAAGTAATTAAGATGTAGCATTAGATGTTATTAAGAGTGTGTTTACAATTGCAAAAATTATAAGTGTCTGAAAAGAACTCTTTTAGATAAAAAATAAGATAATTGCATTAATATTATTTGAACAATAATGTTGCTTAAATTTCAAAATAAAGTGTACTAGCTGGTCGCTTGATGACGGTGACCGTCGTGTTGATACTAGCAGCGAAACTCCTCCTCCAGGTTGACAGTTGTCTAAGTACGTAAAGTCTAGTAACGTCTGGACAATAAAATTAATAAAATACACTTCCACGTACCTGTTCGTGATTCTCGAAGTTCAGAAGTTCAATAAATCAATAAGCTGCCAAGACGGTTTACAAAACCAGCTTACTTTATCTACAAGGTTAGGTTACCTTGTTTAATAATGGGCGCCACACAGGTTTATTTCGGGAAAATCCCATGGAAAACCCATTAATAGAATCAAATAATAATTTAGAAAAACTGGAATTGTGTTTATTGCCCTTATGGCAATTCAATTCAACAATATATGATTGCAACTAAGAGTTGTTTTGATTATTCTGAATGAATTATTTATCTATTTTTTAGAAATAAATCAAGTCAAGTTATGCTGCTAATAACTGGGTTTTATTTGTACCCTTGATAATGAATTCAGACAAATATAATTAAGAGAATACATTGATATATAATTGCAAATATTTTGTTACATACCCTATATGACTGGCTCAGAGCATAAACAATAATTCTGGTTAAGTCCAGATACTCTTTACTTTAAACATTAATATTATTTATATCTCAGGCGTAAGTTCTTTGAAACACAAGAAAGAATGCTCATGCCTACACAATGACTAATTATTTTATAATACGATATCGACTAGTAATGCCTTTTAGTTTACTAATAAAAAATCGAACCTAGTTTATAGGTTAGGCGTTCGTCACGCTTGCTTAATTATTCACAAAGTTATATGGTGAGATCACTTATGACTAACATCATTCTTAAATAGGATTGACAAATCCATTAAATAAATTCAGACATGGTGTGATACAGAAATGTTTTCGTGTTATGCGTCAGTACAGGTTTTGTTTACAAAACATATAGGTTAGTGCACTCAGTGTAATGGAATAAATTGTTGCACAGTTACCTCTGTGTTTTAATCTTTCGATTAAAATCCAATTAAACACTTCAATGGTCGGATTGTAATGACCATTGATATTCACTACACACGCACTGGAACAGAGAATATTGGTCCGCTTCTGACTAAAAAGGACCTTATTTGATACTATTTAATTATTTTCTCCTGTTCGATATGTTCCCGCACTAAATAAAATAATACTTCACTTCGATGCACTGATCCTATGTAGAGTATCTTGTAGTTACTTTTTGTTGTTGCCGAAATAATTCAATAGATGCACTATTACAATGAAGCTATCAGTTAGTAAAAATTTTGATGAGACGTGCGTACCTTCCGCTCTGGATGAACGTTAAAAGTGTCTAACGGCAATTAGCCACGCTTCTTTATATACCCTCTGTTTTGATCGGGCTTAGGCAATTGTTTTATTTATTAAGCTATTTTCTGATTGGCTTAGCCAGGCGTTACGAAAGTGACGTATTGTCTTTCCAACTGTCACTAACGGTTTTTTAACCGACTCGTCGCCAGAATGATTGACAGCCGTCGTTGTTGTTAGTGTTGATAAACAGATTTCTTATTTATTATGTACAAATGATGCTAACGCCTGTCACGCACTTATTATAGTTGCGATCGGGGTCGTATCGCTATCAAATTAAAGGATATTTTTTCCTCTTCAATTTGATATAGTTTGACACTGGTTTATTTACACTTTCACTGACATTTTTTAATTAACAATGTTCAGGTATATGGCTTCGCGCTGTCGTCTGCTAATCAAAGGCGGTGATTACTCTCTCTTATCAATACATTGTTTGTTTTCCACATCGCATTTTTCACTTAAACGTCTATGTTAGAACACTATTATATCCGTCCTGATATTTATTTATTAAATATTATGATTAAACCTTAACTTATACATTGCTATGAACTATACTTACTCACTATGACATTTTGTTTCACATTATTTTGCTCCATGCTATTAATTAATAATTGAACTATTACTTGTCTAACATATTAACAATGCTTATCGCTATGTTTGGGTATAAAGATTGTTCAGTGTACGTGATTTACACTCATAGTACTTTCTACTAATCACCTTATTGATGATTGTTTGTTTTAGGCATTGCTGAGGCATACCGTTTGCATCGGATTTATGCCTTAATAATGTTTATTAGTTTATTTTTCGGTACCTTGATGAGGTAGCTTACTTATATAAGGTTCCCTCTTACAAATATTTTTACTTGTCATAAGCCCATTTGAGACTGTAATACAGCTTCAATCTTATATTGTGGCCATAGCTAATCTTAGTCCTTGGCATTAATAGTTACTAGTCATAGTTGATTTATTCTCAGCCAAATGCTGATGCTGATATCACATTATTCGGATTCTTATTTAATTGTTTTTATTAACATGTCAAATTCCATTTAAGTTATTCACTGACTCGCTTGACAGCTTAAAGTGAATTTACTTTGTCCATTAGTTTGTGTCAGTTATAGTATGGGTTGTAGTGTCAAGCAGTGTTTAGGTTTACTGCTTCTCGTGGCACTTCTTCTTCTTTCTTCTTCAATGGTTCCTCTCTTCTTTGCTACTCTTATCATTATATTATCTACTTACATTACCGTCATGTATTTATTAAATCTAAGGGCATATGTCTAGGTTATGTAACTCCTGGTCATGTTACATATACTCCCCTCTCAAAATTGATAATTTGAGAGAAAATTTGATTTTTGATAAAATTATCATTTCATTTCAGTTTTTTAGTATATTACTACTGCTTTTGTCTTGTACTCTTTACATTGACCTTTAACATACTATTAGTGTGCTACACTAGTTGAGTTCTTGGCTAGTGATATAATTCTTAGCTTACTAGTATTTTTTCGAGTTTCTCATATTCTAAGTTATTTAATTACAATAGATTTCATTTCTTAAATTAACAATTTCCTGTCTTACAATAATACATTTTTCTTTCTCCTTACATATCTTTATTTTTGTGATAATCTCAATGGTTCTTTCACTTTTTACCTCACAGATTCTTTAATAATAGTCCTTGATATATTACTAAATAATTCCCTAACATTTGTAGTGGGTTCGGAATCAGAGTGGCTCACTGTGGCATACATTCTCCGCCATTCCTCATTACACATACTCAGAATCAGAGGCATCCTCATCTCTGTCTGAGACAAAATAAAAATTGCATATAGCAATAGTTGCACTATCACAACACATAAAATATAACATATCATTCATTTTTCCATAATATAACATATTCAATATAACATTCAAGGTATTAGAGGTTTTCATTTGTATCACATTTCATTCTTTTATACTTTCTAACATACTTCCTTTTCACAGGTAATCATTTCTTTTCAGACTTGACATTCTCGGCCATGCTTTTTATTAGCCGTATTGTTACCTTTTTATACTAGTTGACAATTTGTTTTGGTTTATTTGAGCATTCTTAAAATTACACACTTACATTGATCATCATATAATTATGCAGTTGTTTCTTACATATAGAGTTTACAATATTTCATTCTTACAATAGTTTACAAGTTTTTCTCTCGTCAGTAATTTACACTTATCCTGAATTATCAGGGTTTACAGTATTCATATACTAATTGTTTTTGTTAGATGTTCTCTGACATATCTTGTTACATATGACATTTGGTAATTAAATAATATTTTTCTTTCTCTTCATTCCACAATAATAATAGCCATCTTTATAACTAACTCTCTTTGGTCGTCTGCCTCTCTACTCCTTCAAGTGTCTGATAATTTACACTTATTCTGGATTATTTTATATAATATCTTAGTTTTGTGAGGGGTATACAATATTTGACATTTAAATTCAATATAACGATATAATTATAACACATTAGTAGTTAATACTTTTTCTCTTTTCCTCTTTAAATATAGCATAATAATTTTAGTTATAAAATAGTAGTATTTCCTCTTTAAATTAATCTAACATAGGAGTATTAGAGTAATTTTATGTCACTCTTTTAGGTATATTTTTGTTATATGCTACCTTTGGTTCTATATGATATAATAGATATCTTTCTTCTCATTAAATTATTGGGTTTACTATACATATTTTTCTACCATTTAGTATGATAAATCTGGCTCTTATTTAATAGGTAACAAATAGTTTGGCCTATACACTAATACTACACACTTTTTATAACACAATATGGCAAATAGGTTTGCTATAGGCAATTAGTCACTTTCAATACCTTGGGCATAATACATGATTCTTCTAATCACTAATTGAATCCGTTTATGGTAGCTATTTTTAAAATTTCTTATACACTAAATATTCCGGTGGTAAATGTTGTATACCACTATAATTTATCTGTTTTTTAACAATAATCACATTTATGGTCTACATATTTGGGGTTATATTGTGCTTTTCCATTCTATTGGGTTCATTGTTTGGGATGATTACGTTTCACAGGTACCCTTCTTCATAGCTGTCTCTAGTACAACATGTTTGTGGTATTTGGCACCCTGTAACAACCTCTCATGCGGTTCTTCCACTTTGCGGCCACCAGATAGTCATTGGCTCCCCGTTTTCTCGCCTTCTTCTTCTCCTCATCTTCGATATCCATGTGTCCCGTGTACTCTGGGTCTTTGTTATTATTGACGTCTAGTACCTCTTCTAACTCTGGTTGATCGTCATTAGTTTCCTGGTTGGATTTTTCCATTGATTGGTCCCTCTTCTTCCGTAATTCCTTTATTTCTTGGGCGTACCCTTCAATGATCCGGTCCGGTTGTTCTTGATACCCTTTCCTTTTCTTGGAATGCCTTATTCTCCCTTTGGAAATATTTGCTTTAAGTATTTTATTGGTTATAGTCTTCTTTGTTGTAGCACATTTCTTCTCTTCGTCCATCTTCATGAAGCTCCTTCGATACTCCTTCCTATAGGTCCCTTCTTTACGGTTGATGACTGGGAAATAAATCATATTAACTAGACCACTTCGAGTCATTTCGATTAATTCTTTTGTTACTCTAGTCTTCTTTGGGCGTATTACTCTTCTTATCTTCGCCTCCTTTTCTTCCGTTTTCTTAATTATTTCGTTCTTTTCTTCATGATTTTTAATTTTTAAATTCACTTGTTCGGTAGTTGTATTTCTGGGTAATTCTTTTGTCTCCACTTGATCATCACACATGGGCAGATTATTTTGTTCTAAGTCTTCATTCTCGGCTACTAACTCTTCCGCTTCTTTAATTACCTGAGTCTCCTTTATACCTTCGGCATCGATCTCCTTATATTGAATATCTTCCTCGTTTCTGTCAAGCTCATTTTCAGATAATAATGTATTTGAGTCCCCTTCATTCTCAATTAGTTCGACCTCGTCTTCAGATGGCATGCTTAATTCTCCTATGGTTTCATCATTGGGTACTTCTTCAGTCTCTGAGTTGTTGTCGTTGCGTACTTCTCCTCTTACTATCTGACCCAATTCTTCCGTATATTTCTTATTCATTTCATCCATTTTCTGGCTAATCTTATTTAATGTGGTGTTCAACTCTTCTCTTAAGGCTCTACTGCTGTCATCTATTTTACTTTTTAACGTGTCCATGGCTTATTGTCTATCTTTTTATTCAAGTCCTCCTTCAATAATTCTAAGTTCTTGTTATTGTCGTCTAACCTTGCATGTAGGTCTTCTTTCAGTGACTCCATGTTTTTACTAACAGACTCCATATTTTTATTTCAATCGTCCTTTAATGCTTCCATATTCTTCTGGTTCTCTTCCCGGGATTTCCTACCGTCTTCTTTTAATGACTCATTATTTCTAGTCATTTGTTCCATCATCATCATCATCATGTTCTCTATTCTTGCCCCTTCGGTGGCTTTATCGGGCTGGTCGCCGACCATTACTTCCACTTCCGGTTCTGCATGGGGTGTTTCTTCGGGTCGAGTTTCTATGTTATTAATGGTAATGACTTCCATTTCGGGTGTTGGTTGTGTCTCCGGCATCTCTGTATTTCTTCTATTCGACTGTCCTTGTACCTTGTGTCGTATTGATGTGTGTGTGGCATGTTTGCTCTTTTGTGTCTGCCGGGCTGATTATAATTATAAAAAATATTTTTATCTAATATCTTTTTCAGCCTCACGTTGCTGGTCGCCAATTTGTAATACTACTAATATTTCTCCTTAAAAGCCCCACTGTTGGGCCAGCCAATTTGTAATAAACGAACTTATTATTTATATGTGTTTATTAATTTGAAACCGAGTTGTAAAATATTTAAACGTTGTAATAGGTGAAAATTGAAAGTTACTAATTTTATAAAGTAATTAAGATGTAGCATTAGATGTTATTAAGAGTGTGTTTACAATTGCAAAAATTATAAGTGTCTGAAAAGAACTCTTTTAGATAAAAAATAAGATAATTGCATTAATATTATTTGAACAATAATGTTGCTTAAATTTCAAAATAAAGTGTACTAGCTGGTCGCTTGATGACGGTGACCGTCGTGTTGATACTAGCAGCGAAACTCCTCCTCCAGGTTGACAGTTGTCTAAGTACGTAAAGTCTAGTAACGTCTGGACAATAAAATTAATAAAATACACTTCCACGTACCTGTTCGTGATTCTCGAAGTTCAGAAGTTCAATAAATCAATAAGCTGCCAAGACGGTTTACAAAACCAGCTTACTTTATCTACAAGGTTAGGTTACCTTGTTTAATAATGGGCGCCACACAGGTTTATTTCGGGAAAATCCCATGGAAAACCCATTAATAGAATCAAATAATAATTTAGAAAAACTGGAATTGTGTTTATTGCCCTTATGGCAATTCAATTCAACAATATATGATTGCAACTAAGAGTTGTTTTGATTATTCTGAATGAATTATTTATCTATTTTTTAGAAATAAATCAAGTCAAGTTATGCTGCTAATAACTGGGTTTTATTTGTACCCTTGATAATGAATTCAGACAAATATAATTAAGAGAATACATTGATATATAATTGCAAATATTTTGTTACATACCCTATATGACTGGCTCAGAGCATAAACAATAATTCTGGTTAAGTCCAGATACTCTTTACTTTAAACATTAATATTATTTATATCTCAGGCGTAAGTTCTTTGAAACACAAGAAAGAATGCTCATGCCTACACAATGACTAATTATTTTATAATACGATATCGACTAGTAATGCCTTTTAGTTTACTAATAAAAAATCGAACCTAGTTTATAGGTTAGGCGTTCGTCACGCTTGCTTAATTATTCACAAAGTTATATGGTGAGATCACTTATGACTAACATCATTCTTAAATAGGATTGACAAATCCATTAAATAAATTCAGACATGGTGTGATACAGAAATGTTTTCGTGTTATGCGTCAGTACAGGTTTTGTTTACAAAACATATAGGTTAGTGCACTCAGTGTAATGGAATAAATTGTTGCACAGTTACCTCTGTGTTTTAATCTTTCGATTAAAATCCAATTAAACACTTCAATGGTCGGATTGTAATGACCATTGATATTCACTACACACGCACTGGAACAGAGAATATTGGTCCGCTTCTGACTAAAAAGGACCTTATTTGATACTATTTAATTATTTTCTCCTGTTCGATATGTTCCCGCACTAAATAAAATAATACTTCACTTCGATGCACTGATCCTATGTAGAGTATCTTGTAGTTACTTTTTGTTGTTGCCGAAATAATTCAATAGATGCACTATTACAATGAAGCTATCAGTTAGTAAAAATTTTGATGAGACGTGCGTACCTTCCGCTCTGGATGAACGTTAAAAGTGTCTAACGGCAATTAGCCACGCTTCTTTATATACCCTCTGTTTTGATCGGGCTTAGGCAATTGTTTTATTTATTAAGCTATTTTCTGATTGGCTTAGCCAGGCGTTACGAAAGTGACGTATTGTCTTTCCAACTGTCACTAACGGTTTTTTAACCGACTCGTCGCCAGAATGATTGACAGCCGTCGTTGTTGTTAGTGTTGATAAACAGATTTCTTATTTATTATGTACAAATGATGCTAACGCCTGTCACGCACTTATTATAGTTGCGATCGGGGTCGTATCGCTATCAAATTAAAGGATATTTTTTCCTCTTCAATTTGATATAGTTTGACACTGGTTTATTTACACTTCCACTGACATTTTTTAATTAACAATGTTCAGGTATATGGCTTCGCGCTGTCGTCTGCTAATCAAAGGCGGTGATTACTCTCTCTTATCAATACATTGTTTGTTTTCCACATCGCATTTTTCACTTAAACGTCTATGTTAGAACACTATTATATCCGTCCTGATATTTATTTATTAAATATTATGATTAAACCTTAACTTATACATTGCTATGAACTATACTTACTCACTATGACATTTTGTTTCACATTATTTTGCTCCATGCTATTAATTAATAATTGAACTATTACTTGTCTAACATATTAACAATGCTTATCGCTATGTTTGGGTATAAAGATTGTTCAGTGTACGTGATTTACACTCATAGTACTTTCTACTAATCACCTTATTGATGATTGTTTGTTTTAGGCATTGCTGAGGCATACCGTTTGCATCGGATTTATGCCTTAATAATGTTTATTAGTTTATTTTTCGGTACCTTGATGAGGTAGCTTACTTATATAAGGTTCCCTCTTACAAATATTTTTACTTGTCATAAGCCCATTTGAGACTGTAATACAGCTTCAATCTTATATTGTGGCCATAGCTAATCTTAGTCCTTGGCATTAATAGTTACTAGTCATAGTTGATTTATTCTCAGCCAAATGCTGATGCTGATATCACATTATTCGGATTCTTATTTAATTGTTTTTATTAACATGTCAAATTCCATTTAAGTTATTCACTGACTCGCTTGACAGCTTAAAGTGAATTTACTTTGTCCATTAGTTTGTGTCAGTTATAGTATGGGTTGTAGTGTCAAGCAGTGTTTAGGTTTACTGCTTCTCGTGGCACTTCTTCTTCTTTCTTCTTCAATGGTTCCTCTCTTCTTTGCTACTCTTATCATTATATTATCTACTTACATTACCGTCATGTATTTATTAAATCTAAGGGCATATGTCTAGGTTATGTAACTCCTGGTCATGTTACATATACTCCCCTCTCAAAATTGATAATTTGAGAGAAAATTTGATTTTTGATAAAATTATCATTTCATTTCAGTTTTTTAGTATATTACTACTGCTTTTGTCTTGTACTCTTTACATTGACCTTTAACATACTATTAGTGTGCTACACTAGTTGAGTTCTTGGCTAGTGATATAATTCTTAGCTTACTAGTATTTTTTCGAGTTTCTCATATTCTAAGTTATTTAATTACAATAGATTTCATTTCTTAAATTAACAATTTCCTGTCTTACAATAATACATTTTTCTTTCTCCTTACATATCTTTATTTTTGTGATAATCTCAATGGTTCTTTCACTTTTTACCTCACAGATTCTTTAATAATAGTCCTTGATATATTACTAAATAATTCCCTAACATTTGTAGTGGGTTCGGAATCAGAGTGGCTCACTGTGGCATACATTCTCCGCCATTCCTCATTACACATACTCAGAATCAGAGGCATCCTCATCTCTGTCTGAGACAAAATAAAAATTGCATATAGCAATAGTTGCACTATCACAACACATAAAATATAACATATCATTCATTTTTCCATAATATAACATATTCAATATAACATTCAAGGTATTAGAGGTTTTCATTTGTATCACATTTCATTCTTTTATACTTTCTAACATACTTCCTTTTCACAGGTAATCATTTCTTTTCAGACTTGACATTCTCGGCCATGCTTTTTATTAGCCGTATTGTTACCTTTTTATACTAGTTGACAATTTGTTTTGGTTTATTTGAGCATTCTTAAAATTACACACTTACATTGATCATCATATAATTATGCAGTTGTTTCTTACATATAGAGTTTACAATATTTCATTCTTACAATAGTTTACAAGTTTTTCTCTCGTCAGTAATTTACACTTATCCTGAATTATCAGGGTTTACAGTATTCATATACTAATTGTTTTTGTTAGATGTTCTCTGACATATCTTGTTACATATGACATTTGGTAATTAAATAATATTTTTCTTTCTCTTCATTCCACAATAATAATAGCCATCTTTATAACTAACTCTCTTTGGTCGTCTGCCTCTCTACTCCTTCAAGTGTCTGATAATTTACACTTATTCTGGATTATTTTATATAATATCTTAGTTTTGTGAGGGGTATACAATATTTGACATTTAAATTCAATATAACGATATAATTATAACACATTAGTAGTTAATACTTTTTCTCTTTTCCTCTTTAAATATAGCATAATAATTTTAGTTATAAAATAGTAGTATTTCCTCTTTAAATTAATCTAACATAGGAGTATTAGAGTAATTTTATGTCACTCTTTTAGGTATATTTTTGTTATATGCTACCTTTGGTTCTATATGATATAATAGATATCTTTCTTCTCATTAAATTATTGGGTTTACTATACATATTTTTCTACCATTTAGTATGATAAATCTGGCTCTTATTTAATAGGTAACAAATAGTTTGGCCTATACACTAATACTACACACTTTTTATAACACAATATGGCAAATAGGTTTGCTATAGGCAATTAGTCACTTTCAATACCTTGGGCATAATACATGATTCTTCTAATCACTAATTGAATCCGTTTATGGTAGCTATTTTTAAAATTTCTTATACACTAAATATTCCGGTGGTAAATGTTGTATACCACTATAATTTATCTGTTTTTTAACAATAATCACATTTATGGTCTACATATTTGGGGTTATATTGTGCTTTTCCATTCTATTGGGTTCATTGTTTGGGATGATTACGTTTCACAGGTACCCTTCTTCATAGCTGTCTCTAGTACAACATGTTTGTGGTATTTGGCACCCTGTAACAACCTCTCATGCGGTTCTTCCACTTTGCGGCCACCAGATAGTCATTGGCTCCCCGTTTTCTCGCCTTCTTCTTCTCCTCATCTTCGATATCCATGTGTCCCGTGTACTCTGGGTCTTTGTTATTATTGACGTCTAGTACCTCTTCTAACTCTGGTTGATCGTCATTAGTTTCCTGGTTGGATTTTTCCATTGATTGGTCCCTCTTCTTCCGTAATTCCTTTATTTCTTGGGCGTACCCTTCAATGATCCGGTCCGGTTGTTCTTGATACCCTTTCCTTTTCTTGGAATGCCTTATTCTCCCTTTGGAAATATTTGCTTTAAGTATTTTATTGGTTATAGTCTTCTTTGTTGTAGCACATTTCTTCTCTTCGTCCATCTTCATGAAGCTCCTTCGATACTCCTTCCTATAGGTCCCTTCTTTACGGTTGATGACTGGGAAATAAATCATATTAACTAGACCACTTCGAGTCATTTCGATTAATTCTTTTGTTACTCTAGTCTTCTTTGGGCGTATTACTCTTCTTATCTTCGCCTCCTTTTCTTCCGTTTTCTTAATTATTTCGTTCTTTTCTTCATGATTTTTAATTTTTAAATTCACTTGTTCGGTAGTTGTATTTCTGGGTAATTCTTTTGTCTCCACTTGATCATCACACATGGGCAGATTATTTTGTTCTAAGTCTTCATTCTCGGCTACTAACTCTTCCGCTTCTTTAATTACCTGAGTCTCCTTTATACCTTCGGCATCGATCTCCTTATATTGAATATCTTCCTCGTTTCTGTCAAGCTCATTTTCAGATAATAATGTATTTGAGTCCCCTTCATTCTCAATTAGTTCGACCTCGTCTTCAGATGGCATGCTTAATTCTCCTATGGTTTCATCATTGGGTACTTCTTCAGTCTCTGAGTTGTTGTCGTTGCGTACTTCTCCTCTTACTATCTGACCCAATTCTTCCGTATATTTCTTATTCATTTCATCCATTTTCTGGCTAATCTTATTTAATGTGGTGTTCAACTCTTCTCTTAAGGCTCTACTGCTGTCATCTATTTTACTTTTTAACGTGTCCATGGCTTATTGTCTATCTTTTTATTCAAGTCCTCCTTCAATAATTCTAAGTTCTTGTTATTGTCGTCTAACCTTGCATGTAGGTCTTCTTTCAGTGACTCCATGTTTTTACTAACAGACTCCATATTTTTATTTCAATCGTCCTTTAATGCTTCCATATTCTTCTGGTTCTCTTCCCGGGATTTCCTACCGTCTTCTTTTAATGACTCATTATTTCTAGTCATTTGTTCCATCATCATCATCATCATGTTCTCTATTCTTGCCCCTTCGGTGGCTTTATCGGGCTGGTCGCCGACCATTACTTCCACTTCCGGTTCTGCATGGGGTGTTTCTTCGGGTCGAGTTTCTATGTTATTAATGGTAATGACTTCCATTTCGGGTGTTGGTTGTGTCTCCGGCATCTCTGTATTTCTTCTATTCGACTGTCCTTGTACCTTGTGTCGTATTGATGTGTGTGTGGCATGTTTGCTCTTTTGTGTCTGCCGGGCTGATTATAATTATAAAAAATATTTTTATCTAATATCTTTTTCAGCCTCACGTTGCTGGTCGCCAATTTGTAATACTACTAATATTTCTCCTTAAAAGCCCCACTGTTGGGCCAGCCAATTTGTAATAAACGAACTTATTATTTATATGTGTTTATTAATTTGAAACAGAGTTGTAAAATATTTAAACGTTGTAATAGGTGAAAAATGAAAATTCTTTTCTGCCTGTGTGTCAAGAACAACCATTCATGAGATTTCGGTAAGTAATTTTTTTTCTAATTATTTGATTGCTAGCAATTCTGCATGTTGCACTGCTTAAAGAGCTCACCAGAGGTTAAATTTATACTGTAAGAATAAACGTCTTACCTTCAGACTGTCAATCTTTCAAAATAATATCGTACATATTATACTACCAGAGGATTACGAATTTGCTAGTTTTTTCAATTTAATTGCTTGCCGTTTCGAATGGGAACACGTGCTTTGTAATTTTTCATGTTGATGCTGGCCGTGTTGGGTAAATGGGTTACAAGCCAGTTTTGGCTGTGCGATTTTTATTCTAATCACCAACGTGCCGTGCTGTTTCGTTTTTTGTGACTGCTTGTGGATTTTTGCATGCTGTTAGTTAAAATTATAACAATGTTCCTTATTTGCATGTTGTGGCACGGATACACATTGGTACGTTAGGCTTGTGGACCATTATTTTGCGTCTAATGCTGTTGGTTGGTCATGTTGAGCAGTTTCGTCGCGTGTGCGTGGGCCAGGTGAGCGAATATTGTGTCAAAATTTTGCACCTTAATTTTTTTGGTAATTGTTTGATTACTCGGTCAATTCATGAGAAGTTTGTACCCGTCCTGTTATGGTCTGCTTTACACGTGAAGTCGACGTGTTATGTGCTTGCGAATGTGTAAGGCGTCTGGGGGACGGTTGGTTTTTAGGTTATCCGGTTTTTTCGGTATAGCCTGCATTTATATTTAATTTTTTTTGGAATTGTCTATTACCCTTTTGGTGCGGTTTATATTTGGCATATGCGCGATATCCTGTCCATACACAAAAAAAGTAATGGAAATTGCTAAAACACAATGGAACAGGTAATAGCGCCGAGCGTTATTAGTATTAGTTTGCTGGTAGCTAACACGATGACTCATCGTATAATAATGAAATGAATATTGTAATAGCATATTATATTCCATCTTGATATTTTAATAATTTGGATTTTCCCTCTAACTTTAAAAGATATTTTAGTGAAAGACGATATTTTGACAATACTGTATATAGGCCAAATAATGTGCGCTCGCATTGTTCCAGTAATAAATATTTTAAAACAAATATGTGTGCGTGTGTGTGTGTGTGTGTGTGCGTGTGTCACACGGGGTCATAGGATTGTCAGTCGGTACATATATGCGGATAAATCCTACATAAACTTGTTTGGATTCTCTTTCTTTTTTCGCTTTTATCGCAGAGGAAATTCTTTTTTCTAAGAACCTAAATTTAAACACAAATACACTACTAAATACCTCTAATACGCAGTTCAGACATCTAAATAATGAAATCAAGCGTTCCAACAGCGTCAGATTTTAAAAGTGACACTATCAAGACAATCGTGGTGGCGATGGCGAGACGAGGCGATTATTAAAATAGGATAAGAAAACCGTAACTTACGATTTTTCGGTTTTCTGTTGACATTTTTCGTAGTTAACTGAGTACTGCATCATTATGGTTTGAATTGTGATTTTTCTTATGCTTCTACTTCCTACTGGAGGTCGATAATCGTTACTGTAATCCTAATTTATTTACTGTCGCTCTAAACAACTGATTGGCACTGTATCCGTACTACTCTTGTAGGGCAAGTAACCAGGAGCGTTCCAATTCACAGATACAGCATTCACATATTTTCGGAAAAATGTTCGCATAAAATTTCTCAGTAATTCGTAACAGCCTCGTAATATGGGGGTCTCAGTGATAAGGGGGCCCAGATAAGATGTTCAAGAAAAGCAGAAAGAGAAGTCGACCTAGGATAAGATGGTTGGATGACATGTTGGAAGATCTCAGAATAATCGATGTGAGGGGTTATGATGAAATGGTAATGGATAAGAGAGATTGGAGAAGATCAGTGTTGGAAGCCAGGGCTCACGTTGGGCTGTAGTGCCAAAGAAGAAGGTAAGATGTTAATCATAGGAAGGAAGTATATTCACGTATAACATTTGAAGTCAGAAAATATTTATAAATACAGATAGAACAATTTTTAATCTTCTGCACAAAATATATCTTCATGTCTGTCTGTAGAGAGAGAGGGAATTCACTTGAAGATTCTTTGAGGGGCGGGAGCTCTTGCGTAGTTAGTTATGCTAGCGCTTTAATCTGTTTCAAATAACACGTTTCCAATGCCATGAAGCCTTCTTTTAAATATTTTAAACATTCAAAGGTAAGTATGAACATGTTGACCATGATAAATTTTTGCATTTAATGTGTCTAAGTTATTGTGTTTGTATCGTTAACTGTTGAATTTTTGTATATTGTACCTTGTTGTGCATTAGTGTATTTTTGTGCATTTATTCTATTTGGTCTTGCACATGTTCTTTGTGTACAATTTTGTGTACCATTATTTTGCACCGTATGTGCTTTAATATTGTGCAACTTGTTTTTTTTCATGCTTTTGCACTGTGCAAATTAATCTTTTGCTTTTTTTGGGTATGTGATTTATTGTGTTTTGTACTATTAGCCTTTTGGATTGTGTAAATTATATTTTGCCTTGCACTAATTTACTTTTGTATTTATTATGTTTGGTATTGTTTATGAAAGCTAGTTTATTTCAGAGGCCGATTTATCAAGATTACTGTTAGGCTAGGTCTGGGTCGTGACTATTGTTTAATTTCGCATTCTCTCATTCAGGGTGGTTGTCGGTTGCGCGAAATTCTTTAAATCACAATGCCTGCTAAATTGTCGCTGGCAGCTTTTGACCGGACCACTTCGGTGGGAATACTTGCGTTGCAACACTTAATAAATAGGTTGGAAGGGTTGCCGCAATTGAGAGTCGTGGATCAACATGAGGCCGGTATCTTGGCCTCCAGGTTGTCCGAAGAATATCAGGATCTTCTAGGTAAGGTAGATCCTTACCTATCGGCAGAGTCATTGCCCCAGGGATTGGACGAGGACCACATTTTTTCGGTGGTAGCGCAAATTAAAGATATTTATGTCCGGGGAAGCGTTTTAGCGTCAAAACTAACTAAACCAGAGATACCAGTTGGTTCCGGTCAGTCTTCATCGGCAGGTGGCAGGCACTCGGTGTTCTCGTTCATGAGTTGCCGAAGCTTTCTTTACCTTTTTTTGATGGCCAGTCCAAATGTTGGTCCGAGTTTTGGTTTGGTCGAAGTTTACCACATTAGTGGACAAAAGTCCTGCCCTCACCCCAAAGCAGAAATTATTATATTTATTGACTCATCTTAAGGGTGAGGCTTATGAGAAGGTTGCCGCGCTTCCCATAGTTGACAATAGTTATCAGCTTGCACTGTCAACTCTTAAAAGCCGTTATCACAACCCTCGTTTGGCCGCCCGGGTCTATTGTACCAATCTGCTTCAATTACCAGCCGCTTCTATGCGATCAGCTGCGTCTATTAGAAAATTGGTAGACAGCTTCAATGCTAACTTTTCAGCGTTGTCAGCTCTAAACATTGCTGATATATATCAATCAATATATGCGTCTTTTGTATTGTCAAGGCTGGATTTATCATTACGTGAACGCTTTGAGGCGTCTGTTACGGACAAAGAAAATCTCCCTTCTCTAAAAGAAATTATGACATTTTTAACCGCCATGGCGGAACAAAAAGAACAGGCATCTTTGGAATCGGCTTTACCTGCTCTTCCTAGTACTAGCCACCATAAAACTCAGGTTTCCTTTTCTAAGGCTACTCCTCTTACTGTGTCCACGTTATCTGCGGAGGTTACGCAATGGGATTCATCTAATTCACGTTGCCTTCATTGCGATTCCCGGTCCCATGTGCTTCTCAAGTGTCCGGCGTGGCTGAGTAAGGACCCTAGGGCTCGATTTCAAAGTCTCAAGAATAAAAAATGTTGTCATTCGTGCCTCCAACATAAACATTCGGGATGGTGCAAAACGTGTGGCTCTAAGTACCACCACACTTTACTTCATTTCAAAAATGCCCGTCCGTCTCCGTCTCGTTCACAGATTTCTGAAACAGCTGAACTCAAGGCTTCGGGGTCATCGCTTGCTGACCAAGTTGATCTGTCTAGCACTACTTTACCGTGTCTCTGCCCCATCCTGCAGGGTTCTGTTAGCCACATGTCTAGCAGTCTTGTCGTCTCCCAATGGTGGTTATATCGCAGTTAGGGCCATCCTGGATAGCGCGTCCCATGCGTCTTTCATCACTGAAGCGTGTGCATCTCACTTAAATTGCGCTTGTTTTGACGCTTCAATAAGTGTCATTGATATTGCCACCAAAGCAAAAAGGGTGTGCCATCTTTCCTTGGAAACTTTAAAACGCGAGGTTGTGGCGTCTAACCATGCTTTTGTAATTCTTTCAAAGATCTCATCGGACTCACCTAGGTTCCAGGTGTTGCCTAAAGTTAAGCAGGCTACGAAAGACGTTTTGTTAGCTGACCCTACCTTCGATGTAGCAGCCCCAATTGATGCGTTATTTGGAGCCGATATTGTAGCGGCTATTATTTTGGGAGAGACTATTCCCTTGGGTGCAGGCTTGCCTGTTGCAGTTAGGACACGTTTTGGGTTTGTAATTATGGGTAGAGCCCCAATTTCACTTAATTGTGCATTGACTTGTGCTAGCGGTCTCACTGGCCTTCCTTTGGATCTGGTGTCTGCACATCAGCTTCACTGTCATTTCCACCACTTTTATCCTTCAGTCACAACATTATCAACTGATACAACCAACCTACTTGAGCAAGTTCATCGGTTTTGGGAACCTCCAGCTTTGCCCCACCAGTTATCTGAAGAGGATCACTTTGCTGAAAGGTTTTATATGGAGTGAACAAGTGGGTTGCCGTCGGGTCGTTACCAGGTGCGCTTGCCATTTTTCAAAAACTCTTCTCACACTTTGGGAAATTCCCTCAAGGGAGCTATGTCTCGGTTTTTCGCATTAGAAAGGAAATTTGCGTCTAACAATAAGTTTAAGAGCCAGTATGTGCAATTTATAACTGATTATGTTGCTCAGGGGCATATGTCGCTGGTGTCTGACCCCAATTTTCCAAAATATTTCATCCCACATCATGGTATCTTTAAGGTTAGAGGCGATACTTCAAAAATAAGAGTGGTGTTTGACGCCAGCATGAAGACGTCCTCCGGGATTTCCTTAAATGACGTGTTATGTGTCGGCCCTAAGTTGCAGACCTTACTGTCCGATGTTTTGACTTTGTTTCGGCGTTTTAGCCGCTTTCATGTGCGACATCGAACAGATGTATTGCCATGCATCCTGATGACTCGGCGTACCTATGTATTTTATGGCGTGAGGAGGTTACCGCCCCACTAAGGGTTTTCGCTTTGTGTACCGTTACTTACGGGCTGGCTTGCGCGCCCCTTTTCAGGCGTTGCGAACCTTGCAGCGGCTGGCTCAGGATGAGGCAGTTAATTTTCCTGCGGGAGCAGCGGTACTTAGCCGTAATATTTTTGTTGATGATATTGCTGCTGGTGCTGATTCAAAACCAGAGCTTTGCAAATTACAATACAATAAATGATTATTGGAGTCAATTCCTGTCCTCTCTGAATCATCTTTCGGTAATCACTATTTCTCGGCCATTCCTCCGTAAAGGTGGGCGTATTGAAAAGGTTATATTACATGGTTTCTGTGATGCTTCCCAGTTGGGTTACGCGGCAGTCCTTTACCTGTCCATTTATACTGACTCTGGTCCTCCGGTGGTTTCGTTGGTGTCTTCTAAAACTAAAGTGGCACCTCTTAAAACTTTATCAATCCCACGTTTGGAGTTGTTGGGAGCTATCTTTTAGCCAAAGTAGTTTGTCATTATGTTGGCTTATTCTCTTCATGTTTTCAAATGAGTCAAATTTTCTTATGGACAGATTCGACGATTGTTTTGGATTGGCTGAATATGTCTACTTTTAAATTGAAAACGTTTATTGCTAATCGGGTGGCTGCCATTACCGAGTGGACCAATAGTAAGTCTTGGCGTCATGTTTATGGTGTTTCTAACCCCGCTGATTTGGCCTCTAGAGGTACCCGTACTTCAATCTCCAGCCTCCAGTCGTCGACATTGTGGTGGTCAGGGCCAGATTGGCTAAAGCTTGATTCCGTGCACTGGCCCCCTATTAATTATCGACCGAATCACGACGTGCAAGATGTTGCCTTGGAGACCAGGGTCTCTTCATTTCTTACTCAGGAGCCCCGGGTGGAATTGTTCGATCACTTGTCCTCGTGGCCCTTAGTGGTGGGGGTTACCTCAGTTATCTTAAGGTGGGCTATGCCTTCGGGGGTTGAACCTTCCACAGCCGTGGGTTGGAAGAGGTTAGCTGTTAACTATATTTTACGCTACATTCAGAGCAGCGTGTTTGGCCAGGAGCTCGCGGCTCTTCGTTTAGGTAAGCGGCTCCCGGTCCCGTTTATTGATGATTTTGGCCTCATTCGAGTACGCGGTCGCTTGACCAACTCTACGGTAGCTAGAAATCGTTTTCCGGTTTTATTGCCCAAGCATCACCATCTAGTCTGGTTGCTAATTCATCACACCCATGTGTAGTTAGGTCATGCTGGTCCTCTGCAAGTTCAATTTCAGCTGGCTCAAAATTATTGGATTTTGTCCGCACGTCAGGTTATAAGAACCATAATTTGGAAATGTCTTCCTTGTTTCAGGGCGCGTCCTCGCCCCACTAATCCATTAATGGGGATCTGCCAATCCCTAGGGTTAATCCGGCACCTCCATTTTATTCTTCCGGCATGGATTATGCTGGCCCTTTTTTGGTACGGGCTTACGCTGTTCGGAAGGCGCCTATAGTCAGAACTTACCTATGTACTTTCATCTGCTTAGCCACTAAAGCAGTTCACTTTGAAGTAGCTATGGATCTTTCTACTTCACAGTTTATTGATGTGTTGAGGCGATTTATTAGTCGTCGTGGAGCTCCTCAAACACTGTATACGGATTGTGGCAGGAATTTTGTGGGGTCGCGCTCCGAACTTAAACGGGAGCTAAAAAATGTTCTTTCTAATCCTGACATGTCAGCTCAGATAACAGCTTTTGCTGTCGATAACAATATTGAGTTTAAATTTATCCCTCCGTCTGCCCCTCATCAGGGTGGCTTGTGGGAACGGGCTGTCCAGTCGGCCAAGTTTCATATGAAACGCACGATTGGGACCAGGTCGTTGACTGTAGCGGAATTTTCATCGTTATGAATTCGTATAGAAGCAATCTTAAATTCCCGTCCTTTAACTGCCCTATCTTCAGATCCAAATGATTGCCAGGCTCTAACGCCTGGTCACTTTCTGCTTGGCCGCCCCATTACTGCGCCCCCGGAAGCTGAAGTCTCATTAAATGAAGGGACGGTCTGCCATTACAAACAAACTGCCACTTTGCTCCAGGCATTTTGGAAAAGGTGGCGTTTGGAATACTTGACGGCACTTCATGCCAGATCGAAGTGGTCGTCTAAGTCCAGAAACTTAATGGTTGGGGACCTGGTTGTTATGGAGGAACAGAATTCTCCTCCCCTGATATGGCCTCTTGGCCGAGTTTCAGCTGTGTTTCCGGGGAGCGACGGGGTTGTTCGTCGCGCTTTAGTTAAAACTTCCGCAGGTTCTTTTGAACGACCTGCTATCAAATTATACAGGTTGCCTATAGCTTCTTGACTGGGTTTTCTTGTTTTCGGGTGAGCAGAATTAGTCTTAATGATTGTGTTGTGGACTTACTTGACACTTTTCTGGGATTTCCCAGGTGGTTCCTTCCAGCTGTTGTCCGCATTGAAGTTTACATTGTGGAATGTTTCTGGCATGGCGCTGTGCCAGTCTATTGGGAGTTATGGATGCTCAACAAATCAACAACAACAAAATAAGTAAAAAAAATGAAAAAAATAAATAAAGGGAAAGGAAAAAACCAAGGAATGTTAACTAAGTTGATTTGCTGAGTTTTAAGTTGTGTTTGGCTGGGCAATTGTTTATTGCATGTTGTTGGGTTTTGTATGCTCTACCCGAACCTTTCGGATTGCTTGCCTGGTCAATGCGCCCACGGTGGAGTTATTCGGCATTTGTTTTTCTAATTATTTGCATGTTTTGAATTTTCTTGTGTTTGCGTGTGACCCCCTCCTATGTTGGAGGTGTAATTTTTCAGAGTGTGCTCATGTTCACTAAAAAATTTTTGTAATGTATTTTGTGCAGTTCTCTTGGTGTACTTGTGTGTTGACCCATCGTGGTCAACGGGGGCCGGTGTTCGATATTTCGAATATCGAACCGGTCAATTATTAATTTTCCGAGGTTGGCACTATGGCTTTTGTAAAGTCAATTCATGCATCGGGCCGGAACCCTTTGTCATGCGGCAACCACTGTAGTGAACACATCCACGGGCCGGCTTTTTTGTCAGGTAGAAATCCATCTAATGTAACCTATCCTTTTTTTCCAACCAGTCTTTTCTGCCCGTGTGTCAAGAACAACCATTCATGAGATTTCGGTGTCATTTTTTTGCTAATTATTTGATTGCTAGCAATTCTGCATGTTGCACTGCTTAAAGAGCTCACCAGAGGTTTAATTTATACTGTAAGAATAAACGTCTTACCTTCAGACTATCAATCTTTCAAAATAATATCGTACAGAAGCTATGAGGCAAATTACCGACCAGCTACTCGAGGAGGGCGTTATTAAACCAAGCGTATCCCCCTACGCGAGCCCCGCATTTTTAGTTTGCCGATCGGACAAGAAACGTTGACTAGTTGTCGATTATAGGAAGTTAAATAAGAACACTGAAATCGAAGCGCAACCTTTACCCAATATTCACACCTGTTTCCAATGATTTTCGGGAGCAAAATATTTTAGCATTCTGGATCTATCCAATGCTTATTTTCAAATTCCCTTAACTCAAAAGTCCATGCCAATCACCGCTTTCGTTGTGCCCTACGGTTTATACGAATTTTGTCGCGTCCCTTTTGGCTTGAGCACGGGGGCTCAACTGCTCACTAGGTTGTTGGACACTGTCCTATCCGACATAAATATAAATACGTGTTTAACTACCTCGACGACATTATCATATACTCAAAATCCTGGGAAGACCACGTACGTCATGTCGACGAGGTACTCAAGAGGCTAGGAAAGTTCAAGCTTACCGTGAATCCAGACAAGGCTCGTTTCGGAGTGAAACAGATTAGTTTTCTAGGACACCTAGTGTCTGAGGACGGCGTTTGCGTAGACCCCGATCGGACCAGGGCCATTCGCGATTTCTCACGTCCCAAAGAAGCTAAGGGCGTCGCGCACTTTATCGGGGGGTCAACTATTTTTCAAAATTCATTCCTAAATTTTCTGAAATCGCGGCCCCTCTAAATCAGCTAAGAAAAAAGGGCGAGAAGTTCCTTTGGGGGAAGGAACAAGACGCGTTGCTCTCAAGGACACCGTTAATCAACCCCCAGTCCTACGTATGGCTGATTTTAACAGAACATTCATCCTTCAGACGGATGCTAGTTCGTGAGCCCTTGGCGCCGTCCTGCTACAAGAGATCGAAGGAGTCCGGCAACCCATTGCTTATGCGTCCCGCATGCTTACCCCTCAGGAAAAGAAGGCATCGTCCGCATATGAGTCTGAATGTTTAACCGTAATTTTTGGAGTGAAGTTCCGTCAGTAACTGGAACATCAGGAATTCATATTAGAAACAGACAATCAGGCTCTCTCGTGGTTGCTCTCCCATCTGCGTCAGCTCAGGAAGTTAGGACGTTGGATCGCCCGGCTTACTTCTCTGAAGTTTGAAGTGCGACACATTAGGGGTACACAAAATCCTGTGGCGGACGCCTTGTCCAGGATGTTCAACACCGACAGCGTCGAAGATTCACCTGCCCTGTGCGCCGGTGTCCTGTCCAATTCTCCCCTCAGCTTTTCCGATCTTTATCAATTACAGCGTGAGGACGACGTTGTGGCAAAAGCAATAGAAGACGTGGAGTCTGGATCTTGCGCAGATAAATACTGCCTCTCTAAAGGAGTTCTGTGCACTAAAGATAAATCGGGTAGACCTCATAATATTTACTTGCCAAAGGCAGTAAAAGATATGGTTTTTCGGTATATTCATGACTCGCTTGTGGGAGGACACCTAGGGTTTATTAAAACAAAAAACAAGATTTGCAGCCTATTATTCTGGCCTGGTTGCTACGATATTAAAAAAAATGGTCAGGCGTTGTGACGTGTATCAGACAAGCAAGCCCGCTCGAAATACGAGGGTAGGTCTTTTATTGTCTTCCGTCCCAAGTAGCCCCATGGAGAAAATCCTTATTGACTACGTCGGCAAATTGCCCCGAAGTAAATGAGGCAATCGGTTCATTTTGGTGACTGTAGACTCTTTCTCCAAGTTTTGTTGGCTATGTCCGGTCCGCGATTCTACTTTGGCGGCTACTGTACAAGCTTTAAATACCCATATTTTTCAAAATTTCGGTTTCCCTAAGTATCTAATATCTGATAATGCTACCAGTTTCAGTTCCCACTCTTTCCGTAATTTCTGCTTTTCTCACGGCGTGAGACATAACACATTATCTCCCTACCACCCTCAACCTTCACTGGCCGAACGTTGTAACCGTAACCTTAAAGCCACCCTCATAGCCTTCCACTCTCGAAATCAGTCTTCTTGGGATGAGTCCCTGCCCTGGTTGCAGATAACCTTTAACTCCGCTTCACACGAGTCCACCGGACGAAGTCCTTTTGACGTCATGTTTAAATTCGCCCCGTCCACTCCCTTAACTTGCGCTTGGGATGTCCAGAGTCTTCTGCCCGAAACCACCGAGGACACTCAGATAGTGTGGCAGTCAGTAAGGTCCCACTGCCGCGCTGCGAACTCATATAACAAGGACCGTCAGTCCTGTCAGTTCAGTGTAGGTGACTTGGTATGGTGTAAAACCCGTCCTCTCAGCTCAGGAGTGAACAAAACCACCGCAAAAATGATGCCCCGATGGTCTGGTCCATTCCGCATTACTGATTTCCTAACCCTGGTAACCGTAAATTAAGGACACCCGGAAACCCCAACTCATGTGAAGAAAAGTCACGTCAGTTCTCTGAAGCTCGTCTTTCATGACTATAGACCTCATACCCTGGGCACTGCTGTACCGGCATAGTAGTGTTCCCTTGTGTATCGACATGATTGGCGAACCACCTTCGCTCACCTTGCCTGGTGAGCGGCGCGAGGACTGATCACCCCCTCGTCGTTCACTTTCAGTGAGGAGTTGTTGCTGTGATCGGGCAATGTTTCCAAGGTGACCGAAGGTGGCCCTTCGGAGTTATCTTCTGATAGCAGCGAGTGCCATACCAAGTAATTTGAAATTTTCCCGTATTACGCACGCAAGGTGCTAAATTCCTCGAACTTGACTCTGTTCAATTGCCCCAAATCGTATCACCCGTGCACGGGATACTCATTGATTGGATGTTTGTCTTGTTTGCTTTTATGTGTATTGGAATGTCTTGTCGTGTTGTTGAAATAAGGGTAGTTTATAATTGTGTTTGATTGTTAATTTATTGGAAGCCTTTGCTCCATAGTGTGGGTGTCTCTTTGTTAATTTGATTTGGGAACATATTCTATTGAACAAAAAAAAAATATATATATATATACACACACATGTTTTTGGTCTATTCTGGGCAAGCGCCTTTTATCACCCGACGCTGGCGTTTCGGGGGGCAGTTCTGTTGCATTTATTCGACTTTATCGCCGAATGGCTGCAACGTCCGCCTATACAAAGAAATTTAATTCGTGAAATTTAAAAAGTCCCGCGACCAAAGTCAACTATCTGTTGATTGGTCAGAGTTCCTCTGATGTCATACCACGTGTTCCATAACGCAGCCCTTGCTTCGGCTGAATCATGCCCGTCATACACCAGACCGCCTCAGTGGGCAGAGCCACATGTTCAGATCCTTTAAACTAGATGCCTCGATGACCAAGGTATTTATAATTATTCAGTCATCATAAATATGGTAATACTGGTAACGAATTATTTTCGTTTATTACCTTTTGTAAAAATAAAACTTGTATATTCTGTAAAAAACTGTTAACCTACCATAATGTATCTTGTTGTAATAATTAGCCTCGGGCAAAAGAAAAACTAAAAAATTCAGTCAGTTGATTAAAAGGAAAAAACAGAGAGATGTAAGATTCGATGTCAGTAATTATTATGTATGATTTGAAGTTGTAATTTTGTATGTATTGTGACTGTAATTTCGTAAAATTTTGTGAACTTGTAATTCATTGTATGGATGAATGTGTGCGTGCTAGTTAAGCTGTGCGACAACCTAAGGTGTACTAAAAGGTGTGGAACTTTCAGTTTATAGCTTGGTTCGACGTACGGGAGTAAGGAATCCGAACATCAACCCGTTTTACAGCATTTTCCTTTTGTAAGATCTTCTGGAATGGACGCAACATCAGTCCACAACATGAACTGAAAAAACACGCGGACGTTGCGACGAGCTGCGGCAGGCCGCGAATTTAGCACCTCAAACTTCCAAGTAACTGTAACGATTAGTCACACTCTACAGTAGTTACTGTGCAAATAAACAAAGAGTAAATAAAATTTGTCACCTTACGTGAAGTGATCTAATATCTTCTCAATTCAAGTACTTTGTGGTGTAAGATAATACAAAACAAACTTTCATGAACAATTCATAGCTTGCATGCGTATGTTGCCTGTTGTAAACTAGCATTGATTTATGATACTGTTTGGTTCTTGTTAATCGATTAACCCTGCATTTAACTTAAGCAACTGTTAAATTTCAATAAACTATTTAATCAGTATATAACCTTTTGGTATTTAAATTAATCAATTATAATTTATTCACTGACTGATTTATGATTGCAAACATCTCGAGGCTCATTTTGGATTCAAATAAACAGGCTGTGGCCCACTCTGCTCACTGATTGCTGAGTATTAAGATTTATTTAACGCACTCACACCTCTCCCTTTGATATTTGTGTAGATATCATAGCTGTTTTGGGTACATTTGTAGTAAGGAAATATTAGTAGTATCAGTATTCTAATAATTTCCTGGGTATTTTGTGCGCCACGTTTTTGGGGCTCAGCGTTATAGTGTGGTACAATGTTTTCAAGGTCAATCCTTATGAAATTTTGCACTCGAGGTAGTTAAAAGTACTGAACCTGTTGATGACTGTATTCCATGACTATTTTGTCCTGATTCATCATTTCCCAGGAATGCCACTGTTTTTGACTTTAATGCTGTAAATTGTTACAGACCTCAGTGGATATACTCCCATTTGAAGGTCACTTCCCAATTTTGGTATTAGGGTTACATCGTCTGCATAAAGCAATATATTCAAGGTGGCATTATGCAGCCTTATACTTTCCCTCCCTTGAATGTCATCTTCCATCCCTTTAAAAGCATTGTCAATGTAAATATTAGAAAGCATTGGAGACACATACAACACCCTTGTCTTACCCCTTTGCTCGTGGAAATGGCATGTTTCCTTTAAATTTGTGCATACACAATTCTAAAAAAAGAAGTATTAATAATATAAGTAATAAAATAAAATGATAATATCATCGATCGAATGAAGGAGATGTGGGAGAGGAGGAACCAGTTGAACCAAACGTAGTCCACAGTGGCTCATATGCCAAAAGAAAGGAACCAATACACCCTCACAAACATAAAGAGACATAGGCTACTAGACTGCCACATGACACCTATTGCCAGGTGCAATGATGTTTTACCAACTCACATCAATGGTGTATTGGGGATTAAAACTCCTCTCCCCCTCCCCTGTTGAGTAAGTCGCTAATAGGTAGAGGTAAAAATCTGCATACAGTATCTTGCCTGTAACTGGTAAATATACTACTATCATCAATCATCTGCCACCATAAAAATTCTGGTCTACAACCCCCATAGGGAAATCTTTGTCAAGAATCCTCTCCTCGTAATAAAATTCTAGCTTCACCGTTGACTCAGACAGACTACTGGGTAAATGTAATCAGATAACTATAACAAATTAAATCCAGTCTAAGTATTGGCATTTGCACAATCTTTCAAACATTTCACGATTTTACTGCACCTGACTTAATTCAGTTTACCTGCTGGGATTAGTTCCATTAATACTAATAACTGTACTTTCTAAGCCAGTAAAGTAATAGCTGTATGGTAACTTCACTGTAAATATAATTATATCATTACCGACTCAGAACACAGTTTTTTATCAGTAAAAACGTAAAAGTTTTACCTTATAGCCTGAATCAGTTTTCGCTTATTATAAGCTTCGTCAGACCAGAATTTTTAATGGTGGCAGATGATTGATGACAGTAATATATTTACCAGTTACAGCCAAGATACTGTATGCAGATTTTACCTCTGTCTGTTAGCGACTTACCCAATTGGGGGGGGGGGAGTAGTTGTAATCCCCAATAACACCATTGGTGTGAGTTGGTAAAACATCATTGCACCTGGATAACTTGAGTCATGTGGCAATCTAGTAGCCTCTGTCCCCTGTTTGTTAGGGTGTATTGGTTACTTTTTCTTTGCATATGAGCCACTGTGGACTACGTTTGGTTCAACTGGTTCTTCTCTCTTCCTCCTCTCCCACATCTCCTTCATTCGATCGATGATATTATTATGAGCCTGTGACGAATCTTATAATAAGCAAAAACTGGTTCAGGTTATAAGATAAAACTTTTACGTTTTTACCAATAAAAAACTTTGTGTTCAGAGTCGGTAGTGATATAATTATATTTAGTTAATCAACAGACAGGACACGTCATGGACAACAAAATCCAAGAACTTTACTGTAAACAGTAACACTTCAAAAATGTTCACCGGTATTATCCATACGAACTGAAATGCCAGTATGCACACACAAGCAACTCCGATGAGAAGATATTGGCATAATGTGATTAACGTTACTTGGTTTCAGTTAAGTAGTTGTCTTTATATTTGGTGTTTTCAAATGTCCTTTCCATCAAGAATAAATAATTTGTTGAAACAGACTAAAAGATGATACCATAAGCTGTAAAGAATTATTTTAATTGTGTGAACAATACAACATTATTAACACTGCCTCGCTTGTCACATAAAAACAACCTGTAATTATTATATGCTATTTACATACAACTGTAACGCATATTGGACTGCACTCTATCACCTTGGATACAACATACACTGTACAACCAATTGGTCAAGGTGATCAGTGGCATCCAAGACAACTCTGCCCAGAAACATCAAACTATCTTAGCCTTAATCGACATCCACAAAGCATTTGACTCCATCTGGCACAATGGCCTCGGATTAAAAACCCTCGGATGTCACTCCCCCCCCATCATAAAATGGCTCTCACAGTTATTTTGGATGGTCGCACTACACAAGTCCTGCCAGCTTCTCTTGGCAATATTCCAACTTAATGCTGGTGTCCAACAGGGCTCTGCCATTAGCTGTTACTCTATATTCTCTTTACAAAATAAACACGTCCTACCCTTCACCGGGAAGGCCGAAGGCCCTTTCAAAACTACAAATGGTTTTACAACCTTTCATCGAATACTGCAACACTTGGAGGATTTCTGTAAATGCGGACAAAACCCAAATTTATGCTTTCACCTCCAACAAGACACAATATGAATCACTTCTTTCAATCTCCAGTCCACTTTGGCCTTTCTACAGAAACCTGAAGCATGTCTGCATATATCTCTGTGTCATGCTCAACTGCAAACTAAGCTGGTGACCATATATCAAACGAACAACCGACCTAGCCCACATATGAATCTGGACCCTCCGAGTTCTCACCAGCAATGATCGTTGATCTACCGGCGTGATACTCAGCCGTATCTACACAGCCTGTCTTCGCAACATGACTTTTGTGGATCCCATCCTGCAAACTGCTGACTCCACCTGTCCAAAAAACCTTACAGAGCCCTCTATAAGGGGGTAAACCTTACAGAATTACTGAACAGTGAGCCCTCCGCTTAATTTATCGCTGACCTCTCAAAACCAAAACCAGTAGTGCCCTCAATACTCTTCCCCACCCTAGACTCTTTGCTTTACAAATTACATTGCAAACATGTCCAAACTACCAAACAACATGCCTCTCTCCAGTTCTTTGCAGCCTCCATTAACAGAACAACCAGGAACACTCACAGACTCTCCTTCCTCATTAACCGCATAGGCCTACTGGCTATTGTCAATGAGCCTCCACCTAAAAATGGATGCAGGCACAGAAACAACTAAATAAACAGTGCAATACATACTCCACTTCAAATCAACTTGATCTCCTAATTCTCTCTCACTTCACACGTAACACAACTGTTCATCAAGTCACCCGCCTATCCCTTGAGACTTCCCTCCATCTTTAGCATCCTGTGCTACTCAACCCCGCGATGGGTGTTTTCTAGTTTGGTACTCCCATATTAATCCTATCCGATCCCCATTTGGCTGTCCACACTACATTCACATACAGCCACACATTGTTTCTTTCTTCTGGTTGCCTCCACTTACTCTGCTTTTGGCTTGCGCTGGCATGTATCTCCACATTCCTAATACCATATGGCTGAAGGGGGCTAGTCCAAGTTGGACTAACCTTGGAAAAAAGGATTCTATCTTGTGGAAACTGTTGGCTTGTCTTTTAAAATTAATATTAATTTAACTGAATCCCAATTTTTTAAAAATAAATTACTATATTTTATAATTTACCTAACATAAAAACTCTTTTCAATATTAATTTTAATTAATTACTGTTATAAACAGTAAGAATGCCAAGTTATTTGCTATATATCATATATAAAGTGTTCAGTACCTCTGGGACGCGTCTTCCAATCAAAGTGGTTTAAAAATTATTAGAGTACTCATTTCTTTCTAAAATCACTTCGCCCACAGTCCAGACCTATCTTTTACTGTATAAAACAAAAATTAGTCAGGTGATTATAATTTAAAGGAACATAACTTTTACTGTACATTTAAAATATTTCATAATAGCGAAGATCTCTGTTTTCTCCCATTTAAAACATATGGACAATGCTTTGTAATGGTCTCAACTAACAGTTGGGACAGCTGTAGTTTCGAAAACACAATTAAAAATAAATAACTCCTCTAAGCACTAAAATATGGGTACAATGGAGTTGACCATTTACTTTATTCCTTAAAAAAAAAAGCCTAGTATACAAATAGAAATCTCAGACTACAATATACTTAACATGAAACTAAGGAAAACCATATGGTATTCTTTACTATGTAATGTGTAAGCTGGGATTTAATAATTAAAAAGACATAGTTTTTATCTATTTATTTAAAAACAAATACTGTTTCATTTACTAATATATAAATTGAAATAACATCTTATTGTTTCATAATCTTTTTTTTTTAAACATCAAATACATCTCCTATTGATAGTAAAACTTTATACAATTTCAAAATTCTAATTGTACCTATAAATATCTATAAAAAAACAAACAAACAAACAACATAATTTTAAATTAAAATTTATTTTATTTAGCTTTGGCTAAAGAAATTTAATATAAAAAGTAACTTTCTTAAACACTACTTTTCTTTATACTGGAAATAAAAAACTAAATTACAAAAAAGTATATATATGCTACACTTAATCTATAAACTACACTAATTACAAATTTTTGTATCTTTCATTTTTTTTTGAGTAAATTTGAAATAATATGACAGTTTCCCATTTACTTAGATGCTTTGAAACATCTATCCTATAAAATCACATCACAATTTAGTTTTGACTGGAATTTCAATATCCCATTTTTTTCTAAGTTGTAAATAAAAACATAAATCAGCATGGTTATCTCTCTTGTTAAAACCAGCCTGCCAGTTGTTATTATTATGGTGCCCTTACAAAATTATTTAACACCCCTGACACTTTGATATATGAAAAGTCTATTGTCTTTTTCTTTTATCTATAATTAAGGTAAAAAATTACAAGTGATTATAAAAAATTTAATCCCAAAATCTGCCAATGCCCATGCCCCAAATCTTTGGCAAATGGTTAATCCCAAAAATGATGACAATTTACCAAACTATTTCTCTGATGGTTGTAGTTCTTTGTCCATACGTTTGTGGTTTCCATTCAAGTTTTCTGTAAAACTTTAATATTAAATTACCAGTTCTTATCACAATTATTATTACACTCTTAACATAATAATAGATTTTATACAACAACAGTTATATATATGTACAACACAATTCCCTTAGTTCCATTAGCACCTGGTTGCTTCTCATTCATTAGCATCCAGGTGCTGATATTCATTCATCGCGTTATTTTTATTGGGAAACTTTTTATAACAAAAAACAATTACTATTCGATCTCCCCCCTCCTTATTTTTCACACAACTAATTTTTATCCACACAATATAGTACTTTCTTTACTATATACTCCTTTTGCCCACTTCTGTTATTGTATCTATTCAGTCTTATTTCCAGCACATTTAAAAAAGTTACAACTAATACAGTCAGTCATTTGACTTAAATTACATTTGTCTGTACAATTAAAGTGTACAGTTTTCATTTAACATAAGATCTATAGGAGTTTGCAGTGTCAAAACTCGACATCAATATGTTCATTGTGTTAACTACAAAGGACAATATTCCGACTTGCCAAGTGACAAGCCAATCAAAAACTCAATATCACTATGTTCTTGCAGCAAATAAAAAAAAGAAACATAAATTTTCCCACTTTGCATGAGGATATGCAATAAAGTAATAAAAACTTCATATAAATATCAATTTATTTATCAAGTTCAAAGGGATGAACATAATCCAGTAATTTCCACTTGGTAGGATATGCAGTAAGCCAATGTTTTGAATATTATCTAAATGATTTTTACAATGATAGTAAAAAATTACAATACTGTGGTGAAAATAACAATAAAATATATTTACACAATTACAAACTCAGAAGAAGATACATTCAAATACACAATATCATCTCAACAAGAATCGAAATGTTTATACTATAGTGTTAAACAAGTATTATTTTTACCTTATTTCTGTTTCTGCAATGTCACAATCAACACATTAATGATAATAACCATGTTTACATCTTATAAAAGTAATATTAACAAACAATAATGTTAAAAAGAATAGTATAAAAACAAACAACAGAAATTATATATTATAATATAAAAGAAATAATAAATATCAAAAGGGAAAACACAGAAAAATCAATTTTTATCTGGTCATAATTCCACATGTAAGCGAATGTGCAATTGATAAGTTTTATATGAAATCACTTCTAGCAACAACATTAAAAATAATTTCATTTAAATAAGACTGCTTATACAAAAAATGTAAGTATTAGTGGTGTACAAAACTCTCAACAATTTTACAAGTATTATTAACAGTCAAGATATCGTGCTGCATTTGGTTGGTTTGTACGCCCATTTCAAAATACCTAGTTCTCTCACCATCTTTGTGCCTGATATATTGTGGTCTGATGGGAGCACATTAATACACAACATCTATACTAAGAATAGATAGCGATGGGAATCGGTACCATCAAGGCCGGCTCTAGTAGAAGGCTTGAATATTAAATGTGGCAAAGTTGCGTCTGAGGCCTACAAGCATAGTGTAATAAAATAGCTAAAGCGAACATGTTATATTTAATTATAAGTATAACACTACCGACTCGGAACACAAGTTTTTTATTGGTAAAATGTACACTCTCTTTACCTTATAGCATGAACCAGTTTTCACTTGTTTCGTCAGTGGCTCATTTTATATTTTGATTTAATTTCATAGCATTATTAAAATAATGAGTAGGCCTATTGATAGCTAAATCTAAATTAAAGGTCTGTGCGCACTTAGTAGTATACATTTAAGTTGAAGAAATTAGTGAATTAGTGTTAGGCCTAATGAATTAATTTTGTTTGAATTATTGAATTCATATCATATGAATGAGTCAATTACTACATTTCTTAAATAATATAACAGTATTTTACAGAATAAACTTTTAATTTGCAAAAAATGAAGAATATAAAACTCCTGTTAACCGGCAATTAAAAATGGCACGATTTGATTATTGAAATACATAAATTAAGAGATCGTCTAGTAGGCCTCAAATATCAGCTGGTTCAGTATTGCCATGTTTAATATTCCGGCCTACTAGAGTTGGCCATGGTACCATCTGTTGATAGGAGATAGCATAATTAATTGTGTTATAACTGAACATATGATACATGAAGGATGAACACAAGGTGGTATCAAATAATTTTGGGATTGTATTATGTGGAAGCTCAATACTCCAATCCTGCTCAATGATTCTGCCAAGTGGTATCATATTGTGTCCTGTTCAGTCGGCACTGTACAGAATATTCTTTATGTTGAACACAAGTACGAGGAATTAATGTTTCCTGGATGACGGGTGTCACTAGAAGATACTGATATTCAGGGGAGCCAAACTTTCAGCTGATGGAAAATTTAAAGATGTCAGAACTAATCCATGAAGACAGCAACTGAATAATCTACAAAATGTGATATGGAACATATGCATTAGTTGTTACTCTGAACACTGTCCCTAGATTCTCCTGTGACTAGTGTTCCATCTGGAATTTCATTAAAAGCAGTGATGTGTTGTGGACTGGTGATGTGTATATCAAAAGATAAAACAACTTTCAACTCTAAGATGATCATGTGTGATGTAAAATTAGTCTTAAGAGTATAATTCAGAGACTGAACAACAGTCATTATAGTGCAACAGCCCACAACCTCAAAAATCACAAGCCTGTAAAATATATGGCCAACTCAAACAAAACAACAAAGTATTCATTGTCTTTTTCCACTTCAAAGCATCAACATCATGTCATGATCATCATCCATGGAGATCATCCCACACCCTCCACGCTATCTCAAATTAGCCCTTGCTCCCATGATTTGACCTATCCTTCAAAACACAAGTGAATCTGAAATGCCATTGGTTTTACGGTCCAGAGGATTTTTACAAGCAGAACTGTAAGTAATACTAAATAACCTTCAGGAACCGGACTTTGGTGGTGATTCTGAGCCACACCGCTCACTAAATAAAGGCTCACATAGAGACTTCTTTTTAAAGGGATGTTGGCCATTTTTATACCTATTCCAGGAACATTCATAGGCACGCACAATCCCCTCTCCCCAACACAAACACACAGCTTATGACATGCATAAACTGAAAAATGTGTATCAAATTATAGGTACATATGCGAATTTACAATACTTTATACTTCATAATTTCAAAACTGGGTTACTGTATAAAATATTAGAACATGCACACATGCTCTTGTTTTTACACCTGACACAATGAAAACAAGAGTATTTTTACTGATCTGTGTTAGAACCTTTTGCATGTACAATAAACTCTTAAATTTCTGATTATAAAATTATACTTTCAAGTATTTATTATTTACAAAACTATGTTTCTGATATACCACAATTATTTATTTGTCATAATATTAATCGACACCAGATGTAACAGTGAGTATTACATTCAAATGTTTTTGCTTCATCATAGATCTTCCGAAGAACCTTACAAAATATGTTGAAAACTAATTAATACAGTTAACATAATGAACTGTACTCTCCATTACAGAAGAGATAAGTTCTGTTAACCTTAAAACTTCAAGTAATATAACTACGTAAACTAGTTAACAGATACAATATCATACTTTATGATACAGTACATGAAAGTTCTTTGATGAACCAAAATGTTTCAATGTTGCTTATGACCACTGCCCATATTTACATCACAATTACATACTCAAACAAGTACTTATTTGTTATGTGTTATTATTAGTTACAACCATCATTATTGCCATTACACACCAAAATTGTTTACATTCATACACACTGACATAACCTATTGACTTAATAAATGCAGTGACACACACACACACACACACACACACACACACACACACACACACACACACACACACACACACACACACACACACACACACACAGCTTAAAATCGTATTACAATAAATGGCACAAACACTGTGTACAGAAAATGGTTAGGCGCGAAAAGAAAAAACCATCCAAAGGGTAAAACCTCCAATGATAACACTATACCAAATCAGGTTTTTTAAATTTCAATGATAAGCAGATTGGAGAGTTGTACTGAATGTTTTGAGATTTTGCCTTTGTCAACAATTCTACACTTCAGTACGGTACATTATTTCCTGTTTGGAGACTGACCCAGGAAAGGTTATGTATTATATAATCTGCAAGTGGGAGCAAGCAATGTTGACATTCTGCTTGATGCACAAAAAACTTTGTCACTCACAGAGCTATGCAGAAAGATGCTTTATAGAATAGCCATTACGCTACAGCCCCAAGTTTAGAGTGCCACGAAACATTTTTATAAAACTTTTCAAAATTTGGTGAAGTCTTTTAAAATTGGTTTCTTTGTGATTACTTTGTTTCAATGTTTTATGTAGTTTTTTTTAGTAATCTGAACTCTGCAGTATATGACCAATTATCCAATTTCACACGGGACGAGTTGCTAGCTTACTTGGAAGGAATATGAATGTTTTTGTAAGAAATAAAATCACATCCTAAAATAAAATCTTAATAATTATGATACTACAAAACTGTTTTGAAATACTTACTATACTGTAACTACTACAAGGTTGAGAACAACTTTTATATACAATATCCTGAAAATGAATCTTCACACCATATATTTTCTGTTCCATACTATGTCAATGGAGGACACATGCACATGCATTTTAAATAAATATAAAGTCACCAAAAATAAACAAAGCTTGCTCTCACTTGCATACAAGTGACCCTTAAAAAAATATACAATCACCTTGACTTGCTATTTTTGTCAGGTTTACAAAAGAATAACAAAGTTACCTTAAAATTTTATAAATGAGATTGCAAATTATTTACTTATGTCTGTATCAAGTGTTAAGTAAAGAACACACAAGTATATAGAAACTGTATATAAAAAGTAAAAAAATGAGGTAAATTTGGTTCTTAAATTCTATAAATCAATTTAAAGGATTAAAAAAAAAAACAAAGTAGCAATTCCCACAGTTTCTGTCTTTCCAACACCCATCTACCAAAAAATGTTGGAAATAAACTACAGCCTCTCAATAGTATGTCTCAAATTAAATATTATATAAAA
This sequence comes from Magicicada septendecula, assembly GCA_034769895.1. Lineage (NCBI taxonomy): Eukaryota > Metazoa > Arthropoda > Insecta > Hemiptera > Cicadidae > Magicicada > Magicicada septendecula. Next base: position 166,331,857 of record CM068373.1, on the reverse strand, counting down.
ATTTATGTCTACATAAAATGTAATTATTTTATCTATAATATTAATACTTTCATTCTAACATATCAAAGCACTTCTCCCTTTCCCCTGCACATGCACAATCTCCTTCTACGCCAAGACACACCTTCTGGGAATCGCCTGATTAAAGGATACAAATACTATTTTAAACATTAAGAAATTACAGTAATTCACCTTACACACAGAGACACTATGATAATGACAGTAACAACTGCACTTCTTTCCCAAAATTTGGTTTAAAACTTCAATCATACATGCAAATTTAAATTTGAAATTTCTAAATTAAATCTGCATTTGAAATTAAATTAATTTACAAATATCAATAACAATAACAAAGGGTTAGTCACAACAATCCTGAGTAAATCAGTCTAAACAATTCAAGATAAAAAAAAACTGATGTAAATCTGGTTTCACCAAACTGTAGACTGCCTTCCTTCGAAAAGGAAAATTTTGTCGAGTTATAGACGTGAATTCTCTGACTTTTGTTTATCCCAAACAGTTCTGATTCACATGTTTCATATGTCCTCCAATAAAACAATGACAGCTGTGGTTTATGTGTACAACATATACAGTACAATGAAGGAAAACCAGATTACACCCCCCTGTCCATCTATTATAGAACTCTTACAATTGCCACAAAACAATCTGCAAAAAATTTAGTAACCAAGAATTTTTACAAATTACATTAGATTTCTATTTAAAAACATATTATTCAATGAGAAGTTTATGTTCAAGTTAAGGCTATAAACAATTTTGATATGATTAAAATGTCGATCAAACTAATTTAAATTTTTTCTAGTTAAAATATCGCTTATAAACTGAAGACTTGGATTTTTAACAGTTACCAGTATTTGAATGATATTATAGAAAAAAGTTGTAACTAAGTAAAGTTAAATTTTAACTAATTAAAGTTGAGACTGCATCTTACTATGACAAAATTTTCTTATGGATGTAAAGTATGAGGGGCAGTCAAAAAGTTAGTTTACTAGCTTAAACTTTTTTCTAAGAAATATTTGATAAAAGTTGTTGGCGACACTGATAAACATCTGTTCCCGTCAGCTGTAGTAACACTTCCCACTTGTTCGGAACAGTCAGTCCATTGTGAGGCACAAAACATATTATGCCATTTGCAAGTTGCATCCAAATTAGAAATCCACACAGTCACTAGTTTTCTGTGGGCAATGTGTTAACCCTACTGATATTCATCGCCAGTTAAGGGATGTGTATCATGACAAAGTGCTTTCATGTCAGGCCATCAACTTCGACAACCAATGACAACGTTGAACACTTTCACCAACTGCTGTTTCTAAATAGATGAATCACATGAGGCAAAATTGCGGTTGACATTGAATATTTTGTATGGAAGTATGTGCTACATCATAAATATGAGCATCTGCAATGTTGAAAATTTTGCACTCAGTGGATGCCTTACTTATTGACAGAATGTGCGTCATACTACTTTCAAAATTTGAGTAGAAAGAGTGGGAACATCCTTACAGCCCTGACCAGCTGTGTGATTTCCATGTGTTCAGTCCTATATAAGAGGCTCTTGCGAAGCGGTGATGATATCAATGATAAAGTTCGAAGTGGAGCATGGGAATGGTTAATGGATGCTGTCCAGCAATTTTTTAGTTAAACTATGATTGACTGTTTACATAATCTTGACAATTTTGTACAGAAGTATATCTTCAAATGTTGTTTCCGACAGACAAAAGAATTTTCATAAATATCGAACATGTTTTTTTTTATGCTACTGCAACAAAGTTTTTGACTGCTCCTCGTCTACACTATACAAAGTTTGCATGGCAATACATACTTAATTTATGGAACCATGATTTCTACATTTTTTAATGCACTTTAGATGTGTTTAAAGAATTTCATTTAACTGGACTCAAGCAAATTTCTCTTCCATTAGTTCTAAATGTACCTTTGTATATAATGACCAGGTCAAAGTATACCCAACCACGCCCACTACACATGTATGCACTGAAGCATGCCATCATTATGTTCATTCACCCAAAACACCAGACTGAGTTAACTTCATGTTTGCCTGGTGACTAATTCTCTCTCCCCCTCCCATTTGTGCTATAACCACCTTCAATAATGTTCATAGGGAAATTATAATTTAGATATAAATGGACGTCATTATTAATGCTACAAACACTACAGTACCTTTTTATAATTTACTATTTTCCTGGCCATAACATGCTTTGCTGACCATGAAAACAGTTTCACATCGAAATGAAACAAGACAAGGCAATTCTATTCACAACCACAGATCTGTTTACATTTTAAGTTTTTTGTTTTTAATAATCAGTCAGCTGAAGAGGAGATGGTAAAAACCTTATCCCCACGCACGTACATTACAATTCACTACTGACTAAAAATGTTTTTACACACATCCTTATATAAAAAACATGCATGAATGTACCAAGTTTTACCCACAGCAAAAACATAATGTACAGTAAAACTGATGTCCACGACTCAAGAGATTAAGCAAATTAACGAACGTTTTATATGTCTTACGCCCACTACACCCATACTTGTGTTTAGCACAGCCTATACTCTAGAAAAAGCTGAACTGTAATAACATCAGCAGTTGAAATATAAAGACTTGTAACATGTAACAATAAGTGTATCACTTATACTTCCATAAATAAATACTTTAAACAATACACACTTCTTCATGACACAATGACAGGTGTTGTTGTGAAGACTGATAGAATAAAATTGAAAGTTAAGAGCATAAACGCAGAAACCAATTTATAGATGGACGAATCTACTTTGAAATTGTGAAAGGCGGGAGGGTAACAGAGAATCAGCTGGTATGTGCAAGTGAAGGCGTTGCCAACTGTGATGTTTTAGTTACCCGTATATTGTTAGTTACTGTGTGGACGTACTATCTCAGTCTTGCGTGTGTTATTTTTATTTCAATTTATTATTAATTCTATCGTTGTTTTACAGTCTCATTTTTATTAGTTATTAATTTTTTAGTTAATTTCTATTGGTAGTTTTTATTCTGTAATTACGTATTATCGTAATTATTTGTGTTATCATCCAGTAATGAGATTTGTTAAAATGGATACTTCTCCTTCAACTAGCAAAGACAGGAAAGTTATTTATAGTCAAGCGCGGCAAGTAATAATAAACAGTTTTCTTGTTGTCCAGGATTAAAAAGATTCTTGCAATTAAATTTATACAAAGAACACGTTCATTTATGTAATGATAAACTGTAGAGACAGTTGAGTGTAATTAAGGAGTGGAAGTGTACAGTTTACAAATTCCATTACAATAAGACTGGTCAGAAAGGCTGTAGTTTTTTACGTCTCAGCAGTACACAATGACAGAACCAACCAACACTCAGATATGTTTATAAAACATTCTGATAAGTAACAGCAACAAATTCCGATATGTGTGAACAGTACATATCATTTGCTTGATTTGTACAGTAATACAATTACATTATTATTATTTGAATTATTATTATTTTATTTACATCGGAAACAATAAATGTATAATTCTTTTTTTTTAATGCCAGCTGCATGACTGTACACACACACACACACACGCACACACACACACACAGAGAGAGAGAGAGAGAGAGAGAGAGAGAGAGAGAGAGAGAGAGAGAGAGAGAGAGAGAGAGAGAGAGAGAGAGAGAGAGAGAGAGATTCGTGGTGACACATTTACAAACAAACCTTAACAGTCGCGAGTTTTTGTTACTATTAGGATTGATATTAATAACAATTCTCTTCTCACATCTCACAGAGACTCCATCCACATCGCCTTTCCCCTCTGACCGTAAGTTTTTCCCGCATTTCCATGCCCTTAACTTTCAATTTTGCTATACTTTGCAATTCACTTTGATGACTACATCGTGGATTCTTCGCCATCTGAGGCATTTCAGTATTCTGACTAACAGACTGAAATCGCTTTGTGACAGAATCAAAACATGCAGACAACTACTTAATGTATACACCATTACAGAACTTGGAGTGAAAGGGGAGGGGAGGGGAGGGGAGGGGAGAGGGAGAGAGGGGAGAGAGAGAGAGGGGAGAGAGGGGGAGAGGGGGAGGGAGAGAGAGAGAGGGAGAGGGGGAGGGAGAGAGAGAGAGAGAGAGAGAGAGAGAGAGAGAGAGACTGATTTGAGATTAGATTTGCACTTTTGTTTAGACTACCCACCAGGAAATTCATCCAAGAAACAAAATATTTTTGTATTCATGTCTTACAATTTTAACACAAACTTAATACTCCATCACAAGACATTATAGATTACTTCACAGCACAAACACTGTTCTACTCTTATAATGCAAGTGACTGTGAATGACCATTTTGAGAAATCAATATACTTGATGATCGTTAAATTCTGTTTCAATCTATTTGTAGTAACAAAAGCGTTGGGTGAAATAATGAATACTTTATGCACTTGTTCAAATACCAGATGATAAAATTGATTAATAACAACAATAATATTGTTGAATAAAGATAATGAAAATCAAAACTACAGCATTCAGTGAATTACATGTACTGCATAATATACATAAAAAGTTAGTTAGTTGACAGCCATTTATTACAGTTTTTTGAAAAGAAAATTCAAGATAACAATAGATTTCAAATTAAATGACCCATGGTAGTCATCTTAGTAGAGACTACAGATGAAGTCTTAATGCCCATGGTATGGTACAACTCTTGTAATGAGTGTGTTGTCCTTGTTCATTACAACAGTTGGTTGATGGACACCAAGACGTCATTTTCAGTACCACTGAAGATGACTACTATAGGTGCAGTCAAACGTCAACAATAACCTATATTGTTGGGTCAGAGCTCTATGGCCTGGGAATACCATAAAAACTAACCGTATTTATAATGTACAGAATATAGTGTGTATCTCATAACTAAATTCAATTCAATTGATACCAGCCACAAAAGCTGCCTACATCAGTTGCTAAAAATTTGTCAACTAAAAATTTTTCAAATACTGAAAGTTTTACTGTACTTTATTTTTACTGTACTGATAAACTTCTTATCACATCCATGTATCTCTCCATTTGTACTCAGTCTATCGTTTTGCACCTCAACAACAGGCTATAATATTCCAGTACCTCTACAGTTTAAAAAATTGTAAACTATGTTTGTAACAAACGTTTACGTACATTGCACATGCTTAAGGTGATTAATTTTTGCTTGCATGAAGAAATGTTTGAATATTATTCACAACCAAACCACTTTCAGAGGTAATTAATAGTAAGTCTATACAATTCACAGAATGCAATGACAATGCATTTCATATTGTCAATAAACTGAATAAACTTTATTTATCTAAGAATACAGTTATTTTTTTTCTCTGAATTTGTTTTCTTAACTCCAACATGGATATTAACTGATTTCAACTGACTAAAAGTGGAATTTTAAAAACAATATACACAAGAAAAATGAAAAAAAATCACCATTTTATGACTGTCAAAAAATATGAACTAAAATACTATCTAAACTGATAGAGAAACTACAATCAATACTGTGATTTTGTACTACACACTATCTAAACTGACAGAGAAACTACAATCAATACTGTGATTTTGTACTACACACTAACTCAGAATTTGGCACAAATATGAAAGATATGAATAATTTTTACTTTTCCTGTTGCTTACGTTTATTGCTTAACACAATACTGCATACTTGTTAACAAAATACACTGTCAATGGTTCTCAACCTTGCGTGTTCAACACGTTCTTTAGGAGGCAAAAAAGAAATAATGTGCCCAATATGCTAAACAATTTCCTCAAGCACAGCATTTCTGATAATAATTGCTTTCAACAAAAAGCAATAATTTGAAGTAACATGTCTACAAAGAGAAACACAAATCTACTATACTGACATATGGTTACAAACTAAGCAAGACTTGGGTATGATTACCATTAATAAAAATAAAGATATAAGACAAGTGAAGGAGTTGACTACAATTATAAAACAAGAGTAGACCAAACAGTTTTATTTATTTAACAATGTTAGGTGGTAGAGCCATCTAAAACAACAAACAGCACAGTACCAGTTACAGAGAATGTGACAAACAAGAATGCAAGAGGAAAAGAAGGCCAATGTGCCACAGTTCTACAGGAAAATGTAAAATATGGTTTGAAACAAAGAAGACTGGCCGACATGAATGGACTGAATCACGTTTATTACAACTTAAAGACTTTAGTTGAAACTAACCATTACAAATTTTGACATTAACGATTCTGCTAAATCTAGTGAGGGCAAAACCATTCTATTAATCCTACTAAGAAAAACAACACAAAATCACTATATGACAATGATGTAATCATCCCCACACAACACAAGATACATAATTCGAAACTTTCAGGTTCCAAGATCAGACATTTACCATGCGCTACACCTTAATACATATGCAATGGACATGAAAAAACTTATCTTCCTGGGATAAAAACCAAAACTATGCTTAAAATTCTACCTTACATCTCAGGCTGTTGCCTGACAAATCTACTGAATCTAATACTTCAAAAACGTAAAAACATTCTGGAATAAAAAACTTTCAATTGCAGTTTTTGCACTGTGATTACAATAAAAATAATTCAAATCGTTGTTATGACAAAGAGATATTTTTTTCTTGTGCTCCAAAGTATGTAAACTGAATTTGTTAACGGTACGAACTACTTTAAGTCATTACAGTGAAAATAGTAGACAAAGTTGAGAACCATAATTCCCCTGTCACTGCCCCAGAGAAATTTACTGTCAATCAGAAGCCTAAAACAGAGAATTCAACCCTTCATTCAGATCCAAACTGTTGTGTTAGTTTACTTAATAATACTAATTTAAATTTATGTTAGTTCTAGATTTCGCCTTTACTACACAGACATGCCTTATTTATTTGAAAAACTTATATAGAAAATATAATTGTTTAAGTCTGATACTTCCTATTGTTTGGTTTAAAAACATATTGAGCATAAAATATTGGTGGGACAACTAACCAACTAACTTTTTACCTACCTATAATTACTATATTAACCATTTTTTTTTTTTCGGTTAGGTACTAAAAGAAAAAACAGTCCATCTCACCTATACCACTTTCTTGAGTCTTTGGGGATCCCTTTCTGTTTTGCACATAACTTCATCCTTTCCAAGCCTGTGTCTTGGAAATTGAAGATACACAGCATATGGTGTGTGTCACCCCAGCGACACATAGATGACAAACTGTCACTGAAAGTGTCTGCACATTTTGCAATTTTGCACACTTATTTTTTTAATAATTCCAAGCCAATACTAACTTGGCTTATTATGTAAAAAAGTGTAACTATAAAATGTAAAGGAAGGTACACATTTATTATAGAAGGCAATGTATAAAACATACGACTTATACATAAGCAATGATAAACATATTAAAAATATCTCATATTTAAACAAACAAAAAAATTGAATAAACAATTATTCCCAAGTAAATTATATCATATAATGGTCATTGAATCATAAGAATTGTAATGATTCATCTACAAAAACTTTCTATAATACCAGAAAACCCAAAAATCTTTTAACAAAATAAATACAATGTTTATTAATCATATAAAAAGATTTACAAATTTTTTGGGTTTCTTGTCTTTTTTTTATTTTTATTTTTTCAATAGAATAAAATATATAAGTATTAAAAAAATATATAAAATTTACATAATTACACAGTACTTGTTGGTGGGTGAAGAAGGCGGAGATTTTCCTTGCTTGCTTGTTTCTGTGTCAATATGTGTCGTACTGACCGAAGACTTTGTAATTGTTTCCTCATCATAGTTGACAAACATTGACTCGTTAACAGTACAACTGGTCTGTGTTTTTACATATGGTGTCGAACTTTTTACACATGGTGAATCAGCCTTTTCTTCTTTGGGTGACCAAAAACGATTGAATGGTGATGAAAAGAATTTCCACCCTAAAAAAGAATAATACATCATATATACACATCATACATCATATTTTTCACATGCATAGACTTTATAAAAAATTGTTGATCCTTTTAAAAATATTCTTATGCCCAGTTTTCTGATCAAGAAACTGAGGCACAGTCTACTGTTGTTTCATTGTGTGTGTGTGTGTGTGTGTGTGTGTCAAAGGACAAAGTAATCAGAAAAGCCTAATTTCACCAGGTAAACAGCCATTGCCTGGAGAAGCTTAATTAAATATCAAATCCACCACCCAAACTGACAAATTACTGGCTAAATGTACAAATGGCAGTAATTAAAATTGAAGTTTTAATATCACTGTTTAGACATAGTTATGAGAAAATTATTTTGTAGGCTACAAAACATTAAAATCGGGTGTACTGGATGTAGCTCTAACTTTTGATGAAGGAGCAAGTGGTAGAAAAGTTCTAGAAGGACCAGAGATTGAAGTAGGTCAAAATACAAGAGTTGTTTTTATGAAGATTTGTAAACTTTGAAAAAAAAAATATAAATTAACAGACCACAGAATCAAGAAGATACAGTTGGGAGTCATTGCAACACTAAATGTGGATATGGTACGCTCTAATGTGCTGAAATACATTAAATTACTTTATATAACGAGTTTTCCATTGCCTAAAAGTAGTATTTTACTAAATTGCTCCTAGATATCCACTTCTGAGTTACAAAGTTAAAATTTTTATGATTTGTAAATAACATTATGAGGTATATCACCTATGGTAATATTTACATCTTTCATACAGTTACATATACAATTGAGAAGGCTTTGTGACCTTCTCCCCTTGAAACAACCCAGCACCACCTGAGATGGTTGTGAACTCTCTGTTCCCAGCTACTAAGATTCAAACAGACAGTAAAACTCTATTATCTGTTACCCTTCTTACTTGTTGGGTCTGTTAAAACTACCAGACTGGTGACAACCATCAAGCTGGCTACTTTTTAATCTTGCACACTGTAAACCATTTCAATTTGACAAGATACTAAAAAATGGATAATGCTTTTGAAACACAAAGACACCAATGAACATTATGAAACAATGAAAAAGTGTAACTGCCATTGATGATTCTGGCTGCTGTCACAAAAATATGACTTATTAATGGTTAAGTTTTTAAACAATAAATGTAATCTATACTTCAACACAATTATATTCTAGACTTAATCATAAAGAAGTACATTATTTTATGTAACTAGATATTTCTCTTAGGTGATTATACAGAGTGATGTTTGATGTTTTAATGTAACGTGGATTTGAGGAGGAAACTCAAAAGCTATTGGAGCTTGATTACCTTTAACACAGCACAATCAAATCTCTTGACAAGTAGAAATGACGATATTAAAAAGGAAAATGAATACCCATAAAATGATACGAGATTTTTTACTGCAAGAATTGAGACAATTCTGTACCAAACATGTACAAACAGTAAAGATTACTGTGAAGACTTTTAGTGGACTTCCAGGAAGAAGAAAAAGAGAATACACTGGGCTAAATGCTGTGCAGTAGGCTATTCCATGATCCATCTGTTCTCCGGTGTGGCATGAAGGATTAATTTACAAGTTAAATAAAATGTTACCTAGACAATATGTAGAAATCCTTACCTTGTACATATCTAATCGATTGTTTAAAGTTAAACAATAAGACGCATATTCAGGACCTACAAGACGTGCAGGCGTGAGTACCACAGTGCAGTGTTCTTGGGCCTGTCTTGTATGTATTATTTGCCAATGACATACCAAACTTAGAGCAAGCAAAACTGGCTAATTTTGCTGATGATACAGTTTTGCTTACAACAGGGCAAGATGAGGTTATTTCAACCCAATTATTGCAGAAAGCTAGCAATACCATATATGAATGGACCAAAAAATGGAAAATTAAACTTAACAAAGCCAAATCGGCACACATTAATTTCACCAATAAAAGATTGAATAATCTTCCATCATTGGCCATTAATGGAATGGTAGCTCCTTATGAAAACAAAGCCAAATACCTGGGTATGACATTGGATACCAAACTGAGATGGAAAGAGCATGTAAAAAAGAAAAAGAGGAACTTAACATAAAATTCTGACAATATAAATGGCTCATAGGAAAACATTCCAACCTGTCTTTATACAGTAAAACTCTGATCTATAATCAGATAATTAAATCCACTTGGCTGTATGGCATTCAACTCTGGGGGTGCGCGAAAGATAGTAACACCAGGATAATACAAACATTCCAAAACAAAGTTTTGTGGACCATGGTGAATGCACAATGGTATGTTAGAAACGACGATATCCACAGAGATCTAGGTATTGCAACAATTAAAGGAGAAATTAAAAGGTTTGCAAAGAAGCATGAAGAAAGGCTTCACCTCCACGAAAATGCACAAGTTCTTCAGCTGCTGGACAATCAACACGTTTTCTGAAGACTGAAGAGAACAAAGTCATTTGTACTTGTGTAGTGTTTTGTATAAAAAAAATCTGTTCTTAAATCTGTCACCTGCTTTGGACGTGACTTCAGACAAGGAACAGAATTTCAACCGATTTTCCAACACACCAATCAGATCATCGGGGTCTTGATCCTGTACTGTTTCATCAATAATTATTCTATGTTGCTCCGTTAATAGCTCTCGTAGAACATGTAATGTTTGTTTATTATCTAGTAATTAATCAATGCTTTGTTTTTAGATTCCTGATGCAATTCAACACGTATTTGACAAACAGTGATTGGGCAATGACCAAAATTTGTTTTACTGATGTTTACTTGTACGTAACATTCAACATAGTATGAAATACAACAGCCAATTATTTTACACTAATTAAAATGCTGTCAAAACACAACACTAACTTTTATACTATTATAAAGTAATTAATATTTTTATTAAATTAACAAACAAAAAATTAATTTTTAATTATAGTTTCAAGTTGATTATGAGTTTCGGTCTAATAAAAATGCAGGTTTTATGCGAAGTTTCCAGATTTATTTTATCTCATATTCATGCCTACAACATAAAATATAAAGTAATATTATTGTAATGAGAGTTAATTATAATATGTCAGTTGTATGGTATTAACAGCGGCATTGTTTTGTATAGAATAACTAATAGTACTTACACATATTGTTGAGTCACAGATACGCACATCACAAAACTATACACTACACTACGATACAAAAACATGGTATATATTAATTATATTTTTTCCTTTGTGTACTGCAGCGACTGAATCTATTTCATGACTAGAGAAAGAGCGGATGCACAAAGTAAAGGATTGTCAGGTATTAACGGTAGAGCCAGGATGATGTAAACTGAACACTCAGGTCTCAATGCACAGTAGACAAACACCTCGTTGTGAGCTAACAAAATTTTCATCCACTTCGCACATGCGCAGAACAGTTTTGTGCAGTGTTTCACAACGTGAACATCGGCTGCAACAAGACTGGCGAGCACAACGGAAGCATGTATATGACAGAGAGGGAAATAATATGGAAGTGAGGCAGTGAATGTTATAGCGACATCTCCCCTCTCTTCTCACTAGATAACTTAGCCATACTTGGAAGTGGGGGTAATTCATGCACTGGGTCGGCGCAGATGACTGTTCAATAAAGGCTGGCGGGGTTATACCACTGGAGGAGGGGGTTGATGGGGTTGCTGACTTGTTAGATATCTATTGTATGTTTGTTTTCTGGGAATGTATAAGGTTTGAACAACACTTACTGAGGCTCTGTATATCGTTTTTTTTTGTTAACAGAATTTTGCTTATTTCTTGCAATAGTTATCATTTCAAGGAATTGTCATTTGAAATGATTAGTTTCTGTATGTATTAATTTTTCCTTTTTTGAACTGGAAGGTGTGGCCATGTACGCGAGCGTGTTGTGTTAAGGCTGTTGGTCATGTCCATTAGTTTCTATTTTATTGCATCTGTATTTGTGCTGATACTCTCCTTTTTAAATACTGTTCTAAGTATCCATAATATTTTTGACCGCAGTTTTCTTGGCATGGAATTTCATAAACGACATTAGATTTTATTTCTATTTCATCTCTGTTTTTGGTATTTTTGAGGAGTTTGTTTATTGTATTGACATTTCTGTATGCTATTTTCATGTTGTTGTTAGTCCTTGTAAGTACTTTAGTGATTTTCTCTTATAGTCTTTTTATGTATGGTAAGGAAAAATATTTAGTAGTTGTGATAGTTTGGTCTTAAGTATTGTGCACCGAATAGAAACTACTGTTAATACCATACAACTTATTATTATCATTAACTCTCATTACAATTATATTACTTTATATTTTATGTTGTAGGCATGAGTATGAGATAAAATAAATCTCGAAACGTCGTATAAAACCTGCATTTTTATTAGACCGAAACTCAGTATCAATTTGAAACCATAATTAACATGGTCGATAAATAATATTCTTATTTTTAATTATATACATATTTTTAAAAAGGTAGCTTACAAATTGAAGTACCTGCAAATTGCATTGGTTAATAATGTAAAAAGACCTTAACTTACCTGGACTTTTTTCGGAGAGTGTTGTATTTCCTATGTCACCAGCAAATCGCTTTTTCTCTGCACTGTCAAAATAACTGTCTTGCTCAGATGCCTTCCTTTTCAGTGAGTAACGGCTTGTACTTTCTGATCCTTTTGTTTTGTAGTACGAATTATAGACAGATGTTGGTCGTAAAGGTTTCCTACCTCTAATGCCACTGTAAATGTTATGCCTTGGTATTTTTACTTTGGATGACAAATCATACTGATGAACATCGCTCGTACAAGGTTCTGGAGTCTCTTTCTTCTGTGGACTTCGAGTCTCTCTCCTCAGACTTCTACGGATCAAAGAAAAAACCCTGCTCGAACCAACATTGTCCACAGATTCTTCTCTTTCCTCTTCTTCTTCAGTATAATTCAAAGAGAAATCATGGGACGATCCAACTGCAGTATCATTTTCTTCAGTAACATTACCGCTTTTATCATAAACACTGATGTTAGGTTCATTTGTATCCATACTAGTTTCGTTATTCTCAACTTCAGCTGCGTCTTCCTCTTCTATTTCATATGGTTCCTTCAGTTGTGCAGCATATATGTCATTTTCAAAAGGAATCGACTCATGTTCTGAATTCAAAGACATGTCTGTTGGCATTTCGTCATTTTCTTTGGTACCATTAAATTCTTCCACAGAGACATTAGCACTGCCTCCACTATTCTCTAATAGTGGCAAATCTACATTTTTCTCTTCTTCTTGTTTTTGAATTCTTTTACTCAGCCTTCTTGTTGGTGTTACAGATTTCGAGTCCCTTTTCTGTTTTGCCTTTTCTTTGGTTTTATTAGCATTTTCATTAGTTTTTGACTTGCGCACTTGGCGCAATCTAGATGATTTTTCTGCATCCAATTCTGTTTCACTTTCCCCATCAATCCCGTTACTTGCTTCTTTGTTGCTTTCAACCAAACCACTGTCATTCGTAACACCGTTTGTGTTATCTGCAACAGATGCTAAAGGCAAGTCTTTTGATAATTCTACAACAGGTGTTTTCAGCTTTATAGATGCCATAACATCTGTTTCATTTTGTTCTTTCTGTGTTTCGTCATGGGAACCGTTGACTATAGGTTCGGTTGCCATGTTTTTTCTTATCCTTTTAGGAGTTTTTACCGCTTTCACCTTTCCTCCAGGAAGAATTTTCTTCACTTGCCTTTTCAGATTTTTGTCTCTCAAGGCCTGTTCAAAAACAAAATACATCACATTTTACAATAATGAACAAATAGTATTATAAATATAAAGATAAGAAAACAATTATTGAAACATACTGATTATCTGAACCAGTGGGTATGTTTGGTGTACCAAACTTTCACTAGTTCCCTCTTTTCAAGAAAAGCATTAAAACTATTTTTGTACTATTATATAAAAATTATTTACTAAACCTATTTACTGAACTAGCTGGTACATTATATACAAGAAAAAAAAAATGTTATTCCAACTAGCTGAGGTACATGTGAACACAGAAATCATAAATTGAGAGAAAAAATCAATTTATAACTGGAAAAATGTATAGAAAATAAGATTGTTCTGGGGTATTTTGATAATGGTCTCAATACATAAAATTCAGTGAACATGTTTCTAACACCAAAACTTCAATTTACAACTACAAATTATATTTCTGGTGAGTATCAAGCTGATGTATATAGGGAAATGTGCAGTTCACCTTGTATCGATGAAGCCCCATGTGCATTAAAGTTTACCGTGAAAAAGCGGCAGGCAAGAAAGAAAGATTGACAGGAATAGGGGGGTTACCTGTATACTTTCATTGATAACAACAGATAGTCATCAGGAAAATGTATTTTAGCTATTCAACATGCTATTTGTGTGGGTACCAAAATGTCACTGACTAAATACACAAAATCAATATGGCTGAAAAGCTTAAGTCAGAGTTTGTGATCTATATATGAATTCACCTAACCAAAATACTGAACAATAATGAATCTCTCCAACAACAAAGAATGAAAATGTACACTCACAAGTACAGCAACAGTAAAGAGTGTCTTCTTTATTTTTTAAAATAATGTGTACAGTCATGAAGCAAGTTACATAGTAAGTTTAACACATTCACTGCAGGTGGTACGCCAGCTACCACTTGGCCAACAAAACTTTTTTGAGTCATTGTGGATAGTTGTTGCAATTGGATTATCGCTTCCCGAGACAGTCTTGTGCTTTACTTAGTGACTTTGGTTTGCACTGTGCCGAGTCGAGTAAGATCGGCGTGAATAAACAAAAATCGTGTACGGTATTTAACGAGAAAGCTGACGAAAAATACTGTACTGTATTTAGCGGGGGCGGCTACGATACTGTAATGAGGTAATTAAGTTGCGCCTGATTGGTGCTGCGCTCTGGCGTTCACTGCTGATTGCGAGTTGAGAAAGGACAGCAGATACGATTCTAAACCTGTCTTTATTCTGGTCCTGAATCAAACAGACGCCTTGCCGTTTTCTCAGACAGAAAGAAGTTTTTAATTGCACCATCTTCCATCTATGGCAGGCTAAATTAACACAGATCTGTGGTAAGTCACTGCAATATACTTATATATATTAATTTAAAGTTATGCAAAAAGGAAGTTGTTTAATAAGTACAGAAATAAATGAAATCGGTTAACCTATCACACCACGTGGCAAATTAGACTATGTATAAATTTTATTAATTGTATAACAAACTGAATAATTATATAACAGTAAATGAAATCTTAACTAAGGCACCGTAATTGAATAATGTTAACCCACAGGGGTAAAGTTTATAAATGTATACATGCCAAGTGGTGAATCAAGTTAGTATGAATAATTTAGTCACCCCAAATTTATTGAGAAGGTTGAAGAAAGAGAGTCATAGTAAAAATATAAAGTTTAAATGGAAACAAGTGACAAACTTTAATAGAATTGAGAATAATGTAAAGTCAGAATAATATGTAATTTAACTAAACTAAATGTTTTCCAAGATAGGGCCACATGCCAGTATAACCTGTTGCAGAGTGTGTCAAACTTTCATTTTAAGTAGGCCTAAAGCTGGGTTTACTATTATAAATGGATTTTGGTGCGTGTGAGGTTTCTGGGGGAATTAGTTTTGGGAACTTATCGCTGATAATATTTTGTATGCATAGGGTCCCTCGCTGCAAGTCGAGGAACAGCCCCAACCTGAACATGACCATCTAGACTCTCTCAACTTCATCTGCCGGAGGAGAATAGCGAGGACAGGCCACAAACACACTAAAATGTAGACCAGAATACCACAACTTCACACCATGGAATAAATCAGGTGACACCAAACCATATTACTTTTATACAAGGGGATGTAACCCACTAGAACCCATGGACATATAGTTACACAACATCAATGACTTTAAGCTTTAAACATTTTAATTGGGTCCCCGGTTAACGGGACAGAATAGTGCGTGGACTTGGGGGGGAATCTTTTTTACATTTTGTAACTCTGTTTGTATTAAATGTGAGCCCAGAGGTTGGCATGTATCTGTGGCTGATTACCATTCAGGCCTGTAAATTTCTTTCTTGTTTTCAGTAGAAGGGTTACCTTAGTGCTAGTAATTCTATCATTCACCATGTAATTTCACTGGTTAAATTTAGTTTTCATTTTATGCATTAATTTCATATATTTATATTCAGTTTGGGTCATATAGGGATAGAAGTTTCTTTGGTAGTTCAGTCGGGTCACCAGTTTAATCCTGTATACGCGGATTTTCATGCAGACTTGAACATGCTCTTGGGACAGGTTGAGTTATGCACGATCTTGCCTAGGAACATGTCGGCCTTTGGGCCAAATTAATTTTAAAAGGTTATAAGGCATTATGACACATTACTGTTTTCAATATTTAACAAAATTTATCATGTTTAAATTCTTTTTAATTGATTATGATCACTTGTGTGTTTACTGAATTCTAATTATATTTACTGCAAGTCTAAGTGCTCAATGTGGGCGCACTTTCTAATAGTATCAGGCATTATGCCAACTCAGGTATTTAGCCCTTGCAATAGGTGTTGCGTGCAAGGATATTTATAAATTGTAAATTATGTACCTCATGGGGTGAAAGAGGTGTGGCAAGATTTTAATGATAGAAGTTGTAATTGTCCTGTGTTGTGGAACGTGTGTATGTATTGTATATTCGTGTGTATTTTGGGGGGTTAGATATAGGGCTAAGTGGGGACAAGTAACATTTTTAAGGAGAATATAGAATATAAATTTTATATTTATTGATTTTTTCAAGTAACATTTTTAAGGAGAATATAGAATCTAAATTTTATATTTATTGATTTTTTTAGTAACATTTTTACGGAGAATATAGAATATAAATTTTATATTTATTGATTTTTCAAGTAACAATTTTAAAGGAGATATAATGAGTTTGTTTATAATAAAAGAGATTTTATTGGTTGTTAATTTTGTGAGTTTTAATTGCAAGTCCCGCCTCACTGGATCCAGCGCATTTTTGGCTTCTCTAGGCTTTGGCCTAGTTTTAATTATCTTGTGGCCCCTCTTTAGAAAAAAAAAAAAATTTTTTTTATGAGTCAATACAACACTTAAAGAGGGGTTTACAGCACTTACTGTGTTTCCGGTAGTTGTACGGGTGCACTGTATTTTATTGTGCCTATTTCATTGTGTTGCGTAATGTATATTTTAGTGTTTAATTGTTAGATCGTTTGTAATTTTTTTGTAATTTAGTGTGGTAGCGGTAGTTTCTTCTGTGTATATAGACAAAACAATATTCCTACTGCATACTACATGTGGACTCACGCATTCTTCTTTTGTAATATTTGATTGGCGCTTTATTATTTAGTGTTTCATTATTAACAGTGATTATTAATACTAATGATTAATTTCCTAATTATAATAATATTAATTAATTACTAATTAGTATTGTGTTTTAGGGGTTGTTATTTGTTAGTGTATACAGTTGTTTTAGACTATACAATGGCACTGAGTTCAGGTCCTGATTTTGACGAGCCTTCTACTTCCAATGTCAACTATCGTGATGATGCCACTGACGATAATTTTGATAATCCTCCTGACATTGAAGACGATTCTTCAACTGATAAAGAAAGTGAGATCTAACTTAATCTGTGTGGTCTTCCTAGAACAGTGGGACTAAGAAAAATACTTATTACAGGGGAACCTGGGCTTCAGTACAGTTTTGCGCATGACGTGAGACCAATTTATTATTTCAATGTGCTGGTTGGCAATGGTTTTTTAAGAAAATATTTTAAAAGAAACAAATCAATACAATGAAAAAATGATGTCGGGTCTTGCTGGCTAGTACAATATAAAGACTATGACCAAATTGAAGAGTTAATCGGACTGTTACTACACTTGGGGACAATACATATGAACAGGTTGCAAGACTATTGGAAAAAACATGAACTATTCAATATTCAATGTTTTGGTGAACTAATGAGCAGGGACTGGTTTCTAAATTTTTGATGTTACCTCCATTTCAATAGAGACAACGAAAGTAGTACAGATCGATAATCCACCCTCTGATTGCGAATACAATAATATTATGTATTTTATGTATTATCCTATCAAAAAACTTCCTCTCAACGAATCCTTGATGCTCTGGTGAGGGTGCTTATTTATGCCCCAACATATGAAGGTAAAGCGCCATAAATTTGGTGTGAAGTTGTACACTTTGTCAGAGCCCAATGGACTTAACATAAAATTTACCATATCCGGGGAACATGATGATATCCTTAATCTCTCTGGGAAAGACAAACTGTAAAAGTGGTTTTCCAACTCATGGAGGGAAAACTGAACTGTGGACATTCACTGTGTATGGACAACTACAATAACAATGTGGCCATTCACATGACTGGCGAAAAACACTTATTGTACAGGGACATTGCATGGAAACAGAAAATACAACCCAAAGAAGGTGATCTGAAAACCACTGACACCATCATGAAAAAGAGAAACCATATCACAGTACACTGATGGGATCATGGCTGGCAAGTGGAAAGACAAACGAGCCGTGACGTATGTATATATTGTTACAATAATAAAATCTGTATGTGTATTAAGCCACACGTTGTCGTCAATTTGTAACGACAAGCTCTTTTGTCGTCCCGTGAAATTCACCTTGTGATCGTCTTCAATTTATAACGATAAAAGTGTTATGTTTTGTTAAATTCCAAGTTACGTTATAATTTCGTAATGATCTGCTTGCGTCGTATTTGACCTCGCCAATACCTGTTTACCTGTTCCCCTTAATTGTGATTTTCTCGTTTCTAGGCGCCAAATTGTTTGTTGAAAACAATTAAAAATTTTTATAATTCCTTCACTTAACGTAACCGTATCTCTCGCTGCTTGTTGTCGGAAAAATTCAAAATCTGCTTTCCCACGACAGTCTTACCAACCTGTAATTCTTGTAGAAAATTTGTACGGTGCTATATTAATGAAGTAAACACAAAGATTAATAATTGAAATAATGAACAGGTATTAAAGTAATTATTGGTTTATTAATGGTCGGTTTTGCTGTTAATAATTACTAAAACATGAAATTATAAAAAAATATTACTTTTTTGCTCCGGCTATAAATACATTGCAACTCAGCGGTTTGCTATGCTGACTTGGGTCGTTCGACTGGGCATCTATTAATGTTTACACTGCTTTATTCAGTCAAAAAGTTCTTTTGATTACGGCAAAAAGATTACAAAATGATTTTTTGAAGTACAATCCTTGACATTAAGTTAATTAAATATTATGATCCTTCTTTACAACGGTTTTCTTATAATTTAAAACAATAGTGAGTTCACTTTACAAACATAAAGGTTAAGTTAGAAATCGTGCATAAAGATTTTCTTATTTCCCAAAGTGTTAAATAATGAATTTGAATAATCTTTTAATAATGATTATTGAATATTTTAATAGTTATTCAGTGTTTATAGTGTTCGAACCAAGTTTGGATATTGTGCATTAATTCTTTTAAGTGTTGTGAAAAGTCTCGTGGGTGTAGTAAATTAATTTAGTATTATACATTACAAGTTCATCGATGTTTGATGGATTATTTTCATCAGTTCTGGTGTTCGAGTCGTCCTTCTCTTATATTGGTTTTAGTTCTTATAATTCTCAATTAATTTGGATTTATCTTGCTAAAAGGTTCTGTTAATTTTGTCCTTCCATTTCAATTCGTGATTATTGGTTTTAATTCATCTGTTTGGTTTATTTTTCTAACTTTTATGGATCGACAATTTTGTCAACTGCTCTCTTCTGACGGTAAAAATGGACTTAATTCGTTTATAACGGTTTTTCTCTAATAAAGTTTCGTTGTTATGGTAACCAGACTCCTCTCTATTGGTTAAAAGCATTTTGTACTCATTGTTATAAGGCTTGGGTTTTTGCTTAAAATGACTAAATATTTTCTAATTAAGATATGTTCCTTGTCTTATTACCAATATGATTATTATTATTATCATTGAATAGCTTTTCTGATGTAGTTTATTTAGACATCAAACATGATTGTTTTCTGTTATTTCTGGCCTGTTCTAACATTTGGCTATTATTATTCTTTTTACTTAATTTGGTTATTATGTGGTTTTTTTGCAATTATTTTGTATTTGTATTGTTCCTTGGTTTGTTATTTTATGTTTACTTATCTTTTTCCCTCACTGTCTACTGTTATTTGTGTATATTTTACAATTTTGGTTCACATTGTTTTAGGCCTACTCTGACCTATCCTTTTTACATCGTTTTAATTTTAATTTTACTCTTATAACTAAGTTCTTATTGCTTAGTTATAGCTAGTTTACACTGATTCCTGATTTATATTATTTATTACAGCTTTTTCGACCTAAAAAATAATATTAAATAATATTGTTCAAAATATTTAGTAAGTTGTACTTACATACTTTTTGGATTTTGTGGGTTCCATTACCATCTCACTACGTGATCGGGCCATATTCTTTCGGCGTAGCTGTGTGGATCATTCCTTTCATTCTCATTTCTGGGATCATTATTAGGTTCTTGGCTATCCTCCGCCGTGATGTGGTTTATTACTCATTCTTCGTTGCGAGAAGGATTCACTGGTTCCTGTCGCTCCCCGCGATCGTCAAATTGCACTTCATTCCTCCGCTGCCTATTTTGGTCCTCCAGGCTGGAACTTCGTCGGTGTACATAATTTCCCCGATCATCACCTTCATGGTTTATCTGTCGTCCTCTGTCCTCATGGAGACTATTCCTCCTTTGGTTTTGGTATTCGTCCTCACGTCGTGACTGATTATAGTAGTTGTTATACTGGTGTGTCCTCGGGTAATACCGTCTCTGATTATTTTGAGGTCGGGAGTATATATAATTTACATGGTGTCTGTAGTTATTGGGTCGGTTGTCCCCATCTCCTCTATTATTCCGATTATCGCGGTAATTATTATTCCTCTGATTATTATTTGGGTGGTTATTCTGTGTTCTATTCGGGTTATTATTCTGATTTGGTTGATTGTGATTATTACTATTGGAATTTGGTTGTTGGTCATTGCCATTATATCTATAGTATTTAGAATTTAGTACTCTGTTCCGTTGATAATGAGTTTCGTGTTCATAATTTTCCAGAAATTTTGCCATGGCTGGAATAGTTTTAATTTGGCTACACATACGAGCGTTCTTTATTCCTTCCTCATAATGGTAGGATAGCTGTATTACTAAACACTCCTCTGGAATTCTGGGCTCTAAATTACGGGCCATGCATACCTTTCCAAGGAAGTATGAGGTAGGAGACTGTCCTATGTTTGCCTCGTATCGACCATTGCTCAAATTATTCCTGACCATATTCTGGGTCGACTCCGACCAATGTTTTTCTCTGAATTGCTTTTTGAATTCTGTCATGTCCTGTATATCCGGACGCACCGCCATCCACCAATTGTCGTACGTATCCTTAAACATATCATCAATCATACCCCGTATTATACTCCAACAGTTCTCTCTATTTCGTGTTATCATTTCTTCCAACCTTTTTAAAAACTCCATAGGGTTACGTTTATAACTTCAAAAATTAATTGACTCCCGGTTATCGTGGTTGGTTATATGATTATGCTGGCATGTTCTATCCCGCCATGAATCCACTTCATCTTGGATCTGTAATTCGCGTCTACCGATTTCCTCGATTTTATTTTTTTTCGTATTAATTTGACTTTCCACATTGTTTAAATTACCATAAACTAAATATCACTATAATATTGACGACTCGGAACACTAAGTTTTTTATAAGTAAAAACGTAAAGTTTTACCTTACAGCCTAAACCGGCTTTCACCTATAGAAGGCTTCATCAGAGGCTGTCATTAGTAGCGCTGCTCGTCTTGTTGTTGGTGCCGAGACAGTGTTTCGAAAGATTGAAGCTGTGTGTGTGTGGTGAGATGTGTTCGAATAATGCGTGCGATTTGAATTGTGTCCGTTCGTTTAGGATGTCGTTTTTATTTGTTTTTGTGTGTTTGTATATTTCTAATTGTTCTAGAGTGTCTAGTTTTCGGCCTTTTGTGTGTACGTGTAGTATGTTCATGTTATTGTCGATGTTTTTATATGTGTGGTTTGCTTCAATGAGGTGGTTTGCGAAGGTAGATTCTGTAGTGGTGTGGAGTGCTTTTGTGTGTTCAATGTATCTCTGTTTGAAGCTACGTCCTGTCTGGCCTATGTAGAATTTACTGCAATTTGAACAATTTAGTTTATATACACCGGGTAGATCGAATTTGTTTTGTGCTTTGGGCATGCGTTTTGATAGTGTGTGTTCTGTTTTGTTAGTAGTTTTGTAAGCGATTCTGTATCCTGCTTTTTTGAATTTGTGGGCAATTTTTTCTGTGTGTTTGTTGATGTATGTTAGTGTTATGAATTTGTTGTTTTCTGTCTTTGTCTGTTGTTTGTTTTGTGTAGGAGTTTACTGACTATTGTTCTGTCATAACCGTTAGATTCTGCTAGATATTTTATCGTGTTTAGTTCGTCTTTGTAGTCTATTTCATCTAAGGGGATGTTGTTAAGTCTATGTATCATGGTTCTAAAAGCAGCTAGTTTGTGTTGTATTGGGTGATTGGAGGTGTTGTGTATTAGTGTGTCAGTTGTAGTTGGTTTTCTGTATATACTGAATTTGTGCCTGTGTTCTAGTTTTGTGATGGAGAGGTCTAAGAAGTTTATGGTATTGTTGTGTTCGTATTCGGCAGTGAAGGTTATGTTTTATGTATTTTGTTTATGTGCGTTAGTAACTGTTCACATTGTCTTTTGTTTCCCCTGTATAGTATTAGAATGTCATCAACGTATCTGTGCCAATATAGTATTTTATGTGAGTGTCTGTCATTGTTTGTGAGTATTTTTGTTTTTTCTAAGTGTTGGAGGAAGACTTCTGCTAGAATGCTGGATATGGGGGAGCCCATGGGTAGGCCATCGTTCTGTGTGTAGTATTTATTGTTATAAGTAAAGTAGTTTTGTTTTGTGATAATGTTCAGAGTTTGTTATTTCATTGATAAGTTCGTCTGGTGTGTTGTTCTGTTTGAGTTTGTTTTGTAGGATGGTGATTGTTTCAGAGATGGGGATGTTTGTGTACAGGTTTTTAATGTCAAAGGAGGCTAATGTGGCGTTATGGGGGATGTGTATGTCTTTTATTTTTGTTACTAGGTCAGTGTTGTTTTTTACTGCAATGTTGTTGTCTATTTGTGTGTGTTGTGTAATAATTTTGTCTAGATAATTTGCCAGTTTGTGTGCAGGGGCATTACGGTAGTTGATAGTGGGGCGGATCGGAATGTCTTCTTTATGGATTTTGGGAAGCGCTTGGAGTGTAGGTGCTGACGGTCGGATTTGTTTCATGTAGGGCTTTTGTTTATGTGTCATAATGTGTTTGGCTTTGTTGACTATTTGTTTTACTGAGTTTTGGTATCTGTCGGTGGGGTCGTGTTTTAGTTCTGTGATGTTGTTCTGTTCTATGAAGTCTTGTACTTTTTTGTGTAGGTTGTCTGTGGGGATAATTACAGTCGTGTTGCCTTTGTAAGCTTTTACAAATGTGATGTTGTGTTTGTGTGCCTTTTCCCTCAGTTTGATGGCTGTGTGTATTTCTGAGTTGTGGTTGTTGTTGTCTGGTGTCTTATGTACTCCTATTGTGTTGTTTATATTATGTCTTAATGTGTGTTGATGTTCTGGTGCTGTGTTTTGTATATTTGTTTCTGTGTCAATTATGAGCTTTGTTAGTGTTTGGTTGTTATGTTTGTAATGTATGTTATGTTTTAGGCCTTTATCAAGGAGTGTTTGTTCGTTTTTTGTGAGTGTGACGTTCGTGAGGTTTACTGTACGTGGGTAGAATTTGTGCGAGGGAATTATATCTGTTTTGATTGGTGTCAGGTTTTTTATTTTTCTGTCGTGTTTTGTCTGTATGTTATGTATTTGTTTTTTTTGTCCATTCATTTGTGTGATGTATTAGTTCAGTCATGTAATTGTGTCCGTATGTGTTGGCGATATGTAGGTGTAGTGTTAATGCTTTGCGATTAAGGGCGTCTTTTTTCTTATATAGTTGTTTAATTGATTCTTTTATGTATGTTCTTTGTGCGATGTTTTGTGTTATTCGGGCGGCCTGGTTGTTATGTTTAATTTTGATTTGGGCATATTTAGGTGTTAGTGAATTGTTTATGCATGTTTTGTTGAAATTTATGTGAGCTACAATCTTTCTAACCTTCAAAGTTGTGAACTTGTACGCTTGGACGTTGGCTCGTCTTGCTGAGTTAAATTCTTGGATTTCGTTGTCCATGACGTGTCCGTTACTTAACTAAATATCACTATAATATTGACGACTCAGAACACTAAGTTTTTTATAAGTAAAAACGTAAAGTTTTACCTTACAGCCTAAACCGGCTTTCACCTATAGAAGGCTTCATCAGAGGCTGTCGTTAGTAGCGCTGCTCGTCTTGTTGTTGGTGCCGAGATAGTGTTTCGAAAGATTGAAGCTGTGTGTGTGTGGTGAGATGTGTTTTGCCCCTGCACACAAACTGGCAAATTATCTAGACAAAATGATTAGACAACACACACAAATAGACAACAACATTGCAGTAAAAAACAACACTGACCTAGTAACAAAAATAAAAGACATACACATCCCCCATAACGCCACATTAGCCTCCTTTGACATTAAAAACCTGTACACAAACATCCCCATCTCTGAAACAATCACCATCCTACAAAACAAACTCAAACAGAACAACACACCAGACGAACTTATCAATGAAATAACAGAAACTCTGAACATTATCACAAAACAAAACTACTTTACTTATAACAATAAATACTACACACAGAACGATGGCCTACCCATGGGCTCCCCCATATCCAGCATTCTAGCAGAAGTCTTCCTCCAACACTTAGAAAAAACAAAAATACTCACAAACAATGACAGACACTCACATAAAATACTATATTGGCACAGATACGTTGATGACATTCTAATACTATACAGGGGAAACAAAAGACAATGTGAACAGTTACTAACGCACATAAACAAAATACATAAAATCATAACCTTCACTGCCGAATACGAACACAACAATACCATAAACTTCTTAGACCTCTCCATCACAAAACTAGAACACAGGCACAAATTCAGTATATACAGAAAACCAACTACAACTGACACACTAATACACAACACCTCCAATCACCCAATACAACACAAACTAGCTGCTTTTAGAACCATGATACATAGACTTAACAACATCCCCTTAGATGAAATAGACTACAAAGACGAACTAAACGTGATAAAATATCTAGCAGAATCTAACGGTTATGACAGAACAATAGTCAGTAAACTCCTACACAAAACACAAAACAAACAACAGACAAAGACAGAAAACAACAAATTCATAACACTAACATACATCAACAAACAAACAGAAAAAATTGCCCACAAATTCAAAAAAGCAGGATACAGAATCGCTTACAAAACTACTAACAAAACAGAACACACACTATCAAAACGCATGCCCAAAGCACAAAACAAATTCGATCTACCCGGTGTATATAAACTAAATTGTTCAAATTGCAGTAAATTCTACATAGGCCAGACAGGACGTAGCTTCAAACAGAGATACATTGAACACACAAAAGCACTCCACACCACTACAGAATCTACCTTCGCAAACCACCTCATTGAAGCAAACCACACATATAAAAACATCGACAATAACATGAACATACTACATGTACACACAAAAGGCCGAAACTAGACACTCTAGAACAATTAGAAATATACAAACACACAAAAACAAATAAAAACGACATCCTAAACGAACAGACACAATTCAAATCGCACGCATTATTCGAACACATCTCACCACACACACACAGCTTCAATCTTTCGAAACACTATCTCGGCACCAACAACAAGACGAGCAGCGCTACTAACGACAGCCTCTGATGAAGCCTTCTATAGGTGAAAGCCGGTTTAGGCTGTAAGGTAAAACTTTACGTTTTTACTTATAAAAAACTTAGTGTTCCGAGTCGTCAATATTATAGTGATATTTAGTTAAGTAACGGACACGTCATGGACAACGAAATCCAAGAATTTACCATATACTCTTTCCAGTCGTTCACCCATGTCAGTCTGTACTTGTGTAATCCCTTCCTTATTCTCCTCCCGTATCTGATGT
The DNA here is from genome assembly GCA_034769895.1 of Magicicada septendecula. NCBI lineage: Eukaryota > Metazoa > Arthropoda > Insecta > Hemiptera > Cicadidae > Magicicada > Magicicada septendecula. Next base: position 166,305,751 of record CM068373.1, on the reverse strand, counting down.
ACTTCTTGTTTAATTTTCTCATACTTTTCTACAGTCTCCTGTTGGATTCCTTCGACCATTGTTTTATTTTCATTTTGTATGTCATTAATTTTATTTTGTATTTCCTCACGGACCTGTATTACTGTTGCGTTGGTTTTTTCTAACTTCTCATTTGTTTCGGCTATTTCTTGTTTCCTTTCCTCATTATTTTGGTCCACCTTTTGGTTAATTGTCACATGGATATTCTCAATTCTTTCGTTAATCTGCCTTAAATTCTCTTCATTTATTTGTAGGATTTCTTCCTTCACTTGTTTTATACTTTCATCGTTTCTATCGAACCTTTCGTTAATTTGGATTAGGCTTTCATTGTTTTTATCGAACTTCTCGTTCATCAGTTTTGAGGTTTCCTCATGTTTCCTAAAAATTTCCTTATTTACCTCATTTATTTTGTCGAATTTTTCCTCCTGTCTCTTGGAGTTTTCCTCCTGATTTCTAAATTGTTCTGCCATGAATTTCATCATTTCCTGCCAACTTGGTGCTTCACTGGCTCCCGCTTTATCTATTTGGTCCCCTTGAGCATCTTCTTCTATTATTTCCTTTTCTGTATCCCTAATTACTTCAGTTTCTTCTTCATCGCCTGTCCGTTGTTCCATTTCACTGTCTGTGCCTACTTGTATTTCTTGTTCCGTTTCTCGTTCCTTCATCATCTTTTTAGACACTCCTCTGGTATGCATTTTTTGTCTCCAACAGTTGCCTGCTCTAGTTAAGTAATATTTATATAATTATGGTTTTACTTAACTTAAGCCCTATACTAGTTGAGCACCAATTATTTACATATCTCCTTCCTCTCTTTAATATTAATGTGTCAATTTCTTATGTATCTTAGTTTAGTAGGTGTTGTGATATTGTTAATTATATCTCCTTTATCTCTCTATTTCATATAAGAGTGTTGATGTGAGTGAAAATTATGTAGGTAGGGTGTTATTCGAAAATTCCGCTCAAGCCTATTCTGTTTTGAAGAGAATGAGAGAAATTTTTATTAATTCTCCTCTCTTTAATACCTGAGAAGTCCGCGAATAGCGGTGTGGTTTCCAGCCAAGGGAAATTTGTAGGTTAACCCACCGCGTACGGTGATTATTGATTATACTCTCTATCTATCTTATTTCTTATTCACACTCCATTAAATCATACATAAATGAGAAGATATTGAAAGTCTGAAATGATTCTTTATTAGTTTTTTAATATTTAATGTCCAATAAAATTTTTCTCTAACTTAAGATACGAAAAAGGCTATAAGTCAGAAATAATCGATTATCGATCGTTCAAGGTTTTATATTAAATTCAGTTATGGTTTTTATAATTCTTTTAAATACAGGGCGTGAAGGTTCTTTCAACTGTTGGGAAGATCAGAAAATACATAAATAGGAATACAAGGTATTACAATGTAGAGTTATATTTTATTATATAATATTTAAATAATTGTTGCTTTACCGTCCGCTGGACATTGCAGCTCGATGAGGCTGTGTACGGCTAACCTCTATTAGTGTTTGGTCAGTAGCGAAAGCAGATGAAATGATCTTCGTCCGTCTTGTCTCCAAAGTTGTAATAAAAGTGGAATTCTTGGTCCTTGGTTGATGCAGAAATACCACTCCTTTTGTTCACCAATGTCCGAGTTTGTGGTTACGTGCTTCGACGAACTTCGAATCCAAATACGTTTTTCTATTGGATTGTGTAAACTGAGAGTTCCAATGTAATTTGGTGGTTATTTTCGTTTTGTTTGTTTTAGAGGATTATATCTTTATGCAGGTAGTTATTTCTCTGGTTTTATTACTTCGTTAATTTAACATTCTGTTCATGATCAGGAATTTGGCGATCCGAGTTCTTCCTTTAATTTTAGTTACTTAGTATATCGTTTTATATCATCCAATTATACAATATGGTTAACGGTTATTTGACCAAAATATTGCAATTTATTATTCATTTATTGTAGTTTTTTTCTGTACTCGGTATTTTAAATTAAATTAGTTTTTTATTGAGCATCTCTCTTAGTTAAACTCTCCTCGTTCATGTCAAAAAATTCAATAATCAAATCAACAAATTCTATCTATTTTGTCGTCCATAGCAACCCTCTTTTTTATTCTTATTCGATATTGTGTTATATTATAATCATTTCATACAGTATTCTTCCACTCATCAAAATAATCCCTTTCTAAACTTCCATTATATCCGAAAATAATCTTATTTATAGCTTGTTTACTAATTCTTATATATTTTGCCGTTTTTTACTCTTAGTCTGTTTATTTTAATAAATATTATTTTTCCGTTACCAAACATTATCTATCGGTATCATTGCACTATGGCATTACCATAATTTGTTTAGTTTGAGTTTGTTTATTATTTATTATTAATTATTATTAATTTCTACTAACTCATTAGATTATATTTAGTATTTGTTACTAATTTCTTTACCTAACCTTTCTGATCTGATTTATTATATAATGTTATTGGTTGTTAGGCCTATTATTATACCTTTATCTACTTCTGAATTTAACTTGTTACTATCTGTAATATTATAGAACCTTTTATCTTTTTATGATATGGTGGTATTAAACTCCTTTGGTACATTGTTCACAATTATAGCCTTTTTATCCAAGTTTACAATTATAATCATCTTATTATCTACGTACATGTATACAAATAATTATCTTTATAATATCTAACAACAACTTTATCTTGACCTATAGATAACACATAAAAATGAAATTAATTAATACTCAATAACTGAGTTCAACCACAGTTCTACAACGGTAAATGAATAATACATATTACTTAATTACCTGATATTCTATCAACAGGAAAACTTTCACATGATAACACAAAATATAACATCACGGTCATGATAACAATATGACCTTATACAATTCAGAACAAGTATTTTTGAGTAACCTAGGTCGTACACTATTTACTCATTCTTTTCTATTTTAAAAACATCAATTATTCTGAAATAGTCAACATTAGTTTTTTTTACAATATTTGTCAATGTCTGTTATTTACCTCTCACTGAACCTTGAAGTTTATTACTATTATCATTATTACATGCTTATCTTTTATTATTATTATTACCTTGCTTCTTATTACTTTTAAACTAATATGGGTTTATTTTCTGACCTTTTTATAAGTGTGGAAAATTAAAATATTTTCTTCCCTATTCTAATTTTATTATTTTATTTATGTAACGTCGAGGACCGCATTTCTGTTATATATATATAATATATATATATATATATATATATATATATATATATATATATATATATATATAGTAACATAACAGAAATGCTTAAATAATATATATAAATGGAGTTTGAAAACAAACTAGCCACTTTTGTAAACTCCAAATGTGAGTCAATATATAAAACTGTTGCCACTTATCCAATACAAGCGATACATAAAAGGTGTCGACTGTACCGACCAGTTACTGTCATATTACCGGTGTGACTACGCTGGTATAAAAAAGTCTCAGCTGACGATGAGCTGAGAAGCTTGGAAGCGCTAATCGGAATAATTTTCTATAGTGGTGTGCAACAGTGATAATTCTGTTTGTGAAAAAAGTCTTTGTTCACGTTTTGCAAACGATGTTGGTCAATAGCTACACTTTGTACAATATGAATACCAGTGGTAGATTAAAAATCTCCCTCTATGACTTTATAAGGGAAATTATTAAATCCCTTCCTTTATAAACAGAAATGCTAGCACGGAACCCCAAAAAATCACGGAAAGAAATAGTAATACAGTTGTATATAGCCTCGTAAAAAGTGAAGAGCGTAATGGCCGGGGAACCGTCTAAAAAGAAAAAGGTGTCAGGGTCGCTTTCGTAAAGGAGTCCAAAACTGTTGCAAGGCCTTTTACTGTTCTGACTACTCGGACAAACCTCGCCTATGCCTGACAAACTGTTTCGAAGAGTGCCACAAGGATTTGTAAACAATCAAATAATTAATAATAGACAATAAGATAATAGTAATAATAACACCAATAATGAATTAGTCCTATATGTTCGAATTCCGTGAATGGCCGGACTTTGGTACATAAAAGTGGTGTGGTAAAACAAACATAATACAATACAAAGTGGTAATGGAATATACACAAGTAGTGAAATAGTTCCTATACATGTTTAAAATGTAAGATAAATAATTTTAGTCGAGCAGAGAAACCCCCAGGAGCGGATGGTACACCGCCGGGGCCATAGAAAAAGACGTCACATTTTTGCCAAAATAATTCTTGGAAAATATTATTGACATCACCCATGGATATTCTAGGGAAAAAGGTAAGTGTAAAAAAAAATTTCAGTGCCTCTAGTCAAGTTTATAATTTAGGGCCCCGCAGTGAAAGTGGTAAATATAACAGTACATTAACATGCACAAAATATTTTGACTGCTGCTGACATAATGGTATTTTGTTACATGACTATTCTCAACTCTTGATACATAGGGTACAATGAAAAAATTTACTGTTTAAGTTATATGCCTAGTATTACTTTATGTATTCATTTACACAGGCTGAGTTGGTCCTAGAAACTAAATTGAAAAATGCACCTTGATTTTTAATACCTGGAACTGCAGCTGAACTGACCCATACTCTACAAAGCTCAAAACCAGCTAGTAAATTGTAGGCCCCCACAATAACTTTCCTAACAACTCTGAACAGCACTGATATATTTGCAGCATGATTACAGATTAGTCTAGATAACCAAATTAAAATTTTTTTATTTTATTTTTTACATTTGCAAACTAGAAGAAATTCTTGAGTGCAGACAACTGTACTGTACAAAACAGATCACACCACCTATTGGCATAAAGACTTCCTCAGAACACAAGGTTGCAATGAACGTTCCAATAAAATAAGATGATTCATAGGCAAAGTTGATAAAACAGAATTACCTTGTTACAGCCAACGTATGATTTCATATTTAAATTAGTTTAGCTGACTAACCCTTTTGAACAACACCTACCCAGCTGATTAGAATTCTACTCTATCTCCCTCCCTCGCTAGTACACAGCAATGCTGTTGAGACACATGCACACAAAATCACTTGTTATTAATGTTACATTTCACTTACACAATTACCAAACAAGTTTTCTTCAGCATTCATTATATTGTTTAATTTTAAAACAGGCATTTGTTCTGTGACAGACACAACCCCTTCAGGTTCAGTGGAAGATGTTTTACTCTGTCTGGTTACTGTTTTATTTTCCTTCCATTAACAAAACAATTAAATTTGTTAATGACATAATTTATAGGTGTCCAGTCGTTACATGTACAAAATGTGTATACAATTTCATTCTACTGCGCATGCGCGTCCACACACACACACTTTTAAAGTTAAAGCCTTAGAAGTTATACAGAACGAAAGATGTAAGAAAAAAAGAAATGAAAGAAATACTTAAATGCTGATGATTCAGGTACAAAAACAATTCTTACTCATGAGAATTATGTATAATATTGTTGCACATACACAATTTACACACAAACGGCAATGGTACATTATTATTACATACCACAAATATTGGATAATCAGAACTGTCAATTCAATCAGATGACTGATGAACCTTCACATAACTTGCACTGTACTCGGAAAAATTCTTAAGTTGTTAAATTTTTTGTCACTGACATAAATGGACTATGACCAAAACCCTGTGAAATAAGTTTTGGAACATAATTTGTGATTATTTTTCACTTTAAGTTTTTTCATGTCATTCAACTTACTTAATCCTGAGTCACAGCCATAAGAATACAAATGACAATAAAATAGAGATCAAATGATGGGTGATGAAAATCTCTTCTACAAGGATGGATACATATGAACCAGAATTCTTGTCCAGAGGCTGAGTAAATAAATGGAGCACAGCACAGCCTTGAGTGGATATTGGTAGGGATTACTGAAGTTGGCCCCTCTCCCAAACTCTGTGGCAGGAGGCTCATGTCTCATCAGCAGCACAATGACTGAGCAAGTGGTAAAGTCATCTGTTGTACGACGCATCATAATAAAATTTCTCGCTACAGAAGGTGTTAAAGCTGCCAAAATGTTGAGACTCCAAGGCACAATACGATGAACACACTCTTTCAAGACTGAAACATTTCATTAGCACAACAATTTTACTTCCATGTTCCATAAGGAAATGGAAGTATGGTCATGGCAAAAAAAATCATGTTCGAGATAATTGCAGAGTCTGATTGTACTGCCCTCAAAACATGTAAAAAAGTCATTTTCTGAAATGTGTGTGTGTGTGCGCGCGCGCATTTTTTTCTATGGCAAACGATAACAGCCGCAAATTCAAACAGAATAAGTTTTTGCATACAGCCCTGAATTGTAGAGTACCTATTGTTTTTGGTGAAGATCGGTTAAGGGTAAGGGGTAGTTTACCTGCAACGTTTTATGTTTTAACAAGGGTAATTTTTTCTATGACAAACGATAACTGCCGTAAATTCAAACAGAATCAAATAATTTTTTTCATATCTCCCTGAATTATAGAGAACTCAAGGTCTTTTGATTTCGGTGAAGATCGGTTAAGAGTAAGGGGTAGTTTACCTGCAACATTTTATGTTTTAACAAGGGTAATTTTTCTTATGACAAATAACTGCCGCACATTTAAACAGAATCAAATATTTTTTTCCATGCGTTCCTGAATTGTTAAGTACTCAAGATCTGTTCATTTTGGTGAAGATCGGTTAAGGGAAAGGGGTAGTTTACCAGCAACATTTTATGTTTTAACAATGGTAATTTTTTCTATGACGAACGATAACTGCCGCATATTCAAACAGAATCAAATATTTTTTTGTGTACATTCCTGAATTGTAGAAAACTCAAGGCCTATTGATTTTGGTGAAGATCGGTTACGGGAAAAGGGTAGTTTACCTGCAACATTTTATGTTTTAGCAAGAATAAAGTACTTAATTTTCATAAATAAAGTATCCTGATAAGAATATCATAATAATCCACTGTAGAAACGTCGATGGAATATCTATAAATGAAGAGGCTAGTTGAAGGGGGTGGGGTAATTTTCTATAAATGAAAATGATAGTTGAAGTGGGAGGGGATAATTTTTATTTATATGTAATGTGTACTACGTTATCCACAGCAAAGAAGTAGTTTGTTGTTAAAATTCCTTCCCAGGCTGTTTGGCCGTGGTCTGCTGAAGAAAGAAGTAGTTTCTATCAAAATATTTCATTTTGAAAATGGTTTTAAATATAAATCTTAGAACATGGAAGTCATGTATGGTTCTCAATACCAAATTTGTTTTATGGGACGGAAAACTGAAAATGAAACCCACCAATGACAACCACGAACAAATGTCACAAAAGAAAACATTCGTCTTTATCATAAATTTATTGCTTCAGATTGGTGCATAAATAAAGCTTTCAGAAACTGCTTCGGCAGTTATCAGAAAGTGTCTACCAGGCGGATTCCTCGTCTCCTCACTCACAAACAAAAGCGTGTTTGGATGTTTTGTGAAAGCCTCCTGACTTACTATGAGGAGGAAGGGGAAGATTGTTTGCACCATATTCTCACTTGTGATAAAAAGTGGGTCAATTAGTAGGCCCCCAAATCGAAACAAGCGAGCATGGAGTGGCAGAAGAAAGGGTAAGGCGCTGAGTTAAGGCCAAAACACATTTGTCAGCTGGAAAGTGTGTGTAACAGTTTTTTGGGACTCCACAGGCACTTTGTTGACAGATTTTCTTCATTAACAAAAAGTGAATCCCGTCTATTTCTGTAAGCTTCTGAAAGATGCAAAAGCTGCCTATCACAACAATCGACATCAGCAATGAATGCATGACATCATTCTCCTTTGCGGCAACGCAAGGTCCCCATAATGCTGCACTAATGTGTGAGAAGCTGAAAAAATGCAACGGTCAGCCCTAGAACACCCTCCTTACAGTCCAGATTTATCACCTTGTGACTACTTGTTTGGACCATTTAAAGAAGTAATTTGATAATGATACAGGGTAGGAGTTCATGTGCAACTGGCTACAAACATGAACCTCTTCTTTCTTTATGGAAGGAAAAAAAATATTATAGTAGGAATAAATCTGTTTTCTCAAAAGATTCAATGAACACAAACCACTCACTATCCGTCGTAACTGATACTATCAAATCAAGTTTCGCCAAACATCTTATTAATGAAAATCATAGTTATACTGATTTCAGAACTAATTTAAAACCCCTCCACTTTTGCAGTAAAGGACGTTATATGAACACACTCGAGGAATTTGAGGTGTACAAAGCGTTCAGGGACACTAATACCAAGCCACACATTTTGAACGACCAATTACTATTCAAGTATAATGTATTGTATGACACCGCGTTGAGATATTGAGATAACTAGAATCAGTTGCGGTTAATGCGCGGTGGGTCGCTGTGCAGTGTACACTGTTCGCCCGATGCGCGTATTCAAGTTACAAATTAGTATAGTCCGTTATTTTAATAATCCGTTATTTGTGGTCATTATGACAGGGTTTTTAACGTTTGACAAACATATCTGATATGTGCTACAAATTTTATGCTTGACAATGGGACAAGAGTCTTGAAACATGTTGTAATAAGAAGGGACATCAAAAGAGAAGTCACAGACGGTTAGTATAATATATTTTTCATATATTTAAAGGAAAAAAAATGTCTTTCCAAATCAGGAGATTACGCAGAAAAATTCTTGTTTATTTGATCCACCCTTGTATATTCTGTGGGACATTTATTAATTAAAGCACTCTTATAATATGTATTCAATTATTTACATACTTACTTAAAAAGTATTCTTTGAATAAACATGTTTTTTGAAATGCCTCTGTATGAAATTATTGCTATTCTTTGACTACTACTTCTTCTGAGACAAAAGAAGTTAATTTTTTACCTCCCTTTTGCTGTTTCATATTATTAATATAGTAAGAATGTTGAAACATTATAATGAGATACAGAATATAACAATATCAACTGTGATAAAACAAAAACAACTTCTCAGGTTTCATGCACACACATGAATAGCATAGAAGGAAAGGCAATTACATTGCTTCTATTTTTGTTGTACTGGTGGAAACATCTTCATTCTCTTTTAATTTATTACATTATTGTACAAAAGTATTTGGGGGTCACATAGTGATACAAGATGGAAGAATGGATGAAGAGATTAGACAAAATGTAGTAACAGGAGAAACAATACAAATATTAAAAACTCACTCATAAAAAAGAACAATATTCTACAGAGACACAAGGACAAGTCAAAAAGTTATGCCTGGAAAGATGAAGACATACAAGGCAAAAGCTGATAATAAAATAAAAGAGCAAATAAAAAAAAGTTCCACATTTACAAAAATTAAAACTAAATGCAGTAAATAATACAATAAGAGAGTGCCAAGTTGATGGCATGGACACATCAAAAGAGTGGAAGAACAAATACAACCAGGAGAATTTACAAAGTAAAAGGTGGTAACAAGAGATCACAAGGTAGGCGGAGAAAAATTAGCATGACAAAGTGAAAGAAATTCCAAGGAGAGACTGATAGGAACAACCAGACAAGACTTCCTCCTGTACCTAATACCCACGAGTTGTAAGCAAATAAATTATTTTATTTTACAAATATGCTGGTAGCTGTGAACAGGTTTATTGTGTACATCTTAATATGCAGGTCATTCAACAAGCTGTAAATACTAAAACTGAAAAAAAAATCTCCATCAGAAACAAGTAACTTATAAAATCGTAGGTGACCTTCCTGTCATCAATTTAAAAACAGCTGTATGACATGTATTTTCATATATTAATCCTAAACCAAACTCATCAACAAAACCAAATAGTTTTGAAAATAATAGCGACTTGCAATGAGATCTGAACCCACCATTATGAATAAGAATCTAAGCGGTAAAGCATGGAGTAGAAGTAACCCAGTTCTCCCAGTCAAGACAAAATTCAAAACACATCAGCTAATAAAGTAGGGATGCTAAAGGTCTCATTTTAATGGAAAGAAGCATATGGCACTACACAGATAAGTTTGAAAATAAAGTGAAATCTACGATACTGAAAAGACATGGTTTATAGAAAAAAGAATGTTTTTCCTTTAAGATACCCTATATCTACATACTGCACATTCAACACTTTATTAAAAACACTAAAAAACTGGGCTGGAAATTCTCCTACAACCTTATATGAGGTGTGCTTCAAAAGTAAGTGCTGGTTGTGAATAAACAGTGATTGGCACCAATAAACCATATCGTGTATGCACAGTGGATTCAACTGATTTGTTAGTTACCTATCAGCTGTTTTGTCAGATAAGTTCTTTATCTTTCCAGTGGCAAGTGAGTGAAAAAGTAAATTTTTATAGCTACGAAGACTGATGACAAATATGCAAAAAAAGTCTTCAAGACAAAGAATTCTTTGGTGCATGAGTATAACTGTCTCATTTTTTATTTTATTTATGACAGCTATGACAATAAACAATCCAGCCATTTGTAAAGTTCAACATGTGATTCAATTTGTCAATGTGGAAGGTAATAATGCTTACAAAATTTATTGTGAGTTGTGTGAACTTTATGGGCCTACTGTAATCAGTGAAAATAAAGTAAGGCAACAGTGTCATGAGATTGATGATTGTGTACAAATTAGGAGTGGAAGCCTAGTATTCAAACAGATGACATTATAAAAAAAAGTGAACACAAATTTCAATTATTATTTGTGCATATTTAACTTGGATTTTGTACATCAATGTTGAATCTAAACAACATCCATGCAGTGGCATCATTCACATTTACTGAAGCCAAAAATAATTCAAATAAATCCAGTCAGATTGGAAGAACATGGCCATTGTTTTCTGGGACAAAAAGGTGTTCTACTGGTGGGTTCTGTGAAACCAGGAACAACAATCACAGATGATGTTTACTGTGAAACACTTTCCAAACTGAGGCATCCAATTCAAAATCAATGACGTGGGATGTTGTCAACTGGAATTGTTCTTTCATGTCAACACAATGCTGCATGCACCACTGAAATGATTCATCAATAAAAGCGGTAACTTTCTGATCATCCCTCTTACAGCCTGGACCTCATGCCTAATGATTTCCACATCTCCCTTCACCTTAAGAAGTTGTTTGCATCTCAACTGTTCGAGGACAGTAAGGAATTGAAAACAGTAGCATTGAACTGGGTGAAACCACAACTGGCAGACTTTTATAGCAGGGTCTCAGAAAATAATGCTGACTACGTACAAAAGTAAAAATAGGCAAGTACAAATATTAAACAAATAATATATTTTTTCTCTTACGTTGTTTACTTTAATAACCTACTGGCCATTACTATTGGAATCCAGACTTTGGACTGTTAATTTGGCATACTAAAGGTCATTAAAAGGGAGAGTGAAAAAGTGAAATTTCATAACTAAGAAGACTGATCACAAATATGCAAAAAATTAGTTTTAAAGAGAAAGAATTCTTTGCTGAATGAGTATAACTGTCTAATTTTATAAATTAAAGAAAGGGAATACTTCGGAAAGCTTTTAAATCTGTTGTGGTGAAGAATGGAGATGACAGTCTGAGAGAGAAGATAACAAATGATGAGGTATTAAGGAGAAAGAAACTATTAGAAGTTGGTTGGAGATATTAGAAAGAGTATTATCACACTGGATCACATCTTGAGAAAACAATGTTTGCTAACAGTAAGGTTAATGATGTTCCTTAGGTGCACTGGATAGAGAGGATCATGACCTGAGCTGTGGCCCACAGTTAATGTGCCAAACACATTAATAACATAAGGGAAGATTCCAGGGAAAAGAAGAAGGTATGAAACGTTGATGTATTTAATAATGGGGCAAAAAAACAGAGACCTTAAAGACACAGAGGAGGTACCAGTTTAGTAAACCATCCTCAGACAGAATCACTATTGATGGTATGTTGACAAACAGGTAAAGCGTTTAATTTTATTATCATATTCAAGCAACATATTGTCTCTTTATTTGAGTGACCTTTGTAAAAAAAAAAAACGACTGTGTGTAGCCCAAGAGATAAATTCCAATTCCAATTTCTTTGAATTATGACACAGGAGAAATTTTTTGTACTGTTAAGAGTGCTTATGTTATGACCTTGTTATCTACAAATGTGCAAACACACTCAGACAAAAATCTGAGATAGTAAATACATATTTTTTCACAGGATTATGAATGAATTCCTTTACAAATTAGCTGACTGTGTCTAATTACAATAGTAAATACTAATGTTTACTGAAATCTTATCTACTACATTGTTAACGGTTGTTAATATTTTGCTGTCCCCATTCAATGGATGTCAAATGTGTTAAGTATTTCACACACACATAGCTATGAATGACGGCACTTATTTCATTCATTTAATATACAATTTTTTAAACCATGACTAACATCTTTAAATCAAACCACAATAAATTAATTCGTTTGACACAGAAGCTCTATTTTTACTTCTACATTCCACAGAATACCAGATTTTATTATTAAAATAAGGTACTAAAAACACTATCTGTGGTAATGATTTATAATTTATAATTTAAAAATTAAAAATAGTACTTTTGTACGTATAATATTCACATTCTGATGAAAAAGTGTAACAGTTTAACTAACTGATGTTTACATTCTGTTTGCTTTTCATCCCACTTGGACAGAAGACTGCGCCTGCTTAATTGTATTTCTCTCCTCTCAGTAGTACGATGTAAATTTGATACAACTCCTTTTTTACACTCCACTATTCATGATAACTAGGAAAAAGTGATTCTTTTTTTTTTTACTCATTTAATGTAGACAGCAATATGATCTTATATCAAAAATTTATAAAAATATTTCAAGATGTTTTTAAAAACTTAAAAAGTTTCATGGGGGGGGGGGGTAGCTGACCAAGACTTCAGTTTTTATCAGCAGTCATTATCAATTTTAAACCAATTCTTTGGTTAGCTTATGAAATACTATAATTTCACATTTAATAAAAACTAAAATAATTTAATAAAAACTAAAATAATTTAATAAAAACTAAAATAATTTAATAAAATCTGATTCTGATACTATGTAACACAAATATGTACATTCCTTATTTATCATACACACACATTTTTTTCTTTTTAATGTTTAAATGTTTAATTTTTTCCCCTGACGCCGGCACCTGTGAAAAATAAACTAAAACCCTATCATTTTTATACTACCTTCACCTTCTTGTGAATGGCAGATATGTTTCTATTAGAGCTGCAGACATTTTTTTAAATTTGCACGAATTAGGCATGTGCAATATCTTAGGTTTATAACAGTACATTTTGGAATGTATGCTTACTGAATGGATGAAATTCAAGTCTCAAATTCAATGTTAACATTTGGAAAATACACGTTTCACTGTAATTTTTATACTATGAAAAATCATGAAACTCATAATTTTTATACTACAAAACTATGGAAAAATAGGGTTTATTCCAAAATTTCTGCTCAATATTTGATTTCGCTGCCTTTTTCTTTAACAAGGCAACAAAAACTGATTTTCAATTTTTGATACTTATATCAAAGTGGTGGTGGGCACATAACAATATGAGACTTACAAGTCTTTACGTTTATACTACTTGAGAAATTCTGTACCTATAGTTGAAAATCCAGAAACCTTTTAAGAGATCTATTTCATTTGTTGTTTGTTTCAATATGACAGCACAACACAGAACCCAACACAACTGTTGATGAGAATTAACTCTTGATTAATAAGCCAAGTGGAACATAAAACAAAAATGTTTTTTTTTTATAGGTAAGTAGGGAAAAAAAATCATTTTATATTTTTCTTCAAGACACTGATAAAATCTCCTAACAACTACTCAGTATTATTGTTTAGCTGAAGTAAACAATTTTACGGCTCCACACAATAAAAACTGTTCACTGCATAATCAACTGATAAGGGAACACACAAAAGAGTAGCTGATTCCTGTTCTGACAGGCACTTTTCAAATCATGTATGACTCACACCACTGAATCACTTGTATACATTCTTTGTTGAGTTCTTTCCTGATTTTCAATTTACTTCTAGCCACATAGTGTACAAATATAATACTACAAATATTGTAAACAAATTATGTAACTTTATACTATTAATAAAATTAATTAGTATTTATCTTTTGTTTTTAATTCCTTACACTATAATATAGTTTTTGGATACTCATAATTTTGATTAATACTGTAAGTTTAACTTAGTGCTGTAAAATTTAATGTTAACCTTGTGCATTAAGAACATGTTTTGGAACACAAGTTTACAAATAAAAAATAAAAATAAAATTCATACACATTTAAAGATTGCTTAATCCACATTATGCAATAAGTAATTGATTTTTTACTACCCCATTAAGCTAATTTGTGACGGTTAAAATAAAAATCTGTCCGTCTCCTATGACTTGAAGAAATAGAGAAATTTGGCACGCATTTACAAAAATTTAATAGTTACAGAAACTTTGGTAGAAATTTGGTAAAGCCATTTATGTACCTTTCAAAATTAATTTTCACAATTTCAAGAATGAATTACATTAGGCAGGAAAAGTTTTTTAAATGAATCTTAAACCAATACTTGTATTCTCCATTTTGTAGTAAATGATATGAACATTACTACTCCGAGCCATATTGTAAACTGACGAATTACCATATGGCTAAATCAAAGTGACTAGAAACAATTCACTGTTGTGTGCGAATTGGGTTGTGAATGGTTAAAAAATATGGGTTATTGTATTTGGCTACATACATAATTTCATTTATACCTTAGATGACTGGTGGATAATCCCAAATGATTTTGTACCCCCTGAATACCAGAACAAAGTATCTTCAATTCCTTGATGGTACGACAAACAAGAAATTGTTTGTGCAAAAAAAAAAAAAATTTCTTTGAACAGCATGCTGAACTGATTCATAGCATACTCAGCTATAGAGCACATCTGGCATTAAGTTTTTCATAACTGCCATTTATTTACCCTGTTCATCTGTAGAAGCATTACGTAAAAAGTTTTCAAGCTATATTCTCTTGAGTACCTTGGATTAACAACAAAATGATAGTGAAGACTTGGAGAGACTTGTACAAAATGCTATGACTATTTTAAATGTTTTATGAAGAGCAGAATGACAGATTTCAAACATCTGTCAACAACCAGGTTGAGAGTTTATGGTATTATAATTCATATAAATTTTGAACTGTCTAAAATGCTGCTGAGAAAGCGACATCAATGCAGATCTTGCCATCGTTCTCAATTAAACTGTCAGAATCAACACAGTTTCTGCCACCTTTGTTAACATGATAAGAAAGAAAATCACGTATATCAGTCTGGAAGTGCATTGCAATGTAAACAGTAATGAAATATTTAATTTCATATGTCTATATTTTAACCAAATTGTACACAGACCTTGTTCCACAGGATCTTCAGTATCATGATGTCTCATCCACCATACAGTTTGTGAATATCCTTGCTCTAGCAGATATAGCACAAAGACTGATACTCATTCAAGAAAAAGTCAAATAGCAGTTTGTTATCAAAAACTGCCACTTGACACAGACAGTGGCCACAGTGCTAAACACATCAGTTTGCAAAAGGTTCAAAATGTTCAGCCTTTTGAACACACTTCCTTAGCTATACAAAATTTCTAAGGGGGTCAACCTTTGTCCCTGGTAATCTCAGAATCTACTGAACCGATTTCAATGAAACTTTTCACGCTGATAGCAGGTACCCAACGGTAGGTTTTCCACTTTATCTGATAACGATAGGTTAAAAAGAACCGAAGTTATTGCAAACAATTAATCATTTTTTTTAAACCCGCGGCTTCGATTGCGAATATTTGTATATGATTGTTGTGGTAACTGTCGAGTTGGTAAATTGCTAATGGTACATCTGTATTAATAATATTCTTATGGAATTCTTATCAGCATATGGAATTCATATAAACAATACAATAATTCATTGTTTGATTATATTGTAACATTGATTATATAGTACACGTTGATTCTGACAAACCATACTCTTCGACATTTGAATATTCAGTAGGCCTATATGCAGTAGGAATAATTAATTGTCGAGAATTATACTTAACCTACTTCATCGAGAATTATGCGATGAGCGTCAGTGATGTAGTACCAGTGCCTTTTTTCGTTAATTTTACGCCATCGGTAAGTAATATGTGCAATATGTATTGTATTGTATAAATTATTAATTGCCCCCTAGAGATTTATTAGTATGTGTTGCGGTTTGGAAGCTCTTGAATAATCGTGAGTTATTCCAAAGACATCGGCACGTGCGGATGAATTTGAGGCAATAACGCCCGAAATTAATTTTGAATGAAATCGTGGTCCATGTAACGTGACACGCACACACACACACACACACACCTCGTATGTATCGTATGGCACGCATACGATTAGTTTGTAGCCACCGGAAGGGGGCATAATTTGTGGATGGGTCGGCGTAAGATACCTAGCGCGGTGCGAACTTCTGCGACGCGTACTAAGGAATCTTGACCCGGAAAAACATTGGTAATTACCCCACGCTTCCATTCTAGAGGGGGGGAATTGTCATCCAAAATGAGGACAAGTTGTCCGACGTTCAAATTCTTTAATGGGGTGCGCCATTTATTGTGCTGCTGCAGCTGGTGCAGATAATCCCTACACCACCGTTTCCAGATGGTCTGCATAAATTTTTGGAGCAGAAGCCATCTGCCCAAATGAGTATTATTGCCTTGTGTATAGTCGGGTTCCGGAAGTGCCGTCAGTGGAGCACTGACCAAAAAATGAGCGGGTGTTAAGGGTTCAGGGTCTCTAGCATCGTCGGACACCGCGCATAACGGGCGTGAATTAAGGCAAGCCTCAATTTGAGAAAGAAGAGTAGAATATTCCTCAAAATTCAAGATCGTACTGCCAATTACGCGACGTAAATGGAATTTAACACTCCTTACACCACTTTCCCACAAACCACCGAAATGAGGGGCTGAAGGGGGGATAAAGGACCATTTGATGCCGTGGAGACCGCAAAACTCCAGAGAAGATTGCTCAACTTCCTTGGAGGTTAAAAATTTGTACCAATCATGCAACGTGTGGTTGGCACGACGAAAATTCGTGCCATTATCCGAAAATATTTGCGCGGGAATACCTCTGCGCGAAATGAACCTTTTTAAAGCCGCTATAAAGGCGTTGGAAGTGAGATCCAACACCAATTCTAAATGGATGGCCCTAGTACACATGCATATAAATAGAGCGATATATGCCTTGGTCGTGGACTTAGAGCGCTGCCCGCCATGGCGCAAATGTACAGGACCGGCGTAATCCACGGCCGACTGTGAGAATGGCCTTGACGGCGTGACCCTAGAAGAGGGTAATTGACCGAGTAATTGATTCACGCCTTTAGCCCGGAAACGAAAACAAGTGACACACTTATGTATCACTGAGCGGATATAGGACTTATCGTGTATGATCCAATACTTACGCCTAAGCGAAGCTTGAGTTGATTGCACTCCAGCGTGCAACAAACGGATGTGTTCGTATTCAATTATTAATCTCGTGAGATGAGAGTGCGGGTGCAAAATTATTTGGTGTTTAGTCTCGTAGCTAAGTGGGGAGAATTGCAAGCGTCCACCCACTCTTAAAATGCCTGATTTATCCAGGAATGGGTTGAGAGCAAGAATTTTACTACTGCGTGGAAGGCACCGGTGTGCCTCAAGTTCCCTAACTTCCACGTCGAAATGCAACTTCTGAGATTGCCGGACAAAAATCAAGAGCGTGTCAGACAATTCTTGAGCCGACAAAAAGGACGTGTCTCTATCAACCACCGCGAGCCTAGAATTGCGAAAAAATCGACGGCAATATGCGAAGACGCGAATAAGCCTCGTAAGAGATGAATAATTTTCAATGTAACTATGTGTTGAGGACGCGACAATTAGTGAGGTTTGAGCCTGCTTGCGACGTTCCTCTTCAATGTCGGGAAAAGTACAGGGAGTATTAATGTCGAACGCGCTGACCGGCCATGAAGCCGCATCACGAGCCAACCAGGAGGGACCATGCCACCATTGAGTATGACAGTGCAAACTACGAGGGAGGCAACCGCGCGATAAAACGTCGGCAGGGTTGTCATTTGATACTACATGACGCCAAATTCCCCTGCTGCTAACAAGACGCTGTATTTCCGCGACACGGTTGGCCACAAATACCTTCCAGCGGGAAGATTGCTGATGTATCCAGTACAACGCTATCATCGAATCCGAATAAAGATATAGTCCGTCAAAATTGTAATCGACGGCATTTAAAACCTTGGAGGTTAATTGAGCCAACAATAAACAAGCACAAAGTTCAAGTCTAGGAAGCGTTATCTGTTTCAGCGGAGCGACCCTAGATTTAGCACACAACAAGTTTGATGATATGGCGCCGTTCGAATAGACCGCCCGCACATAAATGCAACACGCGTAACCTTTAGCCGAAGCGTCGGCGAATCCGTGCAGCTGCAATGAACTAACTGGGTAACTGTTCGAACTCTTAACCGACCTCGTAATCTCAAAATGAGTGTCGGAGACTAATTGAGCATATAATTCCAACCATTGATTGGCTAATGCTCCAGACAAGGGTTCGTCCCAATCAGTGCCCGCCAACCACAACTGCTGCACGAAATGCTTGCAGCAAAATGTGATGGGAGCGATTAAACCTAGTGGATCATAGATCCCGGCGATGATTGACAACACACTTCTCTTGTTGAAAACGGTTAAATTGTCATCACCCCTAACGGTGTATAAAAAGTTATCCCCCTCAACATTCCATTGTATGCCCAAGGTACGCACGTTTTGACCCTTGCTGAAGTCACGGGTTACTTGGGCGCGAAGAGTCATAATCTTATAGTGGTTAGAGAACCATTTATGTAACGAAAAACCATACCTCCTCAACAACTTCTCGATCTCGCATTTCATTTCAGCTAAGCCGTTCGGATCATCCGAACCCGTTATGAGATCGTCTACGTAAAAGTCATTTGCTATGGCCTTAGCAGCTGTAGGGTAGTCGGATTTATTTTCATATGCTATTTGAGCCAGACAACGCGTAGCAAGGAAGGAGGCACTAGCAGTGCCATATGTAACCGCCCTTAACGCGTAATGTCGCAATTCCTTATGCGGTGCATCACGCCAAACAATGCGTTGCAAGTTTGAATCCTTAGGATTAACAATGATCTGGCGATACATCTTTTCAATGTCCGCAATAAGTACGTATCGGTGGGTGCGGAACCGAACCATTATCGAAAACAGATCCTGCTGGATCGTAGGACCGACCATTAAAGTATCGTTAAGGGACAAATTATTGGTGGTTTTAGCGGATGCGTCAAATACCACGCGCAATTTAGTGGTTAAGCTAGAGTCTTTGAAGACTGCGTGATGGGGCAGATAAAAGATCTCTGACCTGTCAAGCGACAGATCGTATTCATTAAGCGGCGACATGTGGCCAAGTCGTAAGTAGTCACTCATGAACTCACTATAATCCTTATAAAGGGTAGGGTACTGCTTGAATTTGAATTCTAACGATTGGAATCTGCGTATGGCTCCGCGGAGAGAATCTCCCAAATAAGATTTATCAGATCTGCGGGGCAGGGCTACCACGAATCTCCCGTCGCGATTGCGGCTAGTGTTTTCCACGAAATGCCTTTCACACGGCGAGTCCTCAGATCGGGCTTCGCGACTAGAGATCTCCTCCAACTTCCAAAATTCCTTTAGTTGCGAGGAAATCTGATTATCGTCCCTACAGACCATAAAGGAAGAAACCGTTTTAGTTACATCGACGTTGAATGGTAAGTCACCGGCCAAAATAAATCCTAACTTGGTTTCCTGAATTATAGGAAAGTGTGGTCCGCGCGTATATTTCATAGGTTCAATTAATTGGAGAAAATATTGAGCGCCGATTAATATATCGACTTGCGACGAGCAATGCAGGTGTGGATCCGCCAAGAATATGCGCTTGGGTAAATTTAAAGAGGCAAGATTGAACGACTCCGCCAGTAAATTATTAGTTATACTGGGTAATACGGCACAATGTACGTTTAACGTGAAGGGTTTATAGCGCGAATGTAGCCTTACATTAGTACTGAAGTCAGCCTGGGAAAGCGAGTTGTTTATACCCGTGATGGGCAGTTGCGATTTAACCAATTGGAGGCCCATCCTGCGGGCGAAATCCATTGTGCAAAAGTTCGCTTGAGAACCGGAATCCAGTAATATCCTAACGGGAAATTTTTTGCCGAATTTATTGTATGTCATACAGACGGCGGTAGATAACAATACCGATTTATTGGTCTGTGATTTCAGTGAACACTGGTTGTTAACAGAAGTTACGTCCCTGTTGGGGACATGAATCGTTGTGTGGTGACGCCTAGAACATTTTTTACATGAGAATTTTGAGGGACATTTTGAACCCTCGTGTCCCGAATGGATGCAGTTTAAGCAAAGTTTGTTTTTTATTAACGCGTTTTTTCTATCAGGGATAGACAGCGATGTAAATTGTGGGCAATCGCTAAGTCTATGTACACCGTTACACAGCCTGCATAAATTGTTTCTAATATGTGAGTGGAATGCGCCCTTTGGAGTGCTTATCTGTTTAACTGCCTTGCGATAAGGAGACTTATCGCTTTTGTTCAACCTGCTCGTTGGGCTAGTCGCGTTATCGAGATTTTGCAATAATTTCCTACGTGAATTTAGAAAATTTATAAAATTATTAAAATCAGGGAATTTATGCTCCGATAAACTCTCTTTCCACAAACGTAAAGTGTAATTGTCAAGTTTTTTGGCTAAATAATTTACGACAATAATTTCAAACGTGTTGACTGGCAGTTTGAGATTATTTAAAGCGTTTATATTTGCAGAGATTTGATCAACAAATTGCGATATGCTAACTTGGGATTCCTGCTGAACTAATGGTACGTCTAGGACATTCCACACGTGGTGAGCGGAAACAATCAGCTTACTATCATATCTATTCCTCAACAGATCGATAGCCACCGCGTAATTCTCATGTGTTATGGGCAACGATTTTATTACGTTAAGCGCCTCGCCATGTAATGACGAGTGCAAATAATGAAGTTTCTGTATATCTGTCAGATCTGCTCTGACATGAATTAGTTCCAGAAAAATATGGTAATAATGTTGCCATTCCACAATACTACCCTCAAACCGTGGTAATTTTATTGGTTCCAATTGAATGGGGGGTGTTTTAGGCTGTTTACCTTCAGCGTTAATTACTGGTTTTTGGTTCATATGCTCAGCTTGCTCTAGCAGGTGTTGCAATTTACATTCTATAGTACAGAGATCGTCCTCCGTTTGCACTCTATCACTCGTTAACGCAACGTCTGCTTCCTCAGCCTCGATTTGTGACTGAATCTCGTCATATTTGGTGGATAATTCCATCAAATGACGCAGTTTTATTTTCAGCGCATGAGGATCGCTGTTTAACAAATCGAAGTTATCCGCGAAGGTATTTACTCGGGATATTGAGGCCTTAATTGTGCCTCGTTTTTTTATTAGAGCCCTTACATCGGCCATTATTATAGTTTAAGATAAAAAGGGAAAAATATTTAGAAAGCAATTGAGCATAGAGCATGTGAACCACAAACTTGATTTTGAATGAGTTTAAATACGTTTCGGTAGCTAGCGATCGTTGTTTTGAACATAAACTTACTCTCTCTAACTAATCAAACTTGTTGGCAGTTAAATTATTGAAATTATGAATTTAAATGGTTACAAAGTATATCTTCATCTTTAAAGTTCTAACTGATAATGAGCTGCCAACCATTTATTAATTTGTATTGTGTAATAAGGTGTTTGTTTATATAAATGTGTCAAAAAATACCCACTGAGTGAAATATTATTAAAAATCAAATATAAGCAAAGTTTATAGTCACGTGGCCGTCGATCCATTCGTGATGAAGCTGGCTTCGATCCCGTTTGGAGCTGCTACACCTCCTGTTTCTGCCGGTCAGCCGATGCCTCATGTTGTACCCTCCATCAATTAAAGCTGTGGAATCTCGAAAATGTCCTGTTTCGTCCCGTCGTCTCTGGTCTACTGCTTGGCTGAATCTTGTCGAGATGACTGCGACGTGACTCACAATAATGGTGTCGCTCAGGTCGAAAATGATGCCCGTATGGCGTGATTAACTTCAGATTGGTTTTTCCAGAAATGATGCGGATAAGAAATGCTGTCGCTTGTGTACTCAGATATGAGAAATCTGTGCCGTGGGGACCAAAAATGATGTAGTTTTTTGGGCCCGAAAATGTGAAATCCTGCCTGGTTGGACCAAAAATGATGTCGTTTTTGGCCTGAAAATATGAAATCCGGCCCGGAGGACCAAAAATGTTGCGGTTTGGAAGCTCTTGAATAATCGTGAGTTATTCCAAAGACGCTAATGAGGAAGGCTGGATTGTTTGTTAGAAAGAAGTGGACTGTATTAAAGATGTTGAGCATTCGTTTATTGAAAAAATCTGATTGTTAATTACGATCGGCACGTGCGGATGCATTTGAGGCAATAACGCCCGAAATTAATTTTGAATAAAATCGTGGTCCATTGTAGATGGACGCAGGTAGTGGAATGAAATGAAATATTATAAATGCATGCTAAAAAATATCCAGAAGCCGCGGCTGGAAGAGAAGTGTTTTACGAGAGTTGCGCTCGGAGTCTTGTTATAAACTGAACTAAACTTGCCTGCAGCCGGCGGTGATTGCCAGCTGTGGCGTTTGATAAACGCGTGACGTCATCCGTGCGTGCCGTGTAACGGTAGCAGACTGCTTACAGCTGATAAACCAGTACAAAGTTTAAACAGTATAGATCAAGTAAATACATTTCCACTTTTTTTAGCTTTGCAATGCCAAAAAGACGATCATGTTTAGGAAGATCTACTGCTGTTGTGGAAAGAAAGAGGCATCTTAGAGCATCTGAAAATGACGTCGAAGGAGTCAAAATGCAATCAGCTCGTGGAAACTCTTCAGAAAGATCAGGATTAGGAGAAGTCTCACAGGTTGAAAGTCCTACGATTCGTGAAAACAGATTAGCGGCACAAAGACGCAGGCAAGCGACTCTCAGATCACGAGGTCCTACTTTACAATGGAATGCAAAATTAAATAGTGGTTTCACATATAATCCAGTTATTAACTACGTGAATGAAACAGATATCGGGTTACCGAGTATGGTTTGCCCTCAATGCAAAGCTTTAAATGGAAAAATGAATCACATGGATTATGTTGCTCTGCAGGAAAAGTGCGATTAGATCCCATACTTCCTCCTCCAGAACCGTTAAAATCATTATTAAATGGAGAACATCATTTATCGAAAAAAATTTTGAATGCATTAAGATCGTACAATTCAGCTTTTCAATTTACATCATTCGGAGCCAATGAAATAGTCGAAGGGAGCTTCATGCCTACTTTCAAATTTCAAGGGCAAGTATATCACCTCATGGGATCATTACTCCCCACACAAAACAAAGTACCAAAATTTCTACAGGTGTATTTCATAGCTGATTATTTACAGCAAGCTGAAACAAGAATGGATCATATTCGTAACTTGGATAAGACATTAGTAACATAACTTCAAAATTTACTTCACGCAATCAACCCATATGTTAGTGAACTGAAAAGAGCGTTTGAATTTGTAACATCTGCGAATAATAATCAGTACAATATTGTGATTCATGCTGATCGAAAAGAAAATAATGAAGAGCACAGGGGCCGCTACAATGCACCGACAACTAATGAGGTGGCAGTAGTTTTAGTTAACCAGGAATGCGATAAACGCAATATAATAATCCGTGCGAGGGATCATACGCTACATCGAATTGCAGAAACATATCGAGCTATGATGCTTTACAGTACCCTTTAATGTTTTGCAGAGGAGAAGATGGTTATCATTTTACATTAAAATTAGTCGATCCTCAGACTGAGTTACAAACTACTAAGAAAATTTCAGCTCTACAATTTTATTCTTACAGACTCATGATGAGAAAAGATGAGTACGATCATTTAATTTATTACAAACAGCTTCTGAATCAATATATTGTTGATATGTATGCTAAGATAGAGACGGAAAGGCTTATATACATCCGTACTCATTAAACTCAGTTACGAGCTGAGAATTACATAGATTTGAGACGCATTACGAAATAATGAAAGTTTGGATAATTTAGGCCCCTTGGTCATTCTACCCTCAAGTTTCACAGGAGATCCACTATATATGCATGAGCGAACGCAAGCCACTTTTTGCTACGTACGCAAATACTCGCGGCCTGATTTATTTATTACGTCCAGTACAAATCCTAAGTGGAGAGAGATCGTCCAGGAGTTGCATCAAGGCTTTTCAGCTCAAGATCGACACGACTTGGTAGCACACGTATTTCATCTGAAATTGAAGAAATTAATGGATTTCTTAGTGAAAGGTAAAATTTTTGGCTCAGTTGTCTGCTACATGTACAGCGTAGAGTGGCAAAAAAGAGGTTTGCCGCATGCGCATATTTTGCTTTGGTTAGAAGAAAATATACGACCAGATCAGATAGATTCTGTGATTAGTGCAGAGCTGCCGGACGCTGATAAAGATCCAGAGCTTTATGATATAGTGAAACACATATGATTCATGGGCCATATGGCACAATTAATGCACAGTCACCATGTATGAAGGAGGGTCAGTGTACTGAACGATATCCTAAATCGCTTACAAAAGAAACGACGATAAATGATGACAGCTACCCTAATTATCGCCAACTAAGTCCTGAAGATGGAGGTTTTCAGTGTGAAATCCGTTTGAGAGATGAGATTTTGATAGTTGACAATAGATGGGTAGCTCCATACTCACCGGTGCTTTCATGAGCTTTTGGTGCTCACATCAATGTTGAATTGTGTAGTAGTGTAAAATCCATTAAATATATATATGTAAATACGTCAATAAAGGCTCCGATCTAGCTACGATTGGTATACAAAATTCTTACGATGAGGTATTACAGTTTCAAAATGGTCGATATATAAGCACATCTGAAGCTATATGGAGAAACTTCTCTTTCCCTATACATGAGCGTTTTCCACCTATTATTCATCTAGATGTACATCTCGAAAATGGCCAGAGAGTTTATTTTCGTGAAGATAATTTGCACGGAAGAATAGAAAATCCAAGAAACACCACTCTCATGACATTTTTTTATCTATGTCGGGAAGATGACTTTGCCAAAACTTTGTTGTACGAAGAAGTGCTAGCATATTACACTTTCAATAGGCAGACAAGAAAATTTCAATGTAGACATCGAGGAGTCTTATTAGAAGGGAGCGAGAACATATATTGGGTCGAGTGTATACAGTTCATCCAAACAATCATGAATATTATTTTCTTCGTTTACTTCTGCACAATATACATGGCCCAACTTCATTTGAAAATATCAAGACTGTCAACAACGTAATTCATCCAACGTTTCAAGCTGCATGCCAAGCTCTTGATCTCATTGGAACGACACATTGTCAGAGGCAAGTTTATCTGCTAGCCCTGACAAAATGAGAGAACTTTTTGCAATAATGTTGGTGTTCTGCAGTATTTCAAACCCGAGTGCATTGTGGAATAAATACAAAGACCACTTCTCTGAAGACTTGATTCGAGATATTATGCATCGAATTCCTGATACTGATTTGAGTTTATACAAGGAAAGCATTGAAAATAGTTGTTTACTGCTTTTACTAGATTGTATTACTTCTGTCGGTGGTAATCCGATAGCTCAATACGATTACCAAATCCACAGTCTACCGTGCAAAACATTTCAAAGGAATATCTTTCTGAAACCACTTATGACAGACAACAGCTACTTTCTACAGTTGAAGAGAATGAAATATTACTGACAGACGAACAAAGAAATACAATATCAACTCATTCTTCAAAGTGTTTACTGTAAATCTGGAAATGCATTTTTCCTTGATGCACCAGGAGGCACAGGTAAAACACTTTTAATCAAATTGACTCTTTCGAAGTTAAGAAGCGAAGGCAAGATCGCATTAGCAGCAGCTTCCTCGGGAATCGCTGCTACATTATTACCTGGCGGAAAAACGGCTCATTCCTTTTTTAAAATACCAATAGATTTGAATTGCAGCGAATTTCCAGTGTGCAATATTTCCAATAGTGCTAAAGCAGAATTGATTAGAAATGCAGACTTGATTGTTTGGGATGAGTGCACTATGGCCCCTAAAAAATCAGTAGATGCTCTCGATAGAACTCTATGAGATTTGCGCAATGACAACAGATTTATGGGTGGAATAACTTTTCTCTTTGCCGGAGATTTCAGACAAACATTGCCCGTAGTTATGCGGGGTACCAGAGCTGATGAAGTAAATGCTTGCGTCAAACGATCGAATATATGGCGTACCGTTCAAACAGTATCACTCACAATAAACATGAGAGTCCAACTTGGAGGTGACACAGATATTCACGAATTTTCTACTACTTTATTAAACCTTGGAGATGGTAAGATACTAGAGACAGACAGTGCGATATGTTTACCACCATCAATATGTCGTACAGTTTCTTCACTGGCAGAGTTGATCGAAAAGGTTTATGGACATATTGAGTCTATAAATTTGCATGATGATGTGTGGTTATGTGAGCGTGTGATACTAGCACCAAAAAACGAACAAGTAAATGCCATAAATAGCTGCATATTGCATAAATTTCCAGGAGACGAAAAAACATATCACTCCAATAATACAGTTTTGAACGAAGAGGATGCAGTACATTACCCAACTAAGTTTTTGAATACTTTATCTGCATCAGGATTACCAGCTCACACATTGAAATTAAAACTAGGTGTTCCAATTATACTCATGAGAAATCTGAAGCCACCACAGTTATGCAATGGAACACGATTGAAAGTTAGGTCGCTAAAAAAACATATCATCGAAGCGACTATCTTAACAGGCTGCGGCAAAGGAGAAACAGTATTTATCCCAAGAATTCCAATCATAGGAATTACCCTTGTTAAAACATAAAACGTAGCAGGTAAACTACCCCTTTCCCTTAACCGATCTTCACCAAAATCAACAGGCCTTCGGTCTTTTACAATTGATGAACGTATGCAAAAAAATATTAGATTCTGTTAGAATGTGCGGCAGTTATCGTTCGTCATAGAAAAAATTACCATTGTTAAAACTTACAATGTTGCAGATAAACTACCCCTTTCCCATAACCGATCTTCACCAAAAACAACAGACCTTGAGTTCTCTACAACTCAGGAAAGTGTGCAAAAAATTATTAGATTCTCTATGAATTTTCGGCAGTTATCGTTTGCCATAAAAAAATTACCCTTTTTAAAACATAAAAAATTGCTGATAAACTACCCCTTTCCCTTAACCAATCTTCAACAAAATCAACGGACATTGAGCTCTCTATAGCTCAGAGAGGTATGCAAAATATTATTTGATTCTGATTGAATTTACGGCAGTTATCATTCATCATATAAAAAATTACCCATGGTAAAACATATAACGTTTTCCCTTAACCGATCTTCACCAACACCAATAGGTATTGAGAACTCTACAATACAGGGCTGTATGCAAAACATCATTTGATTCTGTTTGCATTTGCGGCTGTTATCGTTTGCCATAGGAAAAATTACCCTTGATAAGAAACCATTGCAGGTAAACTACCCCTTTCCCTTATTCGACCTTCACCAAAACAAACAGGTCTTGAGAACTTTACAATTCAGGGCTGTATGCAACACATTATTTGATTATGTTTGAACATGCGGCTATTATCGTTTACCATAGAAAAAATTACCCTTGATAAAAAACTGTTGCAGGTAAACTACCCCTTTCCCTTAACCCATCTTCACCAAAAACAATAGGTCTTGAGTACTCTACAAATCAGGGATGCATGCAAATAATTATTTGATTCTGTTTGAACTTGCGGCTGTTATCGTTTGCCATAGAAAAAATATCGGTATGGAGAACCATACATGACTTCCATGTTCTAAGATTTATATTTAAAATCATTTACGAAATGAAATGTTTCCATAGAAACTACTTCATTCCACTTATTGCTTCAGCCTTAACCACAGTACTGTGGTCACTAATGTATACCACCACACGTTATCGCACTCGATTTTCACTGATGATGGCAGTCGACGGCACTGCTGAAACGTCTGGTGTTGCAGAAAACATTGGACTACGGCCAAACAGCCCGGGAATAAATTTTAACAACAAACTACAACTTTGTTGCCGATAACGTAGTACACATATAAAAATTCTCCTATCCCCCTTCAACTATAATTTTCATTTATAGGAAATTACCCCCAGCCCATTCAACTAGCCTCTTCATTTATAGATATTTCATCTACGTTTCTACAGTGAATTATTAAGATCTTCTTATCAGGATACTTTAATTATCAAAATTAGGTACTTTACTCTTGTTGCAACAAAAAAAGTTTCAGGTAAACTGCCCTTTCCCCGTAACCGATCTTCACCAAAATCAATAGGCCTTAGTATTCTACAGCTCAGGCACATATGTAAAAAAGTATGTGATTCTGTTTGAATGTACGGCAGTTATCGTTCGTCATGAAACAATTTCTCTTGTTACAACATAAAATGTTGCAGGTAAACTACCCCTTTCCCTTAACCGATCTTCACCAAAATCAACAGGCCTTGAGTACTCTACAATTTAGGGATGTATGCAAAAACGTATTTGATTCTGTCTGAATTTATGGCAGAATCATGGAAAACGTTCTCTTGTTACAACATAAAATGTTGCTGGTAAACTACCCCTTTCCCGATCTTCAACAAAATCATCAGACCTTGAGTTATCTACATATTGGAAGGTACGCACAAAATTAGTTGATTCTGTTTAAATTTGCGGCAGTTATCGTTCGTCATAGAAACAATTACTCTTGTTAAAACATAAAAGTGGCCGGTAAACTACCCCTTTCCCTTAACCGATCTTCACAAAAATAAACAGGCCTTCAGTCTTTTACAATTGATGAACGTTTGATGAACGTATGCAAAAAAATATTTGATTCTGTTTGAATGTGCGGCAGTTATCGTTCGTCATAGAAAAAATTACCATTGTTAAAAGATAAAATGTTTAAGGTAAACTACCCCATTACCTTAACTGATCTTCACCAAAATCAACAGACATTGAGTTTTCTATAGCTCAGGAAGGGTGCAAAACATTATTTGATTCTGATTGAATTTACAGCAGTTATCATTCATCATAGAAAAAATTACCCATGTTAAAACATAAAATGTTGCAGGTAAACTACCCCTTTCCCTAAACCGATCTTCAACAAAAACAACAGGTCTTGAGAACTCTACAATTCAGGGCTGTATGCAAAACATTATTTGATTCTGTTTGAATTTGTGGCTGTTATCGTTTGCCATAGAAAATACCCTTGTTTAAACAAAAAACGTTGCCGGTAAACTACCCCTTTCCCTTAACCGATCTTCAACAAAATCAACGGACATTGAGTTCTCTATAGCTCAGAGAGGTATGCAAAATATTATTTGATTCTGATTGAATTTACGGCAGTTATCATTCATCATATAAAAAATTACCCATGGGGGAACATATAACGTTTTCCCTTAACCCATCTTCACCAACACCAATAGGTACTGAGAACTCTACAATACAGGGCTGTATGCAAAACATCATTTGATGCTGTTTGCATTTGCGGCTGTTATCGTTTGGCACAGAAAAAAATTACCCTTGATAAAAAACCATTGCAGGTAAACTACCCCTTTCCCTTATTCGATCTTCACCAAAAACAATAGGTTGTGAGAACTCTACAATTTAGGGCTGTATGCAAATAATTATTTGATTCTGTTTGAATTTGCGGCTGTTATCGTTTGCCAAAAAAAAAATCTACACACACACAGACACTTTTCGAAAAATGATTTTTTCATGTTTTGAGGGTAGTACAATCAGAATCTGCAATAATCTCAAACACGATTTTTTTTGCCATCACCATACTTCCATTTCCTTATGGAACATGGAAGTAAAAATTAAAATTTGAAAAATATTGTTGCAGAAGAATTTAATAATATCGGTATGGAGAACCATACATAACTTCCATGTTCTAATATTTATATTTAAAATCATTTTCGAAATGAAATATTACCATAGAAACTACTTCTTTCTACTTTCTGCTTCAGCCTTAACCACAGTACTGTGGTCACTAACGTATACCACCTCACGTTATCGCACTCGATTTTCACTGATGATGAAAGTCGATGGCATTGCCGAAACGTCTGGTTTTGTAGAAAACATTGGACTATGGCCAAACATCCCAGCAAGGAATTTTAACAAAAACTACTTCTTTGTTGCCGATAACGTTGTACACATATATAAAAAATATGCATAAAATTAATGGCTTGTATAAGTTAATGTTTGATCTCCATTAAGTAGTCCTCAAGTTTCCAAAGTTTTAATATTATGATGTCCGTAATTAAAACATCAGAGCAAGTTTAGTGTGTATGAGGGTACACCATGGACAAAAATTTTCAACATTTCCAATTGAGCGTTGCTCAGAGTAAAGCTGCGAATGTACAGTGTACGTTTCATGCGTATGAGGGTACACCGTGGACAAAAATTTTCAACATTTCCTATTGAGCGTTGCTTAGAGTAAAGCTGCGAATCTACAGTGTACGTTTCATAGAACAAACACGCGGAAAAGAAGGAGCGCTCCGAAGTCACTCATGGACCCTCAGCATCTTGCAGAGGGTTCATTCCCTAAAGACGAAAATTCTGTCTATGAATCGTTCCTCTGTAAACACGTGCAGTTACACTGCCCAGCGATCCACAAGAAGCAAATCGCTATTCACGCTGGACAATTCTTCGGCTTGCACGCGTTATGTTGGTGTGAGTTTCGGCACTTTCCATTTAAAAAGCGTGCAAATGTAAGAAAATAAACACGAGTGAGGCCAGAAATAACGGGAATTTTGTGTGTGTGTGTGTGTGTGTGTGTGTGTGTGTGTGTTCCCTGCCTTTTTATTGCGGTAGTCATAATAATAAAATGGAAACGTAAACATAACATAATTGAGATATGCTTGCTCTGCCACGAACGATATATTTTCTCTCATACATGATTTACATTAAAATGAAAAAATTATAATTTTATTGCCTGGCAACAAAATTATTTTATTTTTAACAATTACCATTGTTTGAAAAAGTTTAAATGAATTTTCAAGTACTTTACTGTTGTTAAAACGTAAAAGGTTGCAGGTAAACTACCCCTTCCCCTTAACCGATCTTCACCAAAATCAAAAGGCCTTGAGATCACTATAATTCAGGGATGTATGCAAAACATTATTTGATTCTGTTTGAATATGCGGCAGTTACCATTCCTCATAGAAAAAATTACCCTTGTTAAAACATAAAATGTTACAGGTAAATTACCCTATTCCCTTAACCGATCTTCACCAAAACCAAAAGGTCTTGAGAACTCTATAATTCAGGGGTGTATGCAAAACATTATTTGATTCTGTTTGAATTTGTGGCTGTTATCATTTGCCAAAAAAAATTACGCTTGATAAAAAAACGCTGCAGGTAAACTACCCCTTTCCCCTAACCGATCTTCTCCGAAAACAATAGGTCTTGAGTACTCTATGCAAAATTATTTTATTTTTAACAATTACCATTGTTTGAAAAAGTTTAAATGAATTTTCAAGTACTTTACTGTTGTTAAAACGTAAAAGGTTGCAGGTAAACTACCCCTTTCCCTTAACCGATCTTCACCAAAAACAACAGACATTGAGTTCTCTACAACTCAGGAAAGTGTGCAAAAAATTATTAGATTCTCTTTGAATTTTCGGCAGTTATCGTTTGCCATAAAAAAATTACCCTTTTTAAAACATAACACGTTGCTGATAAACTACCCCTTTCCCTTAACCAATCTTGAACAAAATCAACGGACATTGCGCTCTCTATAGCTCAGAGAGGTATGCAAAATATTATTTGATTCCGATAGAATTTACGGCAGTTATCATTCATCATATAAAAAATTACCCATGGTAAAACATATAACGTTTTCCCTTAACCGATCTTCACCAACACCAATAGGTATTGAGAACTCTACAATACAGGGCTGTATGCAAAACATCATTTGATTCTGTTTGCATTTGCGGCTGTTATCGTTTGCCATAGAAAAAATTACCCTTGATAAAAAACCATTGCAGGTAAACTACCCCTTTCCCTTATTCGATCTTCACCAAAACCAACAGGTCTTGAGAACTCTACAATTCAGGGCTGTATGCAACACATAATTTGATTATGTTTGAATATGCGGCTATTATCGTTTACCATAGAAAAAATTACCCTTGATAAAAAACCGTTGCAGGCAAACTACCCCTTTCCCTTAACCCATCTTCACCAAAAACAATAGGTCTTGCGTACTCTACAAATCAGGGCTGCATGCAAATAATTATTTGATTCTGTTTGAACTTGCGGCTGTTATCGTATGCCATAGAAAATACCCTTGTTAAAACATAAAACGTTGCAGGTAAACTACCCCTTTCCCTTAACCGATCTTCACCAAAAACAATAGGTCTAGTATACTCTACAATTGAGGGCTGTATGCAAATAATCATTTGATTCTGTTTGAATTTGCGGCTGTTATCGTTTGCCATAGAAAATACCCTAGTTAAAACATAAAACGTTGCAGGTATGCAAAACATCATTTGATTTTGTTTGCATTTGCGGCTGTTATCGTTTGCCATAGAAAAATATCGGTATGGAGAACCATACATGACTTCCATATTCTAAGATTTATATTTAAAATCATTTTCAGCCAAACAGCCAGGCTGTGTCTTACCTGCCTTTTTATTGCTGTATTAAATGAAAAATATTATATTACATTAAAATGAAAAAATTATAATTTTATTGCCTGGCAACAAAATTATTTTATTTTTAACAATTACCATTGTTTCAAAAAGTTTAAATAAATTTTCAAGTACTTTACTCTTGTTAAAACGTAAAAGGTTGCAGGTAAACTACCCCTTCCCCTTAACCGATCTTCACCAAAATCGAAAGTCATTGAGACATCTACAATTCAGGGACGTATGCAAAACATTATTTGATTCTGTTTGCATTTGCGGCTGTTATCGTTTGCCATAGAAAATACGCTTGATAAAAAAACGTTGCAGGTAAACTACCCCTTCTCCTTAACCGATCTTCACCAAAAACAATAGGTCTTGAGTACTCTACAAATCAGGGCTGTATGCAAAACATTATTTGATTCTGTTTGAATTTGCGGCTGTTATCGTTTGCCATAGAAAATACCCTTCTTAAAAAAACGTTGCAGGTAAACTACCCCTTTCCCTCAACCGAACTTCACCAAAAACAATAGGTCTTGAGAACTCTACAATTTAGGGCTGTATGCAAATAATCTTTTGATTCTGTTTGAATTTGCGGCTGTTATCGTTTGCCATAGGAAATACCCTTGTTAAAACATAAAACGTTACAGGTAAACTACCCCTTTCCCTTAACCGATCTTCACCAAAATCAGCAGATCTTGAGAACTCTACAATTCAGGGCTGTATGCGAAACATTATTTGATTCTGTTTGAATTTGCGGCTGTTATCGTTTGCCAAACAAACAAAATTACCCTTGCTAAAAAAAAAACCGTTGCAGGTAAACTACCCCTTTCCCTCAACCGATCTTCACCAAAAACAATAGGTCGCGAGTACTCTGCAAATCAGGGCTGCATGCAAAAAATTATTTGATTCTGTTTGAATTTGCGGCAGTTATCGTTTGCCATAGAAAAAAATCTACAGACAGACACACACACAGACAGACAGACACACAGACACTTTTCGGAAAACGACTTTTTTTCATGTTTTGAGTGTAGTAGAATCAGAATCTGCAATAATCTCGAACACGATTTTTTTTGCCATCACCATACTTCCATTCCTTAAGGAATATGGAAGTAAAATTACCCTTGATAAAAAACCATTGCAAGTAAACTACCCCTTTCCATTAAGTGATCTTCACCAAAAACAATACGTCTTGAGAACTCTACAATTCTGGGCTGTATGCAAAAGAGTAGTTGATTCTGTTTGAATTTGCGGCTGTTATCGTTTGCCATAGAAAAAATTACCCTTGATAAAAAACCATTGCAAGTAAACTACCCCTTTCCATTAAGTGATCTTCACCAAAAACAATACGTCTTGAGAACTCTACAATTCTGGGCTGTATGCAAAAGGGTAGTTGATTCTGTTTGAATTTGCGGCTGTTATCGTTTGCCATAGAAAAAAATTACCCTTGATTTAAAAAAAAA
Organism: Magicicada septendecula; assembly: GCA_034769895.1. Taxonomy (NCBI): domain Eukaryota; kingdom Metazoa; phylum Arthropoda; class Insecta; order Hemiptera; family Cicadidae; genus Magicicada; species Magicicada septendecula. The sequence goes on along the minus strand of CM068373.1, from coordinate 166,271,489 downwards.
CTTTGCAGGTAAACTACCCCTTTCCCTTAACCGATCTTCACCAAAAACAATAGGTCTTGAGTACTCTACAAATCAGGACTGTATGCAAAAAATTATTTGATTCTGTTTGAATTTGCGGCTGTTATCGTTTGCCATAGAAAAAATATCGGTATGGAGAACCATACATGACTTCCATGTTCTAAGATTTATATTTAAAATCATTTACGAAATGAAATGTTTCCATAGAAACTACTTCATTCCACTTATTGCTTCAGCCTTAACCACAGTACTGTGGTCACTAATGTATACCACCACACGTTATCGCACTCGATTTTCACTGATGATGGCAGTCGACGGCACTGCTGAGACGTCTGGTGTTGCAGAAAACATTGGACTACGGCCAAACAGCCCGGGAATAAATTTTAACAACAAACTACAACTTTGTTGCCGATAACGTAGTACACATATAAAAATTATCCCCTCCCCCTTCAACTATAATTTTCATTTATAGGAAATTACCCCCAGCCCATTCAACTAGCCTATTCATTTATAGATATTTCATCTACGTTTCTACAGTGAATTATTAAGATCTTCTTATCAGGATACTTTAATTATCAAAATTAGGTACTTTACTCTTGTTGCAACAAAAAAAGTTTCAGGTAAACTGCCCTTTCCCCGTAACCGATCTTCACCAAAATCAATACGCCTTGAGTATTCTACAGCTCAGGCACATATGTAAAAAAGTATGGGATTCTGTTTGAATGTACGGCAGTTATCGTTCGTCATGAAACAATTTCTCTTGTTACAACATAAAATGTTGCAGGTAAACTACCCCTTTCCCTTAACCGATCTTCACCAAAATCAACAGGCCTTGAGTACTCTACAATTTAGGGATGTATGCAAAAACGTATTTGATTCTGTTTGAATTTATGGCAGATATCGTTCTTCATGGAAAACGTTCTCTTGTTACAACATAAAATGTTGCTGGTAAACTACCCCTTTCCCGATCTTCAACAAAATCATCAGACCTTGAGTTATCTACATATTGGAAGGTACGCACAAAATTAGTTGATTCTGTTTAAATTTGCGGCAGTTATCGTTCGTCATAGAAACAATTACTCTTGTTAAAACATAAAAGTGGCAGGTAAACTACCCCTTTCCCTTAACCGATCTTCACCAAAATAAACAGCCCTTCAGTCTTTTACAATTGATGAACGTTTGATGAACGTATGCAAAAAAATATTTGATTCTGTTTGAATGTGCGGCAGTTATCGTTCGTCATAGAAAAAATTACCATTGTTAAAAGATAAAATGTTTAAGGTAAACTACCCCATTACCTTAACTGATCTTCACCAAAATCAACAGACATTGAGTTCTCTATAGCTCAGGAAGGGTGCAAAACATTATTTGATTCTGATTGAATTTACAGCAGTTATCATTCATCATAGAAAAAATTACCCATGTTAAAACATAAAATGTTGCAGGTAAACTACCCATTTCCCTAAACCGATCTTCAACAAAAACAACAGGTCTTGAGAACTCTACAATTCAGGGCTGTATGCAAAACATATTTGATTCTGTTTGAATTTGTGGCTGTTATCGTTTGCCATAGAAAATACCCTTGTTAAAACAAAAAACGTTGCAGGTAAACTACCCCTTTCCCTTAACCGATCTTCAACAAAATCAACGGACATTGAGTTCTCTATAGCTCAGAGAGGTATGCAAAATATTATTTGATTCTGATTGAATTTACGGCAGTTATCATTCATCATATAAAAAATTACCCATGGGGGAACATATAACGTTTTCCCTTAACCCATCTTCACCAACACCAATAGGTATTGAGAACTCTACAATACAGGGCTGTATGCAAAACATCATTTGATGCTGTTTGCATTTGCGGCTGTTATCGTTTGGCATAGAAAAAAATTACCCTTGATAAAAAACCATTGCAGGTAAACTACCCCTTTCCCTTATTCGATCTTCACCAAAAACAATAGGTTGTGAGAACTCTACAATTTAGAGCTGTATGCAAATAATTATTTGATTCTGTTTGAATTTGCGGCTGTTATCGTTTGCCATAGAAAAAAAATCTACACACACACAGACACTTTTCGAAAAATGATTTTTTCATGTTTTGAGGGTAGTACAATCAGAATCTGCAATAATCTCAAACACGATTTTTTTTGCCATCACCATACTTCCATTTCCTTATGGAACATGGAAGTAAAAATTAAAATTTGAAAAATATTGTTGCAGAAGAATTTAATAATATCGGTATGGAGAACCATATATAACTTCCATGTTCTAATATTTATATTTAAAATCATTTTCGAAATGAAATATTACCATAGAAACTACTTCTTTCTACTTTCTGCTTCAGCCTTAACCACAGTACTGTGGTCACTAACGTATACCACCTCACGTTATCGCACTCGATTTTCACTGATGATGAAAGTCGATGGCATTGCCGAAACGACTGGTTTTGTAGAAAACATTGGACTATGGCCAAACATCCCAGCAAGGAATTTTAACAAAAACTACTTCTTTGTTGCCGATAACGTTGTACACATATATATAAAAAATATGCATAAAATTAATGGCTTGTATAAGTTAATGTTTGATCTCCATTAAGTAGTCCTCAAGTTTCCAAAGTTTTAATATTATGATGTCCGTAATTAAAACATCAGAGCAAGTTTAGTGTATATGAGGGTACACCATGGACAAAAATTTTCAACATTTCCAATTGAGCGTTGCTCAGAGTAAAGCTGCGAATGTACAGTGTACGTTTCATGCGTATGAGGTACACCGTGGACAAAAATTTTCAACATTTCCTATTGAGCGTTGCTTAGAGTAAAGCTGCGAATCTACAGTGTACGTTTCATAGAACAAACACGCGGAAAAGAAGGAGCGCTCCGAAGTCACTCATGGACCCTCAGCATCTTGCAGAGGGTTCATTCCCTAAAGACGAAAATTCTGTCTATGAATCGTTCCTCTGTAAACACGTGCAGTTACACTGCCCAGCGATCCAGAGGAAGCAAATCGCTATTCACGCTGGACAATTCTTCGGCTTGCACGCATTATGTTGGTGTGAGTTTCGGCACTTTCCATTTAAAAAGCGTGCAAATGTAAGAAAATAAACATGAGTGAGGCCAGAAATAACGGGAATTGTGTGTGTGTGTGTGTGAGTGTGTGTGTTCCCTGCCTTTTTATTGCGGTAGTCATAATAATAAAATGGAAACGTAAACATAACATAATTGAGATATGCTTGCCTGCCACGAACGATATATTTTCTCTCATACATGATTTACATTAAAATGAAAAAATTATAATTTTATTGCCTGGCAACAAAATTATTTTATTTTTAACAATTACCATTGTTTGAAAAAGTTTAAATGAATTTTCAAGTACTTTACTGTTGTTAAAACGTAAAAGGTTGCAGGTAAACTACCCCTTCCCCTTAACCGATCTTCACCAAAATCAAAAGGCCTTGAGATCACTATAATTCTGGGATGTATGCAAAACATTATTTGATTCTGTTTGAATATGCGGCAGTTACCATTCCTCATAGAAAAAATTACCCTTGTTAAAACATAAAATGTTACAGGTAAATTACCCTATTCCCTTAACCGATCTTCACCAAAACCAAAAGGTCTTGACAACTCTATAATTCAGGGCTGAATGCAAAACATTATTTGATTCTGTTTGAATTTGTGGCTGTTATCGTTTGCCAAAAAAAATTACGCTTGATAAAAAAACGCTGCAGGTAAACTACCCCTTTCCCTTAACCGATCTTCTCCGAAAACAATAGGTCTTGAGTACTCTACAATTCAGGGCTGTATGTAAAAAATTATTTGATTCTGTTTGAATCTGCGGCTGTTATCGTTTGCCATAGAAAATACCCTTGTTAAAACATAAAACGTAGCAGGTAAACTACCCCTTTCCCTTAACCGATCTTCACCAAAAACAACAGACATTGAGTTCTCTACAACTCAGGAAAGTGTGCACAAAATTATTAGATTCTCTTTGAATTTTCGGCAGTTATCGTTTGCCATAAAAAAATTACCCTTTTTAAAACATAACACGTTGCTGATAAACTACCCCTTTCCCTTAACCAATCTTCAACAAAATCAACGGACATTGAGCTCTCTATAGCTCAGAGAGGTATGCAAAATATTATTTGATTCTGATTGAATTTACGGCAGTTATCATTCATCATATAAAATATCGGTATGGAGAACCATACATGACTTCCATATTCTAAGATTTATATTTAAAATCATTTTCAGCCAAACAGCCAGGCTGTGTCTTACCTGCCTTTTTATTGCTGTATTAAATGAAAAATATTATATTACATTAAAATGAAAAAATTATAATTTTATTGCCTGGCAACAAAATTATTTTATTTTTAACAATTACCATTGTTTCAAAAAGTTTAAATAAATTTTCAAGTACTTTACTCTTGTTAAAACGTAAAAGGTTGCAGGTAAACTACCCCTTCCCCTTAACCGATCTTCACCAAAATCGAAAGTCATTGAGACCTCTACAATTCAGGGACGTATGCAAAAAATTATTTGATTCTGTTTGAATTTGCGGCTGTTATCGTTTGCCATAGAAAATACGCTTGATAAAAAATGTTGCAGGTAAACTACCCCTTCCCCTTAACCGATCTTCACCAAAAACAAAAGGTCTTGAGTACTCTACAAATCAGGTCTGTATGCAAAACATTATTTGATTCTGTTCGAATTTGCGGCTGTTATCGTTTGCCATAGAAAATACCCTTGTTAAAAAAACGTTGCAGGTAAACTACCCCTTTCCCTCAACCGATCTTCACCAAAAACAATAGGTCTTGAGAACTCTACAATTTAGGGCTGTATCCAAATAATCTTTTGATTCTGTTTGAATTTGCGGCTGTTATCGTTTGCCATAGGAAATACCCTTGTTAAAACATAAAACGTTACAGGTAAACTACCCCTTTCCCTTAACCGATCTTCACCAAAAACAATAGGTCTTGAGTACTCTACAAATCAGGGCTGTATGCAAAACATTATTTGATTCTGTTTGAATTTGCGGCTGTTATCGTTTGCCATAGAAAATACCCTTGTTAAAAAAACGTTGCAGGTAAACTACCCCTTTCCCTCAACCGAACTTCACCAAAAACAATAGGTCTTGAGAACTCTACAATTTAGGGCTGTATGCAAATAATCTTTTGATTCTGTTTGAATTTGCGGCTGTTATCGTTTGCCATAGGAAATACCCTTGTTAAAACATAAAACGTTACAGGTAAACTACCCCTTTCCCTTAACCGATCTTCATCAAAATCAACAGATCTTGAGAACTCTACAATTCAGGGCTGTATGCGAAACATTATTTGATTCTGTTTGAATTTGCGGCTGTTATCGTTTGCCAAACAAACAAAATTACCCTTGCTAAAAAAAAACCGTTGCAGGTAAACTACCCCTTTCCCTCAACCGATCTTCACCAAAAACAATAGGTCGCGAGTACTCTGCAAATCAGGGCTGTATGCAAAAAAATATTTGATTCTGTTTGAATTTGCGGCAGTTACCGTTTGCCATAGAAAAAAAATCTACAGACAGACAGACAGACAGACAGACAGACACACAGACACTTTTCGGAAAACGACTTTTTTTCATGTTTTGAGTGTAGTAGAATCAGAATCTGCAATAATCTCGAACACGATTTTTTTTGCCATCACCATACTTCCATTCCTTAAGGAATATGGAAGTAAAAATTACCCATGGTAAAACATATAACGTTTTCCCTTAACCGATTTTCACCAACACCAATAGGTATTGAGAACTCTACAATACAGGGCTGTATGCAAAACATCATTTGATTCTGTTTGCATTTGCGGCTGTTATCTTTTGCCATAGAAAAAATTATCCTTGATAAAAAACCATTGCAGGTAAACTACCCCTTTCCCTTATTCGATCTTCACCAAAACCAACAGGTCTTGAGAACTCTACAATTCAGGGCTGTATGCAACACATTATTTGATTATGTTTGAATATGCGGCTATTATCGTTTACCATAGAAAAAATTACCCTTGATAAAAAACCGTTGCAGGTAAACTACCCCTTTCCCTTAACCCATCTTCACCAAAAACGATAGGTCTTGCATACTCTACAAATCAGCGCTGCATGCAAATAATCATTTGATTCTGTTTGAATTTGCAGCTGTTATCGTTTGCCATAGAAAATACCCTTGTGAAAACATAAAACGTTGCAGGTAAACTACCCCTTTCCCTTAACCGATCTTCACCAAAAACAATAGGTCTAGAGTACTCTACAATTGAGGGCTGTATGCAAATAATCATTTGATTCTGTTTGAATTTGCGGCTGTTATCGTTTGCCATAGAAAAAAATTACCCTTGATTTTAAAAAAAACTTTGCAGGTAAACTACCCCTTTCCCTTAACCGATCTTCACCAAAAACAATAGGTCTTGAGTACTCTACATATCAGGACTGTATGCAAAAAATTATTTGATTCTGTTTGAATTTGCGGCTGTTATCGTTTGCCATAGAAAAAATATCGGTATGGAGAACCATACATGACTTCCATGTTCTAAGATTTATATTTAAAATCATTTACGAAATGAAATGTTTCCATAGAAACTACTTCATTCCACTTATTGCTTCAGCCTTAACCACAGTACTGTGGTCACTAATGTATACCACCACACGTTATCGCACTCGATTTTCACTGATGATGGCAGTCGACGGCACTGCTGAAACGTCTGGTGTTGCAAAAAACATTGGACTACGGCCAAACAGCCCGGGAATAAATTTTAACAACAAACTACAACTTTGTTGCCGATAACGTAGTACACATATAAAAATTATCCCCTCCCCCTTCAACTATAATTTTCATTTATAGGAAAATACCCCCAGCCCATTCAACTAGCCTCTTCTCATTTATAGATATTTCATCTACGTTTCTACAGTGAATTATTAAGATCTTCTTATCAGGATACTTTAATTATCAAAATTAGGTACTTTACTCTTGTTGCAACAAAAAAAGTTTCAGGTAAACTGCCCTTTCCCCGTAACCGATCTTCACCAAAATCAATAGGCCTTGAGTATTCTACAGCTCAGGCACATATGTAAAAAAGTATGTGATTCTGTTTGAATGTACGGCAGTTATCGTTCGTCATGAAACAATTTCTCTTGTTACAACATAAAATGTTGCAGGTAAACTACCCCTTTCCCTTAACCGATCTTCACCAAAATCAACAGGCCTTGAGTGCTCTACAATTTAGGGATGTATGCAAAAACGTATTTGATTCTGTTCGAATTTATGGCAGATATCGTTCTTCATGGAAAACGTTCTCTTGTTACAACATAAAATGTTGCTGGTAAACTACCCCTTTCCCGATCTTCAACAAAATCATCAGACCTTGAGTTATCTACATATTGGAAGGTACGCACAAAATTAGTTGATTCTGTTTAAATTTGCGGCAGTTATCGTTCGTCATAGAAACAATTACTCTTGTTAAAACATAAAAGTGGCAGGTAAACTACCCCTTTCCCTTAACCGATCTTCACCAAAATAAACAGCCCTTCAGTCTTTTACAATTGATGAACGTTTGATGAACGTATGCAAAAAAATATTTGATTCTGTTTGAATGTGCGGCAGTTATCGTTCGTCATAGAAAAAATTACCATTGTTAAAAGATAAAATGTTTAAGGTAAACTACCCCATTACCTTAACTGATCTTCACCAAAATCAACAGACATTGAGTTCTCTATAGCTCAGGAAGGGTGCAAAACATTATTTGATTCTGATTGAATTTACAGCAGTTATCATTCATCATAGAAAAAATTACCCATGTTAAAACATAAAATGTTGCAGGTAAACTACCCCTTTCCCTAAACCGATCTTCAACAAAAACAACAGGTCTTGAGAACTCTACAATTCAGGGCTGTATGCAAAACATTATTTGATTCTGTTTGAATTTGTGGCTGTTATCGTTTGCCATAGAAAATACCCTTGTTAAAACAAAAAACGTTGCAGGTAAACTACCCCTTTCCCTTAACCGATCTTCAACAAAATCAACGGACATTGAGTTCTCTATAGCTCAGAGAGGTATGCAAAATATTATTTGATTCTGATTGAATTTACGGCAGTTATCATTCATCATATAAAAAATTACCCATGGGGGAACATATAACGTTTTCCCTTAACCCATCTTCACCAACACCAATAGGTATTGAGAACTCTACAATACAGGGCTGTATGCAAAACATCATTTGATGCTGTTTGCATTTGCGGCTGTTATCGTTTGGCATAGAAAAAAATTACCCTTGATAAAAAACCATTGCAGGTAAACTACCCCTTTCCCTTATTCGATCTTCACCAAAAACAATAGGTTGTGAGAACTCTACAATTTAGGGCTGTATGCAAATAATTATTTGATTCTGTTTGAATTTGCGGCTGTTATCGTTTGCCATAGAAAAAAAATCTACACACACACAGACACTTTTCGAAAAATGATTTTTTCATGTTTTGAGGGTAGTACAATCAGAATCTGCAATAATCTCAAACACGATTTTTTTTGCCATCACCATACTTCCATTTCCTTATGGAACATGGAAGTAAAAATTAAAATTTGAAAAATATTGTTGCAGAAGAATTTAATAATATCGGTATGGAGAACCATATATAACTTCCATGTTCTAATATTTATATTTAAAATCATTTTCGAAATGAAATATTACCATAGAAACTACTTCTTTCTACTTGCTGCTTCAGCCTTAACCACAGTACTGTGGTCACTAACGTATACCACCTCACGTTATCGCACTCGATTTTCACTGATGATGAAAGTCGATGGCATTGCCGAAACGTCTGGTTTTGTAGAAAACATTGGACTATGGCCAAACATCCCAGCAAGGAATTTTAACAAAAACTACTTCTTTGTTGCCGATAACGTTGTACACATATATATAAAAAATATGCATAAAATTAATGGCTTGTATAAGTTAATGTTTGATCTCCATTAAATAGTCCTCAAGTTTCCAAAGTTTTAATATTATGATGTCCGTAATTGAAACATCAGAGCAAGTTTAGTGTAGATGAGGGTACACCATGGACAAAAATTTTCAACATTTCCAATTGAGCATTGCTCAGAGTAAAGCTGCGAATGTACAGTGTACGTTTCATGCGTATGAGGGTACACCGTGGACAAAAATTTTCAACATTTCCTATTGAGCGTTGCTTAGAGTAAAGCTGCGAATCTACAGTGTACGTTTCATAGAACAAACACGCGGAAAAGAAGGAGCGCTCCGAAGTCACTCATGGACCCTCAGCATCTTGCAGAGGGTTCATTCCCTAAAGACGAAAATTCTGTCTATGAATCGTTCCTCTGTACACACGTGCAGTTACACTGCCCAACGATCTACAGGAAGCAAATCGCTATTCACGCTGGACAATTTTTCGGCTTGCACGCGTTATGTTGGTGTGAGTTTCGGCACTTTCCATTTAAAAAGAGTGCAAATGTAAGAAAATAAACATGAGTGATGCCAGAAATAACGGGAATTTTGTGTGTGTGTGTGTGTGTGTTCCCTGCCTTTTTATTGCGGTAGTCATAATAATAAAATGGAAACGTAAACATAACATAATTGAGATATGCTTGCCTGCCACGAACGATATATTTTCTCTCATACATGATTTACATTAAAATGTAAAAATTATAATTTTATTGCCTGGCAACAAAATTATTTTATTTTTAACAATTACCATTTTTGAAAAAGTTTAAATGAATTTTCAAGTACTTTACTGTTGTTAAAACGTAAAAGGTTGCAGGTAAACTACCCCTTCCCCTTAACCGATCTTCACCAAAATCAAAAGGCCTTGAGATCACTATAATTCAGAGATGTATGCAAAAAATTATTTGATTCTGTTTGAATATGCGGCAGTTACCATTCCTCATAGAAAAAATTACCCTTGTTAAAACATAAAATGTTACAGGTAAATTACCCTATTCCCTTAACCGATCTTCACCAAAACCAAAAGGTCTTGACAACTCTATAATTCAGGGCTGTATGCAAAACATTATTTGATTCTGTTTGAATTTGTGGCTGTTATCGTTTGCCAAAAAAAATTACGCTTGATAAAAAAACGCTGCAGGTAAACTACCCCTTTCCCTTAACCGATCTTCTCCGAAAACAATAGGTCTTGAGTACTCTACAAATCAGGGCTGTATGCAAAAACTTATTTGATTATGTTTGAATTTGCGGCTGTTATCGTTTGCCATAGAAAATACCCTAGTTAAAACATAAAACGTTGCAGGTATGCAAAACATCATTTGATTCTGTTTGCATTTGCGGCTTTTATCGTTTGCCATAGAAACAAGCGCGATATATTTTCTCTTATACATGATGTACATTAAAATGAACAAATTTTAATTTTATTGCTTGGCAACAAAATTATTTTATTTTTAACAATTACCATTGTTTGAAAAAGTTTAAATAAATTTTCAAGTTACTCTTGTTAAAACGTAAAAGGTTGCAGGTAAACTACCCCTTCCCCTTAACCGATCATCACCAAAATCGAAAGTCCTTGAGACCTCTACAATTCAGGAAGGTATGCAGAAAATTATTTGATTCTGTTTGAATTTGCGGCTGTTATCGTTTGCCATAGAAAATACCCTTGTTAAAAAAACGTTGTAGGTAAACTACCCCTTTCCCTTAACCGATCTTCACCAAAAACAATACGTCTTGAGAACTCGACAATTCACGGCTGTATACGAAACATTATTTGATTCTGTTTGAATTTGCGGCTGTTATCGTTTGCCAAAAAAAAAAATTTCCCTTTATAAAAAAAACCGTTGCCGGTAAACTACCCCTTCCCCTCAACCGATCTTCACCAAAAACAATAGGTCGCGAGTACTCTACAAATCAGGGCTGTATGCAAAAAATTATTTGAATCTGTTTGAATTTGCGGCAGTTATCGTTTGCCATAGAAAATACGCTTGATAAAAAACGTTGCAGGTAAACTACCCCTTCCCCTCAACCGATCTTCACCAAAAACAATAGGTCTTGAGTACTCAACAAGTCAGGGCTGTATGCAGAAAATTATTTGATTCTGTTTGAATTTGCGGTTGTTATCGTTTGCCATAGAAAATACCCTTGTTAAAAAAACGTTGTAGGTAAACTACCCCTTTCCTTTAACCGATCTTCACCACAAACAATAGATCTTGAGAACTCTACAATTTACGGCTGTATGCAAATAATCTTTTGATTCTGTTTGAATTTGCGGCTGTTATCGTTTGCCATAGGAAATACCCTTGTTAAAACATAAAACGTTACAGGTAAACTACACCTTTCCCTTAACCGATCTTCACCAAAATCAACAGATCTTGAGAACTCTACAATTGAGGGCTGTATGCGAAACATTATTTGATTCTGTTTGAATTTGCGGCTGTTATCGTTTGCCAAACAAACAAAATTACCCTTGCTAAAAAAAAAACCGTTGCAGGTAAACTACCCCTTTCCCTCAACCGATCTTCACCAAAAACAATAGGTCGCGAGTACTCTGCAAATCAGGGCTGCATGCAAAAAATTATTTGATTCTGTTTGAATTTGCGGCAGTTATCGTTTGCCATAGAAAAAAATCTAAGACACACAGACAGACACTTTTCGGAAAACGACTTTTTTTCTTGTTTTGAGTGTAGTAGAATCAGAATCTGCAATAATCTCGAACACGATTTTTTTTGCCATCACCATACTTCCATTCCTTAAGGAATATGGAAGTAATTACCCTTGATAAAAAACCGTTGCAGGTAAAGTACCCCTTTCCCTTAACCGATCTTCACCAAAAACGATAGGTCTTGAGGACTCTACAATTTAGGGCTGTATGCGAAACATTATTTGATTCTGTTTGAATTTGCGGCTGTTATCGTTTGCCAAACAAACAAAATTACCCTTGCTAAAAAAAAACCGTTGCAGGTAAACTACCCCTTTCCCTCAACCGATCTTCACCAAAAACAATAGGTCGCGAGTACTCTGCAAATCAGGGCTGCATGCAAAAAATTATTTGATTCTGTTTGAATTTGCGGCAGTTATCGTTTGCCATAGAAAAAAAATCTACAGACAGACAGACACACAGACACTTTTCGGAAAACGACTTTTTTTCATGTTTTGAGTGTAGTAGAATCAGAATCTGCAATAATCTCGAACACGATTTTTTTTGCCATCACCATACTTCCATTCCTTAAGGAATATGGAAGTAAAAATTACCCTTTATAAAAAACCGTGGCCGGTAAACTACCCCTTTCCCTCAACCGATCTTCACCAAAAAAGATAGGTCTTGAGAACTCAGCAATTCAGGGCTGTATGCAAAATATTATATGATTCTGTGTGAATTGGCGGCTGGTATCGTTTGCCATACAAAATACCCTTGATAAAACAAAAAACGTGGCTGGTAAACTACCCCTTTCCCTTAAACGATCTTCACCAAAAACAATAGGTCATTAGTACTCAAGAAATCAGGGCTGTATGCAAAAACGTATTTGATTATGTTTGAATTTGCGGCTCTTATCGTTTGCCATAGAAAATGCCCTTTTAAAACATAAAACGTTGCTGGTAAACTACCCCTTTACCTTAACCGATCTACACCAAAAACAAAAGGTCGTGAGAACTCTACAATTCAGGGAAGTATGCAAAACATTATTCGATTCTGTTTGAATTTGCGGCTGTTATCGTTTGCCATACAAAATACCCTTGTTAAAACATACAACGTTGCAGGTAAACTACCCCTTTCCCTTAACCGATCTTCACAAACACCAATAGGTATTGAGAGCTCTACAATACCGGGCTGTATGCAAAACATAATTTGATTCTGTCTGAATTTGCGGCTGTTATCGTTTACCATAGAAAAAAATTACCCTTGATAAAATACCGTTGCTGGTAAACTACCCCTTTCCCTCAACCGATCTTCACCAAAAACGATAGGTCTTGAGAACTATACAATTCAGGGCTGTATGCAAAGACTTATTTGATTCTCTTTGAATTTTCGGCTGCTATCGTTTGCCATAAAAAATACCCTTGTTAAAACATAAAACGTTGCAGGTAAACTACCCCTTTCCCTTAACAGACCTTCACCAAAAACCATAGGCCGTGAGTACTCTACAAATCAGGGCTGTATGCAAAACATTATTTGATTCTGTTTGAATGTGCATCTGTTATCGTTTGCCAAACAAACAAAATTGCCCTTGATAAAAAAAACCGTTGCTGGTAAACTACCCCTTTCCATTAACCGATCTTCACCAAAAACCATAGGTCGTGAGTACTCTACAAATCAGGGCTGTATGCAAAAAATTATTTGATTCTGTTTGAATTTGCGGCTGTTATCGTTTGCCATAAAAAAACCATAGACACACAGACAGACACACACACACACACAGACACTTTTCGAAAAACGACTTTTTTTCATGTTTTGAGTGTAGTACAATCAGAATCTACAATAATCTCGAACACGATTTTTTTTACCATACTTCCATTTCTTTAAGTAACATGGAAGTAAATATCGGTATGGAGAACCATACATGACTTCCATATTCTAAGATTTATATTTAAAATCATTTTCAGCCAAACAACCAGGCTGTGTCTTACCTGCCTTTTTATTGCTGTATTAAATGAAAAATATTATATTACATTAAAATGAAAAAATTATAATTTTATTGCCTGGCAACAAAATTATTTTATTTTTAACAATTACCATTGTTTCAAAAAGTTTAAATAAATTTTCAAGTACTTTACTCTTGTTAAAACGTAAAAGGTTGCAGGTAAACTACCCCTTCCCCTTAACCGATCTTCACCAAAATCGAAAGTCATTGAGACCTCTACAATTCAGGGACGTATGCAAAACATTATTTGATTCTGTTTGCATTTGCGGCTGTTATCGTTTGCCATAGAAAATACGCTTGATAAAAAAACGTTGCAGGTAAACTACCCCTTCTCCTTAACCGATCTTCACCAAAAACAATAGGTCTTGAGTACTCTACAAATCAGGGCTGTATGCAAAACATTATTTGATTCTGTTTGAATTTGCGGCTGTTATCGTTTGCCATAGAAAATACCCTTGTTAAAAAAACGTTGCAGGTAAACTACCCCTTTCCCTCAACCGATCTTCACCAAAAACAATGGGTCTTGAGAACTCTACAATTTAGGGCTGTATGCAAATAATCTTTTGATTCTGTTTGAATTTGCGGCTGTTATCGTTTGCCATAGGAAATACCCTTGTTAAGACATAAAACGTTACTGGTAAACTACCCCTTTCCCTTAACCGATCTTCACCAAAAACAATAGGTCTTGAGTACTCTACAAATCAGGGCTGTATGCAAAACATTATTTGATTCTGTTTGAATTTGCGGCTGTTATCGTTTGCCATAGAAAATACCCTTGTTAAAAAAACGTTGCAGGTAAACTACCCCTTTCCCTCAACCGAACTTCACCAAAAACAATAGGTCTTGAGAACTCTGCAATTTAGGGCTGTATGCAAATAATCTTTTGATTCTGTTTGAATTAGCGGCTGTTATCGTTTGCCATAGGAAATACCCTTGTTAAAACATAAAACGTTACAGGTAAACTACCCCTTTCCCTTAACCGATCTTCACCAAAATCAACAGATCTTGAGAACTCTACAATTTAGGGCTGTATGCGAAACATTATTTGATTCTGTTTGAATTTGCGGCTGTTATCGTTTGCCAAACAAACAAAATTACCCTTGCTAAAAAAAAACCGTTGCAGGTAAACTACCCCTTTCCCTCAACCGATCTTCACCAAAAACAATAGGTCGCGAGTACTCTGCAAATCAGGGCTGCATGCAAAAAATTATTTGATTCTGTTCGAATTTGCGGCAGTTATCGTTTGCCATAGAAAATATCGGTATGGAGAACCATACATGACTTCCATATTCTAAGATTTATATTTAAAATCATTTTCAGCCAAACAACCAGGCTGTGTCTTACCTGCCTTTTTATTGCTGTATTAAATGAAAAATATTATATTACATTAAAATGAAAAAATTATAATTTTATTGCCTGGCAACAAAATTATTTTATTTTTAACAATTACCATTGTTTCAAAAAGTTTAAATAAATTTTCAAGTACTTTACTGTTGTTAAAACGTAAAAGGTTGCAGGTAAACTACCCCTTCCCCTTAACCGATCTTCACCAAAATCGAAAGTCATTGAGACCTCTACAATTCAGGGACGTATGCAAAAAATTATTTCATTCTGTTTGAATTTGCGGCTGTTATCGTTTGCCATAGAAAATACGCTTGATAAAAAAACGTTGCAGGTAAACTACCCCTTCCCCTTAACCGATATTCACCAAAAACAATAGGTCTTGAGTACTCTACAAATCAGGGCTGTATGCAAAACATTATTTGATTCTGTTTGAATTTGCGGCTGTTATCGTTTGCCATAGAAAATACCCTTGTTAAAAAAACGTTGCAGGTAAACTACCCCTTTCCCTCAACCGATCTTCACCAAAAACAATAGGTCTTGAGAAATCTACAATTCAGGGCTGTATGCGAAACATTATTTGATTCTGTTTGAATTTGCGGCTGTTATCGTTTGCCAAACAAACAAAATTACCCTTGCTAAAAAAAAAACCGTTGCAGGTAAACTACCCCTTTCCCTCAACCGATCTTCACCAAAAACAATAGGTCGCGAGTACTCTGCAAATCAGGGCTGCATGCAAAAAATTATTTGATTCTGTTTGAATTTGCGGCAGTTATCGTTTGCCATAGAAAAAAATCTACAGACACACAGACAGACACTTTTCGGAAAACGACTTTTTTTCTTGTTTTGAGTGTAGTAGAATCAGAATCTGCAATAATCTCGAACACGATTTTTTTTGCCATCACCATACTTCCATTCCTTAAGGAATATGGAAGTAATTACCCTTGATAAAAAACCGTTGCAGGTAAAGTACCCCTTTCCCTTAACCGATCTTCACCAAAAACGATAGGTCTTGAGGACTCTACAATTTAGGGCTGTATGCGAAACATTATTTGATTCTGTTTGAATTTGCGGCTGTTATCGTTTGCCAAACAAACAAAATTACCCTTGCTAAAAAAAAACCGTTGCAGGTAAACTACCCCTTTCCCTCAACCGATCTTCACCAAAAACAATAGGTCGCGAGTACTCTGCAAATCAGGGCTGCATGCAAAAAATTATTTGATTCTGTTTGAATTTGCGGCAGTTATCGTTTGCCATAGAAAAAAAATCTACAGACAGACAGACAGACAGACAGACAGACACACAGACACTTTTCGGAAAACGACTTTTTTTCATGTTTTGAGTGTAGTAGAATCAGAATCTGCAATAATCTCGAACACGATTTTTTTTGCCATCACCATACTTCCATTCCTTAAGGAATATGGAAGTAAAAATTACCCTTTATAAAAAACCGTGGCCGGTAAACTACCCCTTTCCCTCAACCGATCTTCACCAAAAAAGATAGGTCTTGAGAACTCAGCAATTCAGGGCTGTATGCAAAATATTATATGATTCTGTGTGAATTGGCGGCTGGTATCGTTTGCCATACAAAATACCCTTGATAAAACAAAAAACGTGGCTGGTAAACTACCCCTTTCCCTTAAACGATCTTCACCAAAAACAATAGGTCATTAGTACTCAAGAAATCAGGGCTGTATGCAAAAACGTATTTGATTATGTTTGAATTTGCGGCTCTTATCGTTTGCCATAGAAAATGCCCTTTTAAAACATAAAACGTTGCTGGTAAACTACCCCTTTACCTTAACCGATCTTCACCAAAAACAAAAGGTCGTGAGAACTCTACAATTCAGGGAAGTATGCAAAATATTATTCGATTCTGTTTGAATTTGCGGCTGTTATCGTTTGCCATACAAAATACCCTTGTTAAAACATACAACGTTGCAGGTAAACTACCCCTTTCCCTTAACCGATCTTCACAAACACCAATAGGTATTGAGAGCTCTACAATACCGGGCTGTATGCAAAACATAATTTGATTCTGTCTGAATTTGCGGCTGTTATCGTTTACCATAGAAAAAAATTACCCTTGATAAAATACCGTTGCTGGTAAACTACCCCTTTCCCTCAACCGATCTTCACCAAAAACGATAGGTATTGAGAACTATACAATTCAGGGCTGTATGCAAAGACTTATTTGATTCTCTTTGAATTTCCGGCTGCTATCGTTTGCCATAAAAAATACCCTTGTTAAAACATAAAACGTTGCAGGTAAACTACCCCTTTCCCTTAACAGACCTTCACCAAAAACCATAGGCCGTGAGTACTCTACAAATCAGGGCTGTATGCAAAACATTATTTGATTCTGTTTGAATGTGCATCTGTTATCGTTTGCCAAACAAACAAAATTGCCCTTGATAAAAAAAACCGTTGCTGGTAAACTACCCCTTTCCATTAACCGATCTTCACCAAAAACCATAGGTCGTGAGTACTCTACAAATCAGGGCTGTATGCAAAAAATTATTTGATTCTGTTTGAATTTGCGGCTGTTATCGTTTGCCATAAAAAAAACCATAGACACACAGACAGACACACACACACACACACACAGACACTTTTCGAAAAACGACTTTTTTTCATGTTTTGAGTGTAGTACAATCAGAATCTACAATAATCTCGAACACGATTTTTTTTACCATACTTCCATTTCTTTAAGTAACATGGAAGTAAATATCGGTATGGAGAACCATACATGACTTCCATATTCTAAGATTTATATTTAAAATCATTTTCAGCCAAACAGCCAGGCTGTGTCTTACCTGCCTTTTTATTGCTGTATTAAATGAAAAATATTATATTACATTAAAATGAAAAAATTATAATTTTATTGCCTGGCAACAAAATTATTTTATTTTTAACAATTACCATTGTTTCAAAAAGTTTAAATAAATTTTCAAGTACTTTACTCTTGTTAAAACGTAAAAGGTTGCAGGTAAACTACCCCTTCCCCTTAACCGATCTTCACCAAAATCGAAAGTCATTGAGACCTCTACAATTCAGGGACGTATGCAAAACATTATTTGATTCTGTTTGCATTTGCGGCTGTTATCGTTTGCCATAGAAAATACGCTTGATAAAAAAACGTTGCAGGTAAACTACCCCTTCTCCTTAACCGATCTTCACCAAAAACAATAGGTCTTGAGTACTCTACAAATCAGGGCTGTATGCAAAACATTATTTGATTCTGTTTGAATTTGCGGCTGTTATCGTTTGCCATAGAAAATACCCTTGTTAAAAAAACGTTGCAGGTAAACTACCCCTTTCCCTCAACCGATCTTCACCAAAAACAATGGGTCTTGAGAACTCTACAATTTAGGGCTGTATGCAAATAATCTTTTGATTCTGTTTGAATTTGCGGCTGTTATCGTTTGCCATAGGAAATACCCTTGTTAAAACATAAAACGTTACTGGTAAACTACCCCTTTCCCTTAACCGATCTTCACCAAAAACAATAGGTCTTGAGTACTCTACAAATCAGGGCTGTATGCAAAACATTATTTGATTCTGTTTGAATTTGCGGCTGTTATCGTTTGCCATAGAAAATACCCTTGTTAAAAAAACGTTGCAGGTAAACTACCCCTTTCCCTCAACCGAACTTCACCAAAAACAATAGGTCTTGAGAACTCTGCAATTTAGGGCTGTATGCAAATAATCTTTTGATTCTGTTTGAATTAGCGGCTGTTATCGTTTGCCATAGGAAATACCCTTGTTAAAATATAAAACGTTACAGGTAAACTACCCCTTTCCCTTAACCGATCTTCACCAAAATCAACAGATCTTGAGAACTCTACAATTTAGGGCTGTATGCGAAACATTATTTGATTCTGTTCGAATTTGCGGCAGTTATCGTTTGCCATAGAAAATATCGGTATGGAGAACCATACATGACTTCCATATTCTAAGATTTATATTTAAAATCATTTTCAGCCAAACAACCAGGCTGTCTTACCTGCCTTTTTATTGCTGTATTAAATGAAAAATATTATATTACATTAAAATGAAAAAATTATAATTTTATTGCCTGGCAACAAAATTATTTTATTTTTAACAATTACCATTGTTTCAAAAAGTTTAAATAAATTTTCAAGTACTTTACTCTTGTTAAAACGTAAAAGGTTGCAGGTAAACTACCCCTTCCCCTTAACCGATCTTCACCAAAATCGAAAGTCATTGAGACCTCTACAATTCAGGGACGTATGCAAAAAATTATTTCATTCTGTTTGAATTTGCGGCTGTTATCGTTTGCCATAGAAAATACGCTTGATAAAAAAACGTTGCAGGTAAACTACCCCTTCCCCTTAACCGATATTCACCAAAAACAATAGGTCTTGAGTACTCTACAAATCAGGGCTGTATGCAAAACATTATTTGATTCTGTTTGAATTTGCGGCTGTTATCGTTTGCCATAGAAAATACCCTTGTTAAAAAAACGTTGCAGGTAAACTACCCCTTTCCCTCAACCGATCTTCACCAAAAACAATAGGTCTTGAGAAATCTACAATTCAGGGCTGTATGCGAAACATTATTTGATTCTGTTTGAATTTGCGGCTGTTATCGTTTGCCATAGAAAAAAATCTACAGACACACAGACAGACACTTTTCGGAAAACGACTTTTTTTCTTGTTTTGAGTGTAGTAGAATCAGAATCTGCAATAATCTCGAACACGATTTTTTTTGCCATCACCATACTTCCATTCCTTAAGGAATATGGAAGTAATTACCCTTGATAAAAAACCGTTGCAGGTAAAGTACCCCTTTCCCTTAACCGATCTTCACCAAAAACGATAGGTCTTGAGGACTCTACAATTTAGGGCTGTATGCGAAACATTATTTGATTCTGTTTGAATTTGCGGCTGTTATCGTTTGCCAAACAAACAAAATTACCCTTGCTAAAAAAAAAACCGTTGCAGGTAAACTACCCCTTTCCCTCAACCGATCTTCACCAAAAACAATAGGTCGCGAGTACTCTGCAAATCAGGGCTGCATGCAAAAAATTATTTGATTCTGTTTGAATTTGCGGCAGTTATCGTTTGCCATAGAAAAAAATCTACAGACACACAGACAGACACTTTTCGGAAAACGACTTTTTTTCTTGTTTTGAGTGTAGTAGAATCAGAATCTGCAATAATCTCGAACACGATTTTTTTTGCCATCACCATACTTCCATTCCTTAAGGAATATGGAAGTAATTACCCTTGATAAAAAACCGTTGCAGGTAAAGTACCCCTTTCCCTTAACCGATCTTCACCAAAAACGATAGGTCTTGAGGACTCTACAATTTAGGGCTGTATGCGAAACATTATTTGATTCTGTTTGAATTTGCGGCTGTTATCGTTTGCCAAACAAACAAAATTACCCTTGCTAAAAAAAAACCGTTGCAGGTAAACTACCCCTTTCCCTCAACCGATCTTCACCAAAAACAATAGGTCGCGAGTACTCTGCAAATCAGGGCTGCATGCAAAAAATTATTTGATTCTGTTTGAATTTGCGGCAGTTATCGTTTGCCATAGAAAAAAAATCTACAGACAGACAGACAGACAGACAGACAGACACACAGACACTTTTCGGAAAACGACTTTTTTTCATGTTTTGAGTGTAGTAGAATCAGAATCTGCAATAATCTCGAACACGATTTTTTTTGCCATCACCATACTTCCATTCCTTAAGGAATATGGAAGTAAAAATTACCCTTTATAAAAAACCGTGGCCGGTAAACTACCCCTTTCCCTCAACCGATCTTCACCAAAAAAGATAGGTCTTGAGAACTCAGCAATTCAGGGCTGTATGCAAAATATTATATGATTCTGTGTGAATTGGCGGCTGGTATCGTTTGCCATACAAAATACCCTTGATAAAACAAAAAACGTGGCTGGTAAACTACCCCTTTCCCTTAAACGATCTTCACCAAAAACAATAGGTCATTAGTACTCAAGAAATCAGGGCTGTATGCAAAAACGTATTTGATTATGTTTGAATTTGCGGCTCTTATCGTTTGCCATAGAAAATGCCCTTTTAAAACATAAAACGTTGCTGGTAAACTACCCCTTTACCTTAACCGATCTTCACCAAAAACAAAAGGTCGTGAGAACTCTACAATTCAGGGAAGTATGCAAAACATTATTCGATTCTGTTTGAATTTGCGGCTGTTATCGTTTGCCATACAAAATACCCTTGTTAAAACATACAACGTTGCAGGTAAACTACCCCTTTCCCTTAACCGATCTTCACAAACACCAATAGGTATTGAGAGCTCTACAATACCGGGCTGTATGCAAAACATAATTTGATTCTGTCTGAATTTGCGGCTGTTATCGTTTACCATAGAAAAAAATTACCCTTGATAAAATACCGTTGCTGGTAAACTACCCCTTTCCCTCAACCGATCTTCACCAAAAACGATAGGTCTTGAGAACTATACAATTCAGGGCTGTATGCAAAGACTTATTTGATTCTCTTTGAATTTTCGGCTGCTATCGTTTGCCATAAAAAATACCCTTGTTAAAACATAAAACGTTGCAGGTAAACTACCCCTTTCCCTTAACAGACCTTCACCAAAAACCATAGGCCGTGAGTACTCTACAAATCAGGGCTGTATGCAAAACATTATTTGATTCTGTTTGAATGTGCATCTGTTATCGTTTGCCAAACAAACAAAATTGCCCTTGATAAAAAAAACCGTTGCTGGTAAACTACCCCTTTCCATTAACCGATCTTCACCAAAAACCATAGGTCGTGAGTACTCTACAAATCAGGGCTGTATGCAAAAAATTATTTGATTCTGTTTGAATTTGCGGCTGTTATCGTTTGCCATAAAAAAAACCATAGACACACAGACAGACACACACACACACACACACACAGACACTTTTCGAAAAACGACTTTTTTTCATGTTTTGAGTGTAGTACAATCAGAATCTACAATAATCTCGAACACGATTTTTTTTACCATACTTCCATTTCTTTAAGTAACATGGAAGTAAATATCGGTATGGAGAACCATACATGACTTCCATATTCTAAGATTTATATTTAAAATCATTTTCAGCCAAACAGCCAGGCTGTGTCTTACCTGCCTTTTTATTGCTGTATTAAATGAAAAATATTATATTACATTAAAATGAAAAAATTATAATTTTATTGCCTGGCAACAAAATTATTTTATTTTTAACAATTACCATTGTTTCAAAAAGTTTAAATAAATTTTCAAGTACTTTACTCTTGTTAAAACGTAAAAGGTTGCAGGTAAACTACCCCTTCCCCTTAACCGATCTTCACCAAAATCGAAAGTCATTGAGACCTCTACAATTCAGGGACGTATGCAAAACATTATTTGATTCTGTTTGCATTTGCGGCTGTTATCGTTTGCCATAGAAAATACGCTTGATAAAAAAATGTTGCAGGTAAACTACCCCTTCTCCTTAACCGATCTTCACCAAAAACAATAGGTCTTGAGTACTCTACAAATCAGGGCTGTATGCAAAACATTATTTGATTCTGTTTGAATTTGCGGCTGTTATCGTTTGCCATAGAAAATACCCTTGTTAAAAAAACGTTGCAGGTAAACTACCCCTTTCCCTCAACCGATCTTCACCAAAAACAATGGGTCTTGAGAACTCTACAATTTAGGGCTGTATGCAAATAATCTTTTGATTCTGTTTGAATTTGCGGCTGTTATCGTTTGCCATAGGAAATACCCTTGTTAAAACATAAAACGTTACTGGTAAACTACCCCTTTCCCTTAACCGATCTTCACCAAAAACAATAGGTCTTGAGTACTCTACAAATCAGGGCTGTATGCAAAACATTATTTGATTCTGTTTGAATTTGCGGCTGTTATCGTTTGCCATAGAAAATACCCTTGTTAAAAAAACGTTGCAGGTAAACTACCCCTTTCCCTCAACCGAACTTCACCAAAAACAATAGGTCTTGAGAACTCTGCAATTTAGGGCTGTATGCAAATAATCTTTTGATTCTGTTTGAATTAGCGGCTGTTATCGTTTGCCATAGGAAATACCCTTGTTAAAATATAAAACGTTACAGGTAAACTACCCCTTTCCCTTAACCGATCTTCACCAAAATCAACAGATCTTGAGAACTCTACAATTTAGGGCTGTATGCGAAACATTATTTGATTCTGTTTGAATTTGCGGCTGTTATCGTTTGCCAAACAAACAAAATTACCCTTGCTAAAAAAAAACCGTTGCAGGTAAACTACCCCTTTCCCTCAACCGATCTTCACCAAAAACAATAGGTCGCGAGTACTCTGCAAATCAGGGCTGCATGCAAAAAATTATTTGATTCTGTTCGAATTTGCGGCAGTTATCGTTTGCCATAGAAAATATCGGTATGGAGAACCATACATGACTTCCATATTCTAAGATTTATATTTAAAATCATTTTCAGCCAAACAACCAGGCTGTCTTACCTGCCTTTTTATTGCTGTATTAAATGAAAAATATTATATTACATTAAAATGAAAAAATTATAATTTTATTGCCTGGCAACAAAATTATTTTATTTTTAACAATTACCATTGTTTCAAAAAGTTTAAATAAATTTTCAAGTACTTTACTCTTGTTAAAACGTAAAAGGTTGCAGGTAAACTACCCCTTCCCCTTAACCGATCTTCACCAAAATCGAAAGTCATTGAGACCTCTACAATTCAGGGACGTATGCAAAAAATTATTTCATTCTGTTTGAATTTGCGGCTGTTATCGTTTGCCATAGAAAATACGCTTGATAAAAAAACGTTGCAGGTAAACTACCCCTTCCCCTTAACCGATATTCACCAAAAACAATAGGTCTTGAGTACTCTACAAATCAGGGCTGTATGCAAAACATTATTTGATTCTGTTTGAATTTGCGGCTGTTATCGTTTGCCATAGAAAATACCCTTGTTAAAAAAACGTTGCAGGTAAACTACCCCTTTCCCTCAACCGATCTTCACCAAAAACAATAGGTCTTGAGAAATCTACAATTCAGGGCTGTATGCGAAACATTATTTGATTCTGTTTGAATTTGCGGCTGTTATCGTTTGCCATAGAAAAAAATCTACAGACACACAGACAGACACTTTTCGGAAAACGACTTTTTTTCTTGTTTTGAGTGTAGTAGAATCAGAATCTGCAATAATCTCGAACACGATTTTTTTTGCCATCACCATACTTCCATTCCTTAAGGAATATGGAAGTAATTACCCTTGATAAAAAACCGTTGCAGGTAAAGTACCCCTTTCCCTTAACCGATCTTCACCAAAAACGATAGGTCTTGAGGACTCTACAATTTAGGGCTGTATGCGAAACATTATTTGATTCTGTTTGAATTTGCGGCTGTTATCGTTTGCCAAACAAACAAAATTACCCTTGCTAAAAAAAAAAACCGTTGCAGGTAAACTACCCCTTTCCCTCAACCGATCTTCACCAAAAACAATAGGTCGCGAGTACTCTGCAAATCAGGGCTGCATGCAAAAAATTATTTGATTCTGTTTGAATTTGCGGCAGTTATCGTTTGCCATAGAAAAAAATCTACAGACACACAGACAGACACTTTTCGGAAAACGACTTTTTTTCTTGTTTTGAGTGTAGTAGAATCAGAATCTGCAATAATCTCGAACACGATTTTTTTTGCCATCACCATACTTCCATTCCTTAAGGAATATGGAAGTAATTACCCTTGATAAAAAACCGTTGCAGGTAAAGTACCCCTTTCCCTTAACCGATCTTCACCAAAAACGATAGGTCTTGAGGACTCTACAATTTAGGGCTGTATGCGAAACATTATTTGATTCTGTTTGAATTTGCGGCTGTTATCGTTTGCCAAACAAACAAAATTACCCTTGCTAAAAAAAAACCGTTGCAGGTAAACTACCCCTTTCCCTCAACCGATCTTCACCAAAAACAATAGGTCGCGAGTACTCTGCAAATCAGGGCTGCATGCAAAAAATTATTTGATTCTGTTTGAATTTGCGGCAGTTATCGTTTGCCATAGAAAAAAAATCTACAGACAGACAGACAGACAGACAGACAGACACACAGACACTTTTCGGAAAACGACTTTTTTTCATGTTTTGAGTGTAGTAGAATCAGAATCTGCAATAATCTCGAACACGATTTTTTTTGCCATCACCATACTTCCATTCCTTAAGGAATATGGAAGTAAAAATTACCCTTTATAAAAAACCGTGGCCGGTAAACTACCCCTTTCCCTCAACCGATCTTCACCAAAAAAGATAGGTCTTGAGAACTCAGCAATTCAGGGCTGTATGCAAAATATTATATGATTCTGTGTGAATTGGCGGCTGGTATCGTTTGCCATACAAAATACCCTTGATAAAACAAAAAACGTGGCTGGTAAACTACCCCTTTCCCTTAAACGATCTTCACCAAAAACAATAGGTCATTAGTACTCAAGAAATCAGGGCTGTATGCAAAAACGTATTTGATTATGTTTGAATTTGCGGCTCTTATCGTTTGCCATAGAAAATGCCCTTTTAAAACATAAAACGTTGCTGGTAAACTACCCCTTTACCTTAACCGATCTTCACCAAAAACAAAAGGTCGTGAGAACTCTACAATTCAGGGAAGTATGCAAAACATTATTCGATTCTGTTTGAATTTGCGGCTGTTATCGTTTGCCATACAAAATACCCTTGTTAAAACATACAACGTTGCAGGTAAACTACCCCTTTCCCTTAACCGATCTTCACAAACACCAATAGGTATTGAGAGCTCTACAATACCGGGCTGTATGCAAAACATAATTTGATTCTGTCTGAATTTGCGGCTGTTATCGTTTACCATAGAAAAAAATTACCCTTGATAAAATACCGTTGCTGGTAAACTACCCCTTTCCCTCAACCGATCTTCACCAAAAACGATAGGTCTTGAGAACTATACAATTCAGGGCTGTATGCAAAGACTTATTTGATTCTCTTTGAATTTTCGGCTGCTATCGTTTGCCATAAAAAATACCCTTGTTAAAACATAAAACGTTGCAGGTAAACTACCCCTTTCCCTTAACAGACCTTCACCAAAAACCATAGGCCGTGAGTACTCTACAAATCAGGGCTGTATGCAAAACATTATTTGATTCTGTTTGAATGTGCATCTGTTATCGTTTGCCAAACAAACAAAATTGCCCTTGATAAAAAAAACCGTTGCTGGTAAACTACCCCTTTCCATTAACCGATCTTCACCAAAAACCATAGGTCGTGAGTACTCTACAAATCAGGGCTGTATGCAAAAAATTATTTGATTCTGTTTGAATTTGCGGCTGTTATCGTTTGCCATAAAAAAAACCATAGACACACAGACAGACACACACACACACACACACACAGACACTTTTCGAAAAACGACTTTTTTTCATGTTTTGAGTGTAGTACAATCAGAATCTACAATAATCTCGAACACGATTTTTTTTACCATACTTCCATTTCTTTAAGTAACATGGAAGTAAATATCGGTATGGAGAACCATACATGACTTCCATATTCTAAGATTTATATTTAAAATCATTTTCAGCCAAACAGCCAGGCTGTGTCTTACCTGCCTTTTTATTGCTGTATTAAATGAAAAATATTATATTACATTAAAATGAAAAAATTATAATTTTATTGCCTGGCAACAAAATTATTTTATTTTTAACAATTACCATTGTTTCAAAAAGTTTAAATAAATTTTCAAGTACTTTACTCTTGTTAAAACGTAAAAGGTTGCAGGTAAACTACCCCTTCCCCTTAACCGATCTTCACCAAAATCGAAAGTCATTGAGACCTCTACAATTCAGGGACGTATGCAAAACATTATTTGATTCTGTTTGCATTTGCGGCTGTTATCGTTTGCCATAGAAAATACGCTTGATAAAAAAACGTTGCAGGTAAAATACCCCTTCTCCTTAACCGATCTTCACCAAAAACAATAGGTCTTGAGTACTCTACAAATCAGGGCTGTATGCAAAACATTATTTGATTCTGTTTGAATTTGCGGCTGTTATCGTTTGCCATAGAAAATACCCTTGTTAAAAAAACGTTGCAGGTAAACTACCCCTTTCCCTCAACCGATCTTCACCAAAAACAATGGGTCTTGAGAACTCTACAATTTAGGGCTGTATGCAAATAATCTTTTGATTCTGTTTGAATTTGCGGCTGTTATCGTTTGCCATAGGAAATACCCTTGTTAAAACATAAAACGTTACTGGTAAACTACCCCTTTCCCTTAACCGATCTTCACCAAAAACAATAGGTCTTGAGTACTCTACAAATCAGGGCTGTATGCAAAACATTATTTGATTCTGTTTGAATTTGCGGCTGTTATCGTTTGCCATAGAAAATACCCTTGTTAAAAAAACGTTGCAGGTAAACTACCCCTTTCCCTCAACCGAACTTCACCAAAAACAATAGGTCTTGAGAACTCTGCAATTTAGGGCTGTATGCAAATAATCTTTTGATTCTGTTTGAATTAGCGGCTGTTATCGTTTGCCATAGGAAATACCCTTGTTAAAACATAAAACGTTACAGGTAAACTACCCCTTTCCCTTAACCGATCTTCACCAAAATCAACAGATCTTGAGAACTCTACAATTTAGGGCTGTATGCGAAACATTATTTGATTCTGTTTGAATTTGCGGCTGTTATCGTTTGCCAAACAAACAAAATTACCCTTGCTAAAAAAAAACCGTTGCAGGTAAACTACCCCTTTCCCTCAACCGATCTTCACCAAAAACAATAGGTCGCGAGTACTCTGCAATTTAGGGCTGTATGCAAATAATCTTTTGATTCTGTTTGAATTAGCGGCTGTTATCGTTTGCCATAGGAAATACCCTTGTTAAAACATAAAACGTTACAGGTAAACTACCCCTTTCCCTTAACCGATCTTCACCAAAATCAACAGATCTTGAGAACTCTACAATTTAGGGCTGTATGCGAAACATTATTTGATTCTGTTCGAATTTGCGGCAGTTATCGTTTGCCATAGAAAATATCGGTATGGAGAACCATACATGACTTCCATATTCTAAGATTTATATTTAAAATCATTTTCAGCCAAACAACCAGGCTGTGTCTTACCTGCCTTTTTATTGCTGTATTAAATGAAAAATATTATATTACATTAAAATGAAAAAATTATAATTTTATTGCCTGGCAACAAAATTATTTTATTTTTAACAATTACCATTGTTTCAAAAAGTTTAAATAAATTTTCAAGTACTTTACTCTTGTTAAAACGTAAAAGGTTGCAGGTAAACTACCCCTTCCCCTTAACCGATCTTCACCAAAATCGAAAGTCATTGAGACCTCTACAATTCAGGGACGTATGCAAAAAATTATTTCATTCTGTTTGAATTTGCGGCTGTTATCGTTTGCCATAGAAAATACGCTTGATAAAAAAACGTTGCAGGTAAACTACCCCTTCCCCTTAACCGATATTCACCAAAAACAATAGGTCTTGAGTACTCTACAAATCAGGGCTGTATGCAAAACATTATTTGATTCTGTTTGAATTTGCGGCTGTTATCGTTTGCCATAGAAAATACCCTTGTTAAAAAAACGTTGCAGGTAAACTA
Organism: Magicicada septendecula; assembly: GCA_034769895.1. Classification (NCBI taxonomy): domain Eukaryota; kingdom Metazoa; phylum Arthropoda; class Insecta; order Hemiptera; family Cicadidae; genus Magicicada; species Magicicada septendecula. The sequence goes on along the minus strand of CM068373.1, from coordinate 166,242,901 downwards.
CCCCTTTCCCTCAACCGATCTTCACCAAAAACAATAGGTCTTGAGAAATCTACAATTCAGGGCTGTATGCGAAACATTATTTGATTCTGTTTGAATTTGCGGCTGTTATCGTTTGCCATAGAAAAAAATCTACAGACACACAGACAGACACTTTTCGGAAAACGACTTTTTTTCTTGTTTTGAGTGTAGTAGAATCAGAATCTGCAATAATCTCGAACACGATTTTTTTTGCCATCACCATACTTCCATTCCTTAAGGAATATGGAAGTAATTACCCTTGATAAAAAACCGTTGCAGGTAAAGTACCCCTTTCCCTTAACCGATCTTCACCAAAAACGATAGGTCTTGAGGACTCTACAATTTAGGGCTGTATGCGAAACATTATTTGATTCTGTTTGAATTTGCAGCTGTTATCGTTTGCCAAACAAACAAAATTACCCTTGCTAAAAAAAAAACCGTTGCAGGTAAACTACCCCTTTCCCTCAACCGATCTTCACCAAAAACAATAGGTCGCGAGTACTCTGCAAATCAGGGCTGCATGCAAAAAATTATTTGATTCTGTTTGAATTTGCGGCAGTTATCGTTTGCCATAGAAAAAAATCTACAGACACACAGACAGACACTTTTCGGAAAACGACTTTTTTTCTTGTTTTGAGTGTAGTAGAATCAGAATCTGCAATAATCTCGAACACGATTTTTTTTGCCATCACCATACTTCCATTCCTTAAGGAATATGGAAGTAATTACCCTTGATAAAAAACCGTTGCAGGTAAAGTACCCCTTTCCCTTAACCGATCTTCACCAAAAACGATAGGTCTTGAGGACTCTACAATTTAGGGCTGTATGCGAAACATTATTTGATTCTGTTTGAATTTGCGGCTGTTATCGTTTGCCAAACAAACAAAATTACCCTTGCTAAAAAAAAACCGTTGCAGGTAAACTACCCCTTTCCCTCAACCGATCTTCACCAAAAACAATAGGTCGCGAGTACTCTGCAAATCAGGGCTGCATGCAAAAAATTATTTGATTCTGTTTGAATTTGCGGCAGTTATCGTTTGCCATAGAAAAAAAATCTACAGACAGACAGACACACAGACACTTTTCGGAAAACGACTTTTTTTCATGTTTTGAGTGTAGTAGAATCAGAATCTGCAATAATCTCGAACACGATTTTTTTTGCCATCACCATACTTCCATTCCTTAAGGAATATGGAAGTAAAAATTACCCTTTATAAAAAACCGTGGCCGGTAAACTACCCCTTTCCCTCAACCGATCTTCACCAAAAAAGATAGGTCTTGAGAACTCAGCAATTCAGGGCTGTATGCAAAATATTATATGATTCTGTGTGAATTGGCGGCTGGTATCGTTTGCCATACAAAATACCCTTGATAAAACAAAAAACGTGGCTGGTAAACTACCCCTTTCCCTTAAACGATCTTCACCAAAAACAATAGGTCATTAGTACTCAAGAAATCAGGGCTGTATGCAAAAACGTATTTGATTATGTTTGAATTTGCGGCTCTTATCGTTTGCCATAGAAAATGCCCTTTTAAAACATAAAACGTTGCTGGTAAACTACCCCTTTACCTTAACCGATCTTCACCAAAAACAAAAGGTCGTGAGAACTCTACAATTCAGGGAAGTATGCAAAGACTTATTTGATTCTCTTTGAATTTTCGGCTGCTATCGTTTGCCATAAAAAATACCCTTGTTAAAACATAAAACGTTGCAGGTAAACTACCCCTTTCCCTTAACAGACCTTCACCAAAAACCATAGGCCGTGAGTACTCTACAAATCAGGGCTGTATGCAAAACATTATTTGATTCTGTTTGAATGTGCATCTGTTATCGTTTGCCAAACAAACAAAATTGCCCTTGATAAAAAAAACCGTTGCTGGTAAACTACCCCTTTCCATTAACCGATCTTCACCAAAAACCATAGGTCGTGAGTACTCTACAAATCAGGGCTGTATGCAAAAAATTATTTGATTCTGTTTGAATTTGCGGCTGTTATCGTTTGCCATAAAAAAAACCATAGACACACAGACAGACACACACACACACACACACACAGACACTTTTCGAAAAACGACTTTTTTTCATGTTTTGAGTGTAGTACAATCAGAATCTACAATAATCTCGAACACGATTTTTTTTACCATACTTCCATTTCTTTAAGTAACATGGAAGTAAATATCGTTATGGAGAACCATACATGACTTCCATATTCTAAGATTTATATTTAAAATCATTTTCAGCCAAACAGCCAGGCTGTGTCTTACCTGCCTTTTTATTGCTGTATTAAATGAAAAATATTATATTACATTAAAATGAAAAAATTATAATTTTATTGCCTGGCAACAAAATTATTTTATTTTTAACAATTACCATTGTTTCAAAAAGTTTAAATAAATTTTCAAGTACTTTACTCTTGTTAAAACGTAAAAGGTTGCAGGTAAACTACCCCTTCCCCTTAACCGATCTTCACCAAAATCGAAAGTCATTGAGACCTCTACAATTCAGGGACGTATGCAAAACATTATTTGATTCTGTTTGCATTTGCGGCTGTTATCGTTTGCCATAGAAAATACGCTTGATAAAAAAACGTTGCAGGTAAACTACCCCTTCTCCTTAACCGATCTTCACCAAAAACAATAGGTCTTGAGTACTCTACAAATCAGGGCTGTATGCAAAACATTATTTGATTCTGTTTGAATTTGCGGCTGTTATCGTTTGCCATAGAAAATACCCTTGTTAAAAAAACGTTGCAGGTAAACTACCCCTTTCCCTCAACCGATCTTCACCAAAAACAATGGGTCTTGAGAACTCTACAATTTAGGGCTGTATGCAAATAATCTTTTGATTCTGTTTGAATTTGCGGCTGTTATCGTTTGCCATAGGAAATACCCTTGTTAAAACATAAAACGTTACTGGTAAACTACCCCTTTCCCTTAACCGATCTTCACCAAAAACAATAGGTCTTGAGTACTCTACAAATCAGGGCTGTATGCAAAACATTATTTGATTCTGTTTGAATTTGCGGCTGTTATCGTTTGCCATAGAAAATACCCTTGTTAAAAAAACGTTGCAGGTAAACTACCCCTTTCCCTCAACCGAACTTCACCAAAAACAATAGGTCTTGAGAACTCTGCAATTTAGGGCTGTATGCAAATAATCTTTTGATTCTGTTTGAATTAGCGGCTGTTATCGTTTGCCATAGGAAATACCCTTGTTAAAACATAAAACGTTACAGGTAAACTACCCCTTTCCCTTAACCGATCTTCACCAAAATCAACAGATCTTGAGAACTCTACAATTTAGGGCTGTATGCGAAACATTATTTGATTCTGTTTGAATTTGCGGCTGTTATCGTTTGCCAAACAAACAAAATTACCCTTGCTAAAAAAAAACCGTTGCAGGTAAACTACCCCTTTCCCTCAACCGATCTTCACCAAAAACAATAGGTCGCGAGTACTCTGCAAATCAGGGCTGCATGCAAAAAATTATTTGATTCTGTTCGAATTTGCGGCAGTTATCGTTTGCCATAGAAAATATCGGTATGGAGAACCATACATGACTTCCATATTCTAAGATTTATATTTAAAATCATTTTCAGCCAAACAACCAGGCTGTGTCTTACCTGCCTTTTTATTGCTGTATTAAATGAAAAATATTATATTACATTAAAATGAAAAAATTATAATTTAATTGCCTGGCAACAAAATTATTTTATTTTTAACAATTACCATTGTTTCAAAAAGTTTAAATAAATTTTCAAGTACTTTACTCTTGTTAAAACGTAAAAGGTTGCAGGTAAACTACCCCTTCCCCTTAACCGATCTTCACCAAAATCGAAAGTCATTGAGACCTCTACAATTCAGGGACGTATGCAAAAAATTATTTCATTCTGTTTGAATTTGCGGCTGTTATCGTTTGCCATAGAAAATACGCTTGATAAAAAAACGTTGCAGGTAAACTACCCCTTCCCCTTAACCGATATTCACCAAAAACAATAGGTCTTGAGTACTCTACAAATCAGGGCTGTATGCAAAACATTATTTGATTCTGTTTGAATTTGCGGCTGTTATCGTTTGCCATAGAAAATACCCTTGTTAAAAAAACGTTGCAGGTAAACTACCCCTTTCCCTCAACCGATCTTCACCAAAAACAATAGGTCTTGAGAAATCTACAATTCAGGGCTGTATGCGAAACATTATTTGATTCTGTTTGAATTTGCGGCTGTTATCGTTTGCCAAAAAAAAAAAATTTCCCTTGATAAAAAAAACCGTTGCAGGTAAACTACCCCTTCCCCTCAACCGATCTTCACCAAAAACAATAGGTCGCGAGTACTCTACAAATCAGGGCTGTATGCAAAAAATTATTTGATTCTGTTTGAATTTGCGGCAGTTGTCGTTTGCCATAGAAAATACGCATGATAAAAAACGTTGCTGGTAAACTACCCCTTCCCCTCAACCGATCTTCACCAAAAACAATAGGTCTTGAGTACTCTACAAATTAGGGCTGTATGCAGAAAATTATTTGATTCTGTTTGAATTTGCGGCTGTTATCGTTTGCCATAGAAAATACCCTTGTTAAAAAAACGTTGTAGGTAAACTACCCCTTTCCCTTAACCGATCTTCACCAAAAACAAAAGGTCTTGAGAACTCTACAATTTAGGGCTGTATGCAAATAATCTTTTCATTCTGTTTGAATTTGCGGCTGTTATCGTTTGCCATAGGAAATACCCTTGTTAAAACATAAAACGTTACAGGTAAACTACCCCTTTCCCTTAACCGATCTTCACCAAAAACAATAGGTCTTGAGAACTCTACAATTCAGTGCTGTATGCGAAACATTATTTGATTCTGTTTGAATTTGCGGCTGTTATCGTTTGCCAAACAAACAAAATTTCCCTTGCTAAAAAAAAACCGTTGCAGGTAAACTACCCCTTTCCCTCAACCGATCTTCACCAAAAACAATAGGTCGCGAGAACTCTGCAAAACCGGGCTGTATGCAAAAAATTATTTGATTCTGTTTGAATTTGCGGCAGTTATCGTTTGCCATAGAAAAAAAATCTACAGACAGACAGACACACAGACAGACAGACACACAGACACTTTTCGGAAAACGACTTTTTTTCATGTTTTGAGTGTAGTAGAATCAGAATCTGCAATAATCTCGAACACGATTTTTTTTGCCATCACCATACTTCCATTCCTTAAGGAATATGGAAGTAAAAAATCTACAGACAGACACACAGACAGACAGACAGACACACAGACACTTTTCGGAAAACGACTTTTTTTCATGTTTTGAGTGTAGTAGAATCAGAATCTGCAATAATCTCGAACACGATTTTTTTTGCCATCACCATACTTCCATTCCTTAAGGAATATGGAAGTAAAATTACCCTTGATAAAAAACCATTGCAAGTAAACTACCCCTTTCCATTAAGTGATCTTCACCAAAAACAATACGTCTTGAGAACTCTACAATTCTGGGCTGTATGCAAGAGAGTAGTTGATTCTGTTTGAATTTGCAGCTGTTATCGTTTGCCATAGAAAAAAATTACCCTTGATTTTAAAAAAAACTTTGCAGGTAAACTACCCCTTTCCCTTAACCGATCTTCACCAAAAACAATAGGTCTTGAGTACTCTACAAATCAGGACTGTATACAAAAAATTATTTGATTCTGTTTGAATTTGCGGCTGTTATCGTTTGCCATAGAAAAAATATCGGTATGGAGAACCATACATGACTTCCATGTTCTAAGATTTATATTTAAAATCATTTACGAAATGAAATGTTTCCATAGAAACTACTTCATTCCACTTATTGCTTCAGCCTTAACCACAGTACTGTGGTCACTAATGTATACCACCACACGTTATCGCACTCGATTTTCACTGATGATGGCAGTCGATGGCACTGCTGAAACGTCTGGTGTTGCAAAAAACATTGGACTACGGCCAAACAGCCTGGGAATAAATTTTAACAACAAACTACAACTTTGTTGCCGATAACGTAGTACACATATAAAAATTATCCCCTCCCCCTTCAACAATAATTTTTCATTTATAGGAAATTACCCCCAGCCCATTCAACTAGCCTCTTCATTTATAGATATTTCATCTACGTTTCTACAGTGAATTATTAAGATCTTCTTATCAGGATACTTTAATTATCAAAATTAGGTACTTTACTCTTGTTGCAACAAAAAAAGTTTCAGGTAAACTGCCCTTTCCCAGTAACCGATCTTCACCAAAATCAATAGGCCTTGAGTATTCTACAGCTCAGGCACATATGTAAAAAAGTATGTGATTCTGTTTGAATGTACGGCAGTTATCGTTCGTCATGAAACAATTTCTCTTGTTACAACATAAAATGTTGCAGGTAAACTACCCCTTTCCCTTAACCGATCTTCACCAAAATCAACAGGCCTTGAGTACTCTACAATTTAGGGATGTATGCAAAAACGTATTTGATTCTGTTTGAATTTATGGCAGATATCGTTCTTCATGGAAAACGTTCTCTTGTTACAACATAAAATGTTGCTGGTAAACTACCCCTTTCCCGACCTTCAACAAAATCATCAGACCTTGAGTTATCTACATATTGGAAGGTACGCACAAAATTAGTTGATTCTGTTTAAATCTGCGGCAGTTATCGTTCGTCATAGAAACAATTACTCTTGTTAAAACATAAAAGTGGCAGGTAAACTACCCCTTTCCCTTAACCGATCTTCACCAAAATAAACAGGCCTTCAGTCTTTTACAATTGATGAAGGTATGCAAAAAAATATTTGATTCTGTTTGAATGTGCGGCAGTTATCGTTCGTCATAGAAAAAATTACCATTGTTAAAAGATAAAATGTTTAAGGTAAACTACCCCATTACCTTAACTGATCTTCACCAAAATCAACAGACATTGAGTTCTCTATAGCTCAGGAAGGGTGCAAAACATTATTTGATTCTGATTAAATTTACAGCAGTTATCATTCATCATAGAAAAAATTACCCATGTTAAAACATAAAACGTTGCAGGTAAACTACCCCTTTCCCTTAACCGATCTTCAACAAAATCAACGGACATTGAGTTCTCTATAGCTCAGAGAGGTATGCAAAATATTATTTGATTCTGATTGAATTTACGGCAGTTATCATTCATCATATAAAAAATTACCCATGGGGGAACATATAACGTTTTCCCTTAACCCATCTTCACCAACACCAATAGGTATTGAGAACTCTACAATACAGGGCTGTATGCAAAACATCATTTGATGCTGTTTGCATTTGCGGCTGTTATCGTTTGGCATAGAAAAAAATTACCCTTGATAAAAAACCATTGCAGGTAAACTACCCCTTTCCCTTATTCGATCTTCACCAAAAACAATAGGTTGTGAGAACTCTACAATTTAGGGCTGTATGCAAATAATTATTTGATTCTGTTTGAATTTGCGGCTGTTATCGTTTGCCAAAAAAAAAATCTACACACACACAGACACTTTTCGAAAAATGATTTTTTCATGTTTTGAGGGTAGTACAATCAGAATCTGCAATAATCTCAAACACGATTTTTTTTGCCATCACCATACTTCCATTTCCTTATGGAACATGGAAGTAAAAATTAAAATTTGAAAAATATTGTTGCAGAAGAATTTAATAATATCGGTATGGAGAACCATACATATCTTCCATGTTCTAATATTTATATTTAAAATCATTTTCGAAATGAAATATTACCATAGAAACTACTTCTTTCTACTTTCTGCTTCAGCCTTAACCACAGTACTGTGGTCACTAACGTATAGCACCTCACGTTATCGCACTCGATTTTCACTGATGATGAAAGTCGATGGCATTGCCGAAACGTCTGGTTTTGTAGAAAACATTGGACTATGGGCAAACATCCCAGCAAGGAATTTTAACAAAAACTACTTCTTTGTTGCCGATAACGTTGTACACATATATATAAAAAATATGCATAAAATTAATGGCTTGTATAAGTTAATGTTTGATCTCCATTAAATAGTCCTCAAGTTTCCAAAGTTTTAATATTATGATGTCCGTAATTAAAACATCAGAGCAAGTTTAGTGTAGATGAGGGTACACCATGGACAAAAATTTTCAACATTTCCAATTGAGCGTTGCTCAGAGTAAAGCTGCGAATGTACAGTGTACGTTTCATGCGTATGAGGGTACACCGTGGACAAAAATTTTCAACATTTCCTATTGAGCGTTGCTTAGAGTAAAGCTGCGAATCTACAGTGTACGTTTCATAGAACAAACACGCGGAAAAGAAGGAGCGCTCCGAAGTCACTCATGGACCCTCAGCATCTTGCAGAGGGTTCATTCCCTAAAGACGAAAATTCTGTCTATGAATCGTTCCTCTGTAAACACGTGCAGTTACACTGCCCAACGATCCACAGGAAGCAAATCGCTATTCACGCTGGACAATTTTTCGGCTTGCACGCGTTATGTTGGTGTGAGTTTCGGCACTTTCCATTTAAAAAGAGTGCAAATGTAAGAAAATAAACACGAGTGAGGCCAGAAATAACGGGAATTGTGTGTGTGTGTGTGTGTGTGTGTTCCCTGCCTTTTTATTGCGGTAGTCATAATAATAAAATGGAAACGTAAACATAACATAATTGAGATATGCTTGCCTGCCACGAACGATATATTTTCTCTCATACATGATTTACATTAAAATGAAAAAATTATAATTTTATTGCCTGGCAACAAAATTATTTTATTTTTAACAATTACCATTGTTTGAAAAAGTTTAAATGAATTTTCAAGTACTTTACTGTTGTTAAAACGTAAAAGGTTGCAGGTAAACTACCCCTTCCCCTTAACCGATCTTCACCAAAATCAAAAGGCCTTGAGATCACTATAATTCAGAGATGTATGCAAAAAATTATTTGATTCTGTTTGAATATGCGGCAGTTACCATTCCTCATAGAAAAAATTACCCTTGTTAAAACATAAAATGTTACAGGTAAATTACCCTATTCCCTTAACCGATCTTCACCAAAACCAAAAGGTCTTGACAACTCTATAATTCAGGGCTGTATGCAAAACATTATTTGATTCTGTTTGAATTTGTGGCTGTTATCGTTTGCCAAAAAAAATTACGCTTGATAAAAAAACGCTGCAGGTAAACTACCCCTTTCCCTTAACCGATCTTCTCCGAAAACAATAGGTCTTGAGTACTCTACAATTCAGGGCTGTATGCAAAAAATTATTTGATTCTGTTTGAATTTGCGGCTGTTATCGTTTGCCATAGAAAATACCCTTGTTAAAACATAAAACGTAGCAGGTAAACTACGCCTTTCCCTTAACCGATCTTCACCAAAAACAATAGGTCTTGAGTACTCTACAAATCAGGGCTGTATGCAAAAACTTATTTGATTATGTTTGAATTTGCGGCTGTTATCGTTTGCCATAGAAAATATCCTTTTTAAAACATAAAATGTTGCAGGTAAACTAACCCTTTCCCTTAACCGATCTTCACCAAAAACAACAGGTCTTGAGAACTCTACAATTCAGGGCTGTATGCAAAAGAGTAGTAATTCTGTTTAAATTTGCGGCTGTTATCGTTTGCCATAGAAAATACCCTTGTTAAAACATAAAACGTAGCAGGTAAACTACCCCTTTCCCATAACCGATCTTCACCAAAAACAATAGGTCTTGAGTACTCTAAAAATCAGGGCTGCATGCAAAAAATTATTTGATTCTGTTTGAATTTGCGGCTGTTATCTTTTGCCATAGAAAAAATCTACAGACAGCCAGACACACACACACACTTTTCGAAAAATGACTTTTTTTCATGTTTTGAGTGTAGTACAATCAGAATCTGCAATAATCTCGAACACGATTTTTTTGCCATCACCATACTTCCATTTCCTTAAGGAACATGGAAGTAAAAGTAATAACGAGATAATTAAAAATGTGTTAGAAAATAAAGTGAATAATAATGGTGTAGATGAAATTTTTAGCGGAAATAGAGAGTAGTAATAAGATAGTGGTTGAAGAAAGGTTGGGTTTACAAAGGGCAAATTTTCCCTGTGATTTAGGAGTAAGTACTCCAATAATGATTTATGAGGACAGAGTTTCCTCCTGTGTTTATAGAGACAAGGTGTCTCCAAGTAGTTCCCCTAGTTCTCATGAGTTCCCTGGAAGAACATTGCCTTTTGTGTGTGGGGGGGGAGAGAGAGAGAGAGAGAGAGAGAGAGAGAGAGAGAGAGAGAGAGAGAGAGAGAGAGAGAGAGAGAGAGAGAGAGAGAGAGAGAGAGAGAGAGAGAGAGAGAGAGAGAGAGAGAGAGAGAGAGAGAGAGAGAGAGAATTAGTAATATTGTTGACTTACCTTGTTATGAAGATAGTGCATAAATAAATAATGATAATGTTGATAATTATATTGAATGCTTACCTGTGCATAGACGTGGAATATTAATAGTAGATGATTCTGAAAATGAGAGGTTAAAATGCTTAAGGGTGATAGATAATAATACAGACGGTGACAAGACCAAAACTAATGATGTAGACAGGTTATACGATTTAATAATAATGTGGGATAATCCAGTAGATTATTATGCGGGTATAAAGGAACAATTGGAAATATTGAAAAGTTGTTATATAAATAATAATAATGTAATGAGAGTAAGTAAAGATGAAAATTGTATGTGAAGTACGGCTAATTTGCGATGATGGTGGTTAAACAAACAGTGAATGAACATTTAATTATTTTAGTTTATGGTGATGACCTGGCTAACTTATGAAATGGGGTGTGGTAAACAGAAAAATAATGACAAAAAATTGTAAATAAATTTATAGTGAGGTTAATTGTGTTTGTATAATAGGTTAGGTTGTACTATGTATTTCATGTAAACAATGTATGTATGCAATACGAATGGATTTAATAATAATATTATTATTAGACTAAATAAATAACGAGTTTATAATGCAAATGAATTGTAATTGTTTTGGAATATTGTAATTAAAGTAACTTTGTTTTTGAAAAAATTGAATTAAATAATTTGAGATGAATTAATTAATTAATGTTGTATAAATAGATTATGATAATAAATTTAAATGAAGTTTATATGCTTTTAACTGTATAATAAACAGTAAATGAGTAAAAGTAAAATGTGTTTAGTTGTGGAGTCATATGGTTGTTGTAATGTTTCAGAAGGTACATATGATTTTGTAATTATCTTGTTGGTACATCCTCTTCGTTCACTTTTTTAAATATTTTATATATATATATATAAACTTTCACTACGAGCTTACTTTATGGTTTTACTTCCCATACGTTTGAACGTGGTGTACGTCTTCTTCAGTGGGAGTAAATACTGAATGTCTTTACAGAGTAACGGTTATGGACTATAGGTGTGTGTGGTGGGGGTTGATGGTGGGAGGGAATTGGCGCTGTGGTTCAAATTTGGTGTTTGGATCAGTGTATCGAAAAGTATGTGTGATCTTTGCATTTGTGATCTTTCAAACACACAATTTGAACCCCAGCGCCAATTCCCTCCCACCATCAACCCCCACCACACACACCTATAGTCCATAACCGTTACTCTGTAAAGACATTTAGTATTTACTCCCACTGAAGAAGACGTACACCACGTTGAAACGTATGGGAAATAAAACTATAAAGTAAGTTCATAGTGAAAGTTTATATATATATATATATATATACACACTGTTAATGATTTAGAGGTTCGGTCATTAATCATGAAAACTCAGTTTTGCGACGTTTCGAGATTTATTCTTCTCATAATCATGCCTACAACATTAAAATATAGTCTTACTACAATTATATTATTTGTAAGTGTGTATAGGTGTGTGTAAAGTCATACATTACTATAACTATTTACTTACATTAACTGTGAGATGAGCTACAGCAACCACATTACACTAAACACTTATCACTGTTCCATACTTATACACATATAACACATTACATTTGTATAGTGTTAGCGTTATGTAGTTATCTGACAGACTGCCAGCGATATAAAATTTTAATAGTACCTTAACTAGTAAGTTGTTCGACCGAACCTCGAAATCATTAACAGTATAATAATACGGTCGATAATTAACATTCCTATATATATATATAATATGATTTTGTACATTATATTTGTGGTGAGAATTGTTTATAGTTTGAGTCTATGACAAGTGATGATGTGTTCATTTGATGGAGTGATTAACCATATGTAAGTATGAATTTGATAATAACTTTGAAGTAAAGTAAAAGAGTCTTATAATGGCATTAAATGAGTTTGAAAGAAGTTAACTTAGGTAAGATGTTATTTTGAAATGTTATCTTAAAATATGAATTTGAAATGTCATGTAAAATGAATGTTAATAATAAATTTTAATTTTTGGAGAATTTAATGGTACAATGAATGATAAACAATTAAAGGTTGATACAAAAAGAGTTAATAGAAGGTTCAAGTTGTAATGTTTATAATTTTATATGCAAATTTAAAGGTCATTGTTTATATTAATGTAATGATGTTAATGGTCAATTTGAGTGTCAATTATGTTGTATATTATTATGTATTATGTTAGTGTGTAGGAATCTTAAACATGAATTATATGTTGTTTTTTTAAAGTGATTCCCCACTTTCGGCCGGTCACGGAGTCACCGAACCCTGACCGTGGATTTGGATTATTGGTAGCAAGTGTGGTTAGGCAGATTGTATCCTCGCCATACTTATTATTTTCAAAATTGGTGAATTTAGAAATCAACCGGGGGGGGGGGGGGGGTAAATCAGGGGAATCACCAAACTATGGAACAGCGGCTACCTTTGTAGGGGTTGGTAGTGCCATGTTAAGGGTGTATAAATACTATTTAGTAGGATTACTGGTGTCCTCGGACATCAGTAATGCCGAATTTTTTATAACGCTGAAGCAAGAACGGGGTAGGCAGCGTCTACACCCTAATTAAACTGCAGTTCTTGTGGATGCAAATGGGCGCTACAGTCCACTATCAGGAAAAAATAGTGTGTGTGGAAAAGAAGCTGGCCGTTACAAGCCAGGGGCATAAACAATAGAGTGTTTATGCAACCAGGTAAATACTTGATCCAGTTTACCCGGCAGGTTATTTATCTCATTGTAACTGGGTATAAGGGGGGAAAATAATGAAATGATGAAGTAGCTGAGAAATCAGTGAGAGGTAACGACCACTGTAACAGCGGGACAATCAAGTTTACTTACTCTAAAGAGAGAGTTGGTGGTTAATGACCCAGTTCCTGTTCAGTAATGTTTACTATAAGTTATGATTCAATGATTAGTGATGAATATTCACTTATGAGAACAAATGATTTTAAGTAGTAGACTCTATGTTGTAATGATTGTATAATCATCAAGGACATGTTATGATGATTATAAAAAAAAAAATTGTGGTTTTTTTTCTTTGAGGTAGAGAGTGTATTTTATTTTGATGTTCACTATAGGTTGAGAATGTGTCAGCTGATTCATAATGTTTATATTATGTTATGTTTTGTAATCAAGTGTAGTTATATTTGAATGGGTGATAGAAATAAGTTGTTTATTTTACAATGATTGTTAACATGTAAATTAAGAGGAGTTGTAAGGAAAGGTAAATTCATTTAAAAAATTTTGGAATTTTGAAAGTTGCAATTAAAATGATTAACTAAAAGGTATGATGTAAACTAACTTTAATGTGGATCATTGGTAATGGACTTAGATTTATTTCACTACTTGAACGAAATTTAAATAATTTAATTTGATTGGAAATGATAATATCAAACAAACAATTAAGAGTTGAGAAATGGGAATAAATTTTATGTAAAGATAAATATAAAATATTTATGTCAATTTGACATTAATGATGAATATTTATAGATCTTGTATTTAAGATAGTAATGAACATGTGTACGCACCCAGTACTTTGCTAAAGGCAATCCAATATTTATAAGGGGAGATATATCGGTGGAGGATTTGGTTTGGTAGAAGGCCAGTTATTGATTTTTTTGTTGAAATGTTACAAGGTTAGGTGGTACTGTGGTGAGTGCCTGTCTGATTTTACGGTGTTGAGATCTCGAACAGAGAAGTCCAGTTTTGCAGAAAACATTGGACTACGGCTAAAGAGCCCGGGAAGCAATTTTAACAAAAAAACTACTTCTTTGTTGCCGATAACGTAGTATACATATAAAAAATTCTCCCCTCCACCTTCAACTATAATTTTTAATTATAGAAAATTACCCCCACCCCGTTCACCTAACATCTTCATTTATAGATATTTCATCTACATTTCTACAGTGGAGTACTATGAGCTTCTTATCAGGATACTTTATTTATAAAAATTAAGTACTTTACTCTTGTTAAATGATAAAATGTTTCAGGTAAACTAACCCTTTCTCTTAACCGATCTTCTCCAAAATCAATAGACCTTCCGTCCTCTACAATTCAGGGTTGCATGCAAAAAAATATTTGATTCTGTTTGAATGTGCGGCAGTTATCGTTCGTCATGGAAAAATTTCTCTTGTTACAACATAAAATGTTGCAGGTAAACTACCCCTTTTCCTTAACCGATCTTCACCAAAATCAATAGACCTTGAGCTCTCTGCAACTCAGGAAAGGGTGCAAAATATTATTTGATTATCTTTGAATTTTCGGCAGTTATCGTTCGTCATAAAAAAATTACCCTTTTTAAAACATAAAACGTTGCTGATAAACTACCCCTTCCCTTAACCCATCTTCAACAAAATCAACAGACCTTAGGTCCTCCTTAGTTCAAAAAGGTATGCAAAAACCTAGTTGATTCTGTTTGAATTTACGGCAGTTATCGTTCGTCATATAAAAAATTACCCTTGTTAAAACATAAAATGTTGCTGGTAAAATACCCCTTTCCCTTAACCGATCTTCACCAACACCAATAGGTATTGAGAACTCTAAATACAGGGCTGTATGCAAAACATCATTTGATTCTGTTTGAATTAGCGACTATTATCGTTTACCATAGAAAAAATTACCCTTGATAAAAAACCGTTGCAGGTAAACTACCCCTTTCCCTTAACCGATCTTCACAAAAAACGACAGGTCTTGAGTACTCTACAATTCAGGCCTGTATGCAAACAATTATTTGATTCTGTTTGAATTTGCGGCTGTTATCGTTTGCCATAGAAAACACCCTTGATAAAACATAAAACGTTGCTGGTAAACTACCCTATTCCATTAACCGATCTTCACCAAAAACAATAGGTCTTGAGAACTCTACAATTCAGGGCTGTATGCAAAACATTATTTGATTCTTCTTGAATTTACGGCAGTTATCGTTCGTCATAGAAAAAATACCCTTGTTAAAACATAAAACGTTTCAGGTAAACTACCCATTTCCCTTAACCGATCTTCACCAAAAACAATAGGTCTTTAGTACTCAACAAAACAGGGCAGTATGCAAAACATTATTTGATTATGTTTGAATTTGCGGCTGTTATCGTTTGCCATAGAAAATACCCTTGTTAAAACATAAAACGTTGCAGGTAAACTACCCCTTTCCCTTAACCGATCTTTACCAAAATCAACAGATCTTAAGAACTCTACAATTGAGGGCTGTATGCGAAACATTATTTGATTCTGTTTGAATTTGCGGCTGTTATCGTTTGCCAAACCAACAAAATTACTCTTGATAAAAAAAAACCGTTGCAGGTAAACTACCCCTTTCACTCTTTCACTCAACCGATCTTCACCAAAAACAAAAGGTCGTGAGTACTCTACAAATCAGGGCTGTATGCAAAAAATTATTTGATTCTGTTTGAATTTGCGGCTGTTATCATTTGCCATAGGAAAAAAATCTACAGACACACAGATAGATAGACAGCAGACACACAGACACTTTTCAAAAAACGACTTTTTTTCATGTTTTGAGTGTAGTACAATCAGAATCTGCAATAATCTCGAACACAATTTTTTTTGCCATCACCATACTTCCATTTCCTTAACGAACATGGAAGTAAATATCGGTATGGAGAACCATACATGACTTCCATGTTCTAAGATTTATATTTAAAATCATATTCAAAATGAAATATTTCCATAGAAACTACGTCTTTCTACTTATTGCTTCAGCATTAACCACAGTACTGTGGTCACTAACGTATACCACCTCACGTTTTCGCACTCGATTTTCACCGATGATGGCAGTCGATGGCACTGCCGAAAAGTCTGGTTTTGCAGAAAACAATGGACTACGGCTAAAGAGCCTGGGAAGCAATTTTAACAAAAAAACTACTTCTTTGTTGCTGATAACGTAGTACACATACAAAAAATTCTCCCCTCCACCTTCAACTATAATTTTTAATAATAGAAAATTACCCCCACCCCGTTCACCTAACTTCTTCATTTATAGATATTTCATCTACGTTTCTACAGTGGATTACTATGAGCTTCTTATCAGGATACTTTATTTATAAAAATTAAGTACTTTACTCTTGTTAAATCATAAAATGTTTCAGGTAAACTACCCCTTTCTCTTAACCGATCTTCTCCAAAATCAACAGACCTTCCGTCCTCTACAATTCAGGGAAGCATGCACAAAAATATTTGATTCTGTTTGAATGTGCGGCAGTTATCGTTCGTCATGGAAACATTTCTCTTGTTACAACATAAAATGTTGCAGGTAAACTACCCCTTTCCCTTTACTGATCTTCACCAAAATCAATAGACCTTGAGCTCTCTGCAACTCAGGAAAGGGTGCAAAATATTATTTGATTCACATTGAATTTTCAGCAGTTATCGTTCGTCATAAAAAAATTACCTTTTTTAAAACATAAAACGTTGCTGATAAACAACCCCTTCCCTCAACCGACCTTCAACAAAATCAACAGACCTTGAGTTCTCTTCAGTTCAAAAAGGTATGAAAAAACCTAGTTGATTCTGTTTGAATTTACGGCAGTTATCGTTCGTCATATAAAAAATTACCCTTGTTAAGACATAAAATGTTGCTGGTAAACTACCCCTTTCCCTTAACCGATCTTCACCAACACCAATAGGTATTGAGAACTCTACAATACAGGGCTGTATGCAAAACATCATTTGATTCTGTTTGAATTTGCGGCTGTTATCGTTTACTATAGACAAAAATTACCCTTGATAAAAAACCGTTGCAGGTAAACTACCCCTTTCCCTTAACCGATCTTCACCAAAAATGACTGGTCTTGGGTACGCTACAATTCAGGCCTGTATGCAAACAATTATTTGATTCTGTTTGAATTTGCGGCTGTTATCGTTTGCCATAGAAAACACCCTTGATAAAACATAAAACGTTGCTGGTAAACTACCCTATTCCACTAAACGATCTTCACCAAAAACAATAGGTCTTGAGAACTCTACAATTCAGGGCTATATGCAAAACATTCGTATATTCTGTTTTAATGTACGGCAGTTATCGTTCGTCATAGAAAAAATACTCTTGTTAAAACATACAACGTTGCAGATAAACTACCCCTTTCCCTTAACTGATCTTCAACAAAATCGACAGACCTTGAGTTCTGTATAATTCAAAAAGGTATGCAGAAGAGTAGTTGATTCTGTTTGAATTTACGGCAGTTATCGTTCGTCATATAAAAAATTACCCTTGTTAAAACATACAACGTTGCAGATAAACTACCCCTTTCCCTTAACTGATCTTCAACAAAATCGACAGACCTTGAGTTCTGTATAATTCAAAAAGGTATGCAGAAGAGTAGTTGATTCTGTTTTAATGTACGGCAGTTATCGTTCGTCAAAAAAAAAATTACCCTTGATAAAACATAAAATGTTGCTGGTAAACAACCCTATTCCCTTAACCGATCTTCACCAAAACCAACAGGTCTTGAGAACTCTACATTTCAGGGCTGTATGCAAAATATTATACGATTCTGTTTGAATTTGCGGCTGTTATCGTTTGCCATATAAAATACCCTTGATAAAACAAAAAATGTGTCAGGTAAACAACCCTGTATAACACCGTAAGAATTGCAACGTGGAATGCAAATGGACTTCTGCAACGGATAACGGAGCTTGAATTGTTTCTAAATATGGAAAGCATTGACATCTGCCTAATCTCGGAGAGCCACCTTACCAGAAATGCGATTGTTAATATAAGAGGATATAGCTGCTATCATGCGGCTCATCCAGCGGATAGAGCCAGAGGAGGCACGGCCTTATTGCTGAAAAGCACTATCAAATATTATGAAGACCTGAAAGTAGAGGAGGACTCGTTTCAAGTGGCAACTGTCAAAGTGCAGCTGCTTGGTAAAGGAAACTTTAAAATTTCTGCAATATACTGCCCACCAAGGCAAAATCTGAAAAAAGAAGATTATGTTGAGTTATTCAAGATGCTGGGGAATCACTTCATTGTTGGAGGTGATTTTAACGCCAAAAACACCTTTTGGGGTTCTAGGTTATCGACCACCAAAGGCAGGGAACTATACAAAGCTGGGATTGAAGTAAAACTTGATTTTCACTCAAGCGCTACCCCAACTTATTGGCCTGCAGATGGCAACAAATTACCTGATTTGATTGACTTTTACGTTGTTAAAGGATTATCCAGCAGGTACATAGATGTTAAAAACTGTGAGGATCTCTCATCGGACCACTCACCGGTTGTCATGACAATAAATGATGAGGTTATTTCTCGGTCATACCCGTGCCAGCTTTCGAGTAACAAAACGAATTGGACCCTATTCAGGCAACTACTGGATGAAAGCATAGACCTTCATGTCCCTTTGAATGATATTTACCAGTTAGATGAAGAAGTCAAGAGATTTAATACTAATATTCAGAAAGCAGCATGGGAAAGCACTCCCCAGATCAACAGAAAACTGAAACAGAGAATAATCTGCCCTCCTCCAGAGGTGAATGAACTTGTCAGGAAAAAGAGGAAGGCCAGGAAAACCTGGCAGCGAGTTCGTACACCAGAAAATAAAAGAGCCTTGAACTTGCTCTGTAATGAGCTGAAGGAACTGATAAAAAAGGTTAAAAATGAGGGGATTGGAAAATATTTAAGCAAGCTAACAGCTCAGAAGGATACAGACTATTCACTTTGGAAGAGTACTAAAGGACTGAAAAGGCCGAAAACCCACCAGTCGCCCATCAGCCGGGAAGACGGGACATGGGCGAAAAGTGCGGCGGAGAAAGCCGTTCTCTTTGCCAGACACCTTGAGGAAATCTTTCAGCCGTTACCTAGACAAACAGCAGAGGAAAACACTAACTTTGAGCCGAAAGTAGACAGGAAAAACATACAGAAAGTAACGCTACAGGAATTGAGAGAAGAAATTAAGAGCAATCTAAGCGCAAAAAAATCCCCGGGTTTTGACCTGATAACAGGCCAAATACTAAAGGAACTGCCTGGAAAAGCCATGAGAAAACTACTCCATTTGATCAATGCTGCCTTCAGGCTGAAGTATGTGCCTAGTCTGTGGAAGGTGGCTGAGGTTATCATGATTCTAAAACCTGACAAAGCACCAACAGATAAAAAGTCTTACAGGCCAATCTCCCTGCTACCGGTGATCTCAAAACTATTTGAAAAACTGTTTTTGAAGAGATTAAAGCCTTTGTTAGAGGAAAGAACCCTGTTGCCGGATCATCAATTCGGATTCAGAGAAAAGCACTCCACTATTGACCAGGTACAAAGAATCACCCATGTTATTGAAAAGGCTCTTGAAGGGAAGAACATTTGCTCAGCCGTCTTCCTGGATGTAGCGCAAGCTTTTGATAAGGTCTGGCATCATGGGCTTGAGTACAAGTTACATAGGGATCTCCCAGAGGAATTCTATCTGATACTAAAGTCTTACATCTCAGAAAGATACTTTAGGGTGAAGCATGAGGATGAATATTCAACTTTAAAGAAAATATCCGCGGGAGTTCCCCAAGGGAGCGTATTGGGTCCAATTTTGTATTTGTTATACACGAGAGATTTACCAAACAGTGAGGAAACAACCGTTGCGACTTTTGCGGATGATACTGCTGTTCTGGCGGTAGGTAATGATGCCGAGACAGCGGCCAATAAACTGCAAACTTCAATCGCAGAGGTATGGGATTGGACTCGACGCTGGAGGATCAAACTCAATGAAACGAAATCAATACACACCAATTTTACCAACAGAAAAATAGAAATACAAAGGATCTACATCAATGAACAAGAAGTGCCATACTCTAACACTGCTAAGTATTTGGGTATGACTCTGGACGCAAAACTTAAATGGAGGGAGCATGTAAAAAAAAAGAAAGAGGAACTCAACATAAAATTCAGGAAATTGTACTGGCTGTTAGGTAGGAATTCACAACTAACAGTTGAAAACAAATTGCTGTTGTATAAACAAGTGCTGAGACCTGTGTGGACTTATGGTGTACAACTCTGGGGATGCACCAAGAAATCTAACATTCAAATGATACAAACTTTTCAAAACAAAGTACTTAGGAGTATCGTTGATGCCCCCTGGTATATTAGGAATGACAATCTGCACAAAGATCTCAAAGTAGAATATGTCAGTGAAATCGTAACAAAATATGCAGTTAACCATGACATGAGAATTCAGACTCATATAAATCCTGAAATGCGTTGCGTGGTGGAAGAAGCTCCGCACACGCTAAGAAGGCTTAAAAGATTGAAGCCCCAAGATTTGGTGACACATTAGTGCATTTAAATCTGTAAAACTCTAAAAGAGAGAAAGACAATAATCTCAACCCGGGGAACAGCCAGTGGGCTTCTACACCATAAACCGTGACGTAATATTAAAGAAAAGCAACTTGTTGGGCTCGCTCAGTTGTTGCAAAGGGAGGTGTTTTTAGTGGGTTAGAGTCCCACACTACCTGGAGCTACGGGGCTCCAGTGTGTCTATAGAGATTTTCACCAGCACTGCCGGAAAAAAAAAAAAAAAAAAAAAAAAAAAAAAAAAAAAAAAAAAAAAGGTAAACAACCCCTTTCCCTTAACCGATCTTCACCAAAAACAATAAGTCTTTAGTACTCAACAAAACAGGACTGTATGCAAAAACGTATTTGATTCGGTTTGAATTTGCGGCTCTTATCGTTTGCCATAGAAAATACCCTTTTAAAACAAAACGTTGCAGGTAAACTACCCCTTTCCCTTAACCGATCTTTACCAAAATCAACAGATCGTGAGAACTCTACAATTCAGGGCTGTATGCGAAACATTATTTGATTCCGTTTGAATTTGCGGCTGTTACCGTTTGCCAAACAAACAAAATTACCCTTGATAAAACAAAACCGTTGCAGGTAAACTACCCCTTTCCCTCAACCGATCTTCACCAAAAACAATAGGTCGCGAGTACTCTACAAATCAGGGCTGTATGCAAAAAATTATTTGATTCTGTTTGAATTTGCGGCTGTTATCGTTTGCCATAGAAAAAATCTACACACACACACACACACACACACACACACACACACACACACACACACACACACACACACACACACACACACACACTTAAAAAAATGACTTTTTTTCATGTTTTAAGTGTAGTAAAAACATTTTCTGCAATAATCTCGAACACGATTTTTTTTGCCATCACCATACTTCCATTTCCTTAAGGAACATGGAAGTAAATATCGGTATGGAGAACCATACATGACTTCCATATTCTATGATTTATATTTAAAATCATTTTCAGCCAAACAGCCAGGCTGTGTCTTACCTGCCTTTTTATTGCTGTATTAAATGAAAAATATTATATTACATTAAAATGAAAAAATTATAATTTTATTGCCTGGCAACAAAATTATTTTATTTTTAACAATTACCATTGTTTCAAAAAGTTTAAATAAATTTTCAAGTACTTTACTCTTGTTAAAACGTAAGAGGTTCCAGGTAAACTACCCCTTCCCCTTAACCGATCTTCACCAAAATCGAAAGTCATTGAGACCTCTATAATTCAGGGACGTATGCAAAAAATTATTTGATTCTGTTTGAATTTGCGGCTGTTATCGTTTGCCATAGAAAATACGCTTGATAAAAAAACGTTGCAGGTAAACTACCCCTTCCCCTTAACCGATCTTCACCAAAAATAATAGGTCTTGAGTACTCTACAAATCCGGGCTGCATGCAAAACATTATTTGATTCTGTTTGAATTTGCGGCTGTTATCGTTTGCCATAGAAAATACCCTTGTTAAAAAAACGCTACAGGTAAACTACCCCTTTCCCTCAACCGATCTTCACCAAAAACAATAGGTCTTGAGAACTCTACAATTTGGAGCTGTATGCAAATAATCTTTTGATTCTGTTTGAATTTGCGGCTGTTATCGTTTGCCATAGGAAATACCCTTGTTAAAACATAAAATGTTACAGGTAAACTACCCCTTTCCCTTAACCGATCTTCACCAAAATCAACAGATCTTGAGAACTCTACAATTCAGGGCTGTATGCGAAACATTATTTGATTCTGTTTGAATTTGCGGCTGTTATCGTTTGCCAAACAAACAAAATTACCCTTGCTAAAAAAAAACCGTTGCAGGTAAACTACCCCTTTCCCTCAACCGATCTTCACCAAAAACAATAGGTCGCGAGTACTCTACAAATCAGGGCTGTATGCAAAAAATTATTTGATTCTGTTTGAATTTGCGGCAGTTATCGTTTGCCATAGAAAAAAAATCTACAGACAGACAGACAGACAGACACACAGACACTTTTTGGAAAACGACTTTTTTTCATGTTTTGAGTGTAGTACAATCAGAATCTGCAATAATCTCGAACACAATTTTTTTTGCCATCACCATACTTCCATTCCTTAAGGAATATGGAAGTAAAATAAAAAATACCCTTGTTAAAAAAACGTTGCAGGTAAACTACCCCTTTCCCTCAACCGAACTTCACCAAAAACAATAGGTCTTGAGAACTCTACAATTTAGGGTTGTATGCAAATAATCTTTTGATTCTGTTTGAATTTGCGGCTGTTATCGTTTGCCATAGGAAATACCCTTGTTACAACATAAAACGTTACAGGTAAACTACCCCTTTCCCTTAACCGATCTTCACCAAAATCAACAGATCTTGAGAACTCTACAATTCAGGGCTGTATGCGAAACATTATTTGATTCTGTTTGAATTTGCGGCTATTATCGTTTGCCAAACAAACAAAATTACCCTTGCTAAAAAAAAACCGTTGCAGGTAAACTACCCCTTTCCCTCAACCGATCTTCACCAAAAACAATAGGTCGCGAGTACTCTGCAAATCAGGGCTGCATGCAAAAAATTATTTGATTCTGTTTGAATTTGCGGCTGTTATAGTTTGCCATATAAAATACCCTTGATAAAACAAAAAACGTGTCAGGTAAACAACCCCTTTCCCTTAATCGATCTTCACCAAAAACAATAAGTCTTTAGTACTCAACAAAACAGGACTGTATGCAAAAACGTATTTGATTCGGTTTGAATTTGCGGCTCTTATCGTTTGCCATAGAAAATACCCTTTTAAAACATAAAACGTTGCAGGTAAACTACCCCTTTCCCTTAACCGATCTTTACCAAAATCAACAGATCGTGAGAACTCTACAATTCAGGGCTGTATGCGAAACATTATTTGATTCCGTTTGAATTTGCGGCTGTTACCGTTTGCAAAACAAACAAAATTACCCTTGATAAAACAAAACCGTTGCAGGTAAACTACCCCTTTCCCTCAACCGATCTTCACCAAAAACAATAGGTCGCGAGTACTCTACAAATCAGGGCTGTATGCAAAAAATTATTTGATTCTGTTTGAATTTGCGGCTGTTATCGTTTGCCATAGAAAAAATCTACACACACACACACACACACACACACACACACACACACACACACACACACACACACTTAAAAAAATGACTTTTTTCATGTTTTAAGTGTAGTAAAAACATTTTCTGCAATAATCTCGAACACGATTTTTTTTGCCATCACCATACTTCCATTTCCTTAAGGAACATGGAAGTAAATATCGGTATGGAGAACCATACATGACTTCCATATTCTAAGATTTATATTTAAAATCATTTTCAGCCAAACAGCCAGGCTGTGTCTTACCTGCCTTTTTATTGCTGTATTAAATGAAAAATATTATATTACATTAAAATGAAAAAATTATAATTTTATTGCCTGGCAACAAAATTATTTTATTTTTAACAATTACCATTGTTTCAAAAAGTTTAAATAAATTTTCAAGTACTTTACTCTTGTTAAAACGTAAGAGGTTGCAGGTAAACTACCCCTTCCCCTTAACCGATCTTCACCAAAATCGAAAGTCATTGAGACCTCTACAATTCAGGGACGTATGCAAAAAATTATTTGATTCTGTTTGAATTTGCGGCTGTTATCGTTTGCCATAGAAAATACGCTTGATAAAAAAACGTTGCAGGTAAACTACCCCTTCCCCTTAACCGATCTTCACCAAAAATAATAGGTCTTGAGTACTCTACAAATCCGGGCTGCATGCAAAACATTATTTGATTCTGTTTAAATTTGCGGCTGTTATCGTTTGCCATAGAAAATACCCTTGTTAAAAAAACGCTACAGGTAAACTACCCCTTCCCCTCAACCGATCTTCACCAAAAACAATAGGTCTTGAGAACTCTACAATTTGGAGCTGTATGCAAATAATCTTTTGATTCTGTTTGAATTTGCGGCTGTTATCGTTTGCCATAGGAAATACCCTTGTTAAAACATAAAATGTTACAGGTAAACTACCCCTTTCCCTTAACCGATCTTCACCAAAATCAACAGATCTTGAGAACTCTACAATTCAGGGCTGTATGCGAAACATTATTTGATTCTGTTTGAATTTGCGGCTGTTATCGTTTGCCAAACAAACAAAATTACCCTTGCTAAAAAAAAACCGTTGCAGGTAAACTACCCCTTTCCCTCAACCGATCTTCACCAAAAACAATAGGTCGCGAGTACTCTACAAATCAGGGCTGTATGCAAAAAATTATTTGATTCTGTTTGAATTTGCGGCAGTTATCGTTTGCCATAGAAAAAAAATCTACAGACAGACAGACAGACACACACACAGACACTTTTCGGAAAACGACTTTTTTTCATGTTTTGAGTGTAGTACAATCAGAATCTGCAATAATCTCGAACACGATTTTTTTTGCCATCACCATACTTCCATTCCTTAAGGAATATGGAAGAAAAATAAAAAAATATCGGTATGGAGAACCATACATGACTTCCATATTCTAAGATTTATATTTAAATCTTAATATCGCCTGCCAAGCGCGATATATTTTCTCTTATACATGATTTACATTAAAATGAAAAAATTTTAATTTTATTGCCTGGCAACAAAATTATTTTATTTTTAACAATTACCATTGTTTGAAAAAGTTTAAATAAATTTCAAGTACTTTACTCTTGTTAAAACGTAAAAGGTTGCAGGTAAACTACCCCTACACGATTTTTTTTGCCATCACCATACTTCCATTTCCTTAAGGAACATGGAAGTAAATATCGGTATGGAGAACCATACATGACTTCCATATTCTAAGATTTATATTTAAAATCATTTTCAGCCAAACAGCCAGGCTGTGTCTTACCTGCCTTTTTATTGCTGTATTAAATGAAAAATATTATATTACATTAAAATGAAAAAATTATAATTTTATTGCCTGGCAACAAAATTATTTTATTTTTAACAATTACCATTGTTTCAAAAAGTTTAAATGAATTTTCAAGTACTTTACTGTTGTTAAAACGTAAAAGGTTGCAGGTAAACTACCCCTTCCCCTTAACCGATCTTCACCAAAATCGAAAGTCATTGAGACCTCTACAATTCAGGGACGTATGCAAAAAATTATTTGATTCTGTTTGAATTTGCGGCTGTTATCGTTTGCCATAGAAAATACGCTTGATAAAAAAACGTTGCAGGTAAACTACCCCTTTCCCTTAACCGATCTTCACCAAAAACAATAGGTCTTGAAAACTCCACAATTTAGGGCTGTATGCAAATAATCTTTTGATTCTGTTTGAATTTGCGGCTGTTATCGTTTGCCATAGGAAATACCCTTGTTAAAACATAAAACGTTACAGGTAAACTACCCCTTTCCCTTAACCGATCTTCACCAAAAACAATAGGTCTTGAGAACTCTACAATTCAGGGCTGTATACGAAACATTATTTGATTCTGTTTGAATTTGTGGCTGTTATCGTTTGCCATAGAAAATACGCTTGAAAAAAAAACGTTGCAGGTAAACTACCCCTTCCCCTTAACCGATCTTCACCAAAAACAATAGGTCTTGAGTACTCTACAAATCAGGGCTGTATGCAAAACATTATTTGATTCTGTTTGAATTTGCGGCTGTTATCGTTTGCCATAGAAAATACCCTTGTTAAAAAAACGTTGCAGGTAAACTACCCCTTTCCCTCAACCGATCTTCACCAAAAACAGTAGGTCTTGAGAACTCTACAATTTAGGGCTGTATACAAATAATCTTTTGATTCTGTTTGAATTTGCGGCTGTTATCGTTTGCCATAGGAAATACCCTTGTTAAAACATAAAACGTTACAGGTAAACTACCCCTTTCCCTTAACCGATCTTCACCAAAATCAACAGATCTTGAGAACTCTACAATTCAGGGCTGTATGCGAAACATTATTTGATTCTGTTTGAATTTGCGGATGTTATCGTTTGCCAAACAAACAAAATTACCCTTGCTAAAAAAAAAACCGTTGCCGGTAAACTACCCCTTTCCCTCAACCGATCTTCACCAAAAACAATAGGTCGCGAGTACTCTGCAAATCAGGGCTGCATGCAAAAAATTATTTGATTCTGTTTGAATTTGCGGCAGTTATCGTTTGCCATAGAAAAAAAATCTACAGACAGACAGACAGACAGACAGACACACAGACAGACAGACAGACACACACACAGACACTTTTCGGAAAACGACTTTTTTTCATGTTTTGAGTGTAGTAGAATCAGAATCTGCAATAATCTCGAACACGATTTTTTTTGCCATCACCATACTTCCATTCCTTAAGGAATATGGAAGTAATACCCTTGTTAAAAAAACGTTGCAGGTAAACTACCCCTTTCCCTCAACCGAACTTCACCAAAAACAATAGGTCTTGAGAACTCTACAATTTAGGGCTGTATGCAAATAATCTTTTGATTCTGTTTGAATTTGCGGCTGTTATCGTTTGCCATAGGAAATACCCTTGTTACAACATAAAACGTTACAGGTAAACTACCCCTTTCCCTTAACCGATCTTCACCAAAATCAACAGATCTTGAGAACTCTACAATTCAGGGCTGTATGCGAAACATTATTTGATTCTGTTTGAATTTGCGGCTGTTATCGTTTGCCAAACAAACAAAATTACCCTTGCTAAAAAAAACCGTTGCAGGTAAACTACCCCTTTCCCTCAACCGATCTTCACCAAAAACAATAGGTCGCGAGTACTCTGCAAATCAGGGCTGCATGCAAAAAATTATTTGATTCTGTTTGAATTTGCGGCAGTTATCGTTTGCCATAGAAAAAAAATCTACAGACACACACACAGACAGACAGACAGACAGACAGACACAGACACTTTTCGGAAAACGACTTTTTTTCATGTTTTGAGTGTAGTAGACTCAGAATCTGCAATAATCTCGAACACGATTTTTTTTGCCATCACCATACTTCCATTCCTTAAGGAATATGGAAGTAATACCCTTGATAAAAGACCGTTGCAGGTAAACTACCACTTTCCCTTAACCGATCTTCACCAAAAACGATAGGTCTTGAGAACTCTACAATTCAGGACTGTATGCAAAATATTATATGATTTTGTTTGAATTTGCGGTTGTTATCGTTTGCCATACAAAATACCCTTGATAAAACAAAAAACGTGGCAGGTAAACTACCCCTTTCCCTTAAACGATCTTCACCAAAAACAATAGGTCTTTAGTACTCAAGAAATCAGGGCTGTATGCAAAAACTTATTTAATTCTGTTTGAATTTGCGGCTCTTATCGTTTGCCATAGAAAATACCCTTTTAAAACATAAAACGTTGCAGGTAAACTACCCCTTTCCCTTAACCGATCTTTACCAAAATCAACAGATCTTGAGAACTCTACAATTCAGGGCTGTATGCGAAACATTATTTGATTCTGTTTGAATTTGCGGCTCTTATCGTTTGCCATAGGAAATACCCTTTTAAAACATAAAACGTTGCAGGTAAACTACCCCTTTCCCTTAACCGATCTTCACCAAAAATGACAGGTCTTGGGTACGCTACAATTCAGGCCTGTATGCAAACAATTATTTGATTCTGTTTGAATTTGCGGCTGTTATCGTTTGCCATAGAAAACACCCTTGATAAAACATAAAACGTTGCTGGTAAACTACCCTATTCCACTAACCGATCATCACCAAAAACAATAGGTCTTGAGAACTCTACAATTCAGGGCTATATGCAAAACATTTGTATATTCTGTTTTAATGTATGGCAGTTATCGTTCGTCATAGAAAAAATACTCTTGTTAAAACATACATCGTTGCAGATAAACTACCCCTTTCCCTTAACTGATCTTCAACAAAATCGACAGACCTTGAGTTCTGCATAATTCAAAAAGGTATGCAGAAGAGTAGTTGATTCTGTTTTAATGTACGGCAGTTATCGTTCGTCAAAAAAAAATTACCCTTGATAAAACATAAAATGTTGCTGGTAAACAACCCTATTCCCTTAACCGATCTTCACCAAAACCAACAGGTCTTGAGAACTCTACATTTCAGGGCTGTATGCAAAATATTATATGATTCTGTTTGAATTTGCGGCTCTTATCGTTAGCCATAGAAAATACCCTTTTAAAACATAAAACGTTGCAGGTAAACTACCCCTTTCCCTTAACCGATCTTTACCAAAATCAACAGATCGTGAGAACTCTACAATTCAGGGCTGTATGCGAAACATTATTTGATTCCGTTTGAATTTGCGGCTGTTACCGTTTGCCAAACAAACAAAATTACCCTTGATAAAACAAAACCGTTGCAGGTAAACTACCCCTTTCCCTCAACCGATCTTCACCAAAAACAATAGGTCGCGAGTACTCTACTGTATGCAAAAAATTATTTGATTCTGCTTGAATTTGCGGCTGTTATCGTTTGCCATAGAAAAAATCTACACACACACACACACACACACACACACACTTAAAAAAATGACTTTTTTTCATGTTTTAAGTGTAGTAAAATCATTTTCTACAATAATCTCGAACACGATTTTTTTTGCCATCACCATACTTCCATTTCCTTAAGGAACATGGAAGTAAATATCGGTATGGAGAACCATACATGACTTCCATATTCTAAGATTTATATTTAAAATCATTTTCAGCCAAACAGCCAGGCTGTGTCTTACCTGCCTTTTTATTGCTGTATTAAATGAAAAATATTATATTACATTAAAATGAAAAAATTATAATTTTATTGCCTGGCAACAAAATTATTTTATTTTTAACAATTACCATTGTTTCAAAAAGTTTAAATGAATTTTCAAGTACTTTACTGTTGTTAAAACGTAAAAGGTTGCAGGTAAACTACCCCTTCCCCTTAACCGATCTTCACCAAAATCGAAAGTCATTGAGACCTCTACAATTCAGGGACGTATGCAAAAAATTATTTGATTCTGTTTGAATTTGCGGCTGTTATCGTTTGCCATAGAAAATACGCTTGATAAAAAAACGTTGCAGGTAAACTACCCCTTCCCCTTAACCGATCTTCACCAAAAATAAAAGGTCTTGAGTACTCTACAAATCAGGGCTGTATGCAAAACATTATTGGATTCTGTTTGAATTTGCGGCTGTTATCGTTTCCCATAGAAAATACCCTTGTTAAAAAAACGCTATAGGTAAATTACCCCTTTCCCTTAACCGATCTTCACCAAAATCAACAGATCTTGAGAACTCTACAATTCAGGGCTGTATGCGAAACATTATTTGATTTTGTTTGAATTTGCGGCTGTTATCGTTTGCCAAACAAACAAAATTACCCTTGCTAAAAAAAACCGTTGCAGGTAAACTACCCCTTTCCCTCAACCGATCTTCACCAAAAATAATAGGTCGCGAGTACTCTACAAATCAGGGCTGTATGCAAAACATTATTTGATTCTGTTTGAATTTACGGCAGTTATCGTTTGCCATAGAAAAAAAATCTACAGACACACAGACAGACAGACAGACAGACACGGACACTTTTCGGAAAACGACTTTTTTTCATGTTTTGAGTGTAGTAGAATCAGAATCTGCAATAATCTCGAACACGATTTTTTTTGCCATCACCATACTTCCATTCCTTAAGGAATATGGAAGTAAATATCGGTATGGAGAACCATACATGACTTCCATATTCTAAGACTTATAATCTGAAATATGCTTGCCTGCCAAGCACTATATATTTTCTTATATATACATAATTTACATTAAATTGAAAAAATTATAATTTTATTGCCTGGCAACAAAATTATTTTATTTTTAACAATTACCATTGTTTGAAAAAGTTTAAATGAATTTTCAAGTACTTTACTCTTGTTAAAACGTAAAAGGTTGCAGGTAAACTACCCCTTCCCCTTAACCGATCTTCACCAAAATCTAATGGCCTTGAGTCCTCTACAATTCACTTATGTATGCAAAAAATTATTTGATTCTGTTTGAATTTGCGGCTGTTATCGTTTCCCATAGAAAATACGCTTTATAACAAACGTTGCAGGTAAACTACCCCTTTCCCTCAACCGATCTTCACCAAAAATAAAAGGTCTTGAGTACTCTACAAACCAGGGCTGTATGCAGAAAATTATTTGATTATGTTTGAATTTGCGGCTGTTATCGTTTGCCATAGAAAATAACCTTGTTAAAAAAACGTTGTAGGTAAACTACCCCTTTCCCTTAACCGATCTTCACCAAAAACAATAGGTCTTGAGAACTCTACAATTTAGGGCTGTATGCAAAAAATCTTTTGATTCTGTTTGAATTTACGGCTGTTATCGTTTGCCATAAGAAATACCCTTGTTAAAACAGAAAACGTTACAGGTAAACTACCCCTTTCCCTTAACCGATCTTCACCAAAATCAACAGATCTTGAGAACTCTACAATTCAGGGCTGTATGCGAAACATTATTTGATTCTGTTTGAATTTGCGGCTGTTATCGTTTGCCAAACAAACAAAATTTCCCTTGATAAAAAAAAACCGTTGCAGGTAAACTACCCCTTTCCCTCAACCGATCTTCACCAAAAACAATAGGTCGTGAGTACTCTACAAATCAGGGCTGTATGCAAAAAGTTATTTGATTCTGTTTGAATTTGCGGCAGTTATCGTTTGCCATAGAAAAAAAATACCCTTGTTAAAAAACCGTTGCAGGTAAACTACCCCTTTCCCTCAACCGATCTTCACCAAAAACAATAGGTAGCGAGTACTCTGCAAATCAGGGCTGTATGCAAAAAATTATTTGATTCTGTTTGAATTTGCGGCAGTTATCGTTTGCCATAGAAAAAAATCTACAGACACACAGACAGACACACACACACAGACAGACAGACAGACACACACACAGACACTTTTCGGAAAACGACTTTTTTTCATGTTTTGAGTGTAGTAGAATCAGAATCTGCAATAATCTCGAACACGATTTTTTTTGCCATCACCATACTTCCATTCCTTAAGGAATATGGAAGTAAAATTACCCTTGATAAAAAACCGTTGCAGGTAAACTACCACTTTCCCTTAACCGATCTTCACCAAAAACGATAGGTCTTGAGAACTCTACAATTCAGGGCTGTATGCAAAATATTATATGATTTTGTTTGAATTTGCGGCTGTTATCGTTTGCCATACAAAATACCCTTGATAAAACAAAAAACGTGGCAGGTAAACTACCCCTTTCCCTTAACCGATCTTCACCAAAAACAAAAGGTCTTGAGAACTTTACAATTCAGGGCAGTATGCAAAACATTATTTGATTATGTTTGAATTTGCGGCTTTTATCGTTTGCCATAGAAAATACCCTTGTTAAAACATAAAACGTTGCAGGTAAACTACCCCTTTCCCTTACCGATCTTTACCCAAATCAACAGATCTTGAGAACTCTACAATTCAGGGCTGTATGCGAAACATTATTTGATTCTGTTTGAATTTGCGGCTCTTATCGTTTGCCATAGAAAATACCCTTTTAAAACATAAAACGTTGCAGGTAAACTACCCCTTTCCCTTAACCGATCTTCACCAAAAATGACAGGTCTTGGGTACGCTACAATTCAGGCCTGTATGCAAACAATTATTTGATTCTGTTTGAATTTGCGGCTGTTATCGTTTGCCATAGAAAACACCCTTGATAAAACATAAAACGTTGCTGGTAAACTACCCTATTCCACTAACCGATCTTCACCAAAAACAATAGGTCTTGAGAACTCTACAATTCAGGGCTATATGCAAAACATTCGTATATTCTGTTTTAATGTACGGCAGTTATCATTCGTCATAGAAAAAATACTCTTGTTAAAACATACATCGTTGCAGATAAACTACCCCTTTCCCTTAACTGATCTTCAACAAAATCGACAGACCTTGAGTTCTGTATAATTCAAAAAGGTATGCAGAAGAGTAGTTGATTCTGTTTTAATGTACGGCAGTTATCGTTCGTCAAAAAAAAATTACCCTTGATAAAACATAAAATGTTGCTGGTAAACAACCCTATACCCTTAACCGATCTTCACCAAAACCAACAGGTCTTGAGAACTCTACATTTCAGGGCTGTATGCAAAATATTATATGATTCTGTTTTGAATTTGCGGCTCTTATCGTTTGCCATAGAAAATACGCTTTTAAAACATAAAACGTTGCAGGTAAACTACCCCTTTCCCTTAACCGATCTTTACCAAAATCAACAGATCGTGAGAACTCTACAATTCAGGGCTGTATGCGAAACATTATTTGATTCCGTTTGAATTTGCGGCTGTTACCGTTTGCCAAACAAACAAAATTACCCTTGATAAAACAAAACCGTTGCAGGTAAACTACCCCTTTCCCTCAACCGATCTTCACCAAAAACAATAGGTCGCGAGTACTCTACAAATCAGGGCTGTATGCAAAAAATTATTTGATTCTGTTTGAATTTGCGGCTGTTATCGTTTGCCATAGAAAAAATCTACACACACACACACACACACACACACACACACACACACACACACACACACAAAATGACTTTTTTTCATGTTTTAAGTGTAGTACAATCATTTTCTGCAATAATCTCGAACACGATTTTTTTTGCCATCACCATACTTCCATTTCCTTAAGGAACATGGAAGTAAATATCGGTATGGAGAACCATACATGACTTCCATATTCTAAGATTTATATTTAAAATCATATTCAGCCAAACAGCCAGGCTGTGTCTTATCTGCCTTTTTATTGCTGTATTAAATGAAAAATATTATATTACATTAAAATGAAAAAATTATAATTTTATTGCCTGGCAACAAAATTATTTTATTTTTAACAATTACCATTGTTTCAAAAAGTTTAAATGAATTTTCAAGTACTTTACTGTTGTTAAAACGTAAAAGGTTGCAGGTAAACTACCCCTTCCCCTTAACCGATCTTCACCAAAATCGAAAGTCATTGAGACCTCTACAATTCAGGGACGTATGCAAAAAATTATTTGATTCTGTTTGAATTTGCGGCTGTTATCGTTTGCCATAGAAAATACGCTTGATAAAAAAACGTTGCAGATAAACTACCCCTTCCCCTTAACCGATCTTCACCAAAAATAAAAGGTCTTGAGTACTCTACAAATCAGGGCTGTATGCAAAACATTATTTGATTCTGTTTGAATTTGCGGCTGTTATCGTTTCCCATAGAAAATACCCTTGTTAAAAAAACGCTATAGGTAAACTACCCCTTTCCCTTAACCGATCTTCACCAAAATCAACAGATCTTGAGAACTCTACAATTCAGGCCTGTATGCGAAACATTATTTGATTCTGTTTGAATTTGCGGCTGTTATCGTTTGCCAAACAAACAAAATTACCCTTGCTAAAAAAAACCGTTGCAGGTAAACTACCCCTTTCCCTCAACCGATCTTCACCAAAAATAATAGGTAGCGAGTACTCTACAAATCAGGGCTGTATGCAAAACATTATTTGATTCTGTTTGAATTTACGGCAGTTATCGTTTGCCATAGAAAAAAAATCTACAGACACACAGACAGACAGACACGGACACTTTTCGGAAAACGACTTTTTTTCATGTTTTGAGTGTAGTAGAATCAGAATCTGCAATAATCTCGAACACGATTTTTTTTTGCCATCACCATACTTCCATTCCTTAAGGAATATGGAAGTAAAATTACCCTTGATAAAAAACCGTTGCAGGTAAACTACCACTTTCCCTTAACCGATCTTCACCAAAAACGATAGGTCTTGAGAACTCTACAATTCAGGGCTGTATGCAAAATATTATATGATTTTGTTTGAATTTGCGGCTGTTATCGTTTGCCATACAAAATACCCTTGATAAAACAAAAAACGTGGCAGGTAAACTACCCCTTTCCCTTAAACGATCTTCACCAAAAACAATAGGTCTTTAGTACTCAAGAAATCAGGGCTGTATGCAAAAACTTATTTGATTCTGTTTGAATTTGCGGCTCTTATCGTTTGCCATAGAAAATACCCTTTTAAAACATAAAACGTTGCAGGTAAACTACCCCTTTCCCTTAACCGATCTTCACCAAAAACAAAAGGTCTTGAGAACTCTACAATTCAGGGCAGTATGCAAAACATTATTTGATTATGTTTGAATTTGCGGCTTTTATCATTTGCCATAGAAAATACCCTTGTTAAAACATAAAACGTTGCAGGTAAACTACCCCTTTCCCTTAACCGATCTTCACCAAAAATGACAGGTCTTGGGTACGCTACAATTCAGGCCTGTATGCAAACAATTATTTGATTCTGTTTGAAATTGCGGCTGTTATCGTTTGCCATAGAAAACACCCTTGATAAAACATAAAACGTTGCTGGTAAACTACCCTATTCCACTAACCGATCTTCACCAAAAACAATAGGTCTTGAGAACTCTACAATTCAGGGCTATATGCAAAACATTCGTATATTCTGTTTTAATGTACGGCAGTTATCGTTCGTCATAGAAAAAATACTCTTGTTAAAACATACAACGTTGCAGATAAACTACCCCTTTCCCTTAACTGATCTTCAACAAAATCGACAGACCTTGAGTTCTGTATAATTCAAAAAGGTATGCAGAAGAGTAGTTGATTCTGTTTTAATGTACGGCAGTTATCGTTCGTCAAAAAAAAAATTACCCTTGATAAAACATAAAATATTGCTGGTAAACAACCCTATTCCCTTAACCGATCTTCACCAAAACCAACAGGTCTTGAGAACTCTACATTTCAGGGCTGTATGCAAAATATTATACGATTCTGTTTGAATTTGCGGCTGTTATCGTTTGCCATATAAAATACCCTTGATAAAACAAAAAACGTGTCAGGTAAACAACCCCTTTCCCTTAACCGATCTTCACCAAAAACAATAGGTCTTTAGTACTCAACAAAACAGGACTGTATGCAAAAACGTATTTGATTCGGTTTGAATTTGCGGCTCTTATCGTTTGCCATAGAAAATACCCTTTTAAAACATAAAACGTTGCAGGTAAACTTCCCCTTTCCCTTAACCGATCTTTACCAAAATCAACAGATCGTGAGAACTCTACAATTCAGGGCTGTATGCGAAACATTATTTGATTCCGTTTGAATTTGCGGCTGTTACCGTTTGCCAAACAAACAAAATTACCCTCGATAAAACAAAACCGTTGCAGGTAAACTACCCCTTTCCCTCAACCGATCTTCACCAAAAACAATAGGTCGCGAGTACTCTACAAATCAGGGCTGAATGCAAAAAATTATTTGATTCTGTTTGAATTTGCGGCTGTTATCGTTTGCCATAGAAAAAATCCACACACACACACACACACACACACACACACACACACACACACACACACTTTAAAAAAAAATGACTTTTTTTCATGTTTTAAGTGTACTACAATCATTTTCTGCAATAATCTCGAACACGATTTTTTTTGCCATCACCATACTTCCATTTCCTTAAGGAACATGGAAGTAAAAATATCGGTATGGAGAACCATACATGACTTCCATGTTCTAAGATTTATATTTAAAATCATATTCGAAATGAAATATTTCCATAGAAACGTCTTTCTACTTGTTGCTTCAGCATTAACCACAGTACTGTGGTCATTAACGTATACCACCTCACGTTTTCGCACTCGATTTTCACCGATGATGGCAGTCGATAGCACTGCCGAAAAGTCTGGCTTTGCAGAAAACATTGGACTACGGCTAAAGAGCCCGGGAAGCAATTTTAACAAAAAACTACTTCATTGTTGCCGATAACGTAGTACACATATAAAAAATTCTCCCCTCCACCTTCAACTATAATTTTTAATAATAGAAAATTACCCCCACCTCGTTCACCTTACCTCTTAATTTATAGATATTTCATCTACGTTTCTACAGTGGATTACTATGAGCTTCTTATCAGGATACTTTATTTATAAAAATTACGTACTTTACTCTTGTTAAATCATAAAATGTTTCAGGTAAACTACCCCTTTTTCTTAACCGATCTTCTCCAAAATCAACAGACCTTCCGTCCTCTACAATTCAGGGAAGCATGCAAAAAAATATTTGATTCTGTTTGAATCTGCGGCAGTTATCGTTCGTCATGGAAACATTTCTCTTGTTACAACATAAAATGTTGCAGGTAAACTACCCCTTTCCCTTAACTGATCTTCACGAAAATCAATAGACCTTGAGCTCTCTGCAACTCAGGGGGTGCAAAAAATTATTTGATTCTCATTGAATTTTCGGCAGTTATCGTTCGTCATAAAAAAATTACCCTTTTTAAAACATAAAACGTTGCTGATAAACTACCCCTTCCCTTAACCAATCTTCAACAAAATCAACAGACCTTGAGTTCTCTTTAGTTGAAAAAGGTATGCAAAAACCTAGTTGATTCTGTTTGAATTTACGGCAGTTATCGTTCGTCACATAAAAAATTACCCTTGTTAAAACATAAAATGTTGCTGGTAACTACCCCTTTCCCTTAACCGATCTTCACCAACACCAATACGTATTGAGAACTCTACAATACAGGGCTGTATGCAAAACATCATTTGATTCTGTTTGAATTTGCGGCTGTTATCGTTTACTATAGAAAATAAAGAGAATCTAATTGACTATGCTCCAAGCCTTAGAACGCATGGTTCAAATTTATTAATCTTAGACAATCATTGTACTTGGAAATTAAGAATTAAAATAGGTTAATTACAATTATATATTCTCAGATTAGGAGAGTAGTTATATCTATTAACCATATGTTCTTAATCTAAAACAATAAATCTCGTCTGAAAATGTTCGACATTTTGAGGTTACCATTGTATGAAAAGTAATCATCTTTAAGCTATGCTTATATTTAATTTACAATTTAACAATAATAGTGATAATTTGAATAATGTCTTGATGATAGTGTAATTATTGACAAATGTGTAATTAGTTCAAAGTGCCTTCCCAGATATTACGCTACCATAGTAAGTAATTAATATTGCACTTGGGCCTATACTTGCCTTAAATTCACTGAATTGCAAATTATTATACACCTTCCAATTGTATGAGCACTGGAATAAACTTTATAAGCTTTTAAAAAAGCTAGTATTTCGAACGGCAGATAAAATCAACCTTATCGCTTCAGAACTTTAGTAAAGTCGGTTAACGGTTAACGGAAATAGATTTTCCGCTAACATAGCGCATAGCACTCTGGGTAACATTATTCAAAAAATGAATAGACGTCTGCTTTCCTTAAATATGATCCTTAAATATGATAGATTTCACAAAGCATTTTCTATGGAATAAAATTTACAATAAATACTATTACAAACATGATTCCCTTATGCATCTTGAAATTGCAAATCATGGCATAAATTCGTCCATTAATATCAAAATTCACTTTTTTAAACTAATAGTCGATCGATTAGTCGATACAATATTTTGATAAACGTATGCCTTAAAACTAATTACTGATTGAAAGATTGTTATTTAAAATAACTAGGATACGTATACAGTTCTTTTATAACAATTCTTAACATAATAAACATCTTAAATTGACAAAAATACAATGTTTAGTTCTAGGCTTAAGTTGGCCTAAAACATCCTAAGTTAGTTTTATCGGAACTTATCATACAACGTTGCAGGTAAACTACCCCTTTCACTTACCCGATCTTCACCAAAATCAACAGGTCTTGAGAACTCTATAATTCAGGGCTGTATGCAAAACATTATTTGATTCTGTTTACATTTGCGGCTTTTATCGTTTGCCATAGAAAATACCCTTGTTAAAATATAAAATGTTGCAGGTAAACTACCCCTTTATCTTAACCGATCTTCACCAAAACCAACAGGTCTTGAGAACTCTATAATTCAGGGCTGTATGCAAAAGAGTAGTTGATTCTGTTTGAATTTGCGGCTGTTATCGTTTGCCATCAAAAATAAAAAAAATTACCCTTGATTTAAAACAACAGTTGCAGGTAAACTACCCCTTTCCCTTAACCGATCTTCATCAAAATCAATAGGTCTTGAGTACTCTACAAATCAGGGCTGTATGCAAAGTATTATTTGATTTTGTTTGAATTTGCGACTCTTATCTTTTGCCATAAAAAATACCCTTTTAAAACATAAAACGTTGCAGGTAAACTACCCCTTTCCCTTAACCGATCTTCACCAAAAACAATAGGTCTTGGGTACTCTACAAATCAGGGCTGTATGCAAAATATTATTTGTTTCTGTTTGAATTTGCGTCTCTTATCGTTTGGCATAGAAAATACCCTTTTAAAACATAAAACGTTGCAGGTAAACTACCCCTTTCCCTTAACCGATCTTCACCAAAAACAATAGGTCTTGGGTACTCTACAAATCAGGGCTGTATGCAAAACATTGTTTGATTCTGTTTACATTTGCGGCTTTTATCGTTTGCCATAGGAAATACCCTTGTTAAAACATAAAACGTTGCAGGTAAACTACCCCTTTCCCTTAACCGATCTGTACTAAAATCGACAGATCTTGAGAACTCTACAATTTAGGGCTGTATGCGAAACATTATTTGATTCTGTTTGAATTGGCGGCTGTTATCGTTTGCCAAACAAACAAAGTTACCCTTGATTAAAAAAAAAC
Source organism: Magicicada septendecula (assembly GCA_034769895.1). Classification (NCBI taxonomy): domain Eukaryota; kingdom Metazoa; phylum Arthropoda; class Insecta; order Hemiptera; family Cicadidae; genus Magicicada; species Magicicada septendecula. Next base: position 166,203,646 of record CM068373.1, on the reverse strand, counting down.
CGTTGCAGGTAAACTACCCCTTTCCCTTAACCGATCTTCACCAAAAACAATAGGTCGCGAGTACTCTACAAATCAGGGCTGTATGCAAAAAATTATTTGATTCTGTTTCAATTTGCGGCTGTTATTGTTTGCCATAGAAAAAAATCTACAGACACAGACAGACAGACAGACACACACACACAGACAGACAGACAGACAGACAGACAGACAGACAGACAGACACACACACAGACACTTTTTGGAAAACGACTTTTTTTCATGTTTTGAGTGTAGTAGAATCAGAATCTGCAATAATCTCGAACACGATTTTTTTTTGCCATCACCCTTCCATTCCTTAAGGAACATGGAAGTAATTACCCTTGATAAAAAACCGTTGCAGGTAAACTACCACTTTCCCTTAACCGATCTTCACCAAAAACGATAGGTCTTTAGTACTCAAGAAATCAGGGCTGTATGCAAAAACTTATTTGATTCTGTTGAATTTGCGGCTCTTATCGTTTGCCATAGAAAATACCCTTTTAAAACATAAAACGTTGCAGGTAAACTACCCTTTCCTTAACCGATCTTCACCAAAAACAAAAGGTCTTGAGAACTCTACAATTCAGGGCAGTATGCAAAACATTATTTGATTATGTTCGAATTTGCGGCTGTTATCGTTTGCCATAGAAAATACCCTTGTTAAAACATAAAACGTTGCAGGTAAACTACCCCTTTCCCTTACCGATCTTTACCAAATCAACAGATCTTGAGAACTCTACAATTCAGGCTGTATGCGAAACATTATTTGATTCTGTTTGAATTTTCGGCTGTTATCGTTTGCCAAACAAACAAAATTACCCTTGATAAAAAAAACCGTTGCAGGTAAACTACCCCTTTCCCTCAACCGATCTTCACCAAAAACAATAGGTCGCGAGTACTCTACAAATCAGGGCTGTATGCAAACAATTATTTGATTGTTTGAATTTGCGGCTGTTATCGTTTGCCATAGAAAAAAATCTACACACACACACACACACATTTTGAAAAATGACTTTTTTTCATGTTTTGAGTGTAGTACAATCATATTCTGCAATAATCTCAAACACGATTTTTTTTGCCATCACCATACTTCCATTTCCTTAAGGAACATGGAAGTAAAATGACTTTCATGTTTTGATGGTAGTACAATCAGAATCTGCCATTATCTTGAACACGATTTTTTCGCCATGACCATATTTCCATTTCCTTATGGAACATGGAAATAAAATTTCAATAAAATATTAACAATTGATATCATTCTACGCTGTCACCATGGATACGTAAACAAAATATTTTTTGTTTTTGACATTCACAGATAACAAACACTGCATGGTATTCGCTTTCTTTCGCATTGTTTAAATAAAAGATAATTTAATCAAATTAATTCTCTATTTTTAAAATATTAACAACTAGGTACAATTCATATTTTTATTATCTTTCTCAGTGTTTTTACCAAAAGCATGGTGATACATTTAGTTTCGTTCTGAGTGTAGACCTACATATTAAAAATAATTTTATAATAATCAGAACATGGAAGTCATGTATAGTTCTCTCCAAACCGATTTTTTCTCCTTTTCATCATCTATGGCCAGTTGGCACCACCCAAGACAAAAATTTGGAAAGAACAAGCATATCGGAGACTTTCCCCGTTTCTACTGAAGTGCATGTTACCACTCCGTTTAGGCTAGTGACCCTCCTCTTCTGGCATTCCCATCAATGGCTACACTTAAATAGCTGCTTTCAGTTTTCTTTTATTTCCTCCATTGCTTCAATCATGGTGTCTTCTGCCACTTTTTTAATGACAGGAGCAATTATTCTATTGTATTACCTGAACGCAGTTGGGGGGCCTGAGATCTCGAGAAGCGTACAAAACATCTGAGCATCATCATGACGCTTTCCTACTTATCTAAACGCATATACTGCACTAAGGTTCATGTCATACTGACCTGAATGAATTTTTTTGACGGGTCATAAAAATTTTTTAGCTTCACACTATCATAGGACATAGATAGCTTAGTAGCGAAACCCATTTTTTTTCCAGTAACTTCTTTGTAACATTTCCTGTACCGCACAATTTGCATTTAACAAAAGATTTCAAGTTTTTATATAAAATTTCAAAATCAATTATTAAGTTTGAATATGGCTGATAAGATGTATTTACATTAGGCCCATCTAAACTTGAATTGAGTTTATTAAATGATGCTGAATGAGCTTCAGGTTGGTCTATGTTAGGCCTAAGATTAGATTGTGTATTTACCTTTACACGTTGATTGCCAGAAAACCTTCTTTTTTTAAACAGTTCACTAGAATGACCCATTGTGTTGCTAACATAAATAAATATGAAATAACTATAGAAAACTAAGACTGCAAAGACTAAACTCTAACCGCACAAAAACAAAAACAAACTGTAGAAACAGTTGTCAGCTGTTATTTTTGTATCTTTAATGACACGACAGTGTTGCCAACACAAATAAGTAGTAATTGTAAGAACAACTATATACCTAAAGAAGTGTATATAAAAACGAAGCAGGATGATGAATGTTCTAACTCATGAGGCAGCGTGCAGCAGGCCCAGAGAATTTACACAAATTTTCTGTGCACAAGTCATTTTATCATTTTTTTTTTTAGTGAGGTTGCAATTTTTTAACATGAACATGTTACATATTTTGTTCAAAATATTCAAAGATATATTAATGAACAAAAACCGAAAACGGCGAACAAAATATTTTTGGGGTGTAAAGCCCCCCCCCCTTAATTATAAACATAAACTAAAATCTGTTTTGATCACCCAGAAAGATGTAGGAACCAATGACACACCACTATATAAGACAAAATATCGGTATGGAGAACCATACATGACTTCCATATTCTAAGATTTATATTTAAAATCATTTTCGAAATGAAATATTACCATAGAAACTACTTCTTTCTACTTACTGCTTCAGCCTTAACCACAGTACTGTGGTCACTAACGTATACCACCTCACGTTATCGCACTCGATTTTCACTGATGATGGAAGTCGATGGCATTGCCGAAACGTCTGGTTTTGTAGAAAACATTGGACTACGGCCAAATATCCCGGGAAGGAATTTTAATAAAAACTACTTCTTTGTTGCCGATAACGTTGTACACATATATATCAGTGGCGAAGTTACATGGAGGCAATTGAGGCAATGCCTACCCTAACAAATTCTGTAGAATAAAAATTATAAATACGTATGAACTACATAACGTAAAGATTATACATTGTTACTGGGACTGTCAAATTTATTAAACCGAAACGTGCTTTATTGAGCGACCGCTAGATGGTGACAGGTGAGATTCGGCATAGTTCGTTTAAAGCGAATGAGGCAACCTGAACTTGCCTCAGCGTTTTTTGTATACATCGTATGTAAGCAATGTAGTGGTGTGATAGGGAAGTGTAGGGAGGGGGGATTGTCCCGCGCTGTACACATAGAGCGTTGAAGCATGCCTCACTTCTGTGGTCCAAACAGTTAAGTTAAAGCGCCTGTGTTGTTTCTAAGTGTTTATTTTATGCGGTTATTAAAAGTGTCACTGTTATTCCGCTCAACTAACAGATGATCAAGATTGTTATTTGAATTATTTGTAACATTAAACATATATATAGAAACTAATCAAGTTTAAAAATTTGAAGTTCAATCAGTTGTATTATTGTGTATGACTAATACAAGGATTGTTCAATAGACACACGTATAGAGCTGTAAAGCATTTTTTATTCAACGATTTTAAAAGAAGTCTCCAATAACATTAAGACATGAGTTCCACTGTTGCGCTAACCTGTAGATTCCCTGCTAGTAAAATTCTTACGGCTGTTTGTGGAACCATTCGGTTACAGCAACTCTACCTCAGCGTCCGATTTGACCCACCGTCCTTTTAGTGATTCCTTAAAAAAAATTTAAGATAAGATTTTTGCCTATCCATTCATTAACTACTAGCTTCGCCAGTAAGCAAATTGATGTCAATTTTTTCGGCTTGCACGCGTTATGTTGGTGTGGGTTTCGGCACTTTCCATTTAAAAAGCGTGCAAACGTAAGAAAATAAACATGAGTGAGGCCAGAAATAACGTGAATTGTGTGTTTGTGTCTTACCTGCCTTTTTATTGCCGTATTAAATGAAAAATATTATATTACATTAAAATTAAAAAATTTTAATTTTATTGCCTGGCAACAAAATTATTTTATTTTTAACAATTACCATTGTTTCAAAAAGTTTAAATAAATTTGCAAGTACTTTACTCTTGTTAAAACGTAAAAGGTTGCAGGTAAACTACCCCTTCCCCTTAACCGATCTTCACCAAAATCGAAAGCCCTTGAGACCTCTACAATTCAGGGATGTATGCAAAAAAATATTTGATTCTGTTTGAATTTGCGGCTGTTATCGTTTGCCATAGAAAATACCCTTGTTAAAAAAATGTTGCAAGTAAACTACCCCTTTCCCTCAACCGATCTTCACCAAAAACAAAAGGTCTTGAGAACTCTACAATTTAGGGCTGTATGCAAATAATCGTTTGATTCTGTTTGAATTTGCGGCTGTTATCGTTTGCCATAGGAAATACCCTTGTTAAAACATAAAACGTTACAGGTAAACTACCCCTTTCCCTTAACCGATCTTCACCAAAAACAATAGGTCGTGAAAACTCTACAATTCAGGGCTGTATACGAAACATTATTTAAGTCTGTTTGAATTTGCGGCTGTTATCGTTTGGCAAAAAAAAATTTCCCTTGATAAAAAAAACCGTTGCAGGTAAACTACCCCTTCCCCTCAACCGATCTTCACCAAAAACAATAGGTCCCGAGTACTCTACAAATCAGGGCAGTATGCAAAAAATTATTTGATTCTGTTTGAATTTGCGGCAGTTATCGTTTGCCATAGAAAATACGCTTGATAAAAAACGTTGCAGGTAAACTACCCCTTCCCCTCAACCGATCTTCACCAAAAACAATAGGTCTTGAGTACTCTACAAATCAGTGCTGTATGCAGAAAATTATTTGATTCTGTTTGAATTTGCGGCTGTTATCGTTTGCCATAGAAAATACCCTTGTTAAAAAAACGTTGTAGGTAAACTACCCCTTTCCCTTAACCGATCTTCACCAAAAACAATAGGTCTTGAGAACTCTACAATTTAGGGCTGTATGCAAATAATCTTTTGATTCTGTTTGAATTTGCGGCTGTTATCGTTTGCCATAAGAAATACCCTTGTTAAAACATAAAACGTTACAAGTAAACTACCCCTTTCCCTTAACCGATCTTCACCAAAAACAAAAGGTCTTGAGAACTCTACAATTCAGGGCTGTATACGAAACATTATTTGATTCTGTTTGAATTTGCGGCTGTTATCGTTTGCCAAAAAAAAAAAATTTCCCTTGATAAAAAAAAACCGTTGCAGGTAAACTACCCCTTTCCATCAACCGATCTTCACCAAAAACAATAGGTCACGAGTCCTCTACAAATCAGGGCTGTATGCAAAAAATTATTTGATTCTGTTTGAATTTGCGGCAGTTATCGTTTGCCATAGAAAAAAAATCTACAGACACACACACAGACACTTTTCGGAAAACGACTTTTTTTCATGTTTTGAGTGTAGTAGAATCAGAATCTGCAATAATCTCGAACACGATTTTTTTTGCCATCACCATACTTCCATTCCTTAAGGAAATATGGAAGTAAAAAACTCAGCTACACTCACTGGTTGATTTGAATTGTATCACCCATTTGTAGATGTCTTTATTTAATAGCAAAAGTTTTTGTTTTGCCCGAATCTTTATCTGGGCCACAATAAAGCCTCTTATCAGTTGACAAAATTATCTTTTAAAAACTGATTATGAGTACACAGAAGGTGCAATGATAAGAAATTAAATTTAAAAGTTGTTTTGGTGGTTCATCCTCTTCATTCACGCACTTAATATTAGTGATAAATTGTAACTTGTAAATTGTAACCATTGTGACATTCTGTATTTAAACCTCGCTGAAGAAGGTGAACAGCACACCGAAACGTACGAGGAGATTAAGAAACGTAAGTGTTCACCAGTGAAAGTTACAATTTATCCCTAAATTTAAAAAGTAAACAATGTAAAACGGAATGGAATTTGTTGGTGTATATTGTATTTAAATGTTTTTAACCTTTTCTTCCAATAACTGTTCATGCATTTGCAACAAAGGAGAATAAAATCAGACCAAATAAAATATATGCAGGGGAATGAATGAAAAATTACAAACTAATTTATAAAAGAAATTGTTACTACTTAGGGTATTTTTTTCATAACCATTTTCTACTCCAACCAATCACCAACTGTCGTTGGTCTCACAAGATAAACAGTTACTTCTTACTGAAAAAGTTACTTTTTTCTTCCTGACTGATAAGGGCCTTTAAACAGGTAAGCTAAAGGTTACACCTTGGAAAGAGTTAAATGATACATGATCTTTAATCCTTCCAACAATCTCAAAAGTAAGTGGAGACAGAGTATAAAAATGTTTGTAACAAGGGCAAAAACACTTTAGTTTGGGGTTTACTACATTATCAAGTCTGTTTTGCCAACCAATGTTAGCTCCATATTTATAAAGTTCCGAAAAACAACTTGAAAACGAATAATACTTAATACTTACTTTAAAACGGTTGAACCTTTCCAAAGCACTGAGCTTTTTCGCAGGCGTACTTTTGTGTGCTGCTAAATTTCTCCTGTAACTATTAAATAACAACTGTTACATATAGTTCTTAGCTGACCCTGTACATAATACAATAACAATACTGTTAGACATAAAATCTGAAAATACATGTTGCACGGTCATTTGTTTCAACAAATTTTTTCACTAGCACTGCTCACGGTCTCACACCTTCTCAAAATTATGACATCATATTGCAAATTAATAATTTCTATTCCTAATTTTTTGATAAAAAGTTCTGTACATTTTAAGCAGACTGTCTTAAAAAAATTCCTGTAAATTGTCATATCTCCCATTAACATTTATTTAACTCAATTTTTACATGTGAAAACACACACAATATTTTGAACACAAGTATACAAACCTTTTACAATCACCTGGTTGTAATAATTTTATCTGAAATAAACATGCCTTTTCATGGGCACTAATTATTTTTAATATTATATATTCAGAGTTATGTTCCTAAATACAGTTACAGTCACTACTTGCTATAATGTACTTTGGTATAACAGCAACCCTCGAAAATTGTTGGCGTTTCCCACTCGCCAGATACCGTTTCCCGGGCGGGGGGGGGGGGGGATTAAACTTTATTATTTAATATTTAGCATGTACCGCTACATTATTCATTAGCCCAGTTTATATTCTGATAGTCCCTTATCGAGTTGAAGATGAAAAATAATTGATTAAAAATAATCAAGCTGGACTAGGCTGAGTGTTTCCTCTTGTGGCCACTAACATGGCGAAGTCCCGACAAGAAATACCATTTGTCTATTGCTACATCAGGGTTGAAATCTTCTAAGGCTGGTCCATTTACTGCCAGCTGCATTAGATCTCCTAATGAAGTGATGTCCAGGGAAAGTCTCTGTTTCACTTTTATCCTGTTAACGAAGCTAAATCCCCTTTCACAAGATGCTGTTGTTACTGCCATGCATGCAACGCCATAAAATACTTTCTTTAGCTCACCAAAACGCTCAGGAAACTTGTACAGAGTTTTTAATAGCTCACCCAGTCCTTTTGAAGTTATTTGCTCTTCTTTAACCATCATTTTTAATTGAAGCCATTCCGATAGCAAAACATCCTCATTTATATCACCAGTAATAAAAACATGCGCCAATTGAAGAATCTCCTCATTGCCATATGCAGTTAGGGTGTCATCATGAGGAAGGCACAAGAAATCCAGAACGTGGCACTTGGTGCCTACTACAGTCTCAAGTGTATCCAGACGGTACTTCAAGTAATGAACTGTGCTTTCGATCAGCTTATTACGGATTGATTTGTATTCTTCCTCCCCTTGAGACGTGTTTGTGAGAACAATTCCTTGGTCGCCTTTGTATTTTGAGCAATTCAGTTTCTCGAGTCTGAAGTGTCAAAAAGGAATTGTTTCACACTGGATCCTTCAGATGAAAGCAAGAACTGAACCATTTCCACCGTTACCATCATTGACGATCGTACCTGTGAGACCAGTAACTGTTTCAACTGTAAAACTTTACAAAATGGCTCTAGTTTCCCATACAGGTCAATCAAAAAGTTTAATGTTTTTACAAACGTGTATTATGTAAGGATTTTTAGATAGCCTTTTGCTCTAGCTGCATCGGTAGCTTCTCCTGTTGTAGCTTTCCGGTTCGTTATATCCTCAAGATGGATGACCAGAGGTACGAGATCACGCCGCAAAGCTTTCAAAGCGTCAGATTTACTACATAGCCAATGTACATAGTACATTGTGAATATTTCTGAGTTTTACTACCTCACTTTCTAAAGTTTTCGCTGTGTTTTTAAGCTCATGGAGGCGTTTTGAGGATCGTTTGTAAAATTTGTATATGTTCTTCACAGTTTCGTCAAGCTTTTCTAGGTAAGGGATGGAATTGGCAGCATCAAGTATGGCCAATTGTAGACGATGCGCGGTGCAGTGAATGCTAATTAAATGCGGAGCTTCTTCTTTCAAACGAAGTACGAAACCTGACTTTGAGCCAATCATAGACGACGCCCCGTCAGTTCCCACACTAACCATGTACTTTTCTCTTCTCCAATCAAGCCCTAAGTATCCAAGAGCCCAGTAACAGCAGTGAAATACAACTCTGCTCTACCGCTCTTAAGAGACACAAGGCCTAAAAGGTCTTCTCTTATCTCCCCTTCACACCCATAACGAGCATAAACAATCACATGTTCCTCAGCACTTCGGTCCGTGGAACCATCAATCAAAATACTGAAACACTGAGCATTTTTTAATTTTTGAACCACATCTTCTTGTAACTGTTTAGCAATAAAATTAATGAAAACTTGGCAGTTTTTATCATTTACATATTGTTTTGTCTCTACATTTACACCTAATTTAGTTGCAAGGGCAACTTGCTTAGGGAAGTCGGTAAATGGTTTTTCATTGATGCCTATAAAATAGGCTATGTTGAATAAAGTTGTTAGATGCTCAAACATAGAAGACTCTATTTTCTTAATACATCTGGCAAGAGGAGCTTTTCCTGGTTCTGACTCTACTTCAAACCGCATTAAATTGTCCATATGTACTAGGCTTTTACCATGAAACACAAAAATTTCCTTTTTCATGGAACCAGAAAATCCTGCTACCCATTTTGGGTCACTATTTTGAGGGTATTTAGCGCATATAGTACATTTTGCGCGGTCGGAATTGTAAGCTAGCCAGGGGAAGATATCCAGCCAAGCTCTTTGACATTTTCGTTTCCCAGAGGAACCGTGAGTAGGCCTAAGTCCACTAGAACTCGCGTTTTCCACAGTAGGCATTTCAGTTTCCCTACTAGGCCCGGCACTTACATCTCTAGCAGTAGACGTCGCACTCGCAGACTCACTAGGCGTCGTCGTACTGACAGTAGAACTTTTTTAAAGAAATAATTAAGTTTAATCTGTTTCATTATGAATAAAATAAAACACGAAAAATAAAATACACGCTGAACACGATCTTAGAAATTGAGAATACTCTTAGTACACGAAACAATAAATCACATGCGTAACACATCCGGTCAACTCAACAATAATTAGCAGACTGTACAACTTGGAAGGAGTGCAGAACAGCGTGAAATTTCTGCTCCCCTCTCTCAGCAACACTATTTTGTTCGACGTGTTTTAAGATGTTTATATCCAACAGAGCAGTTTTGTTTATAAAATTCACACGGTGACAGCTAACTGACGGCCTATGACTTCAACACGCGCCTTTACTAAAACAAAAACATGACGTGTTTTGGTTTAATAGACGTCCTTCTTTTTTCCATTTTTCATTCTTTCTCTCCTCTTTTCTCCTTTTTTTCACAGTCAAAACCTGCCATGCATTTTCGAGGGTTGATAACAGTAACTTTTTAGCTGAGCTGAGCTGTCTCCTTTTATTCCATACTGACATATAGTTTTCAACGAAGATGAAAGGCAGAAATTGTGCCTGATTGTTTGAAATACTATGACTGAATGACGACATTGAAGTAATGAATGACGACAAGATAATTCATGAAGATCTTTCAAGTAATGATAATGTATTGTTAATGGAATAAATCCGCTTATAGTCCAAGCCACGTATTTTATAATCAACTAAACGCTATGCAACTCACTGTCTGTGGCTTAAGTAAATGTCTTTATACAATTGACATGTTTCGGGACATTTGTCCCATCCTCAGAATATTTAAAAAAGTCTCTTCATACCATCATACAATGGCACAGTCGTCAATATATTAAAAATATTAAAATCCACATAACACAAAAGACAATTACACTACACAAAGTACGCACACAACAATTTTCGGTGTACACCGCACTGTAACGGACAGCGCACTGGTTCATATTTGACTCGTGTCGCGACAATATCGCAACGCAGTATCATACAGGGCATTAGATTTAAAGTTCAGCTGATCATTTAAAACATGTGGCCTGGTAACAGGATTATCATACGCTTTATATATTTCCAACTCTTCAAGGGCATTCATGTAACGTCCTTTATTACAAAAGTGAAGGGGTATCAAAAGTTGGTATGAAAAATAGTATAGTTGTGATTTTCATCAATAAGATGTTTAGCGAATTTAGATTTTACATTTTCTGTCTTGTGAAAATAAGTGGGTGGTTTATGTTCAACAAACAAACCTCTTGAGAAAACCACGGCCCGTTTGGCCCACATAAAAAGCATCACAACTATTACATATTAATTTATAGATCCCTGTTTTCTTTTCAAGGACGGTTGGTTCCCGAGTACGAAGGCTATTTAAAATGTTATTTGTAGTCTTATATGTGACAACAACGTTTGACTTGTTTAAAACAGAAGACAGAATTCTAGGTAGAAAGCTCATGTATGGTATAGAAATGTATTTATACACACTGTCCACAGGTGCCCTTAGCGTGTTTGCGTTTTTTTGTCTCATATGTTTTTTAAGGATATTATTTACTACTGCTTTTTTGTAGCCATTGGTGACCGCACACATATGCTTTTTTATACTAAAGATGGCTTCTGATGGAGGGGCCGAAACGTTTATTTTCAATAGAAGCAGTAGACCATGGCCTAACTACCTGCACACCCAACTAACTTGATTAGTATCTTTCCTATGAAGACAGCACTGATGTCCGCCAACTGCTGACTAGTGAAAATAGATATAATGAGATGATGTACACTGTACAAAGCATTGAAGGAATTCAGGATACCAACATACTTAATTAATCTAAGAATCTCTCTCGAAAGTAGAATGTAAAGTTAAAGTGCAGAAAATCATGTCACATTCATTCACAACTCGAACTGGACTCCGACAAGGAGATAGTCTGTCATGCTTGTTATTTAATCTAGCATTAGAAAAAGCGATAAGAGACTCCCAAATAAACACAAGAGGTACGATCCTAAACAAAAGTATACAGCTCTTGGCATACGCAGACGATATTGATCTAATTGCCAGGACAAAACGAGATCTCATTAGTGCCTTTACAGCATTAGAGGAAGCCTCAAGTAAAATTGGACTGCACATAAACTTGGAGAAAACAAAATATATGTATGCTGCCAACAAACTACCATTAAACCCAACCCTTCACAACACTGCAGTAGGCACAAAAAAATATAGAGGCAGTAAAAGAGTTCATATACCTTGGCTCCCAGATAAACAGCACTAACAACATCAACACTGAAATAAGAAGAATATATCTCGCAAATAAAATATATTATGGATTAAAAAAGCAACTGACATCTAGCTTCATCTCAAGAAGCACAAAATGCAAAATCTACAAAACACTTATCAGGCCAGTGCTGACATATGCTTCAGAAACCTTGACAATGACAAAAAATAGCAACAGACTTCTAGGTTGCTGTGAAAGACGGATTCTAAGAACAATATTTTGAACAAGAAAATAGAATGTAGCGCAGGCGCTATAATTGTGAACTATCCCATCTTTACAAAGAGCCGGGACATTGTCAGGATAATCAAAATACACAGGCTAAGGTGGGTTGGACACATAGAGAGAATGGAGGAAGGACAGCATACGAAACATATTTTCTACCAGAAAGCAATGGGTAGTAGAAAAAGGGCAAGACCCCGAAGTAGATTCAAAGACCAGATAGAGGAGGACCTCAGAAAGCTGAAAATAAGAAACTGGAAAGCCAGGGCATGCAATAGGGAGGAATGGAATCGACTCTTGGAGCAGGCCAAGACCCACCAAGGTTTATAGAGCCACAGTTGATGATGATGATGATGAATGAGATGATGTAACACAAACAGCTAAAGGCTTTCAAAACTGTTATCACATATAAAAGTGGATGTTTGTACAACGACAAACATGTTGGACCAATAAAACATCAGACTTTTTGTTTGATCAATCCAAGCAGCACACGTCAGTAACATAAAAGTGTAGAGATAGATAACAGGCAGATGCGGTGACAATTCACTTTCAAAGCTTTTGACACTTGCTGGACCTGCTACCACATACAACAGCAGATATTCCAGAGTCAGAAAGAATTCTTTGCGACTTGATAGCACACATATCCTGGTAACTTTGACAGAATTATGAAACAGTCGGTAACACTAAAGATTTAACACATACATATTTCTACTATGATATCACTAAACTGTAAAGTTATTGTGCTCTAAGTATTCATACATTTTATTATAAATATTATTTTATAATAATACCAGATTATAGAGGTGCACGGTGTATGGCAGGAACCAACAGAATGATTCCCTACAGACGGAGGTTTTCATTTAATTCAAAACTTCTTTACCTCTTGCCTTGTGACAGAGCAACCATCTTTTGTTTTGGTTCACAGCTTTGATTCCTATTCCAACAAACCTTCTCGCTTCTTCCTTTTCCTTTACCTTCTTGCTTTTTTCCAGATTTGTCCGCCTCACCCAGTTTACATTTAATTATATCAACAGATATATTTTAACTGTCCACCTCATCCGTGATTTCATAAACCTTTTAGTCTTTGTGGGGGGACTGATATGATGATACAATTCATCAACTAAGTTGTTCAAAATGAACACAAGCTTTTACAGCCAGTGTTTACATTATCACAATTTTCTGGGCTGTTAGACCGTAGCGTAGGTTCTCCATGTTTATCACTAAACATTTCGCCCATACCGATGACAGACATGTTCAGTGCTGTGGGAACATGGGCACACAGATCATAACACCCGCGTGGCTGCTCATATTCATTCACAGGTGTTATGATCTGAGTTCCTGCACCACTGAAGATGGCCGCCATCAGTATGGACGAAACGTCTTGTGATAAAGATGTTCAAAAGTTTCACATAAATATTAGACAACAGCGGAAATGTTGCAAAAATAATTCAACTTAATAAAAACAGTTTTCAACTTAAGAAAGCTGTTCTCTCATTTTGTGTACTTTTATCTTTTTGCTGATATAATTAAAATTTTATAACCATTGTTTTTGTATGCTCTGGTTATTAAAATCAGAACTGTTCAGATACATAGCTGTGTGCATAAAAAATAAATTAGTTTTTTGTCAGTGTTGTTCAATTGCTGTACTGTCCTACAATTATGGCTATACAAGACAAATGCTTTTGTACAAATAAATTAGTTTTTAAGTAATTTAAAAAGTAATAAAAGCCCAATCATATAAAACCAACCTAAATACATTTTAAAAACATGTACATGTATCTAACATTATTTATTTTTGTATGGACTTTATACAATTTTCTTAACACTGGAATTCAGTTACAATAGGCATCGTCATCCTTCAATCAGTCCTTTATAGCAAGTGGCATGTGTATGGCGTACACTTTATATGAGAAAACGAATAGCCTTCAGTGGCCATATGAACATAATTCCATGACGTCATGAGCTATAACTACATATAAACCTATCTTTATATATTGAAAATCAATTCAAATTGTAATTACACAAATTGTAACACCATTGATATTAGAACCAACATCATCAACTTACAAGTATCCGATGTAAATTCCTATTCTAGTTTCCAAAATTGTCTTGGTAAGCTTGCATTTATAATATTTCTAATTTCTAATATGGATGATTTATGTACTCGCTGATTTTATCACACACACAAAACACAGAATGCTTACAGTTTTTAATGGATATCTTGATTTCTACAAAATACTTCATATTATAGCCAAAATCCTATCAAAGAACATGAGTTTTACTTGGATTCATACTTTTAATAACCCAAGTTTAACTACAAATATCCTACCTAGGTATTGCAGTAATTGAGAATTTATATAGTCTAATAGACTGTATAATGATTTTATGTGTAAAGACAATTTTTTAAAGTAAAACACACAGTGTGAAATAAAAGGAGCTATGCTAATGTAATAACAAGAATCCGGTGTTAATGTCATTCCATGTTCATGAGCGTACAATGTTTGTACAACACAGACGGAATATTTTTTAATACAAATATGACACCACACCACAAATTTTAAACTGTTCAAAAATATAAAAACAATGAATAAAATGTTTTTTGCACACTGCTGTGTGTATAAGAAAACATAAACAATTATGCCTATTTACATCTTAATGTTACCAATATTGTCTATTTACTGAATATTAACAATCATCCTTTCACTCATTGAGTCCACACATTTTGTATTCCAATGAAATTACAACTAGAACAACAACAGGTGGCTGCTTTTGATGAATCAACACACACACACACACACACACACACACACACACACACACACACACAGTTTTACTAATTGGTAACAAACCATTCATTAGTTATCTGGCACGAATCAGAGAATTTCTGATATAAAATCACTTTGACTTAAAATCAGATATAGACAACACGGTAAAAATAATTGTCTAAACAACAACTTCACTAAAGTTAATAGAACATCGTATAAAAAAAAACTAAATGAAGAGAATCTGAGTGCTGGTTCTGTCCAGCCATGTATCCAGATTTATGTGTGTAACTCATTTAAAATAACAATAGAAGATTTCAATAGAAGCTCAGTTCAGTACGCTCACAGACTGCTGCTGTTATGTACCATGGTGGGGGAGAGGCACCTATTCCCACCACGAAACAGTTTCGTTCCAGTGCGGGGAGTTCCATAAGAAACAGTAGGACTGGCACTTTATCGCAACTGTTCTGTTTCCACCGTAGGAAACAGTTTTGTTTCTGTTTCTGTAGTGCACGCACCTCCATATAAATACATGAGACTTTAAAACACAAGAAACAGTTCTGAAACTGTACGGTAGGCCTTAATGCTTCCAAAACAAAAACACTGATTTTGACACCTGAGTCCAATTTAACAATCTGCTTTACAACATTTTGTTTGGCTATTATTTTTCACACACGCGCGCGCGCGGAGTAAAAATAAACCCCAAGATATTGAAAATTTCAGCGAAATTCTGTAACCACTTACCGTTGTTCAATCAAATATATTGCAACTTACCGTCTGTGACTTTCTGCAACGATGTCTTCAATCTAAAGTTGACATGTTTCGGGACACTTGTCCCATCCTCAGAACTTAAAAGTATGTTCGTATATCATCAAACGATGATACAGAATCATCAAACGATGATATAGTTGTCAAATAATTAAAATAATTAGAACATTAAAATCCAAACAAACAAAAACCACAATACTTAATGTATACAGTCGAGCGCGGTGGTTAAACAGTGCACACCGTACAGTAGCTGACTGCGCACTCAGAGTAGTAAAATAATTATTTTAATTATTTGACAACTGTATCATCGTTTGATGATATACGAACATACTTTTAAGTTCTGAGGATGGGACAAGTGTCCCGAAACATGTCAAACTTTAGATTGAAGACATCGTTGCAGAAAATCACAGACGGTAAGCTGCAATATATTTGATTGAACAACACGTTGCTTGGTACTAATTTCGGATTTATTCCTTTTAAATACTTACTGTTGAACAGATGCGTGTGTTAAAATATGGCTAATAAATAATTCTATCAATAAAAGGAATGACACCATTTGCAAATGAATAAAGTTAAAGATTTCTTAATAACGGCAATCACTCGACACCTGGTAAATAACATGTATCACTGTAGCATTAAAACGAATGCAAAGCCCATTAATCTACATTTATTTTTTCCGCCTAGACACATTTCCCCATACAGGTTTCTTATGTAATGACTTCCTTAGTCTAATATCTCTATGGTTTGAACTGTCATCTTTGTGCAAGTAAACTAGCAGTTTCTTGACTTTAAAACAGAAAAAATAGAATATTTTATTCCTGGATTTTATGTTAAAAAATAACAAACTAAATGTTTGTATAAACATTCTTGAGAAGACATCCTTAAAGTGCAAAGGGGTAATAAAACTGTTTTTCAAAGTATCTTCAGAAAGATCTTTCAAAGTATTTCTGAAAGATCTAAAGTATTCTTCAGAAATAATAAAAATTTGGAATTATTCATGATTCCTAATGTCATGAAATTTACAACCTTTAATCTGAATAACAGTTAAATTGATAGAATATTTTGAAATCAGCACTTTTCCACATTTTTTCAACCCTTATACTTCTTGTTGGTTTATTCAAAAATTTTTGAGATGCAAAGAATTCATAAAATGTATTTATATGGGATGAATCCTGACTTTCCTATTTGTTCTTAGGAAAACTGAGTCCAACATTCAATATAATCTCACTCCCCCCCCCCTCGAACAAGGGCACCTCCTAGTTATATTACTGATTCTGGATATACTACTTGCCTTGTGTCTCACAACCTGCACAAGACAGCCTACCCTGGCTAAATCCTAAACTACTTCAGTGATAAAAAGAGAGAATATAAGG
This sequence comes from Magicicada septendecula, assembly GCA_034769895.1. Classification (NCBI taxonomy): domain Eukaryota; kingdom Metazoa; phylum Arthropoda; class Insecta; order Hemiptera; family Cicadidae; genus Magicicada; species Magicicada septendecula. The sequence continues at coordinate 166,186,721 of CM068373.1, read as the reverse complement.
AGGCATCACTATTTTGCATGAATGCACTGGACAAAGCAATCCTTGACAACACATTAGTTGATAAACTGGAAATGAAGATGTGCCATTCTTTATTATTCTGACATTCCTATACCGATGATGCAGTTCATCAGACAAAAGGGTCATTCCACATCAAATCAACCAATGCTCTGAACCTCACCATCTCAGATAATTATAATTTTTTGTGTATTTGTTCTTATGGTCAAAACTAATAAAAATACAAAGTTTTAGATTTTTTGGGCTTCTAATATTTATGTTATTGATTTTCAAAAAATCGAAAATTGCATAAATTTGACCGTGTTTTGAAATCTTTAAACGGCTACAGTTTAAAAAGTATTTGACATAGAGGGCTGGGACTTGTACCATTTTATTCTGCTTTTATTATGGTTTAATTTGATATAAAACACAACCATATTGGTAAAAATAATTTTTTCCCAAAAATTTTCAAAAAACTTTTTCAACAAATTTTCAAAAACGTATTTTTTTGGGAAAAAAATTATTTTATTTATACACTTATAAGGCACATATATTATATGCCAAATTTCAGGATGGGATGGCAATGGGATCATATTTAAATAAAATATTTTGTAACTGTGAATCCCTAAAAAAAGACATTTATTGATAGAATCACGCTCTTCCTGAGGATCTGAAATCAAAATATAAACCAATAAAGATTACTGACTTCCTCTCAGGGTGTTAAGGGTAAAAATACAAGTTTATTTTTAAAAATTTGTAAAATCACTTTACTTACCAAAAACTATTTTTAAAAATGTTTCTTAAATGCCTATTTTAAGTTCTCAGTTCCTTTTGAGAAACCTTTCTAGTGTCTTTGTAGATAGCATATTTTCTTCTTTGGTTAAGGTATACACTCTCTCTATAGCAGTAAATGGTTCTACTTTCTGAAATAATGTTTCACCTGGTACAGTTAAAATGTCACTCGGTTGAGGGTAGAAAAATGAAGCAGCAGGTCCTTTTGGGTGTAAAAAAACTAACTTCAAACTCACAGGTGTCGTCGTTCTTCTTTAGAATACATGCAAGCCACCAGGACTGATCATAGGCAATAGTTACAAAGCCTGATTTAATGTTTAGTATATATGTCGTTGTTAAAAAGTCAAATGCCGTTACGGTGTTAGTAAACTGGTCTGAACAGGATTGGTAATATTTAACATTGATTTTATTTTCCGAGATTGGACTGTAGGAATGGAACTTTTGGGTTCCAACAATTGGTATCGATTCACTAAAGCCCAATGCAAGTTTCTTTTCCATATCTTGATATTCTTTTGTACAGCAGTACACAAAATCTATTCCAGATATTTTATCAATAGCAATCATACAACTGCAGTGGTGTGACTATCTGGCTATTGTAAGGTCTTTGCAGACTGGCTTTAGCAGCAAGCTAAATTTTGTGTACTGCTCTACAAAAGAATATCAAGATATGGAAAAGAAACTTGCATTGCGCTTTAGTGAATCGATACCAATTGTTGGAACCCAAAAGTTCCATTCCTACAGTCCAATCTCAGAAAATAAAATCAATGTTAAATATTACCAATCCTGTTCAGACCAGTTTACTAACACCATAACGGCATTTGACTTTTTAACGACAGATATACTAAACATTAAATCAGGCTTTGTAACTATTGCCTATGATCAGTCCTGGTGGCTTGCATGTATTCTAAAGAAGAACGACGACACCTGTGAGTTTGAAGTTAGTTTTTTACACCCAAAAGGACCTGCTGCTTCATTTTTCTACCCTCAACCAAGTGACATTTTAACTGTACCAGGTGAAACATTACTTCAGAAAGTAGAACCATTTACTGCTACAGGGAGAGTGTATACCTTAACCAAAGAAGAAAATATGCTTTCTACAAAGACACTAGAAAGGTTCCTCAAAAGGAACTGAGAACTTAAAATAGGCATTTAAGAAATATTTTTAAAAATAGTTTTTGGTAAGTAAAGTGATTTTACAAATTTTTAAAAATAAACTTGTATTTTTATCCTTAACACCCTGAGAGGAAGTCAGTAATCTTTATTGGTTTATATTTTGATTTCAGATCCTCAGGAAGAGCGTGATTCTATCAATAAATGTCTTTTTTTAGGGATTCACAGTTACAAAATATTTTATTTAAATATGATCCCATTGCCATCCCATCCTGAAATTTGGCATATATGTGCCTTATAAGTGTATAAATAAAATAATTTTTTTCCCAAAAAAAATACGTTTTTGAAAATTTGTTAAAAGTTTTTTGAAAATTTTTGGGAAAAAATTATTTTTACCAATATGGTTGTGTTTTATATCAAATTAAAGCATAATAAAATGGTACAAGTCACAGCCCTCTATGTCAAATACTTTTTAAACTGTAGCCGTTTAAAGATTTCAAAACACAGTCAAATTTATGCGATTTTCGATTTTTTGAAAATCAATAACATAAATATTAGAAGCCCAAAAAATCTAAAACTTTGTATTTTTATTAGTTTTGACCATAAGAATAAATAAATAAAAAATTAGGACATTTTGAAACCTTGAGGTCCAAAATTATTTTTTTATTGGTTGATTTGATGTGGAATGAACCAAAACTGGGAATATTCTAGGAAACACAAAACTATAAGCAAACTGAACACAAGTCCGAACTTCAATGATAAGGAATAATGAAACGATAGGAGCCATCCTTTGTTGTTTGCTATAGCCACACCAAATTTCTTAATATTTTTGAGAACTCACAAACACCAATATGACCTTTATGTTTCTGTGGTCCAAAGAGTGTGTTACAAATCAAAAAATTCAATAGACACTTTTGCTATTAAAATCAATTGTTTCGTCACAACAAACCAATAACCGTAACCAATACTTGTAAGCACAAGTACAGAAAATGGAAGGAATAGATGTCTATTGGAGGGAAAACCAAATTAGCACAGGTAATCTTTGGTGTGAAATGTATTGTCCTATACACCTCCTCCCTTCCCAAATGTCACCACTCACCCCTAAATGGTGTAGAAATAAAATAAAAAATTAAGACAAAAAATTATTGTCCTATACACCTCCTTCCTTCCCAAATGTCACCACTCACCTCTAAATGGTGTAGAAATAAAATACAAAATTAAGACAAAAAATTATACAACTGTATAAAAATATACTGTATACTTTATATAATAATGAAACTTTCTCTTGTGAAACTTACTTCACAAGTAAGTTTCACAAGAGAAAGTTTCATTATTATATATAGTGTAGTGCTGTGAAAAAAGATGATGAACAAACAAGACAACCAAAAATATACACATAGTAAGTATATGGAAACATGATTTGAACAAGCATGGATGCATGAGAAACTGAAGTGGGTGACAACTAATTGGCAAGATATCATATTTACCATCTTGTCTTCAAAAATGTATAAAAAAAATTGCATAAATTCACATTTCTTTTTTTCTACAAAAATTCCAGAATCCTAATATTCCATATAAAATGATAGAAAAAATGGTTGTTCATGTAAATGGATATAGGCCTTCTTTATAAATAAACTTCAAAATAAAATACGCTCACACACCAACAGAAGGGATACAATCATATCATAAACAAGAATTACCTATATATTACAAAAAGTACACGGTATCTTAAAAATTTTTTACGAGCAATGTTGATCAGTTTCTTTGTGTAAACCAGCACAACTCTGTTAGTACTTTTATTCATCACCTCTACTTCACACAATAGTTGTTACAATCACTTGTCACATCACAATGTTTATGAACAAAATAAATAAATAAAATTTTAAAGTAAACGTCAACTGTATACTAGGAATGAGAGGGCATTTTTACAAACTACTTTTAAATGAAAGACTGTAAACCACCTGTAATACTGTATGGCTACGATAAAATTGCCTACCTTAAATGTGGCCGATGGTTATTAGACTGCTTCGTTTGTTTTTCATTTCCGATGTTATTTCTGGCCGCCATACCGGCAGTAAGATTCATATTGCTCCTCTCATTCCCAATTTTTTTAACTGTATTTTTTCCCATGACTGAAAAACTTCAAGTCAGAACAGGAAAATGTTTTCAAAATTTGTAATCAGCTGAATTAATTTGTAATTGTTTATGATTACCTCAAATCCCTCCAAAATTCAACGGCGTGCCCGGTTCGACAATCACTAACACAAACGAAGATGGCGTATCTAATTTAATTCAGTTAATCAAGCTAGCATTTGCGATTTTCTGATTTCCCAACGATTTTTAAATTTGTGTTACCTATACAGGAACCATTTTAATTACAATAGTGATATAAGATTATAGGAAGATGAAATCTGACAAATAAAATAAATATTTAATTGTTACAGAAGTCCTAACATTTATATGCATTGTTCATGTTACCTATAAATCCTAAACTTATATAGCTTTCATTATAGTTATATAATATTAGTTTTTATTAAATCCACATTATGTTATGTAAGCAAGAATCTATATTAATCTTAATCTCATTTAAATTTTATTCTTTTGAATTTCTATAAAGAACCTGGAAATGATTAAACTCAATAAATTATGAAAGCAGTGGTGAGTTTACAGTCATGGGGGAAGAAGTGAAGTTAATAATAAAGTGGAGCGGTAAAGAATACGAAATTGAGAGTTTGTCAGAAAACGACAGCGTTGCAACGTTAAAAGATGCTATATTTAAAAAGACTGGAGTCAGACCAGAGCGACAAAAGCTTCTTAACTTGAAGCATAAAGGTTTACCCAAGACGTATCTTCAGAATTATAACCTATATTTTTTAAATATGTTTGCTGGCTTACTGTAAGATAGTTGAAAGTGATATAGCAGTTGATACATAATAATAGTAAGCTGGCATGTTAATAATTGCCCTTACATGTCTTTTTGTTTCCCATCTTTCTTTAATTCAGTCATCGTAAAATGTTTAAACTCCAAAGTGAAACGAAAATAATTAAAATTAATTTTAAATCACTTAATTTTTGGAATGACTAGTAATAACGTTATTATTTGTTTAAAAAATTTTGTAGTAACATTTTTTTGGCATTCTTACATAAATTATTTCATTGGCAAAACTTATATTTAATTAAATATAATGGTTCTGTAGAAGCTTTTTAAAGGTGAAAACCGGTTCAGGTTATAAGGTAAAACTTTTACGTTTTTACCCATAAAAAGTTTTGTGTTCCGAGTCGTAGTGAAAAATTATATTTAGTTAAGTAATGAACACGTCATGGACAACGAAATCAAAGAATTATATTTAATGTTTTCATTTTTTTAGACTGTTAATATTTAAATAAATTTTTGTAGGCATTCAAGTAGGCCTATGTATTAAATAGTTCAGTCTTACTTCATAGATTTTGTGTAATTTGTAGGAAAAATGCCAGAAGATGATTGTCAGTTATCTCAAATGAAACTGAAGCCAGGGTTTAAAGTAATGTTGATGGGTTCATTGGAAGAAGATATTGCTGATGCAAGTACCCCACCAGAAGATTTACCTGAAGTTTTGGATGATTTTGATATTGAAGAAGGAGAGGAAGTGGCAATTGAAAATCGGGATGTCAATCTAGCAAAAATTGAAAGAAGAATTCGAGAGTATGAGGTCTGTATATAGATTAAGATGAAATTGGCCAAATGTAATAATTGTAGAAAATTAAGTAGTATAGCCATTTTGTATGTTTAAATATATTTTCAAATTCAACTACTATTAGACTCAGTCAACATTTTGTACAACACTGAATACATTAGGTCACCTGACAGAGTAAGGATGTAGCCAGTTCTCCTTGTTGGCTGTTACCAAAGGAATGTCATAATAAGTGCAGAACATGAATAGAATGTTAACATATTTATATACTAAGTTAATATTTTAAAGGAGGGGCACCAGTTTTCTTTATAAGGGTTGCAACCATAACTTATTGCATTTTTGTTTGTATTTGTTTTTGGAATGTGTGATTTTATGTAAACTGTTCAAAAATCAGAATAACTAGCCAAACTAATCTTTCTTATACACTTTTTTTTGTAAAATGGTTAGGATAGTTGTAAAGTAACCAGCCACACTAACTGTACTTAACGGGTCAATCCATATCAAGTGGTCCAGCACTTGTTGCTTGACCATCTCAGAAAAAATTTATATTTGGTAGGTGGATTCCCTTATGTTTTGGGGGCTCAAAAATATTTTTTTCAAATTTTTACTGTTTACCATTTGGAAATGGCGCCATATTTGTTGTAGGCCGCACGCTATTTTTCGCGTTTGCAGGCATCGACGATTTCTTAAATTATACAGCAATGGGTTGCCCTAGCCCTTTCAAATAAACTGCATTGAGTTCAGTACACTCTGGCCTACAAAATATAACCATAATTACCTAGCTAGATGTATTTCTTAATATATATTTTTGACAGCTCAAAATTATTGGTCGCAAATTGGCAAAATTCAATTTTTGAAGGGTAATTTTTCAAAGAAGGAATAATTTCTCAGCCTTAATCTTTTTTGTGCTGTTACACTACACAGTATAGTTACTTTTTATAAAGTATTAATGATGAGAAGCTTAGCCTTAAAAAAATATGCCCTTTTAAAAAACCAATTTTTGATTTTTTTTCAAAGTTTCACCTGCAATATCTTTGTTGGGGGACCAGTTAAAAATCTGAAAATTGCACACATAAAAGGTCTTTATGATATCAAACTTCAGTATAAATTTCAACTTTGAGATTCAACTGGAAGTTAGTAAAAAAATTTTCAATTTGAGCCAAAAATACGTTATTTTCACATCCGCAATATGTGGGCTAATAACAGTAGGTATAGTAATTTTATGATTACAGCATATCCAATCAAAGATAACTAATTATAATAACGTAGGATTTTGAATTCTGTAAGTCTGGACAAGTCTGTGTATTGTCTCCCCTCTCTACCATTACCTGTCCCTGTCTAGCGAGAGGCTAACTGGTATTTACAGTGCTTCGGGTTTTCCGTGCACTTAATTTACTATGAGCTCTTCAAGTGTACTAGAGTTGGGCATGACATGTAAATTCGATGAGTTTGTATGAGTAACTCATTCTGCATGGTGAGGTGGGACGTGTTTCTGAGATGTTTAATACAATGAAATACATTGAGTTGAGCAGTGCAAAACAAACAACCAAAAGTTACCGAATAATCACGACAATGTCACGAACTTCGTAATGTGTCCTATTCATTCCCAATTGTCACGCATCGCAGTGGCTCGTACACTTTGTGAGTGAAACAAACATTGTCTGCTCGCTTCAAGTCGCGAGTCGCGTCACATCTCGGTTCATACTTCATTCGTTCGTATATTTGTCACACGGTAGTGTAGTGGTACAAAATTTATTTTTGAGGTGTTGGGACATTCTATTGATTTGTATGGTACATTTGAGGTGCATCTTGTATGAGTGACACAACTCTGAAGTGTACAATTGTATGACCTTTTAAAATGGAGTCTCAGTGTTCTATAGTTGTTCTTATTAACGAAGCTTGTCATAAAAGTGTGTATGGAGTATTTTCTAAAGACATTAAATTAATTGAAGATTATAGTGAAGAAGAAAAAGTGTTGTTTTCTTTGAGAATTGACTCAGAGGTTAAATCAGCTTGTAAGTACCATGAAATAAAATACAGTAGAGTCTCGGTTATCCGCCCTTCGATTATCCGCCGTTCCATGTTATCCGCCGACCAAGCGGCATAAAAAAACGTAAACGTAAAAAATATTTTCTTTAATTACTGCAACGAAAATAGTGTGCCAATAGTTTGCGGGCGTGAGTGTACGTGCTTTCTTTGTGATTGCTCCTGACTGTACCGCAGGAATTTGGCCTACTGCCCATCGCCTATTATAGCCTAGCTGTGACTCATGTGTCATTCACCCCACCCCACCCCCAACATCCAACGCTATCGCTCACATGCTCATCGCTTAGTAGACTGCAGTTTCTTGTTGTGTGCTGTAGTGAGCAGTGAGGCTATTTTTACGCGGTGATAATGTCCGTGAGTGTCTAGTGCAGTTTTGGTGAAAGTGTCGTAGTGTAGTCTTGTTAATAGTGTTGCGATTATGGCTATGAAAAGGAAGAAAATTGTTTTATCAATAAAAGACAAGCTTGAGGCATTAAAAAGACTGGATAAAGGGGAAACGCTGCAGAAGGTGGCTGACCACTACGGCGTCGGTGATCGCACAGTTGGAGATTGGAAGAAGAGACGATTAGAATTAGAAAAATGGTGTTCCTCACGAGTTACTGAGACTGCTTTTAAAGATAGAAAAACTATGAAAAATAGTGATTATGAAAAAGTTAGCGAAGCGTTGTACATGTGGTTTACACAGTTCAGGGAGAAAGGGGTGCCTATTTCGGGACCTATCTTAAAAGAAAAGGCGTTGCAGTTTCAAAAAGAATTTAACGAAGGTGATGCAGATTTTACAGCAAGCGTTGGCTGGCTTGATAGATGGAAGAAGCGTTATGGAATCCGTCAGTTGAATATTTGCGGCGAGAAACTGTCATCAAACTTTCAAGAAATGGAGCAGTTTAAGAAAAAATTTCAAGACTTTGTTGAAACTGAAAGCTTAACAGGAGATCAAGTATTTAATTGTGATGAAACAGGCCTTAACTTCAAAATGTTACCGAGTAAGAGCTTTGCAGCTAGAACTGAAGCTGCAGCCCCTGGATATAAACATAGTAAAGAGAGAGTGACTATTTTAGCACGCAGTAATGCCATAGCAAACCATAAAATGGACCTGGCAATGATTGGAAAGTCCAAAAACCCTAGGGCTTTTAAAACCATTTCAAAACATGCTCTTCCAGTAAAATATTTCAATCAAAAAAGTGCATGGATGACTAGTGAAATTTTTAAGGAATGGTTTTTTAAAGAGTTTGTTCCTTCTACAGAGAAGTTTTTAAAAGACAACAACCCACCCAGAAAAGCAGTTTTACTGCTAGACAATGCCCCAACTCACCCGGATCCAGACGAACTTAGAGATGGGGACATAAAGGCTATGTTTTTGCTACCAAATGTGACTGCCATTTGTCAGCCTATGGACCAGGGTGTTTTGGAAACACTTAAACAAAACTATCGAAGAAAGCTTCTGTCAACAGACATACAAGAAATTGAAGATGGGCAAAACTTGATTAAGAAGTTGAAAAGTATAAATTTGAAGGATGTCGCTTATTGGGTCGCAAGGGCCTGGGCCGACGTCGGGGCACAAACAATTGCGAAGTCTTGGCATAAGCTGTTGGGCGAGGACGAAAATATGACTGAAAGCATGCTGGATGAACTTCATGAAAGTATTTTGCCCTTGGTGCAACGTATCCCTGGATGTGAGGATGCATCGTTGGATGAAATAAGGAATTGGCTTTCAGGAGACGACCAATATGAAATAACTGACAAAGGAATTGTAACACTTGTTAATAGCGATGATGTTGTTGAAGATCAAGACTCTGAAACTGTTGAGCCCCAAAAGATCACACACAAAGAAGGGGTTAAAGCTCTTGAAGCAGCCATTCAGTACGTTGAGCAGCAAGAGGAAGCCAGGGTTGTCGACATAATGATGCTCCAAAGATGGCGAGACTTGGCAGCAAAGAAGCGGGAATCATCAGGGAGGCAGTCGAAGATCACTAATTTTTTTCACTCATCATGAACTGAACTCTCACTTCCAACATTTCTGACAGTGTAAGTCAATTTTATTACGTACACATTAGTCTAATTCTATATTTATTTTTAGTAAATTTTTCTTGTTAAAATTTACTGAATTCTTAAACTTGAAGCGTGAAGTACTAAAGTAGGCGTAATAGTTTTCTCTTTTTTTGTAAGTGTATAACTTTAATATTGTTGCTTGCTCTAATGTTTTACTATAATTTTGTAATATAATTGTACAGTACTGTATTGTTTTCTCTATTGATTTGTTGTAAAACGTGATGTTTATTAATTACATTTACAAAATTACAACGTAATTTTATGATAAATTTGCGTTTTATTTAACTCTCCCTATTATCCGCCATTCCAGCTTATCCGCCCTTCCGCCAGCCCGTTTATGGCGGATAACTGGGACTCTACTGTACTTGAAAAAATTTCATCATCTTTTTGGCAAGTCTTGCTCAGACCCTTTCAAGAAACATAAAAAGCCTATAATAAAAGGTCTACGAGAAATAACTTTTGATCATTATTCAAAGAATCAAAGCCCTTTTGTTAGGCTTGTACCAGGAAAATCATTGTGCCCAACATGTTATTCCAAAATATTTGTAATTAACAAAGAGAAGGATAGTGATAGTTCAGATAAAGAATTTAGTGCCTTATCAGAAACTTTAAAAAAAGTAGATTCAGCTTTTGAAATCCTAGGTTTATCGCCTGCTTGTAAAATTAGAAAACTAAGCGAAAAAAAAGATCTGTAGCCTTAAAAGCAAAATTTGAGAAAGTTCCTAGTACAGTTAGAAAGAATTTGGAAATTTCTTTTCAAAAGCAAATTCCTTCTAATGAACCAGTTGAAAATCCTGAAAATTGAATAACTGAATATGATGATTTGATAAAAAAGCTACAAACTAAATGTTCCATTTCATACAAAGAGGATAAGATCAAGATTATCAGTTTACTACCAAACTCTTGGAGCCGAGCAAAAATTAGCGATGAATTTCAAGTGTCAGAACGTTTAGTTAAATTAACAAGGCACTTAGTCAAAGTACAGGGTATTTTACCTGAATTACAAAACAAGAACGCATCAAATTTGATAGATGAAAACACAATCAAAAAAGTTAGAAGTTTTTATGAAGATGACAATAATAGCCGTTTGATGCCTGGCAAAAAAGATTGTTTTTCAATGAAAGAAAATGGTACTAAGGTTCAAAGACAAAAAAGGTTAATACTATGTAATTTAAATGAACTATTTACTGAATTCAAAAACGAAAATCCTGGCATTAAAATCGGAAGGTCAAAATTCTGCGAGTTGAGACCAAAATGGTGTATTATTGCAAGAGCATCTGGCACCCATAATGTATGCGTTTGTTTGTATCACCAGAACGTAAAGTTGATGATAGCTGGGGCCAATCTTAAGGTTGATTACAAAGACCTTTTGGATGTTCTGGTATGCAAAACTTACAGTTACAATTGTATGATGGGAAAATGTGAAGTTTGTCCAGGCAAGCAGGCTTTACTTGACATGTTTGAAGAATCTGAAGAAGACGACTCAATGCCAGACAATATAGAATACAAACAATGGGTGATCCAAGACAGAACTGAAATGGTGACAATCATAAAACCACGAGAAGAGTTTATTGAAATGCTAATTGCCAAACTTGAAAATCTGAAAATGCATCATTTTATTTCAAAATCCCAAGGGAAGTTTATGAAAGACAAAAAGCAAATCTTAGCAGTTAATGAATGCATAGTTCTCGCTGACTTTTCAGAGAATTACTCCTTCGTTGTTCAAGATTAAGTACAGGGACACCACTGGGTAAACAAACAGGCTACGGTTCATCCATTTGTATTTTATTATAAGGATCAAGATGAATTAAAGAGTCATAGTTTTTGTGTTATAAGTGACCATCTTGAACACAATACTACAACAGTGCACGCGTTTCAACAACAACTAATAAACTACATAAAAGAGCACCACCCATCCATAAAGAAATTGATCTACTTCTCTGATGGGGCTGCAAACCAGTACAAAAACAAAAAGAATTTTATCAACATGTGCTTTCACAAAGAAGATTTTGGACTTGATGTAGAGTGGCATTTTTTCGCATCATGTCATGGGAAGAATGCATGCGATGGCATCGGAGGTACTACAAAGCGAGCCATCACAAAAGCTAGTCTGCAGCGGACGTATGAGAACCAGATCTTAACACCTCAGGAAATGTTCAAATTCTGTAAAGAACATCTTAAAGGAATTACCTATGTTTTTGTAAAAACAGAGGAAATACAAGAACTTCACGCCAGTGTCTTGGAAGAAAGATTCAACAATTGTAAGAAGATTAAAGGCACTCGATCTTTTCATTGTTTTATACCGCAGTCAGACAATTTGCTTAAATGTAAGTTCACATCAACATCACCTGATAGTGAACTTCATACAACTGGAAAATTTGTACCATTAACACTTCAAAATAAAGATGTAGTGGCTTGTATTTACGATGGACAATGGTGGATTGTGGAAGTAGATAATATTAATAATCAAAACCAAGATGTGCATGTTACATTTTATCACCCACCAGGACCAAGGACCTCATTCAAAAAAAAATGAAAAAGACCAAGTTTGGATGCCAATTAAAAATATACTGAAGAAGCTGACTCCTCTGGAATTTACCACTGTAACTGGGAGAACTTTTAATCTAACGCCCAAACTATGCGAAGAAATTTCACAAAAGATGAATGAACAATTAAGTAAAAACTAATTGAAGGTGAGAAGGCATTGTTTGTTGTCAGTTGATTGATTTTAAATTACGTGATAAATTCCCTCAAAGCTCAATGGGACAATCAAAAACATTTTACTTCTAGTTGATTTTGTAACTTTTTAAATTTTTAATTTCATTATGCCTTTTATATGTAACATTATACAATATTAGAACAGTATAACCTGCATTTTATTCAAAATCCTATGTTATTATAATTAGTTATCTTTGACTGGATATGCTTTAATCATAAAATTACTATACCTACATATAATTAGCCCACATATCGCGGATGTGAAAATAACATATATTTGGCTCAAATTGAAAATTTTTTTACTAACTTCCAGTTGAATCTCAAAGTTGAAATTTATACTGAAGTTTGATATCATAAAGACCTTTTATGTGTGCAATTTTCAGATTTTTAACTGGTCCCCCAACAAAGATATTGCAGGTGAAACTTTGAAAAAAAAAATCAAAAATTGGTTTTTTAAAAGGGCATATTTTTTTAAGGTTAAGCTTCTTACCATTAATACTTTATAAAAAGTAACTATACTGTGTAGTGTAACAGCACAAAAAAGATTAAGGCTGAGAAATTATTCCTTCTTTGAAAAATTACCCTTCAAAAATTGAATTTTGCCAATTTGCGACCAATAATTTTGAGCTGTAAAAAATATATTAAGAAATACATCTAGCTAGGTAATTATGGTTTTATTTTGTAGGCCAGAGTGTACTGAACTCAATGCAGTTTATTTGAAAGGGCTAGGGCAACCCATTGCTATATAATTTAAGAAATCGTAGATGTCTGCAAACGCGAAAAATAGCGTGCGGCCTAAAACAAATATGGCCGCCATTTTCAAATGGTAAGCAGTAAAAATTTGAAAAAAATATTTTTGAGCCCCCAAAACATAAGGGAATCCACCTACCAAATATCATTTTTTTCTGAGATGGTCAAGCAACCAATTATTTTTTTTCTGGACCACTTGGTATGGAATTTCCCTAACGCTTTTTCCTAACAAAAAAAGAATTATAACAAAATAACATGGAAATTATTTTATTTGCTAATATCAGTTGCCAATTATTGGTTTAAGTTCCCTCATTGACTATATCAAATTAGGATAATTTAATTATAGTGTTGTTGTAACCATATCAATAGTTAAGTTGAAATGGATAGCCAGACAAGATAACTGTCATCTATCCATGTGCATTTTTTGAATTCACGTGACATGATAGCAATGTGTTTCCAGCTTTAGTGTTGGCGGACCACTTGTATCGAATAATAACATTTCTCAATTTAATCGTAATGAAGAACTGATTGAAAATTTTCTGGAATGTCTGGAGTCGTACCTTAATATTGATGGTATAAAGTTCCTTAACACAGAGTAAATCTTCTTATGATTTTATGAGATCCTGATCAGTTTAACATTTTGAAAAATAAAGGTGTACCTAAAAAGGTTAAAAAATGCACTTACAAGAGTATAAAAAATATTTATTTGTAATTCATTATGCAACAGTATCATATGTTAATAGTGGAAACTTTTAAATTTCATAGTAGGCATGAATACAATGGTTAGTCTTTTGCTAAACTTGTATAGCAACCACTAATACGCAATTATACTTTCCATAAGCACTTTCAAGCATCTCGGCTCATCTTCAGATGGAACACAACAACCTACCTAAAAACCTTCACCCCTTTATATATCTTATCTACAACCCAGAAGCGTCAACTTGACACAAACAAACATAGCATGTAAACACCCTTGTTATGCCTTAGCCAGCAAACAATCGGCAGAGTCACAACCCCGTTGTCCCAGTACTTTTCCATTGCTGCCTGGTAACTTTCCATTATGAGCTAGTACTTTTCCAACCACTAAGTATCAGACTGCTACCAACCTTTATGTTCTAAATTTCTCTCTTTCTTAATATTTGTTAAATATACAGGGTGAGACAAAAGTCACTACCCAGACTGATTTGATGTAAGAGAGCAACTTTGACCCATACAGAATACATGAAAGCAATGTTACACTTCAGCCACTTATTATTACCTACGTGTAAGCCTAACTCCAAGGTGTTATTCTAGATATTTACTTATACAGGGTAAGTAAATTACATCCTTGTATCCTGTATAAGTAAATATCTAGAATAACACCTTGGAGTTAGGCTTACACGTAGGTAATAATAAGTGGCTGAAGTGTAACATTGCTTTCATTCATTTTGTTTTAATTGTCTCCAAGTCACGTTACTAAATATTTAGAATTAATATTAGGCAATTACCTGTATTAACGTCCGTCTTGTGACTTATTTGGTTTTTCCCCTAAAACGACACGTTTCGAGAATAAATTCTCATCATCAGGTTAAAATTCTATAAAAACATCAAATTCACCCGTCAACTAGTTAAAATACACAAACACAAAAAACACCACACATAATTCAACACCGACACAGTCACGGCACAGTCCGATGCGCATCGTCTCGTTGCCGACGACCAACTGTTGCACTTTGTCTTATACGACCGTTATCATTGCCCGCTGACCCATCGATATCGATGGCCGTGTTGTACAGCAGATTCGATCGGAACGAAACTTTGTCATTAAGTAGCTGGTCCGTTTATAACTTAGAAGCCCTGTATATCTCATATTCCTCCACAGCGTTCATGTATGCACCCTTTTTACAATTATGAAGCAATTTAAAGTTTGTGTGGAAGTCTGAGTACTTATGATTATACAGCATTAAATGCTGAGCGTAACTGGATCTAGTTTTCGAAATATCACTTTTGGGCAGGTGTTCTTTAAAACGTTCGGCTGACGGCCTGCCCGTTTGTCCTATATAGAATTTGTCACAGTCATCGCATTCAAGCTTGTACACTCCAGTTTTCTCTTTAGCCGGGATATGAGTTCTTTGTCCCAAACGTTTTTTGATGTTATTTGAGGTTTTAAAGGCCACTGTTATTTTACGTTTTTTCAGCTCATTCTTTATAATGACTGGTAGTACATTCGTGTACTCAGTTACTATAAACTTAGTATCTTCTTTAGATGGGCCGGTTAATCTGCTTTTACTATTGATTTTTACCGAGTGTTTTCTTATAAGCTTGTCTATGATTCCACTGTTATACCCATTAGCGATAGCTATACTTTTGATTATATTAGTCTCTTCCACTCTGTCTTTTTGGTCAAGGGGAATAGCAAGCATTCTATGAACGAACGCGTTGAAGGCTGCCATTTTTTGGGAATATGGATGGTACGAATCAGCATGAATAGTAATATTCGTGGTGGTGGGCTTTCTATAAATTTTGAATCTAAAACGGTCATTATATTTGCTGATAGTGAGATCAAGAAAGTTCAGGCAGCTATTATTCTCCATTTCTAGGGTAAATTGGATTTTCATGTTTATGCTGTTCATATATCCTTTCAAATTTTCTATTTGTCTACTCGTTCCATTGAATATTGTCGTCAACGTAGCGTACGTAAAATTTAATTTTGTCTCGCTGTTTATTAAGACTATACATAAAAAATGTATTCTCAAAGTGGTTCAAGTATAGGTCCGCTAAAATTCCCGATAAAGGTGACCCCATTGCCAGACCATCCTCCTGCATGAAATACTCATTATCATAAGAGAAATAATTTTGTTTGAGTATTGTTTTTAGCAATTGCATAAGTTCATCAATTTCATTTCTACCTAACCTATTTGTATTAATTAAGCTATTTCTGAGAATTGTCATTGTCTCATCTACCGGCACATTGGTGTACAGATTAGTTACGTCAAATGAAGCCAGCCTATAATGTGGTGCTGATTTAATAGTTTTAATTTTTTCAACGAGATCGTAGCTGTTTTTTATGCTATAGTTATTTACTATGTCAATGTTCTCTTTTATGATTTTTACTAATCTTTTAGCCGTCCTATAACCAGGGGCAGTCACGTAATTTACAACCGGGCGTATTGGCATATCTTCTTTATGTATTTTGGGTAAACCCGTAAGTTCTGGGGCCCTGGCATTTATGGGTTTTAAATAACGTCTAGTGCTTTCATTGAGGAGATTGGGGCATTTATTTATAGCGTTGTTTAATTCTTTGACATAGGCGCTGGTGGGATCCTTGTGTAGCTTTTTAATATTATTGGTTTTTATGAATTCCTGTACCTTATTGGTATATATATTTTTGTTAATAATAACTACCGTATTACCCTTATCAGCTGTCGTGACGATAGCGTTATCATATCGAAGTTTTTCGTAAACATTCAGTGCAATACGCGCGTCACGTTTGTACTTATTTTGCAGGTTAGCGATGTGGGTATCCTTCTTAATAACTTTGTTTATTTTGCTATTTATGATGGCACGCGTTTCCTCCTGATGCGAAATATTATCAATAGTTTTTATGGCAGCTTCCGCGCATATTATTTCACGGATCATAAAGTTCTTATTAAACGAGGGAATGTTATACATCAAACCTTTGTTCAATAATGTCATTTCGTTATGTTCAAATTTAATTCCGGTGTAATTTGCAACCCGCTGATGAAATACGTGGCTATGTTCTACTGTATTATTATCGTCATTGTGTTGTTTTGTATACAGGTTTTGAAACTTTCTTAACTGTTTACATTTAAGAGAACTGACGACCTTGTTTATCTGTCTATTGACAATGTCGAGAATGTCGTTTATTACTGCCGGGTGAAACTCGTTTAAGATTTCCAGGTGGGCTAGATATAGCTTAGTATTTAGACCACTTTTTAAAATATAAAGTCGTTTGATCTCTTCCTCAATCCAGATTAAGTTTATTTTATCGGAACAACGTCTGCTGTTGATGTTGGAACTTATGTACTTCGGTGTGATGTTGTAGTGAAGGCATGTTTTATTATACTTGATGTTCTGCGATGCCTTAATCAATTTTAATTTGATGTTTTTAAATTTATAGACAATACGTGCCTGACTGGCTTCTAGATTCATTTTGTTTTAATTGTCTCCAAGTCACGTTACTAAATATTTAGAATTAATATTAGGCAATTACCTGTATTAACGTCCGTCTTGTGACTTATTTGGTTTGTCCCCTAAAACGACGCGTTTCTAGAATAAATTCTCATCATCAGGTTCAAATTCTATAAAAACATCAAATTCACCCAAAAGGGGTCGTCAACTAGTTAAAATACACAAACACAAAAAACACCACACATAATTCAACACCGACACAGTCACGGCACAGTCCGATGCGCATCGTCTCGTTGCCGACGACCAACTGTTACACTTTGTCTTATACGACCGTTATCATTGGCTGCTGACCCATCGATACGATGCGCATCGGACTGTGTCGGTGTTGAATTATGTGTGGTGTTTTTTGTGTTTGTGTATTTTAACTAGTTGACGACCCCTTTTGGGTGAATTTGATGTTTTTATAGAATTTGAACCTGATGATGAGAATTTATTCTCGAAACGCGTCGTTTTAGGGGAAAACCCAAATAAGTCACAAGACGGACGTTAATACAGGTAATTGCCTAATATTAATTCTAAATTCTATGTTAATTCTATGGCGCAGAAGCTGCCATAAAAACTATTGATAATATTTCGCATCAGGAGGAAACGCGTGCCATCATAAATAGCAAAATAAACAAAGTTATTAAGAAGGATACCCACATCGCTAACCTGCAAAATAAGTACAAACGTGACGCGCGTATTGCACTGAATGTTTACGAAAAACTTCGATATGATAACGCTATCGTCACGACAGCTGATAAGGGTAATACGGTAGTTATTATTAACAAAAATATATATACCAATAAGGTACAGGAATTCATAAAAACCAATAATATTAAAAAGCTACACAAGGATCCCACCAGCGCCTATGTCAAAGAATTAAACAACGCTATAAATAAATGCCCCAATCTCCTCAATGAAAGCACTAGATGTTATTTAAAACCCATAAATGCCAGGGCCCCAGAACTTACGGGTTTACCCAAAATACATAAAGAAGATATGCCAATACGCCCGGTTGTAAATTACGTGACTGCCCCTGGTTATAGGACGGCTAAAAGATTAGTAAAAATCATAAAAGAGAACATTGACATAGTAAATAACTATAGCATAAAAAACAGCTACGATCTCGTTGAAAAAATTAAAACTATTAAATCAGCACCACATTATAGGCTGGCTTCATTTGACGTAACTAATCTGTACACCAATGTGCCGGTAGATGAGACAATGACAATTCTCAGAAATAGCTTAATTAATACAAATAGGTTAGGTAGAAATGAAATTGATGAACTTATGCAATTGCTAAAAACAATACTCAAACAAAATTATTTCTCTTATGATAATGAGTATTTCATGCAGGAGGATGGTCTGGCAATGGGGTCACCTTTATCGGGAATTTTAGCGGACCTATACTTGAACCACTTTGAGAATACATTTTTAATGTATAGTCTTAATAAACAGCGAGACAAAATTAAATTTTACGTACGCTACGTTGACGACAATATTCAATGGAACGAGTAGACAAATAGAAAATTTGAAAGGATATATGAACAGCATAAACATGAAAATCCAATTTACCCTAGAAATGGAGAATAATAGCTGCCTGAACTTTCTTGATCTCACTATCAGCAAATATAATGACCGTTTTAGATTCAAAATTTATAGAAAGCCCACCACCACGAATATTACTATTCATGCTGATTCGTACCATCCATATTCCCAAAAAATGGCAGCCTTCAACGCGTTCGTTCATAGAATGCTTGCTATTCCCCTTGAGCAAAAAGACAGAGTGGAAGAGACTAATATAATCAAAAGTATAGCTATCGCTAATGGGTATAACAGTGGAATCATAGACAAGCTTATAAGAAAACACTCGGTAAAAATCAATAGTAAAAGCAGATTAACCGGCCCATCTAAAGAAGATACTAAGTTTATAGTAACTGAGTACACGAATGTACTACCAGTCATTGCAAAGAATGAGCTGAAAAAACGTAAAATAACAGTGGCCTTTAAAACCTCAAATAACATCAAAAAACGTTTGGGACAAAGAACTCATATCCCGGCTGAAGAGAAAACTGGAGTGTACAAGCTTGAATGCGATGACTGACAAATTCTATATAGGACAAACGGGCAGGCCGTCAGCCGAACGTTTTAAAGAACACCTGCCCAAAAGTGATATTTCGAAAACTAGATCCAGTTACGCTCAGCATTTAATGCTGTATAATCATAAGTACTCAGACTTCCACACAAACTTTAAATTGCTTCATAATTGTAAAAAGGGTGCATACATGAACGCTGTGGAGGAATATGAGATATACAGGGCTTCTAAGTTACAAACGGACCAGCTACTTAATGACAAAGTTTCGTTCTGATCGAATCTGCTGTACAACACGGCCATCGATATCGATGGGTCAGCGGGCAATGATAACGGTCGTATAAGACAAAGTGCAACAGTTGGTCGTCGGCAACGAGACGATGCGCATCGGACTGTGTCGGTGTTGAATTATGTGTGGTGTTTTTTGTGTTTGTGTATTTTAACTAGTTGACAGGTGAATTTGATGTTTTTATAGAATTTTAACCTGATGATGAGAATTTATTCTCGAAACGCGTCGTTTTAGGGGAAAAACCAAATAAGTCACAAGACGGACGTTAATACAGGTAATTGCCTAATATTAATTCTAAATATTGCTTTCATGTATTCCGTATGGGTCAAAGTTACTCTGTATGTTCATTATCAAATTTTACCTTTGAATTAGGCCTAATTAAACTATTCAAATCCTTTTTTATTTCCTTAAATATTTGAAGTTCTTCTCTTAACTTTCTTTCTACCGAATTATGTTACAAACACACATGTTACTTCCTCAAGTTTTCAACAGTAACTGGCATCTTTTTTACTACAATTGGATCGTTAGTACTGTAGTGTTGCCACCTGGTGGATTATTTGTGAAATGTCCCTCACCCTATCATTACTATTTGTTATATGGCACACAGATGACTATAATAACCATAGGCTGCTTGTGAATAGAGACGTAAAATTCACGTTAGAAGATACTGTAAAATGACATTAACGTTAACCGAGTTGCTGTCATTTTGTTAGCACTACCACAACATAGCAGCATCGGCCTTTGTTTTGATTTCCAGGAAGAGTATTGTTGCATGATGTCTTATTTATATATGAGCCACAACTAACAAAAGAACTGATGTGCTTTAATAAAGTTGATTCTATTGAACTTGCATATAGTGTATTTTTTATATTATATGTGTGTATTATGACATTTTTACCACTTATCTTCAAATTTTTTGTGGTAGAAGACGATAAGACTAAGGTCAGTGCTCAAAAATATACTGGCACATATATTGTAATAATATACGGTAAATAATATAGTGTGAGTAGCTTTACAGAGTGGACACCACCCGTTCTTTCTGAAAAAACACATAATATTGCATTTGGTTGTATTTATGAATTTCTTGTCCACATACAAATTTCTTACAGTGTGACTCACCAAGATATCAGACTGATCCATCCCTGGCCTATCCACCTTTGAAATGGTGGAACCAATACCGCAGTTGCATCATTATAGAGCCAGTATGGTCAAAACAGTGATTTCTTGATGAATGCACCTCATAAAAATTTGCACGAATGATACAGAAATCAATTCTGTAAAATAAATTCTGCACAAATAAATTAAAATTATCAGTTTATTAATAATTTTTATTTATGGTGTATGTTTAAAAAATATACACATTGTAAAGACACTGTTTGTGTGGCCGCTACTGTTCAAGCCCCGCGATGGAAGCCACTTTGTAAAGAAACTGTTTGTGGGGTTGTAAAATTTTAATATATAATGTTATTTAGTGTTGATCGTGTCAAAATGTAACTGCTCTGTCGTTTACGGGTAAACCGTATTTCGCTCTGCTGCATTCAAAGGTTGCCGCCTCGCCACGGCTTTCTGCAGTGTTGACTCGGCTAGCGTCTTGCTTCAACGCTTTCACTGGTAAAATTTGTTAGTTGTTTTTATAAATTAACTGAATCAAACATACAGAATTGCAGATTGAGAACATTTATTAACCTTTTAGAATATTTCAATTACTTTATAGTACATCAAATTCTTTTTCTGCACCGGCTATTACACTTGTTCGGTTGGTACTTGCTCAGTTTGTATACAAGTTACTCTGACGTTAATTTACAGTAATTTATATGATTTTTCTCAGGGGTGTTAAGTCCTTTCGGCTACAGAAATATATACTTACGGCTAACACACACAAAGTTATAACAATTCTTAATACTAATTACATAAACAAATTAATATATCATTGTATTCAATTAAGTAATTACCAATGAAAACTTGTAAAGAAACTTTGGGTTAGGTTTCGTTTGTCAAAATTAGTTATCAACAGTTCGTCAATTATTTATTATATTTTACTTTTAATAATTGCTACTTGATTAAAGTTTAAATAGTGAATTTAATAAAGCACTTATTTCTGAATCGGAATAGTGATCAGTGAAGTGAAATAGTTATTTTAATTCTGACCAAAAAATTGTGAACTCGATAATGGGATAATGTTTATACTCATCGGTTTTCCTGCTGAAGATCCTGATGTCGTCTTCTTCTATGGATAACTCCTGGGCTGTCGTCTCTTATACTCTCCAGAAGTTTATTTCCCCTCGTCTCGATGTTTCTCCTCGCTGACTCAGGCCTCGTATTTCTTCAGTTGTCGTCCGTCTTCTCTATTAAAATGTTCCGACGATCTTCATTTGGTGTCCGTTGTCGTCTCTCTTCTTCATTGCGTCGTTCCGTCTTCTTCAGATAATTATGGTTTGTTAATTAATTTTTTATTAACAAAATGTAGTTCAGGATTCCCACTACTATTGTAGTTATCTCCATCTAATTTAAATTAGGTTCAAATTTACTTTCATAATAAAAATTTTAAGACGAGAGCTCCTCGATCCACTCTCTAGTGTTGGTCAATGAACATTACTGAAAATCTAAACGGTTTTTTGGCAATAAATTGCTGGTTGCTATGGTTACCTAATAAATTATGCTAATTTTCATTGGTTATTAACTTAAGTCATTGTTATGATTTAACGTCTTTTTTAGTCTAATTTTACCAAAATATCTTCAAATGAAGATTACTATCTTATACTAATAGCTAGAGTTATTACATGAGTACCATTCTTCCTAATTTTTCATGATTATCATTTTGATATCCCCTCATGCCCACATTTGAATAGCTAATTACATTTTTTACTATTTTCCATATTTATATTTTACATATATTTTATTCAAAATTAGTTGTTATACATATTTTTTGGTACTAGGAATACTCACTTAATCGGTTTATATAACCATTTGGCACATTCTGCCTTAACTTTGGGATTATTATTTATTCTCAAAATTACTAAATTTATATTCAACAGTTTGGCCTAGAGCCTAGATTTTATTCTACTCCCACCTAACATTTCTTAATAACATATCTGGTAATTCTAATACAATTTATAAACAAAAACAAACAATAAACATTAGTATTCCTAACTCTAATTCTTATTATGAAAGATTCCTTGCCAGGTTCTAGCCTGAAATAACTTTTAACTACCTTTTATTTTCTCTACTGTTATCTTGCTTATCATATAATCTACTACATTTTATAGTTTTTTTAACAATAATAAAACTCTTACAATACTACTGATAAACTGTTCCTTACATGATATGTCTTATCTACTAATTTATTCCCTTCACTCAAATATAGTGTCTGTCCTTCTTAATTTACTACTCATTCTAGTAACTTAATTCTTACCTTATTATATAATTCTGACATCCCTATTACCTAAATTTATAAAATCACAATTAGTTTAATCTTACTTACTAAGGTACATTTTATCAAAAATTGTTTATCTTTTTATTATAGTTTGCTTATATAATATTTTATTCTACACCCCCACTGCACTTTTCCTTTCATTAAAAGGTTTCTTTAATTATTATCATTCTCACTTTGTTCCATTATATGCTATACCTAGCACTTCACCACTTATTTAATTTTACACACATTTTTAAACTTACTCACTGGTTTATTCACACGATTTGTCTGATTATTTTATATCACTGTGTGATTATGGTCATGAATAACTAATTTACTTCCAAATCACTCTGATCACTTTTAGTTATTACTTAAATTTTGTTTTTGTTTGGCTCAAAGCATTGTTTATTGTCTTTGGCTATTATTATTACTATTAGTTTGGGTATGGTTAGTTTCTAACTCCTACCTTATATTATATAAGTACATTCTTTTATCAACAAGATATATGTGATATTATTACCTTCCATTAATCTTATTATCCTAGTTACATCTCATATACTACAAATATCAGTTCATTATTTAATTTACAATATACTGGTCATTATTTGGGATTATTTGATTGCACTTAGGTCTCGGCTGCTTCTTCATTGTCTCTTGGTTCCTTTGGTTTTTATCCGATCTACTGTGTCAGGTCATTGTCAGGTTAATAGTCATTTGTCATTTATTGGGTTACTGGGTATTGATCTCCAAGTTTATAAGTTTTTGCCTCTTACTCTTATCTTCAGCTTTTTATTTATAATTAAATACAATTGAATCTTCACTACCTTATGTCATGTTACAACATAAGAATGAATTTTATTATAGATAGAAGTGCTAAATTCACCTCGTTCTGGCAAGTAGCTATTGGTGCTGGACATAGATTACACTCTGTTTGATCATCGCTCAGTAGCTGAAACTGGCTATGAACTGATGAGGCCGTACTTACACGAGTTTCTTACATCGCTTATAAAGTAAGTTGATAGTATTTTTGTTCAGTAAAACTCACTCTGTATCTGTAAACTGGATTAATTCTTTTCTAGGTTACAGAAGGTTTCCACATTTATACAGAATCAGGAAAGTTCAGAACCAAAAGTATACAGAACATAGGTAGCATCTATAGTCGTACTTTCTTATACAAATAAATCATTACAGCTACTTATCATCATGTAAATACTTTGTGCAAGTGTTTTGCAAGTAAATTGATAAAAATTGTACACATTGGGATACATGTTTATAAAAGTAATTTTGGAAATATATGAACAACTGCAATGAGTAAAAATTTTATGTTCCTCAGGTTGAACTTCTGTATAATAAAATAATGCATTTTTCTGTAGATATTTGTGTAGATAAATAAATAAATAAATACGTGATGTAGAGAATGAAAAAATATTTCATTTTCATGCAAATTAATCATTTTAGAGCATAAGAAAAATTAAAGAAGCAGTGATATAGGATGGAGACATAGGGGAGACTCATGCAAAGAGACATACAAATTTATAATTAACCAAACAAATTTTTATTAGTGGTTAAATAATTTATGCTACACTCACTTGTTGCACACACCACTAGTCACTGTGACACCGATTAGCGCTTTCGAATGTTACCCGTTCATCATCAGATTTGTGGCAGTTATGATCTGATGATGAACGGGGTAACGTTCGAAAGCGCTAATCGGTGTCACAGTGACTAGTGGTGTGTGCAACAAGTGAGTGTAGCATAATTATAATTACCACAAATAATAAAAACTCAAGAGTAAAAAAAAAAAAAAATCACAGGCATTGCAAAAAAAATAAGAGCAGTCATAAACAGAGCTAGGCAAAAAGTGATTTTACAAGCATAGCTCAAAGTTGTAAGTTTGATGGAAGGAATAATCACACTATTTGCGTATCATCAGGATGTGCACCTCATGTTTCACTTGAGGTTGAAATTCGTATAGCAGTGACACCCAGATATAGGAAGATAGACATAATAATAATTATGTCTTTACTACAAAGCTAGAGTTCCATAAAGTAATTTCAAAGTTGTTTTCATCTTTTCTCATCAGTTTGTTATCAAGATTTCACTTCACATATCGCTACTATCAAAACAAACAATAAACCAGTAAATATGTAAATATATATTTTTAAATATATAAATAACTAATGTAATAAAGTAAATGTGACACAAAAATAGATATATGGTACAAATTGTTATATTACTTTTTATTGCTGATAATAAAATACATATCTTTACACTGTACACTTAGCAATAATTTCAAAGGTCGGGCGCCATCTTGATATGCAAGAATCGTAAATATAAACGTGAAGTTTTACTTACTTTTAAAAGGGCAGGAATTCGTTTAAGCGAACTTCTTGTGTAGCGGAAAGTGTTATGTGAAATAATGATACTTTGTTAAATTGTTTACCAAATGATATTACCCTGTTATTTATGAAATTTAATTACATCTATTCTCCGCCAAGTGGCGACAAAATTACGTTAAATTTCCCTTTTACAAGCCCTCCAAAAATACCTACACAGTTATTTATATTTTTTAACATTTTAATGTGTTTTTTATATATATATATACATTTACTTGCACAACCCAGCACTTTTTAAATATTATTTTTGTTATTCGCTCTCTCTCTCTCTCTCTCTCTCTCTCTCTCTCTCTCTCTCTCCTCTCTCTCTCTCTCTCTCTCTCTCTCTCTCTCTCTCTCTCTCTCTCTCTCTCTCTCTCTCTCTCTCTCTCTCTCTCTGGTACAATTTTTAATTTTATGAGCTCATTTTTTATTTAATGAATAATTTTTTATTGAAATGAATTTACTGAATTGGTCATTTTTCTATTTCTTTGGTATGTAAGGGTTGTAGCTGATACTTAGCTTCCAATTTTTGAGTCGATTGCACTGTCACAAAACCATATAACGGTCACATCGTGAATTATTACACTTTTGCTGATTTGTTACTAATCGGACCACTGTTATTTAAGCCACTTTTGGTGGTTAAAATTTAAATGCAACACTTAGTGAATATGCCGGCCGCGTGAAGTGCCGACCGCCCAATTCACGGTCCAGGCGAAAATGACGAAGTTTCATCAGTCAACATTGCTGAGGTGGGGCAGAACTACGTCACGGGTCTTTTGTTCAGAAACCCAGCCCAGTCGAATACAAAGCGTCTTACATTCCTTGCGTCTGACGTAATCGTGGGCTTGGTTGTTTACTGCTTATCTGTGACAAATAGTTTTTTGCGACATTTGTAGCTTTTCAACGAATTCGACCGAAATCCTGTTAACTCCAAAGTGCGTTGTTTAAATATTCTATAGTTTATTCACAAAAACTTTATAGGGATTATGAAATAAAATTATTATTACTACAAAAATAAATGGTTAGAGAATAAAAATACAATAATTATGGTTTTTTAGGACCATAGTTTTACAAAATTATTATCATACCAGAATTGTACCGTCACAAAACCCCCTCAATGAAAGATTTTATGCCGAAGCATAAAAACTTTCATTGACACATTCGTACTTCCTAAAGGGATCAGCCAAGATATGTCGCCACAACCCCCTTACAATTTATATGAAAATAAATACAATAACTCACCCGTGGTCCGATGATGATGACAGTACCTGCATGACCTTACTGGACTTCTCCTTCGAGATCCCAACACCATAAGGCCAATCAGGCGCATAACGCTCCTGCTCTGACGCGCTGGCCAGCTCAGGATCGCCGTCACAACATCACCAAACACTGAAACAATAAATCAAAAATATCAAAATAGTGGCTTGGTATAATACTATATCCCTAACTGATCTGTTTCCCCTTAGCTATGTGCTGGTTTGCATTAAGAAGCACTGGGTTTGCTTCAACTCAACAAGAATTATATAGAAGTGCCATTCTCTTCATTGACTATCCTTTATTTTAAAAATCTTTTCGATTCCCATCGATAATAATTAACCCTTTCGGTTTTCATAATTAATGTAATTATAGAACAAGCAAATATCTAAATGAAATACATGGATATAATAAATATATATAAATCCCAAATTTATAGATATAATCTCCCCTTAAATTAATTACTCAAACAGGGAGAAAAACATTTTATAAAAAAAAATAAAATCTTATTAAAATTAATATTATTATTATTATTATTATTAACAGTTAATTAAACTGGCGCTGTTAATAATATTTACCCTTCTTTCTCCTCCACACACACTATTTCTTATACATCATGTTCAAATTACTATGCTAATACATATTACATAATACATAATAATACATTCATAATTAACATTGATACATTAATACGGTTAACACATTGAAATAACCAATTCACATTTAAGAATTTACACATTCTACATCTTGAAGTTTGGGTATAAAATTATACACATTATTTTTTAATTAATTAATTAATACTTTTAATTATTAAACTCATTTTAATTATCATCAATTATTTATCATTTACTTATCATTTAATTCTTCACAAAAAAAAAATCCAAATTTATTATTAATATTCATATTACATTATTATTATTTCTTCATTCATTTTTTATTACCTCTCTACTCTGAATTTTCTACCTAACCTTTCACATTCTATCATTGATTAGTCTGGGTGACTCCTGTATTCTCTATGCTTTGACTTATTACATAGGCACTAACATTTATAATCTTACTCACCTTCTTCTAACTAACCACCAAATTTACCTATCATGACACCAATTTCTCAATTATAAACACCTTTCACTAATTTCATTTTGACGATAAATCCTATGGCACCGCTCGTCTTTGTATTAAGATGGGTGTTCCCTACCTGGCTATATACATTCATAATTTTTTGCCCTTCCAAAATATCGGCAAACACTCCCTTAAACTATGCTATTACCTGCCACAATGCTATACGTTGGTCACTCCTTATCACCTCACCCCCACTACAAAATATCATCAGCAACATTTAACCTTTACTTTACTCACCTGTACAAATAATCACTAACTACTGTGTCCCTAAATATCTAATACTCTCTTTATATTATTTTAAAATTCGTAGCTATTTAACTCCCAATTAACTAACTCACCTGCCTTTATTTACACCCAGGTTCTATTCCCTTTTAAACATTTTACCTTACTGTAATCATTGACAATTGCATTATAAAATTTATCTCTCACCTACTCATAACAACACAATATTCAAATATATATTCTTATTCAATCATTTATTATTCATTAGAAAATTTTTATTCATTACAAATTAATAATTTAACTTCATTACTCCTGCAATTACAAATTTAGTACAACTTTCTTTTGTACCACATTAATTCAGTAATCACTTTTTAATTATTATTCAATTATTTAAAATTTTCACTATTACTTTCACTTAGCAAAATAAAAACATGTTAATTGTTAATTATGGAAACAATACATAATACATGGTGTACATATAATTTACCTGTAATACACAACATCAAAACACATAAATACATTGACATAAATACCATTAAAAATATACAATCCAACTTCTTATTTAATCATTAATCAAAATCAGTCCATCTGCAGTCCATTTCAAAATCACTTTTCACATATATTAAATGTTCATTACACAATAAAACAATCTACCCTCCATCATTGAATAACATTCTAATCTTAGGTCTATTTATCTTATTGTTTAGTAAATAAATTATATTATTATAATCATTATAATATTTATCAACTTTTTATATTCATTCACAATCTCAATCGGTTTATTATATATCAAGTCACGATCGGGTATGGTTTCTGTCTACCTCAGTATCATATGTCCTGATCAGGTTAGTCATATTATCATCATAATTTTTCTACTACTACAACCTGTTACTTCCAAGGTAAGTGCTTGATACCATTATTCTCACCATCTACTGTTATTACTGTTATCTCAATACTACAAGGTAAGTATTCATTATAATCATCCACCATCTCTACTCCTAACCTTTCTACAAATTCTCTATACTTTCTATTTACTTTAAAAATCTCTATTACTCTCTTTCTCTCACCATATCTCTCACAATACCTCTCTACACTTTCTCTCTTAATATATTTCTCACCATAACACCAAGTTACACCTCTCTTTCCAAATATGCAGGGGTCACTTAACTCATAATTACTGCACAACCTATGAGGTACACAAAAACACCAAGGAACTCTATTTGTAGACCTTTCGTCTCCCAAATATAAATCTAAGGAACTCTCGTCCTTATTAAAAATACGTGAAGACTTGACTTCACCCCCTACCACAACATCAAAGGAAATTCTAACCCCTGCACCCCTTTAACAAATGTACTTTCTCTCAGCTCTCTCTCTGACTCAACACACAACAGACATTTCATTATCACTCCCAATATTCTCATTATCATTTTCTAATATCATATCATTCTTACTACCTGTAAACTCATTATTCAAATTATCACAAGTCCAGTCGCCAGAGTAAAAATAATGGTAAAATTTTCGTAAAAAATTGAGGCAAAGTGATATTTGGTATAGTTATTGAAAAAGGTCTAAATATCGGTTTAAAATCATCTTTGCATGTTTATAAGGTCAGGCTTAAAAAAAAAAAACCTTATTTAAGGGCAGCGCGCGGTAAAATCGATAAAACGTTTACATTCCGTGAATTTCTTTTCTTACTACTAAATAAACCATTGGATCATGATAAAGGTCTTCATTCTTTTTGTTTAAAATAGTTCAAATATTAATAGTAATAAAATCAAAATAACGATTTTTGTTATTATTTCATCGTTAGGAGTATTAAATCGATAGACGGAATGGTCAATTTTAACAAATCTTCCTCTGTTGAATAATATTATTAAATATGTGTATCTTAATATACATAAAAGTCATTGTGTGTATTTATATTTCACACCTCCTACTAAACCACTGGACCGATTTCAACAAAACTTAGCACAAATATTTTATGCAACGGGAGAACCAACATAAGATAGGTGTTTTGGGCCCTGGGGGATGTCAAAAATGGAAAATATGAAAATACCGCATGTAGGGTATCAAATTAAAGGGACTTTCAATGCAAGTAACAATTTTTCATGCATATAAGCACTATTGAAAATTCTTGGGCCCTGGGGCTCAATAAATGGGTGGTTTTGGGGGAGGTCAAAAATGGAAAATATGAAACTGGACCGATTTCCACCAAACTTGGCACAAATTTTTTACGCAATGGGAGAACCAACATAAGATAGGTGTTTTGGGCCCGGGGGGATGTCAAAAATGAAAAATATGAAATATGAAAATACTGTGGGGTATCAAATTAAAGGGAATTTCAATGCAAGTAACAATTTTACATGCATATACGTACTATTGAATACATTTGGGCCCTGGGGCTCAATAAATGGGTTGTAATGGAGGGGTGTAAAAAATGGAAAATATGAAATATCATATGTGACATGCATATACGCACTATTAAAAATTTTGGTTTTTAAAAATTTTGGGCTCAATAAATTAGTGGAATTGGCGGAGGGGTGATGTCAAAAATGGAAAATATGAAAATACCGCACGTGGGGTATCAAATTAAAGGGAATTTCAATGTAAGTAACAATTTGACGTGCATATAATTTATCATATAATTCTAAGGCTGTTTTCACAATTAATAAGTCTGCATCATCGTCAGCTTGTTTAACGTTAGCTTTCTTCTTCCAAATATCTCGTTAGAATTTCAATAAATCGAGTTTTATTAGTTTTATTCGAAAGAAATTGTTCTTGGGTCACTGTGACACACATATCTTCATAGAATAAAATATCTAAAGAGGAATTTTGATTGGTACGGCGATAACGCTCCATAGCTTTGATGCTGTTAGAATTGTTTGTATAGCCATCAAAAATTACAGTAACTTTTGATCCAAAGTGTCTCTTGACATAATTTACGTATCTTTGAAAAATACATTTGAACTTGTCATTTTTTGACCATACTACTCTATGCAGTAACATACCACCATCAATGACGTAAATGCAATCTTCAAGGTTAATCTCAGTGCGGTCCACTTCAAACATATCATATAGTTTAGACTTATCTGTTTTCCGAAATACACCTTCGTAAAACATAGATGTTGGGTACGGTGCAAGTTCATAACGCATGTAATCTTTTAATTCGTCGTCACTTTTTCTTGCTACACAAATGCGTTGAAATATAAACATTGGATCTATAGGGACAATTTCCTCTTGAATTTTCAGACTACTATTAACACTTTTTAATGACAGTACTCTATTTTTTCGTTTAAACGAAACTTTATGGAAGTTTGTACCAGCAATTTCTTCTAACCCTGCTTTTC